>JAXLQG010000018.1:2172-750007 GCA_035928285.1 Vermiconidia calcicola
ATCGATGCCTAATCGATTTCGAGATCGACCCCTAATCGATTAGGGATCGATTGGGGGTCGATTCTAAGGTGCCCACCCTATATATTTTAAATCGGTGGAGATATAGTATCGAGATAGTGTCTAGAGTTATCGAGTCTTATAGATATTTCTAACAATGTATTGAGACAGTGAATGAAATATATAGAAGTGATGTAAATCCTTCTCAATTATTATACTATTTTTATAGATATATCGAGGTATTAAGGTATCGAGTATTAGTATTATTAATTTAATATTAAGTATTAATTTAGTATTAAGTATCAATACTTACTATTTAATATTATTAATTTAGTATCGAGTATTAATTTAGTATTAAGTATCACTTTTTTAAGTGACGACGAGGTTTATTTATAGTAACATTATATATTATAATGATAGAATTATTACTAAATATTATAATTAAACCCTTAATAGTCGAGTAGTTATCGTCGTTCCTTCGTAAATTAGTGATTTGAAAATTTTAGCGTTAGACTTTTTAGTAAAAAAAACTTAACTGATACTAGTACGATTCGAACTCTTTTTTTTAAATTCCTAAGAATTAGTATCGGACACGGTTAGGATGTCGGATCGTATCAACGATTTAAGACCGTGAATTTTATTTGATATATACTTATTTAATATGTATCTAAGTCGTGTCCGATCTAAGTTTTATATATAGTAGATTATCTATCAAGTAACTTAGATACGATTCAAAATAAATTTAATACTTGTAGTATAGATTTAAACTACCTAGGGAGGGGCACGGTAGTAAAGACTAAATACTTTGAGAAGCATCAGAGAAGCATCGAAACTAGTAAGAATTTCAGCGATTTAAGGACTTGATAATTGTCCACGAAGCATTAGAGAAGTCTCAACTAGTAATTTAGCAGAGAAGGTTTTAAAGCTTCGTGGAGACTTATTGGGTACATCAAAAAATCGATTTAAACTATATACGGTGGGCACCATAGTAATAAATCGAGTATCAATACTACTATAATAAACCGAGTATCACTAACAACTTGAAATCGAGTATCACTATTACTAGTAGTAGCAGGCTCCTCCTCCCTTTCCCCTTTGGAAAATACCCGTGACTCTCTGTTTTGTAGTGGTGGACATTGATCTCCAACACCATCCTGATCTGCTTGTCGAGGTCGAGATATACTTTACTGTCTCGACCTTTTCTGCTACCGTGTAGAAAGGGCGCGATGAACCATTAATAAGCCGGCAGGAGGATATCTGAAACTCTTCAATAGTATGACATACCCCTATGTTCACCAATGTGAAAGATCGTACGAGAGACTTGAAACCCTTCCCAACAAGCCTGGGCTAATTCTGTCCGAAAAATGCAGGGCCGTTTTCCAGCCTGCAGGAATGTCTTGAGCATGGAAGAGTTTGGCTCCGGTCAAGCAGTGCTGCAACGGCCGGTGAGCGACCTGGATGAACTTTGAAGCAGCAACGATGTCAGACATCAACATGTTTTTGATACCACGTCGCTCAACGACATGCCTCAGTTGAACCTCAGCCCTCTGGATATGGACAATGCAGACTCGTACCGGGCCATAACGTTAGAATCCAGGTCAATTCCTTCGGTGAGGAATAGCATGTCGTTAGAAGAGTTCCATTGAGTTTGCGGTAGATCAGTAACAGCAGAGGATATGTGAGCCGGCCCCAGACTCGGTTGTCGATTCCATATGGCGGGACCATCTTTCACACTGCTCTGCTTAGATAACCATGTTGGTTCTGAAATGGTGCGAATTTGACCGGCTGGAGGATCTGGCTGTTCAGTTTCAGGCTTTGAGATGACATTTGTGACACTGTAGCTGTTGCCTTGATACTAGCTGAGTGCGGTCATCCCTCGATTAGTACTTCCCATCTCCAGCACAATATTAGTATCTCCTCTTCTCCGGATGTCCAAAACAAACGCCATGACCATATCAACGCCGATATAGACTTCGTGTAGCTTTTCCAGCACCTTCAGGCAGTAAAATATCGACTCGAGCGACTGTAGGACAGAGTGGCTACTCTTCCACTGGAGCCTCTTAACATGCGTGATGATGATGGGCAGCTCCAGTGTCGCAGCAGTGGGTGGTAGGAAGCCGGTTAGGTCGAGGTCGTATAACGCACAATTCATTCAAGCCATCTCCATGCCAGCCTCTTCGATTACTGCGGCGGTCGACCAGAGGGCGATGTTGGCAAGTCAAGAAGGGGCATGAACGCGTGGAAGTAAGTATCGAATGTAACTCCGAACCAAGGCATCGAGAAAAGATGGCGAGGGCATACAAAATAGGAACTTGATCGGATTGATGCATTGAAGTCGAATTTTGGTGCAACTCCCACATGCTTCAGGCCTGCCGTGCCTAATCAAGCCTAACCACAAGCAGCTTTAGTGCCTAATGCTGATTGATGGGGACCAACCTGTGATAGGTTGAGGAGATATGGGCATCATTGGGTGAGACACCTGCAGGCCGGGGCAGGCGAGAAGTGCCTGGAGGCTTGGGGAAGCTCTAACCAGGATGAGTGTTGCCGAGAGCAACCTCGGCCTGGACTAGCCCTACCCAGGCAGGCGTTGCAGCTTATGAACCGCATAAAGTGGCTCTAGCCGATGCATACCTAGGTATTGGGAGTGTAGAGATCTCCCATGAAGAAACTCCGTACTGTGTAGATTATGGTGGCGTTGACACTCAAGCGCTGACTCGGTTTCAGTAGTACAATATTCTGCCACCGTTACGACGTGGCTTCCAGCGGCAGCAGCTCTCACTGCTTGACGTTATAACTAGAGTCCCTGCCCAACATCATTTCCTGACAATCAACTAACTTGGGACCATGCTACCGTTTCAACATCTTTGATCACCGCACCGAGCTCGGCAATGCGATTGAATCGAGTTCGAGGTACCACACTGCCAGCCACCCTCCGGTCTACAGCACATCGGCCAGTACATATCAAAAAACGTTGACATCGACTGCAAACCTCCTTCTGCCTGTTTGGACCAATCCAACATGCCATTCCTCGCACAAGAATCTGTGCCGATACCTAACAAAGACATCCTTTCATGGATGTTCGATGAACCAAGATTCGACCAAGACAAGCCAGTAAGTGTGACACCGAAGAGGAGCACCCACACCTGCTACAGATCATGTCGATCGATGGTCCTAACCACGGAATTCTCTTCGCTAGGTCTATATCGATGCTATTGACCCGTCCAAGTCGATCTCAGGAAACGAGGCTCGAAAGATTATTCGACAACTGGCTGCGGGCTTCCACGCAATTGGAATCACGCCTGGGGATTGCGTCTGCCTTCATGGCTTCAACAGTGTGAGGCAGGCTCGGAAACCTTTGATAAACAACGACTGATGTACTCAGATACACTATCCAATGCTCTTCCTAGGCATTATCGCCGCGGGTGGTGTTTTTGCGGGCACCAATCCAGCCTACACCCAATACGAGCTGACTCATCACTTCAAGACTTCCTACGCAAGATTCGTGATTGCCGAGCCTGAACTTCTGCCAGCCGTACTTGCTGCTGCAAAGGAGTCCGACTTAGCAACATCCAACATCCTGATATTTGATACCCAGGGTGAAGAAATCCCCTCCGGCTACGTGTCTTGGAAGAGTTTATTCAATCATGGGGAGAGGGACTGGGCACGCTTCGACGACGAACAGACCTCCCGGAAGACAACAGCAGCTAGACTGTACAGCAGCGGAACAACGGGTTTGCCGAAGGCTGCTGCGATCTCCCATTACAACTTGATTGCCCAGCATACAATGGTGCATGAAGTCAGCCCGCCTCCATACGAGGTGAGTCTGTCCACGGACTCATGAGAGCGCAAAACAATTGTGAGGCTAATATAGCGTTGACATAGCCACGCCGGTGCCTTTACCTCCCTCTCTTTCACGCAGCAATGGTACCAACAGCGCATATCACTCCCTTACGAGCAGGTCATGCCACCTACATCCTCCGTCGTTTCGAGCTTCAACCCGTCTGCGCCTCGATCCCCAAGTATCAACTCACTGAATTGGTTCTTGTTCCTCCCGTCGCCGTCGCGATGCTGAAGTATCCAGCGCTTCACGAGTACAACCTTAGTACGCTCAAAGTCATCATGTGCGGAGCCGGACCTTTGGACAAAGAGCACCAAAACGCGCTTCAGAAAATTATAGGCCCCGGAGCTGCCTTTACTCAAGTCTGGGGAATGACCGAGACGAGCTGCGTGGCCTCCAAGCTCTACTACCCCGAGAGGGACGACACTGGCAGCGTTGGGCGAATGATGCCAAATTTGGACGTCAAGTAAGCTTACAGTCTATGTGAAGGACCCTTTTTCCAGTCGTGCTGACTCGCGTAACCAGACTCATTGATGACAATGACAAGGACATCACCGCCTACAACGTGCCCGGTGAACTTTGTATCCGTGGTCCGACCATCATAACAAGCTACTTTGGCAATGAAACGGCGACGAAGGATTCATTCGACGACGAGGGGTACTTCAAGACCGGAGACGTCATGTATTGTGACTCAAAGACCAAGAAATGGTACATTATCGATCGCAAGAAGGAATTGATCAAGGTCAGAGGCTTCCAGGTCGCACCGGCCGAGGTTGAAGGGGTCCTGCTCTCGCATCCACACATTCAAGATGCTGCCGTCATTGGAATCCAGAAGAAGGATGAGCCGGAAGTCGAGATGCCCCGAGCATATGTTGCGCGCAAACCAACGGCGGATGCGAAGAACTTGACAGAAGACGAGGTCAAGTCGTATTGTAAGGAAAGGTTAGCAAAGTACAAGGAGCTTTCTGGCGGAGTTCGCTTCATCGATGCGGTCCCAAGAAATGCAACCGGGAAGCCTCTGAAGCGGATCCTGAGAGAGATGGTGAAGGCAGAGTCCGGCAGGGAGGCGAAGCTGTGAGGGAGCTCCACGTTGAGCACTGATTGAGATGAGTACTCCGCTGCCGCCAGCGCTAGGGATTGATAAGGGGTCGCAGCCTTGCATGTCCAGCATTGTAGGCACGACGATGTCCTCCTGCAAGGAAGTTTACTACGTAGTACTCAGCCTTGTCATAGAAATGCGGCTTTCTCCGCCAATTTCCTTTTCGACTCTAATAAATTAAATACTACCTAGGTACGTAAATGATGGTAGTATCCGTACTGTCGCTTGAGCGATGGCGTTACTACTATGACTCATCCACAAAATTCCCCTTCATGCGTGATGCCACTCTATCACCTCCCGAAAATCCTCGGGTAAGGCCATATCATGTCAAGACCAGACCAGACATGAACCTGAAACTGGCGCTTACTCGTCCTAGCCAACCAAAAAATATAGCATACTAGTAATTAACCATGAACGGTGAACAATCAGTCGTTGCACCATTTGGCTTTGCCAGGGTGACGAAGCAGGACGAAGTGGTCCGGTTCGCACAGGTCCTGTGTTCAGCATTCTCCAACGACCCTTTGAACCGCTATTTGTTCCTCGGCCGCGAGTCCAGGCCTGATCATCCCAAGCTGCTCGCCGACGCCCACGCCGGGGACAGACTCGAGTACTGGCTGCCGGGGATTCTGAAGCGGTTCAAAAATGGCGAGGTGTTGGTGCAGAGTTCGAATTGGGCGGCCGTTGCGCTATGGTGAACAAAACTCCTCTTCTCCTCCTCTTATCCTGCCTCCCAACCCCTCCCTTCTCCTTGTCCGGACCAAACAAGTACATAATTAATTCCCCTATCCATCCCCCCCTTCCTTGGGCCCCATAGTCACGCCCAACCTAAAGCCCGTACTGACCAAGGCGTGTACCTCTTTCTACAGGATCCTCCCTACTGGCATAGAAAAGCCTGCACCCGCGGCGCCGCAGACAACTACTACCACTAGTACAGCATCGGAAGGCGTGGACGAGTATACAACGACCGTCGACCACTTGAAGGAGAAGTACCTGGGGGAGGACAGATTGCATTGGACTCTCCATCTGATCGGGCGGGCGCCGGACAGGCCAGACAAGGGTAAGTACCTTACCCTACTTATTTTGTATGGCACACAATCGAACCCCGAACCCGAAATCCGCAGCCTTTTTTTATGAAATGAGAGTGGTTCAACGTGGTGTTGCTGAAGCCCTTCTTTCCTCTGATTCTCCCACAGGAGCAGTTCGTGCCTTGGTCAGTCCGTTTCTGGACAGGGCTCGAGCAGAGAAAGTCCCAGTGTGGCTAGAGGCGACGAACGAGCACGCCAGAGACGTTTACGCCCATCTGGGCTTTACGGTCGTGGACGAATTCAGGATAGGAAAGGGGGTCGTCAACTCTGAGGGATGGGTCCAAGAGAATGGTGAAGGAGAAGGGGTGCTGATATACGCGATGATTTTCGGATTAGAGGAAGACTCGGGCAACGCAACGTCCTTCACGGCATGAGACAAATGCGGATTGTACAGCTGGTCAGATTTGTCGGAGAGCGAAGCCAGTCGGGCCGTGGTCATCAGGAAAAGGGGAGGCCATCATGAGCCAAAAGGCTGAGGCTAGCGAGGGCTATCATTTGAACTGTCTAGGGTGGCTGTCACAATCTTGACCGTACCGTATCAGCAACGGCTGTCTGCGCTCGGTATCCCATAGCAGCATCCTTGGGCAGGTCAACGCCCCAGACCAGTCGACAGTCCCAGTTGATCTTTTCCCGATCGTCCACGGACACGACTCTTTCAGAAACTCGTACGACATTTGGCAGGTGGAATTCGCCGATATTCCCCTCGCCCTCCAGGACCCACCTTCGTGCAATCTCCATGGCCACGGCATTCCCATCTCGCTGAGCATCGAGCGCCAGGAGGACGCCAGCCACGATCCAAGCTAGAGTGAACATGAGTTGTCGTCCCATAGCCAGCACGGCCATCAGATCGGCGTGTTTGTCCTCCAACGTCCGAAAGAATTCCGTCCAAGCACGATCCAACGCCTGCTTCAATTCAGCATCCTTGATTTGCGAAACCGCTTTTATCACCCAGTCACCAAACGAGCGGAGATGTTTTCCGTCCTTGTTCAGAAGATGCCTGACGACTTCGCTGCTCAGCACGTTCGTGGTGCCCTCCCATGTCATGTTGGCCGCCGTGTCACGCATCAGTCGTGAGATGTTGTATTCTGGCTCGTCTGGCTCGTCCATATATCCCACGCCTCCCATTGCTTCCTGACATTCTTGCAAGGACAGGGTTGCCGTCTTGCAAATGACCGCCTTTGCTGTGGCGGTCAAGGTTCGTAAGATGATTTCCGTCTGTTCTCCTGATGTCGGTAAAGGCACGTATCCGCTGCCTTGGACATGTTGAGCCGGAAAGCCGTTGTCAACAAAACTGAGGAGTGAGGTGGTGAAGAAGGCAAGTTGAAGTGCGCCTCGATGCTTCACTTCCAAATTTGCCAGAAGCCGTAGATGCATCGGGAATGTCCAGAGTGGCTGGTCGATGGTGCTTCTGGCTTTTGCGAATGATTTGGCAATGGCCATGCCCCGTCGCCAGCACGACAAGGCTGTGATGAAGTTGTGGGTTCTGGTGACGTTGAGAAGGAGTGCGATGGTTGCTATGCCGCGGTCAAGAGGGCCAATAAGCCATGCCCGCACGTCCTTCAGCTCGACTTCGGCCGTTGGCAGTTCTTTGGTCCCCATCTTGTTCTTCAGACGAAGTATCCGGATGCCGTTCGTAACTTGCTGCTTCGTGCCATTGGTAACGACGGTCTTTCTGGTGGGTGCGATGAAGAGGCTGAGCTGTCCAGATTCAGTCTTGGCCAGCATAAGCGCCATGTTGCAGTCCGTCGCCGACGAGAAGAATTTGAAGCCCGATACGAGATAGTCTCCCTCCTCAACCGTTCCATATGACCCGGTCTTCTGGCGCAAAGGAGAGTATACAGCAACGGTCTCTGAGTTCTGCACATCACTGCCCCCGGGTCTCTCGGTCATCCATTGAGACGAGATCCAGTTATTGTCTCGCGCGGTGAGGAGGCGATATATTTCGTGGAACGGGTGTTGTGATGGCACGGACGCAAGCTGTTTGGCGACCAACCGTGCTGCGCCGCTCGTCATTGACACGGGGCAAGAATATACCGCTGAGGATGCCGAATATGTGTAGTTGAATGCATGCTGGGCTATCCTTCGATACTGTTTGAATTCTTCTTCATAGCCAAGTGCTATCACACCATTCTTGGCTCCCCATCTACCCAATTCCTTCCACCCATGGCTCGTCACCAGTCGATCATATGGGTACCGGGCTCCCCACACATTCCTTGACTTGACATACGGCTGTTGAGTTTCGGCATTCGCAATTAATTCGTTGGTGTTATTGGAGACAGCCTCATCTGCAAATTTGGCGAGGCGAGGCTTGACCACCTCAAGGACATCACTTGGAAGATACCATACCAGAACCCGTTGATACGACTCGTCACTCGTGAAGGGATTTTCCAGAGGTGGCAGGTGCAGGATGAATCCGCTGTCGGCTGTGGATGGTCTGAGTGGCGCTTTGGCGGACATGATGCTAGTCTTCCATAGGTATCTATCCCATGCCGAATCCATGAGAACAGTGAGAAGGAGGAGGTCTAAATAGTATAAGGCTTCTCCTCTCTGAATTGCCGGGGGATGCATGAGCAGCCGCGCCATGCCGTCGATCGCCTAGTGAGTTCTTTTTGAACCTCGGGCTGTAACATCTGCCGCCTGAAGAACATAATTTTGTGTTGAAAAGACTTGGAGAGTGTCAGTCATGCAACCCAGTTGAAGGGTGTTCGAGAAAAGTAACGCATACAACAACCTCGGCGTTACACGGCGATGACAAGACACTGAGTTGACTGCAAGTCAGCCCGACCATATGCACCGTCCGCGTAGGACAAACTTGCTAAAGCATATATTAGCCATGATGGAAGTCGTCATGTGGCTCTGGCTCAGCATCACCTTGTCCCCTACTGGTTCTGTGCGATGGCATCGGTAACGTCGACATCCCCTACACCTGGGCACGAGCGGTCCTCTTCATCTCCAGGGATGCCTGCAGCCGTCTGGACACCCAGCCAACCAGCAGATCAAATACCAATCAATATCTACAGGAAACACATCAACAACAAATTCAAACTCCGACTCAGAGACTCACATGAGCTTCAGCGATGGAGCGTCTCCGACCCTCAAGCCTTCTGGATTGATCTCTGGGACTACGTTGGCCTGATACCAAAATTACCTCCCGGAGTGACTCGGGCTTATGACCCTGGCATGCCGATATCTGAAGTCCCGCCATTCTTTGAAGGTGCGACAGTCAACTACGCCGAGAACGTGTTGAACCAGCCTGATGTCAACAATCAGACCACGGCATTGATCGGGCTGAGAGAGGGTAAGAGCCTTGATGGCGAGCGATGGACGTGGTCGGTACTTCGGGAAAACGTTCGCAGAGTCAGGAGTGCATTGTTGAGAAGTGGTATCAAGCAAGGTGACAGGGTGGCTGCCTTAGTATCGACATCGGTTTGGTCAGTCGCTTTGTTCTTAGGATCAGCCAGCATCGGCGCCATCTTCACTTCCATTGCACCTGATCTCGGGCTCGAGGTAGGAAAATATCGGCCTCTGTGGGAAACCCGCTGATGACAATAGGGGTGCTTCTCTAGATTGCAACAAGTTCAGCCGGTGATTCTTTTCGCGGACAGCCATTGTACCTACAAAGGCCGGCAACAGTCCAACGCAACCAAGATCTCGCAGACCGTGGGAGCGCTAAAGTCAAGACCTGAGGCTTTTGTTATCGAGACAGCACAGACACAGGAATTTCCAACGCTCTCCACGTTCCTGGAGAGGTCGAGAGCTTCTGACACGCTGGAATTTGAGAGACTGCCCTTCACAACGCCACTTTACATCCTTTACTCGAGTGGGACGTCAGGGCCACCCAAAGCTCTCGTCCATAGCCATGCTGCCATCCTGCAGCACAAAAAGATTGGAATGCTTCACAACTCGCTGAAGCCCGGAGACGTCGTATTCCAATACTCGAGCACGAGCTGGGTACTTTGGAACATCATGATCGGGCATCTTTCCATGGGTACAACTCTGATCATGTACGATGGATCTCCGACCTGGCCTCAGCCACAGAGCATGCTGCGGATCGTCGAGAAGTTCAAGGTCAATTACTGGGGTGCTTCACCCAAGTACCTCAAAGAGCTCGAATCGACTAGGTGCACACCTAAAAAGGACTACGACCTTTCGAGTCTCAAAATGGTGCAGACTGGAGGGTCACACCTTGCTGCAGATCAGTATCACTGGTTTTACAAAGTCTTCCCTCCCACTGTCCATCTGACGAGTGTCACTGGCGGTACTGACTTGGTGACCTCCTGGTGTGGTACGGATCCAGCGGGTCCTGTGTATCCTGGAGAGATCCAGATGGCCATCCTGGGACATGATGTGGATATAGCGGATCTTCTTGACGGTCATTCCATAAAGGAGACTGGGGAGGCTGGTGAGTTTGTGTGCCGGAAGCCGTTCCCATCAATGCCTGTGTTCATGTGGGGAGATTCCACAGGTGAGAGGTATCGTGCATCATATTTCAGCCGCTATCCATTCCCTTGTTGGGCTCAGCACGATTGGGCGAGCGTTAACCCTACAACAAAAGGCTGGACCGTGCATGGAAGAAGGTAGGTGTTGAGTTGAGTCCTCGAGACATTGATACTGACCGTGACAGTGACGGAGTATTGAACCCTCAAGGCATCCGATTCGGCTCAGCAGAAATCTACTCCATCACAGAGGCTGCTCCGTTCCCAAGCCAGATCAACATGACACTGTGTGCTAGTCGGAGGAGGCCAGGTCTCGACACTGATGAATCAGTCTTCCTCTTCGTTGTTATGCGCCCAGGACATGTGTTCAGCCTAGCGTTGAGGAAGGAGTTGAAAGAGTCCATTCGGCAGGGTCTGAGCTCAAGACATGTTCCCCGTTTTGTGGTACAAGTGAGAGAAATCCCAATGACTGTCAACGGGAAGAAAGTCGAAACACTGGTCAAGCAGGTAATCTCGACAGGAGAACTTCCCACGACAATTAGCTCTACAGTAGCCAACCCGGGTTGTCTGGAGGAGTACCTTAGGTTTTATAACCTGGAGATAGAAGCTAGAGCCAAATTGTGACCGCCGTTTAGGAAGGAGAGGGACAATAGAATAGATATAGTATGGAAGTAACCATGTAATCCGACCCATGATAGATTCGCAAGATCTTCCATTCCCGACCTTGGGCTAGTGCAGGCTCACTAGGCTAAGTTAGTGGGCTTTAATTGCGGGTATCCCCTAAGTTAACGCACCTAACAAACGAGGAGGTTAGGCAGCGTGGGGACTGATTTAAGCAAGGGTCCAGGCATGCCTAGGTAGGAACTGACCGGTCTTCATTTCTTGGAGAGTCTTTCTCTTCCTCGATGGACAGAAAGATGTCAACGTCGATTCGGAGCAGGAAAGCATGTGACGTATGCCATCGAAGGAAGGTACGCTTCTGCTGAGCCGGTGGTTCCTGTGCGAAAAGGAAGAGCTGAAACAGTGAATTCAAGATCAAGTGCGATCTCACTTCTAGGTCACAGCAATGTTCCAATTGCCGGCTTAGTGGCTACGCCTGTAAGCCACACGAGAGAAAACGACCGAGATATCTTTCCAGCACCCTTGTGAGCTCTCAACAGCGGACTGATCTTGACTCTGACGCAACTCCCCGGCAGCAACCGAGGTTTGGTAATGATCACGTCGACGATGGCACACTGTCACGGGCAGTTCATCATGTTGGCAATGGGCCGGATGAAGGGCCATCGCCAGTGGCACCGAATGAACACCTGCCAGTTGACAGATCAGCCGCGGAGCCTCCAGCGCAGAACTTCAACAGAGCACAACACCAATCTCCTGAATATGTTGCAGCAACCGAGAGCCATGTGGGCAGAAGTGACTACCTCGGGGACGATGATGTTCGTTTCCGCGAGGAAATGACTCAGCCAGAGGAGCGCTCTCCTGGCTTATCCCTTGCAGACATCCAAATCCTGAAGTTACAAAAGGCGTTCAATCTGCCACCAAGATCTGTGGGAGCCAGCTTGATCGACAGCTTTTTCAAGTATTGCTCTCCCTGGACGCCCATTGTCGATGAATCACTTGTGGAGGACATTCAAAGCAATGGCTCATCCCCGTTGCTGCTGAATGCTATATTCCTTGCTGGCAGTCGCGTGTCATCAAACAGCCTCGTCGCTGCAACAGCTGAAGATTTCTACCGCAAAGCTAGGCTATTTTTCATGCTCGGCCACGAGAGAGACATACTACGGTCAATCATGGCTGTGACCTTACTTCAATGGTTCAACCCCTTAGGTCCAGAGCACATCTCCACCAGTACGAGTGGATTCTGGGTGCGGATCGCGGCTGGGCTGGCATATCAGGTCGGGCTGCATAAGGAACCGAACAGGCAGCAGGACCGGGGACTTCGACGCAGGATGTGGTGGACACTCGTGGTATGCTGCCCCATCCCATGTAACACATCAAAGGTTGACCGAGAAACATCTAGTGCCGTGACGATATCATCTCCGTGGGAACCGGACGACCACGAACTATCAACCTTCGCGACTGCGACGTCGCACCGCTTTCTGGGCAGGATTTTCCAGCTCAAGATAGCAACGCCCGTCTGTTTGTGTCCTTCTCAAGCATCATACGGCTGCTGGCAGATCTGACCGAGTGTATACGGCGCAAAGCCATTTCGGCAACAAGGCGCATCAACCTCGAAAACGCCGTCTATCGGTGGGTCAAACAACTACCTTCTGAGTTCCACCTATTCGGCGGATCAACGAAATGTCTGATGCCCTATAACTTCGAAGCTCGACAACTACTCGTACCTTACTTCGTGACACTTGTGATATTGTCTCGACGGCCCGGTGCACAAGGTCGATCGGATGGTGCGTCTCTGCTGGCATCTTCATGTGTGGTCGGGATATTTGAGGACTTTTTGAACAGGGACGAACTTTGCCATTGCGGGCCAGTATTCACATTCTATGCCCTTGCCGCTGGGCTGGCTCAGTTACCAGGACTCCGGTATACGTCGCTCATGGCAACCTCGGAAGAATCTCTGAACATTATCCGGTTGTCGCTCAACGCCCTGGGCAAGAAATGGGGTTCTGCAGACGGTGCGTTAGCAGCGCTAGTCGCGATGAAAAGACTCACGCTCCAGAGCCCAAGCCTCGGCCAAGCTCCGTCTCCAGTCTCGACAGATTTCATGTCCTTCTTGGATGACTTTGGTCCAGAGCTGTGCAGACAATGGGATCTCCTGGGGTCCAGCAACGAGCATGTTGGGCATCCTCCCGCCATCTGTTCTTCAGACAGCATTGGAACGAATAGGACATTACCAGACATGCAGCGACCGCTGGGGAACACAATCGATATGATGGATCAGAATGAGTCCCTACACCTGCACAGCACTGATGTCGAGCCAGGAGATGATGTGTTCTTAGGTCAAGGCGACTTCATGAATGATATGGACTTTGGCAGCTGGATTGACGACTTGGGATTGGGAGTAGCAGATTACTGAGACTACTGCGCAAAGCTCGCCGTGAGCATGGTTGAGGGCAACGCTCTAGGTATGTCCAGGGGCGTTCGGCCGGACACATGCTACGCCTTCTTATTTCAGTGTCTGATTCGATTCTCCCCCTCACAAGCAACCGCAAACGACACAAAACAAACTCAGAAGAAAGCAATCGTCCTGATCTCCAAACTTTCACGCAACGGCGCATCGGGCGGCGAGCTAGGATCCTCGAAAGCGCTATGTCCCACAAATCGAGCCCTTCCATCCGCCTCAGAATCATACGTCTTTAGGAGAATGACCTGATTAGGTGTCATCTTGGGAAAGTAGTACCACTTGTGCTCCGGAGAATGGCGCATCACGTAGTTCTCGCCCGTGCGATCGCGGTAGCGCAGGTACAACTTGAAGAAATCCTCCATGGGAGACGTGGTGACATCGCACATTGCCAGGGGACGCTCTTCGACGACATTAAGCGGCTTCCAGACATTGAAGAACGCAACCCGCCGAGACAGCAGGTCCTCTGCCTCGTCCTTCATCAGCTGCCGGACGCGGACCGGGCCAGATTCGGCGGTATAGTCACAATGCACCAGCATAACCGGCGCCCGTTGAGAAGTGTTGGTCTCTTGAGTCAATTTCTTCTGCTCATTGCGCTTTGTGCGTATGGTATGGTCAAACACAAGGACTCGCTTGGCGCCAGTGGTCCGCTTGAGGAACTCGACGACCTCGGCATAGAACTTTTTCCGAACAAGATCATCGTCATCCCACTGGCCAAAAGCCGTCTCCAGCTTGTGCAGCGAGAAGCCTTCCTTATCGACGGAGAACTCATCTGCCCTAGACCATCCATCCGTGACTGCCATCTCATGTGGATCGTCGCCCGGTTCGTGGATGTGGTTGGCCTTCTCGTCATCGTAGAAATACAGCTCAGTGAGCCGTTCCACGTTCTTCGTATAATTGAAATTAGCCCGGACTTGCTTCTCGCCGACCGTGCCATTGGTAGCGGCCTTACCTGGCAGCAGTGCTTTGTCTACCGCCCCTTGAGTCTTTTGCCAGCAGGGTAGTTGTTCAACTTGTTCCGTCATCCAACGCTTGAGGTTTGGGTACTGGTCAAGTGGCAGTCGTGAAGCCTCGTGAAGATGCATTGGTGCAGCAACGGCGAGGTCAGCAATAGTAACGTCATCGCCAGTAAGCCACTTAGTCTTTGCCAGCTGAGCATCGAGGATGCCGGCGCCCTTGTGCCATTTGGGGGCTTCGGCGTCAATGACTGATTGGTCCGGTTCGGCTCCAAGGAGTGGCTGCACAACATATTGAACGAGGTAGACGTAGCAAGTCTGGAACCAGACTGAGGCTTCCCAGAGAAGCCAGCGGTTGACGGCACAACGTTTCTTCGCGTCTTTGGGATAGACAGATCCACCGTCCTCGGCAATGTATTGGAGTATGGCATTGGATTCGGTGATGGTCAAGTCTCCATCCACGGCAGCTGGTACAGTCGCATGTGGATTAATCTTGATGAACTCTGGACTCTTTTGCTCCCCTTTGAAGTAGTCGACATGATTGAAATGATGTTTGGTCCCAAGCAGCGCAAGGCCTGCGACAACCTTCCTGCTGTTGATTGTGCAGGGGTCCAAGTAGACTTCAAGCATATTGTGGGTTGATGGGGAAGGTCGCGCGTGCTGGTGTTTTCGTAATCTCCTTTGATAGGGACCTGTCTCGAGCTGTGAACATGAGAGTCGTTCGTGAGAGTGATCTCCAGCTAATAACCTTGAGTGTGCCGTGTCTACCCCGCGTCCCCAGCTGAAAGTATTCGGTTCGATGGGAGCTTAATCGTTTAGATCAAGTCAAGCCGAGATCCAAGATCGCCATGGACGTCGATCGTGAAGATGGCGCGAGGTGATTGGCGGGCCGGTGGTGTCAGCTGAACGAACACGAAAGCGAGTTACACGAAGGCACAATGTCTCGGATCCTGCATTTTCGCGGTCCAACGGAGGGAGGTCTTTTCGAGGTGCAATCTCGTTCATCCTGAGTTGCGGATAAATGGAGTGTTGGCAAGGGTCCTTTGTTTGGTGGATGCAAAACTGCAGAGTGCTGAAAGAAATAGGCGCCTCATATGCGGGTGGACGATTTTTTTGACTTATTCGCAGAGGTCTAGATCTCGCATTTCCAACTTTCTGAGTGACAAGCCAAGCTAGTTCGAAGCTCCTCGGAGTTGAATCAGCAGCCTCGTCTTCCACTTGCGCTGCTGTCTTCCCACGAAGGAGTATTTTCATCCGAGGTTAGGCTGAGGGATGTTTGACGCACATCTCAAATACCGTATTCGTCGGCCAGCTCTACCCAAGCATCAACAACCCGGTCGACATCACTTCTCTTGATTGGGATGCGATGAGGTCCATCCCACTCAACGAGGGTAGCTGTGCCCGGTGCGCAATAATCTTCAACCAATCGTTTGTGCAGATGCAGACCCTCGTCTTTCAACCCATGGACATGTAGAGTTGGAATTTTGAGCTTCATGTCTGGACGTTCAAAAATGCTGTCTAGGTCTGCTGCATCAGCTAGACCTCCAGCCGACTGCATCCACGGGAACTCTTCAGCCTCTTCGCTGAGGCTGACCATCGGAGCTCTTCCGGCTAGGATGACCGCAAACCTCCAGGGGCCGGGTCTTCCTTTGAGCTGTTGTTCGTACAGCAAGCTCGCCGCCAATTTGGCTCCTTGACTGAAGCCCAATACTCCAACCCATTCCCCCTTCCCTTCATCACTCTCCATGCATCGTTCGATGGTATACTCAAGCTCGTAAGAACAAGCAGCCGGGTCGATTTCTGGATGAGAGTCGAGCCATCGAAACCATCTGCGGAAAGGACCCCAGTCCGAGTAAACCGGGTACACGCCGACACCCTCGTCACAAAAGAAGGGAGCGTCAACAAACACGAATCTAAATCGACCTTTGAGTTTGTCGTGGTTCAGAAAAGCCCGGAATTGAGCTTTGAATATCGCCGCGTTCACACCACCTCCGTGCAGGCACAGAATACGAGGTAAATTCAACGTCGGATCTGGCGACGCCATGGTATTGATGGCGTGCCGTGCCGTGCTGAAATAGATTGGTGCAACTGGTTTCAAATGATTTGGTGTTGCTGAAGTCCTCGAGGTCGTAGCTTGAAGGTGATTTTGTCCAATATGCTGCCAGAGATATCAGAGATCATCGAGAACGTACAGACATATAAGCCAAGCTATCGCAGAGACGGAGGACTCGCCGAATCTTATTAAAAGGTCAAATGCATTACTAGTAACAAGAAGGTCGATAAGCTGAAGGCCTGACATTGAGTCTAAAATTAGGCGAGGCTGATACCAAGAAACCGAGCCACATACCTGATGCGCTTGCCAAAAATCCACCTCGTTGTCAGCTTTACCTTCCTCGCTCCCACTCACTGCACCCGACTTGCATCCTCGTGTACTTTGCTGTAGAACACGCTGCCGGATTGCCAGTGAAAATCACCAACGTCGATGGCTTGTGTCACGTCTCCTCGTCCTCCGTTGGAACTCCTTCCGCACCCTCAGATTCAATGAGAACGTTTGTCAAGAGGAGGATTCTGATTGATGCCGGTGAAAGATGATTCATGAGCATGCCCAAATGTCAGTATACCGATACGCCGTTGTCCGTCCCGAGCTTCAAGATGGCGGGTATCCTACATGCGAGCATCGAACAGATCCCAGACTGAGACAACGCAATGAAGCGATGCCCAATACAAGTCTGGCGTTACAAACGCTACGACGCAGGATTTCTTTTCAAGTTCTCTGGTTCAACACCTTTCCATACTCAGTCACTTGTCAGTTGCTACCTGGCCAATCCAGCAGAAGTTGCAAAAGCATGGGAACAGAAATCTGTCCGGTCAGAAGGTGTTTGATATGCCACAGCGTTGAAACGGTGTATGCCAAACACTGACTTTCCTTCAATCAATGTGCCCTACCAAAAGATGGCTGCAGTAGGAACAAGCACTGGATCTGATGGTACTGACACTACCTGACTACCTGACACTCCCTACACTGGTGCATACCTGGTATCTCTCACAGAAACGTCAGGCTCAGCAATGGCCTGGAGGAACCGCTGGCTCAAGGTTTGTATGTACACTGCTCGCGTCGTTCTCATCATTGCTTGACCATGCTACGTGATTCTGTCAAATCTGGCAGAACCACGCTTTCCAGCTCTTAGCATTTCTCTCCAATCCTTGAAATCTGCATTGAAGGTGGCTGAGCGCCCGAATAAAGCCCAGTCAACATATCGCCGTCCGACCTGGAAGACCTCATCCTCATACCATCAGCACCCCAAGGGATCTGCGCTCGGCGACCACCTTGTCAAAGTGAACAATGTGAACCATAATCATTAAATAAAGGTACTAGTTCTTTGGCCGACTTCCACCTCAAACTCACACGGCATTCTCGCTTGGCGAGACTGCGATTCAGTTCACTCAGCCAGCCATCCACCAGCTGCCAGCGATTGCCCGGTATTTCTCGACCACTATCGTGCTCAGGCTCGAATGTATCAACACAGTCAAAGCACGAGTCCATTCTACAATTCAAAATGACAGCCAATTTCTGTACCATGTGTCGACAGCACTTTCGAAAGTCTTCGATGAAGAAATGCCCGCACTGCCGTCAAAGACTCACCAAGCTCAGCATGCGATCAGACACTGCCATCGAGGACCGTGCGCCACCGGTCAGTCCTGCAACCCCCACCGATCGTGAACCCATCAAGAAACTCAATCTTCAGGACAACCAAGGCACAAAAGAAATCTCATATTGCTTGAAACATCATGCTCTGGGACACTGGGAGGGACATGACTGCGACCAACCAAACTCCAAAACAGATTTCACCGCACCGTCCATGCAGCTACACTGGTGGGACGACAGGAAGTGGGACATCGACGAGTGCGTTGCTCATTTCACTCGCGACCCGATGCCAGACACCGTCATGGAGGCCATGGCACATTTCGTCAAGCTCTACGCTGGTGTAAAGCGCGCCCGGAAATTTATCCTGCTTCGCGACGACCTTCTCAAGCAAGTCAGATCGATCATGGCAAGAAAATTGGCCTACCAGGATCTTAAGAAATGGGACGAGATCATGGCAGAAGCCGCTTACAATACGCATTCGCTTCTCTGCAAGCTGCTGAGCCACGTCCACCGCGCACGCTCTGAGACATTTGAGATCTACACGATAGGACAGATGGTGATGCGAGGCGGTTGGTCATCCAAGGAGGGCAAGAGGCCTAGTCATTATACTATCGCGTGCGAGTTGATTGATCGACTTCCAGGGATTGACATGCCACGACTTGATATGCCGGCTTTCAAGCAGTTCATCTCCGAGATGCACGACTTTGCCGACACGCAGCAGGCCAAGCAAGATCTCATGGCTGTTCATGTGCAGAAAGTCATTGCCGGCATTCCGCTCATGGCCCAATCCTTCTTGCTGGGAGAACTCTTTCGCACTCCGCTACGGTTCATGCCTCTTGTCGTGCCACCAGTGTTCCGCCAGCAAGCAGGGATCCACGTTTTCGCCTGGCCCGACATTCAGCAGGTGAAGCATCACGTCGATCTGCAGATGAACCAATCCTGATCTACGGATGGATACTGTCGACCTGCCCAACGAATAGGCCTGGAGTAGCTGTCGCCAATCTTACCTTGGGAGCATCGATGTTCAATGTGGCTCGGTTGTCTGGGATGGGAGCAACGCACTTGGCTCATATGGTTTGGAGACGCTGGCGGTAACAGAAAGAGGTGTGATGACTATCAGTGCTGAAATGAAAGAGCTATGGGGAAGGAGAATGAGATGATGGTTTGACGACATTGGAAAAGAGGCTGTACTGTTTACGAACCATCAGGCTCAACATACTGTGTGAAAGCACTTGAGGAATCGATACTCTAGAATGAGTCGTGAGCCTAGACGCCGCAAAAGCCTCATCTTGACCTCTCCGTGTCTCATCCTCTTTCCAGTTCTCGTGCAGTCTCCAACCCGAGATGAGATGAACTTGGTCGTTCTTTTTCGCACAACCCATCAGAGACCGTGACGTATCCCATTCCCAGACAAAACCCCATTGAAATACACAAAAACAAAGGTAGAAGGAGATCGATAGTATCCGGGCTCGAACCGGAGTCTTCACGCAGACGAACCAGACCCCTCCAGGTATATAGCAACCTGGCAGCACCAGACCGCATACGACCTCATTCGAGGCTGAAGAGTTCCCCCAGGCACTTCTGCGGGTTCCGTAGATGGCGGACGTGCTACCACTGCACCATACTATCTTTTTTGTCATGTCTCAATTGTTATGCCTTGTTCACTGTGTTTGATACATATATTAGTATGCTTGACAACGACTCTTGAAGTGAATGTCCCTGAGTGACAGTAGAACCAGGTCGAGGTCGAGGAGGGGCCGCAGGGCGAGGGTGTGAAGCGAAGTAAGTTAGTGAACCGAAGGGAACCGAAGGGAACCGAAGGCAACCGAAATGAAACAGCGAAGCAGCGAGATCTTGTAAGGGAAGTGGCTGGTCGATGCGGTCGATGCGACGGAGCGTCTGGAGAAGAGGAGCCTAAGTTAACAGTTGTCCTTGCGGTCAGCAGCTATAACCACGCGATGGGGAAAGCTGAATGGAAATGTTTTAGCAGCCGAGCAGGAAGGTCCGGACGTGTCTCGTAGGTGCCATTCCTCGACGCGTGAAAAACGGACTTTCCTGAAGACTCCGAGCGGTCATCAGGATTCTCGGACGTAGCCTGCGCTCTGCCTAGTGGGCAATACTCGCGTCCACATCCGGAGAGACAGGCTTCGTTCGCCTCGAGGGTCTATCTTGCAAGCACTGGCCTCGTTTTCTTGCACAGAATCTGCACCATAATGACATCCACATTCTCAAGCCAACCTCTCTGCACCCGCAGTCTAGCTGCCTGTGCAATGAGGTGTTTGACCCCATGTCTGGGGCGCTTCGAGATAGGAATCCTTTTCGGACCCTACTCGAAGCACGGCAGCGGTCGAACTCGACATGCCGTAAACAACCCCCCGGACGTACCCAGTCCAGGTCATCAATGTCTCCCAATCCATGGGTCGTACATCGGTATGATATGCTATTTCTTTTGAGTGAGAATGTTTTCATCCTCCGCAGCAAAAGAGAAGACTTTTGTGTTGGGAGCAAGTGAATTCCCTCTAACATTGCTAATGCGATGCTGGTACAATCACTCGCTGGGTACATGTCTTGCCGAGATCGGGATGCCAATCAGTTGGAATGTCACAACCAGCAATGTCCACCTGCACCATCTTCGCGAAGCCTTCTGGGCCAAGCAGTGTGTGAGGGGTAGTATGGATGTGTCCGTCAACTCGGTCTTGATCTTCTTTGAGCGTCTCGTTTGGAGTGCCTCGTTCTTAGGCGCCTCGTTTGGAGTGCCTGATCTTTGAGCGTCTCGTTTGGAGTGCCTCGTTCTTGGGCGCCTCGTTGGAGTGCCTGGTCTTTCAGCGTCTCATTCAGAGTGCTTGTCTCTCAGCGTCTCATTCAGAGTGCCTGTCTCTCAGCGTCTCATTCAGAGTGCTGTGTCCTCGAGCGCATCGTTCTGAGTGTCTCATTTTTTAGAGCCTCGTTCCGAGTGCCTCGTCTTCGAGTTCGAACCTATACCAGCAATCTTGGAGCATTTGTTCTTTTTGGAGTTTGGTCTTTTTGACCCTTGAATCCTTTGGTTTGTGCACCGGTCGCTCCAAGATTGCTAGCACCAGTAGCGATCTCGTGATCTTGGTGAGGGTTGTTACACCTCGTCTTTGAGATTGGAAGATCGTACCAGCAATTTTGGAGCATTTGTTC
The DNA here is from genome assembly GCA_035928285.1 of Vermiconidia calcicola. NCBI lineage: Eukaryota > Fungi > Ascomycota > Dothideomycetes > Mycosphaerellales > Extremaceae > Vermiconidia > Vermiconidia calcicola. Next base: position 23,474 of record JAXLQG010000018.1, read on the forward strand.
TTTTTGGATTTCGGCTGTTTTAGCCCTGAGTCCTTTGTTTTGTGCACCGGTCGCTCCAAAATTGCTGGGACGCATCCATGGCATGAAGTGAACAGCCAGGCTCCTGCCTTTCGCTGTCACGTCATGCCTGATCTCATGTCCTTTCACACTGCGACTTCTCCTCGATCTCAGTGTCTTCAAGAGACTGAGCGAGTTGAACGAGTAAGTCTTTTGTGTGATCACAACCTTGCTCACAACCAGAGATGATATTCATCCGAATGCCACCGAGTCATCGGTCACATTGACTTCGACTCAGAGTCGCCACATTTCTGTAGGTCTGGTGCTGCAGGAGGTGTCATAAGAGAGAGGAATGATTTTTCTCGGTCACCCGAAAATCATTCCAACCTCAGACTGGCCTGTCATGGGAGCGTCGAAAATTCAACTGCATGCAGTGAAACAAGGCATCCTCTCTGACAATCCTTCCTGTTTGCAGGAGGAGCCATAGGTGTCTATCCCGTGAAGGACTAGAGTGGTCTGGCAATGCACCCACATGGTCGACGCCGACACCTGAAAGACGCGACGAAGAAAAAGAAAGGAAAAGAAGAGAGAAAGTGAGAGAGTGACGAATATTTGTAGAGGTCGCGCTGGGGGATCCGGCTTGGCATTTCAGGCACCGAGGCAGTAGCGAAAACCTTAACTTTAAAGTTAATTAATTGTTGGAGCCTCGTCAGCCTCATTCACTTCTCGTTCTCGAGGCGGTCGTCTAATGGCTGCCTGGGCTGGAATGTACAAAGATACCTAGGTATGAAGGCTGAAAACCGAACTCAGAGTTAACCTCGATGTCGGGTCACGTTCTACTATTATGATGACCTTTGGCTACTAGCACTACAGTCTATGATTGAGCACTCACAAGTGGCTGTGAGGCTGAAAAGACTCAGTCGCTCTGACCCAAATTGATACTGTCGGTTGCAGCATTTGATGAGCGCACAGCGGAGATGGACTCCTAGGCTCGGCGCGGCGAAAGAGTTTACAGCCTGACCATCTGTTAGTTCGAGCCTTGTGCGAGTTCTCGCTTCCCTCAAGCTTTAGGCGAGTCGTCAGACTTCGAACTGGCGTGAACCAGAGTTGTCGAGTCTGTCATCCTCGCCAGTCTATCGAGCGCTGCCATCTCATTCTCGGTAGTTTCCAACTCGTGACCCGGTGTCTCGTTGGACGTCAGTTCCTTCAGATTGTCTGCCACGACCTCTTCATTCGCAGCCATTTCCGCTACCTCCTTGGGTTGCTTCTCCAGCATGTCTCGCGAACCTTCCGTCCCTTGAAGCTCCTTGCGATCGGGCTTGACATCGTCAGAATGTAGCTGAGCCTTTTCTGTGACAATGCTTGGTTCCTCCACGGGTGCTCGACTCTTGCGCCGTCGTCGCCAGAAGAAAACCGCCACCAGAACAACCATGGCCAGTTCTGCCACCCCTCCGACCACTCCACCAGCAATGGCACCTGTATGATTTTCATGCGTGGAGGTCAATGCACTAGGCGTAGGAGTGTTGAACACTGTAGGAGTAGGGGTGATGAAGATCGTAGTCGCAGGACCTAGCGTTTGTAACAGCAGGAGCTATAGTCTGTCAGCCAGCGACTCAGCACGACGGAGTGCCCTTACAGCTTGTGCAGTTCGTGGCTATGGAGCCATAACTCGTCGAGTAATTGGAGCACCATGCAACGGAGACTTCGCTGATGAGGACAGAAGACAATGACAATGCTATGCTGGACAGTTGAGAGGCTTCTTCAGTGACCTGAGCAGCCTGGGACACTACCTGAGCGCCCTGAGAACAAAATTCCACGAAGGCTTGCAAGTCTGGGAATGATCCACCGTGGAACTGCCTGCGTTTGCAGTGATTCACGCTTGAACAGCTGCATACCCTTCGTTGAAGACCGAACCAGGTAAACAAAGGCCCGTATAGTTGAAGCCCACCTCTTGGCCGACAGTTTGAGTATTATCTGCGAAACTCAATATGGCTTAACATGGAAGGCGGACAGGGGAGACGTACCGCAAATAACATAGCACGCCGCAGGGCAAACGAAAACAGAAGTATCTCTTTTTGGAAGTTGGCTCGCGCTGTTAGAGGTCGCCAATATCGTGAGCTTCATATTAGGGTAGGCTCGATGGAAAGACTGGGACGTGGAGAGATCAGGCTGAGCCGGCTTCGAGCTGGAGGGATTCTACCATATTTATAGCACGTACCCCGCCGCAGCATGGATGGACCCCGATCGGCTATGATGTTTAAGTTGTTGGTCAGGCTGGCGCACATACAGCCAACAAGGCCGACCCTTTCAAGTAAACGCGGGATGCCAGTCAGGGTTGGTGATGAGGCACAACAAACCATTGGTCACCAGACAGTCAACTAGGCGAACCTAACTGCGTTCAGCATGGTCGAGTCCGGCCATGGCGCAATGCGCTTTCATGTGTCCTCTAATCGAGAAAGTTGCAAGACTCTCCCTTCAAGGCATGCTCCAGGCGTCTTCACTCACAGCGACACGCAGCAGCAATGTACCGTGAGTGTAATCTGTCAGCCAGCATCCATTTGTGACTGGATAACAAGTTACTCTGAATTCATGGCTGGGGAGCAATATGGCCCTTTGATATTCGAGTTGACATTGCGCCCGATCTTGTAGATTGCGGATACGGACAGTGTCCTTCGGCATCAAGCTGCGCCTTCAATCGCCTTCAAATATGATATCGAAACCAACAAACAGTTCGTAATCTGGGACCGTTGGCAGCGATTTCATCTGTTACCACGTGCCGTGGCAACGCTTTGTACGCCGTCGCTTTTCACGCCCGTAGCAATGAGTACAGCGGAAATCAAGGTCATCACTGGCTCATCCCGGAGGAGGCAGTTGAACCACATATTCCCTTGTCGAATGTCCAAATTTGATCACGTCCTTGTCCCTCAACTCCATGTATCTGCCCTCCGGCAGCGGCTCCTCGTTGAGTTTCGTCCCGTTCCCACTTTCGAGGTCGATGATGTATGGCTTCACCTTGCCCACCTTGTCTCCGAATTCGTTTCTTCTCTCGATATACCGAAACTGAATAACAGCATGTTGTTTTGAGCAGCTGGGATGCTCCAAAGCGTAGTCACACACAGACACTTCTCTGCCAAAGAGCCAGCATGACTGAGCATACAAGTCCAGTGTGTCCAGGATTTCGTCCCCCTTGAAAATGTACAACCTCCAATGTTGTGAAGAAGGCGGTTTTCGAGCTTCGGGTGGTTCGTGGTATTTCAGAACGATATTGCCATTTGACGTCGCAATCGTATTGGACGCCGCAGCAAGCAGACCAGACGGGCGGAAACTTGGCTTCTGCTTCTCAGGACCGGGAGACGGCGTATCTTTGTCGCCCTTGAACGCATCAACCTGTGATGGGAGAGGTCCTTTTCGTTGTAAGGGTCCTGCCTCTGGAGACCGTCTGCGTGGGGACCGAGATCTCTTCCTGTCCCTGTCGTTCTTGTCCTTGTCCTTGTCCTCTCGACTCCTCCTGTATTTGTCTTTCCCGTGTGCCTCTTCACGACTTGTCGACCTTCGCCTGTCTCGATGTCTTCGGTCCTTGCCCTCTACGCTTCTCTCCCTCTTCTGTCTATCTTTTTCCCGGCTTCTCGATCTTCCCCGCTCTTTGTCCCTCTTCTCGACCCGATAGGAATCGTAACGTGAATCACGCTGTCGCCTCGGGGGCGAATCCGAATCGGAGCGAGCCATTTGAATTGCCGAGTGCAGGGCAACGGAAGTCGAGTTTGCTTCAAACGTACTCAAAAAAAGGTGGTCCGAGCAAGTTATCTCAGAGGCCGAAGAGAAGCCGAGAATGACATCCACGACTTTATCGTCCCCGCCGCCAGTGCTCGTCTGATCCCTTCCCCTTCTTCGTGGGAACATCACCAGGTCCTTTTGCAGGTCAAAATGCCTTCCTCACTGCTGAAAAAGGCCACCTTTCCAGCCTTGTACAACTACTCTCTCCCATGCTGCTGTGGCACGACCTCGCCATCTTCGCCCCGCAAAAGGTTAAAACCCGATCCAATTCCCGATCCACGATTCAAGTCCACGGCGAAAAGAACCTACGCTGATGTCAAACATGGCTACGAGTTTCGCGATAACATGAACTGGCCATGCCGGAAAAGTTCACAGTGGACGCCCTCGCCGTACGAGATCTTCGACATTCAAAGAAACGCAGTATATACGAAGCACAAGTTCTATGAGTTGGTGAAGATATACCATCCCGACAAGAGCGGGCATGCATCCCTGGAGGATATCACGCATCATGAACGGATAGAAAGATACAGGCTTGTTGTGCAGGCGCATGAGATCTTATCAGACCCGGTCAAGAGACGAGCGTACGATGCCTCTGGCGCAGGCTGGGGTTCCGGTCGGAGTGCTGCTACCCGGCATTCACGAGGCTTCACGAATGGACACGGCCAGAGGTATGGCTACGGACCTGATGACGACTCGTCGATATTTCAGAACGCGACGTGGGAGGATTGGGAACGCTGGTACAGGCGGCACGACAACCCTAAAAAGCAGAAATATTCGGGGACATTTGTCCATCAAAACTCATTTGCCTCGTTCATTATATTGTTGGCCGTGATTTCAGGCGTTTTCCAGGCGACAAGAGCCGGGCAATACTCTGGTCGATTGGAGGAAAAAGTCCAAGAAATGACGGCGGAAACGAGAAATTTCCTGGACACAAGGGAAAACCATTACCAGCAGAACCAGATTGGCATGGAAGGGCGAATCAAGCATTTCTTGGAGAAGCGAGATCCTTCCAAGTACGGGCTGAAGGATGAAGAAGGAGAGGCATATCGAAAACACTTTTCAAGCTCAGGGGTGATGCAGCCTATGCCTCGCTTGGATGATCCTGATGCAGGGTAAAACAGTCGAGCCAGAAGTACTGTCGCACATGTTCTGGAATTGTAGATATTCTTAGCCCATCTGTTCGGGCGACGCTCTCATTGACGTGATGAATCATGATTATTGTACAGAAACGCCAGCTTTTAATCCCATGATTGACTTGACCTCACTGCTGCCAACTTTGGTTGTAACTGGATCTTATGACGACATCTTGCCCTTGACTTCTTCTGCTTTGCCCTTTGCCTGGCCTGAAAGCTCGTGAGCCTTTCCCTTGGCTTCACCGGCGACTTCTGCGGCCTTGCCCTCGGCTTTGTTGGTCTCCATGCCTGCGACTGAGGCAGCTTTGTCCTTCACTTCGACTGGCGACTAGGTTAGCAGGGTTGAACTTGGTCCAAGAAAGACGTAGAAACATACCAGTTTTGTCGATGCCAGCAACAGCAGCATCAGAGACAGCTCGGTCGACCTTTTTCAGACCATCTTTGGCAGCATCGACAGGACTTTTCTGCTGGACGAGGGTGGTGGAGAACAGGCGAGGTGATTGGCGAAGAGCAGAGGATCGGACGGCGGTGCGAATGGCAGGTGTTGCTGAGTAGAGGAAAGACATGTTGATTGAAATGGGAGGGTGTTTTCGTAAGAGGTACTCGTGAGGTCTTTTGATTCGATGGTATTGTTTCAAGTGAAGTCCTTTGGTGTGCAGGAAATGAAGTAAAGTCAGAAGGAAGCAAATGCAGTGGCGCTTTTTGAGGCTCCCTCCTCACATCGACGTCACTGCTGCAAGTGCTTGTATGGGAGCCGAGGAGCCCACTGGAAGCCCACTGGATCCCCACACAGCCGCCAACGACTCGCTCGGGAGGCTTTTCCGGGGGCATTGAGCCACTAGTCTGATGTCACCGTGCAGTCCGTCTCATGGCCAACACCATCGTGCTTGATATCAGCTTCACATGCAATCGACCTTGTAGGCACAACACCTTAAGAGAAAAGAGAATGGAATTAAATGGCCGTAATTAAACAAGTATATCGCCTACTCCCATAACTTCCATGAACATTCCAACCATCCGTCCTTTATGTCCTTCATATCCGTCATGCCCTTCGCGTCTTCAAACCTCGAGCTCATAAGGCGTCTGCTGATGAACACACATCAACCACCTCCCTGCCTCTGGGTCTTTCCGCCACGTACTCGAGATCAAGGCGCTAAATTCATCTTGTCTCTGATCGTCGTCATGCGTAATATGTTGCCTTGTCGCATTGACTCGATATGTGATGATTGCTGCCTCCGGGCCCAGAGGCCTGACCTCAACTTCGCTCAATCGGTACCGCCTCCATGGTACGAATGCCTCGGACTTCATGACATCCTCAATACTCGGCTCCGTCTTCGCTGAAATCTTCAATCCCATCGGAAACAGCATGATGCACTCGGGGCTGAGGAACGGTAGGAGTGCTGTCCCCGTGTCCATTAACGCTCGCCATGTCTTGTCTTCCAGATCGAGGATCACGTCGGTCAACATTGAGGGGTCCATGTTCGAGGTTGTTGTCGAATACAGAAGTCGCGTGCAAAGTCCTTCTCGTGCAGTTCCCGACCTTCTAGAGTCCTATTTCGATCTGGGTGTTGGTATATGAAGTTGATGAAAGGCTGGCCTGATATGCACGACAGCCAAGGCTTCATCCCAGTCGCCAAAGGAATCTCGGGCTGCGGGCATCAAGACGGCTATTTCCGGCCACTCACGGAGGGCTCGATGCTTCTCCAACCTCGGCTTCTCCCCTGCACTCATACAATTTGAGCTCAATGCACCCATGCCGTCCATTTCTCGATGGGACTCTCAAGCATTGTTGCAACAGCTCACCATGAACAGCACAATGCTATGGCGGCCACGCCTCGTCCTACGCACCTTCCACTCCTCCTACCGAAGGAACTACGCATCCTCCTCCGCCGCCGCAGACTCCCCGATCAAAGTCCAATATCGCGACGCTCCTCACTCCGGCCAGATTCGCATCCTTCTCCTCGACCGCCCTGAAGCTCGCAATGCCCTCTCCCGCCGCCTCATATCCGACTTACGAAAACACATTACCGAGATCCAAGCCGAAAAGGGCACGGGCTCAACACGCGCCCTCATCCTCGCCTCCAACACGGACAAAGCCTTCTGCGCAGGTGCCGACCTCCGCGAACGCAAGGGCATGACCCAAGAAGAAACCCGCGACTTCCTGACAACCATGCGCAACACATTCACCGACCTATCGAATCTGCCCATCCCCACCATTAGCGCCATCTCCTCCGTCGCACTGGGCGGCGGTCTCGAAATCGCCCTCTGCACCACTCTCCGCGTCTTCGCAACTTCCGCCATCGTCGGCCAGCCAGAGACGAAACTCGCCATCATCCCCGGCGCAGGCGGCACTTACCGACTCCCAGCACTCATAGGCGTGAACAAGGCCCGCGACCTGATCTTGACAGGTCGACGGGTCGGTGGCACCGAAGCGTATTTTCTCGGCTTGTGCAATCGGTTGGTCGAAGCCACACCAGCAGAACAGAAAGAGGAGGGCAAGGCGAGACAAAAAGTGCTCGACGCGAGTATACAGCTTGCCAATGACATTTGCGAAGGCGGTCCCATTGCCCTGACTCAAGCAATGCGCGCCATCAACGGCTGGCAACGAGGCGAGGTGGCAGAGAACGAGGCATACGAAGTCATTCTGCACACCGAGGATCGAGTCGAGGCCCTCAAAGCCTTTGCCGAGAAAAGAAAGCCTGTCTTCAAGGGAAGGTAACAGAATGATGCCGAGAGCCGGCTTGCCAAAGAATCTTAAGACACGACAGTCGTTTTCGCATCCTTCACGCCACCTACCTCTTCCTGCCTTCCACGTCTCTGAGGTCTCGCGTGACGAGGGCAGTCGTAAGGTATAAGGTATTGGGAGGCCAGCCAGTCTAACTGACGGGCTTCCCAGTCCGTGCAACATAAAGCATACCTCCGGCGCGAGCGGGTATGAAGTCTAGTCCCCAGAAATGCATCTTTTGAACCCATTCTTCCGGACAAAAAGAAGACTGCCACGCGTTAAATACCTGGGAGAGACCGCCTCCAACGGCCAGAAAAGCTCAACTCCTATGTCCTATATCAAACTGGGTGATATGGCTGGATCAAAGTATAAAGTACACCGAGAAAAGGCTCATGACGATCTAATTGGACCGAAAGTATCTATCTTGGTGACAATAAGTGAGGCTGTTGGGTCATCAAATTAGGTGTTTCTAGCTTAATCGGGTAAGTCTACCTACTCCTTTAGGAAATTCTGTACTTCTTAAGCAAAAACCCTGGTCGAGGGCTGAATTGATGCCGAAGGATGGGAGCAAGGATGAAGCCACAGTCAAAGCAATCGCACCATTGTGTGAACAGAGAATGAGATGCGGCCCACGAGCGACGAACGCTGTCCTGCGTGAGCCTCGGAACAACTATGACGGAGTATTTGACGGCTTATCAACACTACGTCTCAAATTGTCTCTGCTACCTTGGTATCTTGGTATCTCATATCACACTATCTGGTAGCTTTCTCACTTCGTAGCTCCTATTGTTGTATATACACCAGACCATAACTGACTGTATTTAATACCCCACTAAGCCTGCTTGGACAGCCCAGATTTCCCAGCGCTCACAGCTCCATACATTGATGTGAACCCCAGCCTGCTCCTGCTCCTGCTTCCCGTAAGATGTAAAATAGCGACAGCAGGTAGTTGGTATCATAAAAGACATCAGATAAAAAGCACAATAAACACCTCAAAAATGCATAGCATAAGCACAATAAGTTGCGCCGCTGACTTGTACGCTGTGACAGCATCAGGACGTTAACGCTGACACGACAGACCTCACGTCAACACCCATTCTGTGCCCCTTTTGATGAACTTGTCAATCATCAACATCAAATCCGCCATGACGAAGCGGATGATGTAAAAGGCGAAAAACTCCGCTGCGTTTTTGACGCCAAGTTCCAGTCCCACTTGCGTCTTGTTGCTGCACTTCAGCCCTGGATCTTCGACTTGACGTGCAATCCCATCGAGTACTTGGGCAGCATCAAACAGACGGGCCAAGCTTGACATGTACATGGCATGAATGGGTTGGATATTGGACAGCGCCGGCGGAGTTGGAGGTGGAACCATCTTTCGGTTGTGATGTGAGCGCGATGAGTGCACCGAGTTGGACGATGTCATAGGTAGCGAAGCCATGGTCAAGCCAGGGGCCGAAGCGTCCTTTGACCCATTGGGTCCAATTGCAGGAGCACTGGACTTGGATCGGAGCTTCCGCCAGCTAGAGGCAAATCCTTTAGCAGCTGTATTGTTGTTCTTGCCTTCTTGTTCTTCTTTTCCCGGTTTGAACATGTTTGAAGACCCACCAAAACCCACATCGCTGCCAATCTTCTTAAGCAACGTGACCCGAACTTGGTCTAGGACAGTCTCGAAGGATTGCAACTCTTCAAGCATTGCATCAGCATCAAATGTATCCACCTTGGCCAGCTTTAGTAACGCAGCGGTCAGCAGATCACACTGGAAGACTTTGTCTTCAAGAGCCTTGAGTCTGACATTCCGTACTCGCCAGATATCTCGAGGGATGAACAGTTTTGTAGTCAAATAACCGCCTCTTGGATGAGCGAGGGTCTGGTACAGACACCGCATTAACCAGAAGGGTCGAAGTAAGAAAGACTCGGGGCAAGGTTCGAGAGGGTGTGGAGGATCCAGCGGAGCACTAGGAGTTCTGGGAGTTGTGGGTGAGGCAGGAATGCCAGTATGATCGTCAAACAAGTACAACCCCCCTGATTGGAGGAGATGCGGGCCGAACGCAGCAGTTGAGGGAGTTGGCAAGGCTGCAGAAGGCAGAGGAGGTGGGGCCTTCTTCATTTCACTGTTGAAACTGCTGCTACCCGGCGTGATTGGGGACTCGTTGTTTGTTTCAGTCGTTGCAACTGACAGATTCCTCATTCTCAGACTAGTTGACGAATGGTTCTTCTTGATACCTCCTTGGGGTGACACCATCTTACCCAGCTTGGAGGGCGAGGGAGGGATCACACCATCATCAAGGCTTCCCTGAGACCCACCCTGAGTCAGAGCAGGTGTAGAAGGGGAATCGCTTTGGAACGACTCTATTGACGGCACAGTTGCTATTGGCGGAAGGGAAACACCGACCACGGATGTGTATGTAGCCTCTAATGGTGCTGTATGAGGAACTCTTGGGGCGGTAGAGGAAGCCTCCGTGGCAATTGCTCGTGCGTTCGCTGGTTTTGGTGGTTGGCTCGAAGAGCTGCGTCGTGCAAAAGTCTCAATCTTGAGCTGTTCACCATTTCGACCTGAAAATCTCCTCTCCCGAATACCAAGGCCACTAGGCTTCTCAAGACTAAGTGGTCTGCTACTTGGCTTGGGAAACGGTAACCCAGGAGGAGGAGGCAGTGCCGCTTTCGGAGGCGACGTCAACGGAGGAGTGTCTTTTGCAGGAGGAGTAGGTCTTGGTGACAACTCAGATATAGGTTCTTGAGTTTCCTTGAGGGTACTCAGGGCTGTGGCATTCGTTGTGGTCGTGGATGGGATTGAACTCGCCCAAGTTCGACCAGAAATCGTACTGGAGTCTGATTGTCGAGGGAGAGCAGATTTGGATTTGTTGTCGTATGAGAAATCATCAAAGACGTACCCTTTGGTCATCTCTTCCAGGATTCTCTCTTCTTCGTCGGACGAGGTACCCTCATCGTATTCACTTGTCAGATTCAAGTTCAATGGTTGAGATAGTCGCCTCTGCGACGTTGATTGCAAGGGCGGAAGTGTTGCATTGAACGACTCCTGTCCAACCCTATCTGGCTTAGGCGTGGCATCTTCAGCGATCTCGTCGTCGTAAGCTGCATCGACAGCAGCATTGAGAGCGGCATCAAATTCTGCTTCAATTTCATCGACGAGATTGCGATTCTGGTCGATTCCAAAATCAATTGACGATAACCGAGAGGATCTAGACGAAGAACCGCCGTCCTCAAAAGTGTCCAACCACGAAGTAGATTCCGTACTCCCCTCTCGTGCGTGGAGGATGCTTTGCACCACCACATCAGGTCTCATGGTCGCCAGCGGTGTACTCGTGTCTCTGTCAGAGGACAAAGAAAGTGGCCTCCTGGGAGAGAGTGGAGGTGGCATATATTGAGTGTCCATGGGCACAGCGAGACTGGGGACTTGTAGCCTTTTACGGGACGCTTCACTGAGGTAGGTTTCTCCACCAAAGATTTCAGGTAGCAATGATTCCCCCCGAGGAGGTATCTGCACCGATTCCAACACACACGTTGTATCTGGTTCATTATTGTCGCTTAGGAAGAATGAGTGGTTGCCGTCGTCCAATGGAGGGTCTTCGGGCAGTGCTTTCTCCATCAGACCCGAGAAGGAGTCGTCCAGATCATGAAGTTCCGCTATCCGATTTGAATAGGTACTTCTGATGGCTGATAGCTTCTTCCTGTCATCTAGGTCGGAACTCCGAACCAAGACTTGCTGCAAAAGGTCGCAAGCCTCGTCATATGCCTCTATGGCGCCTTCAATATTCTGAGCATTGTCCAGAAGCACGGCAGTGTTTGCTTTCGCAAGCGCTTTGGACAGCATGGTCTTCTGGGTAGGACTGCGATGGCTTCGTCCACGTGCCGGTGCACTGGATGCTGCAGGCTCGTCCGTTTCCTCCTGTGCAATGGCTTCGAGACTTCTCTCTTGTGTACTAGGCCCGATAGGTTGCGAGATATACTGTGAGACGATGTTGTCCGTGGGTTTGGCACCCGGGGTACCGGTCTTCAGATAATGTACAGACATCGCGACGGGGTCTCCGGGTTTGCCAATTCTTCTACTCTGCCAAGTCTCTCCGAAGAATTCACCGGCGCTCGGATTGAACATGGAAGTGGGTGTGAGAGGAGATGCTCCACCCGAGCTCACATCTTGAGTAGCATAGATGTGATCGACGTGAAGATGCCCTAAATCCTGTTTCCTATGAGGACTTTGGCTGTAAGCTCTCATCGACGTTTGCGGAGGTTCTAGCCTTCCCGCTGTCACAATCGACGACATCAGCGACGGTTCTATGCTCCTTCGTCGCGAAGTGTTTGCTTTTACACGAACAGCTTCGGTATCAATGGCAGAGACACTAGAAGAAGTCGAATGTGACCAGCGATTGACGTTCAAATTCGGCCCCAAGGATTTGGGGTCAAATTGGTTCTCAGGTCGACTTCGCGAACGACTCCTCTCGAAGCGAAAGTATGTCGTGCTAGGCAGTATGCGATCCGGGCTTTTCGACCTCCCTTTCAACTGGGCATTTCGGCCGGGTCTGACAGAGACGGAGGCAGACTTTCTCACGGCTTGCGACGAGGAGGACGTTGAATCAGACCTCGAGGTTCTCCTGTAATACGTGGCAGGTGCCGCGGCTGAGCTCATTATCTTGACAGTATACTGATTGTATGACACCAATCAGATACTGGGGTGATGCTTGTCGCTCAGGCTGTACATGGATGTCAAATGTGGGCGATCGACGGCCGTTGTCAAGTTTTGGTGTTTGGCGGGATACACTGCAGCTGCAGAGATAATCTTCTAACGGTCTGCAGTCTTGCCGACAATACAGGGCATTCAGCTTGTACCTGCAGCTGTCCCGTGTCCAGCTGAACAAGAGATGGACGAATCAAGGGGCTGTGGACAAGATGCAGAATTGGCCCGGATGGAAACAAAATCGCCTCGGTGTGGTGTTTGTTCCGCAGTTCGTCGTGCCTGCTAATTCCACCTCTTCAACAAGATAATCGCCCTTTTAATAACAAAGTAGAACTGGCTCAAGAGATGTGGTAGCGTCGTGTTTGTGGACTTTCGCGCGCAATGGCCGAAACTCCTGTTTTGAACAGCCTATAACTCGGGGTTCCGCTTCGGACCAGAACATGGCGCTTATCAACCAGCCATGATATGGATCAACGTCTTCCTTTGTTTTTGTCCCTGGGAAGATTGCTCCTGCGCAGTTTATATATGGCGTCTCAACGTGGGAGAATGGGTACTTTCGTGATCGAAGACTGTAGGGTTTTGGTGTTTATCGGAGGTTCGCAAGGGGGCGGCGGGTGGGTGACGGGTGAATCGGCGAGTGATTCAGTCTCTCAGACGTATAATCGGGGCGATGCTGTAGTCGAACGCAGGTATCAACGGGGCCTCTCTGCGGAAGATGACTGAAAATGAAGATCAGGTGCGCTGAGTCGGTGGTTCGAGGGGCCCAAAGGGGCAGTCCGCAGTCTGGCAATTGACAGGTGCAGCGACAAGGCCAGTTGCGCTTCCGAGGATCAAGGAGGACACGATTAGGGCCAAGTTTCGCAGGTTGCAAACAGGTGTGAGTCGCTTCGAGGGCAGAAACAGTAGTGAGGACGAGACTGTCGTTACGGTGTTTCTGATTCGCAACAGCTTGAGCCAGGATGTCTTGAGTCTTCTGTACAGGACTTTTTTGAGAAAGGGCGAGTAAGGTATCCCTGACTGCTGGGCTCCCCTAGACCGTGGCTCACTGGCTGGACTGGATCCTTGCAGGCCAGGAGTTGGATGGATCATGGTGGGAAAAGAGGAGACACACGGCTGCAGGCACGATTTTTGGTAACACGCGCCCTAGACTCGATTCGACTGGCGAGTGGTCAACAAGGTGCAACAAGTCAAGCCATCCCCCTGACTTCGATCCACCAGACACACGTTCAACCATTCACCATCATCACCATCAACACCATTTCATCTCCTTCTAGCGCCATCGAAAAGAGGTCTCATCGACGGCATCATCATAGCCATCGTCACAACAGTGAACGCGTCGTCGGCAGTCAGGAATGCAAATAAACCACCTAGACTGCCTTATCGCCAGCACGACCACCACAAGGAGCCTCGAAAACCCCATCCTTTGTTGCGGGAGCTACGAGTACCGTGCTCGCCATGCTCATCCCTCACTCAGTCTCCAGTCTCTATCCCTGCTTAGTCCGATGTCACCCCGCAGCCACTTCCGAGTTGGTTAGGTTCAACATATTTTCTAGAGTCGCCGCGATTTGTTACCAGACAATCCCTCTCAACCCAAACCTCCATGCATGCAACATGAATTGGAGGACAACAGTGGCAAAAGAGACTGGCTTGTGGTGAACAATGAGACGCTCGAATGAATTCTACGAGACGACGGCAGTTGATGTCAATGGCGTCGAGGTCATCCCTCCCCTATGCTGAATTGAGCAACCGAGCAACCAAGGAACCAAGCACACCCACCAATTTTCGTCTAACTACCCCTTACTGATTTTTCACTGTCTACGACGCAGTAAGTAACAGAGCATATGACGATGAAGAAGGACACGAGGAGGGCCGCTCGTCCACATCAAATTCGAGACCATCCTCGCCTTTTCTGCAACAATCCGTGCCGCCTAACGTGTTTTATGCGGTTGTCCAGAATTCATGACAATTACTCCGTACTTTCCATGCCAACCGGGGTCGGTTTCTGGAACTTCCATGTCCGGTAGCGCAAAGATCTATCCGTGCAACTGGTCTTGAGTGTCTTATGGTTCGCAATGAAAACCGAAGCATTCAAATGCTCTCGGTGTTGCCATACCTCTGATCGCCCAACCTGTAGGTCCAAGGTGTCAGCAGTTTTCTATTGGATTGCCCACGGCAGCATTGCTACTCAATGCTGCCTCCAGGCACGATTGACAGCCTCACCGACTTGCTTGGCCATCATCTACCACCTCCTTCAGGGAACCAGAGTGCACCACAAGCGAGCCATTGACCAGTGACCGTTCTTCCCCTTTTGCTATTACCACAATACAGGTCATTGCTACACAGGAAATCAAGGCTCAGCAGCTGAAGAAAATGTACTAGTTCAAGCCACTTCTTTCATCGTGCAATGCTGAGCGCGAAACTATTTACCCAGGGGTAATCGCCGGCAAAATCGAGGTGAGATTTAAAATCATTCAAAGTATCTCACAATTCCAGTTCTCTTCCATACTTGATAGAGGCATCAATATTGCACCGAACAAGCCAGCTCTCCGACAAGAGTAACATGGTCGGCTCACTGAACATTCAATATGCTTACGTTATCACGCGTCTCTTGCATGAAGCAACTCCAGCATTCGAGTCTGCGTCTCACATCCCCGGAGTCATCCCGACTATATGAAGCGAGTGATCCCTCAAAGAGCATACGGATGATGATGCCCTATGGTGTGCTACCCGAGGGTTGGCAACCCGAGGTACATCCACATGACTTCGACAACACCACTCCTTCCGGACTCGTACGCTACAAGAAAAACCCTCTTTGTCATTGATCGCTCACACCAGATCTCAACTCTTCGTTGTACCAAATCGTGGGCGAAACACGATCCGTGACGATGTTGCGCGAATAGCAACCAGACTTCAGTTTGGTAACAAATCAAGTTTCTCATAGCGCAAAGGAAACGGGTCGACCGCTGCCAATGGATCCTCGTGGTCCTTCACCACCATACTAGAAATGCCTCGAGACGCCACTTTGGTCGCCCTCTGACTTCACTTCATGCCCACCGAGCCATCCCCATACCCAAAACCACGCAGCACTTACGGCCTGGGAGAGCGGCAAGTTCTGATATTGAAAAAGTCCTTAAATTCGGGATTCCAACCCATGTCTGTGTTATCTTCCGATCCAAACTTCTGGTTCTGCTCGACCAACCCAGACTGTACAAGCCCAAGCTGGAGCAAAGCAATAGCATTAGCATACGGAAACTTCCAAGACCTCGATCTGCCACATCCAGGACTCCTCCTCGCCGCCGTCTTGACCACCATCGCAACGTTCAACGTAAGCTACATCTGCATCCGCCGAAGTCGACCCATGATGCTCGTCTCCGCATGCGTCGGGCTCGCCGCGCTATTCACCCTGTTCACCACCATCCAGCCAGCCCTGGCTGTCGACAAGACCTCCGACCCAGACCTCGTGGCCAAGCTCAAATCTGCCGCCACCATGCTCGACCGGCTCGACATGCTCACCGACGATCAGCTCTTGTACAATTTCTCCTCCAACCCGAAGTACTCCTGGTCGCCAGGCAGCGTATGCAACGCCAACGCCGCAACATGGCCGGTTCTGTCGACCGTCGGGGTGACCGTGTCGCAACTCAACCTCGGCCCCTGCGCGATGCTGGCGCCGCATTTCCATCGCGCAAATAACCTCGTCGTTGCGGTGTCCGGGACAACAAGTACGTACATGTACCAAGAGAATGGCGCACGATTGGTCCAACAGACCCTTACGCCGGGCATGATGACCATTTTCCCGCAGGCGAGTGTGCATTCGATGTACAACATGGGTATGTTGCCGCTGCTTTCTGTATGGCATATGCTGACGTGCTTGATTGTGGCCCAGGCTGCGAGAATAACCTGCTCTACTCGTTCCTCGACAACTCGGATGCATCGACCGTCAATGTTGCGCAGGCGTTCTTCATGATGCCGCAGGACATCGGGATGACGGTCATGCCGTTCGTTAATCTCACAAACGGGAGCTGGGCCGCAACGGGCCAGTCCATTCCCGCCGTTGGGACAGGCAGTCAGCAGGGATTTGAGGCGTGTTTGCAGAAGTGTGGACTCTCTGCGAGTGGGTATGGAGCGAAGGCACCAGTTGTGAGGATGTGAGGAAAGGGGGGGCACAGGGCATGTAACGACGATTTCCCTATCCTCTCTCATCCATTTCGGGGGTTATAGCTGGGTGTTCTTTTTGTTACGCTGAGGTGGATGTTGTATTTTCTGTCTTGTCATGGTCAATTTTGGGGTATCTTTTGGCCCTTGATCACGCATTTGCTGCACTATTTGAACCGGTTGTGGGGAATCGAGGTGGATG
This sequence comes from Vermiconidia calcicola, assembly GCA_035928285.1. Classification (NCBI taxonomy): domain Eukaryota; kingdom Fungi; phylum Ascomycota; class Dothideomycetes; order Mycosphaerellales; family Extremaceae; genus Vermiconidia; species Vermiconidia calcicola. The sequence continues at coordinate 40,150 of JAXLQG010000018.1, forward strand.
GATGTGCTATGCTTTTTTGTACCTGTCATTCGCTATGGGAATAACCAGTTCATAACTATGATTGCACCGCACTATGGCTATATGGAAGTCCCTTTATTCTATGATGCTCCCGGGGAGAAGGAATCGTGCTTCGCCTCAAGACTCTGTACCAATATTCTCCTGATGATCCGCTGCTCCCGCCCCAATGTCGTGTCAACATCATGGCTGGGTAGCTCATTCCCCACGGGGGCCGCCCATGACGGGGGCGTTACTGTCCAATTCTCAAATCAGCAATACTACTCTCCGGGGTCCTCTCCTTGACCGGTGGTGTGTGCCACCCACTCGGCGTCTCCGGCCGACTCTTGTTGTCCGCGGCATTACTATGCAGACTGACATTCTCCCTGTACGCGACGTACTCACTATCCGCATAACCCAGCACTCCGACGATCTCGCTGCTCCTCATTCCCTTGATCCTCGCGATCTCGCCGGCCGAGTAATTCACCACCGCCCTCCCAATCTCCTCACCCTTCGAGACGAGCTGCATCGACGCGCCGCTCGAGTCGCCCATCGGCGAGAGACTGCCCAGCAGCTGCTTGTCGACCACGACAAGCCTGACCGCTTCTTGTTGCGCGAAATTGCCCTCAACCGCGACAACACCGACGGGTAGTAAGCCGGCCTTGTTGGCGAGGGCGTTGCTCGCGCCGCGGTCGATGAATATCGTCCCGTGAGGCGCGAGACCGTGGAGGATCCAGAACGCCCGGTTTCTGATCGGACTACTGCTGGGGACGAAACGGGTGTGTAGGGGTAGGAGTGGGACAGGAACTGTCGAGACGCTATCACCAGCACCGCCTGTCTCCGATGGTTCAACGATCGGCGGGTGGAGATGGCGAATAATGGCTGCGATGTTGCCCGGTTTCGAGGACTTTGTGATGATGGTCGACGTGCCTGCCGCGGTTGCGAGTCGTGCTGCGACGATCTTCGTGGCCATCCCGCCGGTGCCCAGCGCCGAGCCGGCAGACGAGACATCGGCCTGGAGAGCATCGATGTCGTCGACGACCAGTATGGGCTGGGCGTCGGGGAATTTCCGCGGATTCTTGTCGTACAGGGCTTCGACGTCGGTCATCAGAAACAGATAATCTGCGTGCACCATTGCCGCCGTGATGGCCGAGAGCGTGTCGTTGTCGCCGAATTTGATCTCCGACACGGCGAGCGTGTCGTTCTCGTTGACGATCGGGATCACGCCGAACGACAGCGTCTCGGCCAGTGTGTTTTGTGCATTGAGATATTGGACCCGGTCGGCGATGTCGTTGCGTGTCAGGAGTATTTGAGCGACGGGCTGGTTCATGTGTGCAAATAGTGAATCCCAGATGGACATCAACCTGGATTGGCCAATGGCGGCAAGGGCCTGTCAAAGCAACAATGTCAAATCGTGAGCAGAGGTGCCCCGTCTGGGTAGCGAGGAGAAACAACAAGAGAGTTGGTGAAGACTCACTTGGATCTGAGCGAGGTGTTTCGGCCGTTTGGGCATGTTCATCCTTTGCAGGCCAACACCAATGGCGCCCGAGGAGACGATGATGACTCTGTGTCCATCTCGTCGCAATTTGATCGCGGTTTCAACGATTAAGGATAAGATCGATAGGATTGGTTCATGTGTAGTCTCATCGACAATTGAAGACGTTCCTATAACGATGGTGAGTTTTCTGGTCGATGCTCTTCTGAAATATGACATGGTATCTACCAATTTTAATGACTATCGTCAAATGCCTGCCGGGTTTCATGGTTGCGGTGAATATTATGGGAGATGTCCGACCGTGAGCACCCTTGAAACAAGTCTATCATTTTGGCAAGGAACGGTACAGAAAAAGAACGAAGTCGAGGGTCGCACGCCCTTCATCGACAGACAACAAGTCCGAGGTGTTGAATCGGATTCACCCATCAAATTTAATCGTTCCGTTCTTCGAGTCAGGATACTGCCCCACACCGCCAAGTCTCGTCCTCATAAAAGCAGCGTCGCCAAGAAATGTACAGGAGTCGGCAGGCAAGGCTGGGCACTGCTAGGGGCGAGGCTGAGCAGCACACAGGCAACAACTATCGCTGATCAGTGTATGCAGGCGGTGGTATATCTGGAACCAAGCCATCCTCTTCCAGCCAAGCTTCTATGCCAGTTTCGGGCACTGCCCACACATCTTCCCAATCACCACTGGACCTGTGCCTGTAGTCGCGCCAGTGAATACCAGCCAACTCACACCCATATTCGTCGTCCGCCTCCAGACCCTCGATTAGCCTTCTTTCCAACTCTTCTCCGGACTGTGGTGCTACTCGGATGGGGACATCCCTCAGGCTGAACGTACATCGCTTGCTTTCGTACTGCAGAGAGAAAGATAGCTCGAGAGTGTAAAACCGTGCGATGTTATACGTAGAGAAGTCGGAAACCAGTAGTGAAGTGGGTATAGACAGGTCTACGGTGTCGGACAGGTTGACAAAAGTTGCTGGGGTGCTCGTGTCGAATGTTGATCGGCACATTCTGCCGACAGGTACTCGACATGATCCTCTGCGGATGAAAATCCGTCTGACCGAGCAGTCAGAGTGGCATCCTGCTCGAACCTTGGTGTGCTGAAACAAGGACAGCTTGAAGCACCGAATGACAAGATCGGACTGAGGATCTAGCTCTGTTCCCATATGCAGCGCCGATGCGGTATTCGCGTCGTAATATACACTGGCAGAGATTGGGACAGAAAGTGTTGATGCCGACTGATGTTTGATGTCCAGCCTCTTTGGCAGAAGAACGGAAAAGCGCAGCTCGACCTTGGGTCTTGGCTTTTGACCGATGATGCAGTGTATGGGAAGGAGCCGGTGCACCATTCGCTGTGAAGGATCACGAACAGGACAGTGCATGCTATGACGGTAGGCAACATATGGCCAATCGGAGCCGGAAGGTGGAAGGATAGATGGACAGATGTCCAAATTGTCCACAGACACCGTCTTAGAGCATTGCACTTTCTTGCCTTTGCTCATTATTGGGCCCCGCTGCACGAGCGTCGCTTCGAGCGCATATCGAACAGAGCAGACAAACTTCCCACCCTGTGTCATGCTTGGTGGCAGAGGATGGGGCTCGTGTGCCTTGTCGCCTTTCCACGGGTGCTTCTGTTGGAAAAGTTCTTTCGAACCGCGAGGTAGAAGCCGGGGAGCCGCAAACAGGGGGATTCGAAATGCGAAGGGCCATGCATATGTCCCTTCATGCTGGACGCAGCCGCCATTATACAGATCTTGATGCCGACTAAGAAGGTAGCTCTTAGAACCATAGTCAGGTCTGCAAACCATCATATCGCCATAATGCTGGTTTAAGAAGACGCTCGTGTGACCTCTGAAGTCCACGCATAAGGATTCGACTATCCGGGGCTCATAGGTGATGAACTTAACCACTCCTAGGATCATGGAGCCAGGCGTGAATGGCATGCCGTCATCGTTAGAAAGGCTGATAGAAAGCCTCATCGTAGCTGGGTGTGCCATGGCCGATTTTCTTGAATGTTTTGCGTGCCCAGTGTGATTGTAATGCTGTGGGAGTTACCCAGCTCGCTAGGTCATGCCGGCTTCGATTGTTTGTTGAAATACCGCCCGAGGCACCATTGTTGACTGTGATATAGCCTTGACAGACGCTTCAAGAACTCACTCAACGGGCATCTGTCATGTGCACATGGATATCATATCAAGAATAGACACCTCGTACGACGCAAAAAGAAACTCCGTGCGTGGCTGATCGGACGGAGAGATGCACATTCCAGAAATCAGGTGCTTTGTCCGGTTCTGCATGAATTGATTTAGCTTAGGAGACAACGAATTTGTGCATTCACTTCAGGTGTCTTCCCCCTTTGCGGAGAGGTTGGGGCATCCGGGACTTTCTTCCCCTCTAGTCATTACCGCCCGGCTCAACTCGAAAAATCAACCATTGTATGGTGACATGGTTTCTTTTTTCAGGTGCAGATGTCCCTTGTGGAGAAATCTTTTCAACATCTTCCGTAGGCATGGTATGGTCTACCTGCGAACCCGGATTTCATGTATCGTGCTATTGCGATAGGAGGCCGGCTGGAACGGTATGGACGGAGATGTGACAATGAGCCGACACGTACAGACAGGGTTGGCCTGAAGAAACTGCGGATTAGAATCGTAGGTTGAAGCTTGCCCCCGCACTGGGACCCCTGCTGACAATGACGAGGCAACCTAGAACTGTATAGATCTGCATTGTAATGCTAGCTGCTAGACACAGAGAATTCCATTCTTTACAGGTCGCCTTACACATCTTCGAGCTCTTGAGAAGCCGGGGCGAACCATGCTGAGTGATCATCCTTCGCCTTTCCCCCATCAAGGAAATGTCGAAACCAGCCGGGAGGCCCTGATGCTCATCTACCATCATAGCCCGTGTTACTCCGGGCAAGGAACGGATTATAAGCTGCGTTGACGAATTGCGCCGACCCTGCGAAAAGTGTCAGGTAACATTTCCAAAGGAGGGTCACTGTTTATTCACAACCGTGCGAGAACCATCTAACTCGCACTCACCTCGAGAGAAGGGGCTAGACGGAGGAGAATAGGAGGACAACTTACACATTACCGGCTCCGAGACCTCGTAGGGCATGGTTTGAAACATGAGGTTGAATGAGTCCTGGCCAGGGCCGAATGTGTCGAAAGGTGATGGCATGGTAGGTTCGAAGGCTTCGGTAGATGGCATGATGTTTGTGGAATTGTCGGTTGCGCTCTGGACTGGATTCATAAGTCCCTGTTCCGGAGCATTCGGTACTTTTCCTAAGGGACGAATAAGTGCACGTCAGCCAGGTCGCTCGGTACCAAAGAATGCGTCCAGGTAGAATCTGAAATCGTGCTGGGACAACACCTGCCGGTTCCACAATTCCTCGGGTTGAGGAGAAGGAGCCAGGCCAGGTGTGATCACCTGTTCTGTGGGATGTTGCATAGGCACTGATAGGGATGATCACAGCTCACCTCTGGAAATCATCCTGGTCTTTTTGAGCCTTTGCATCATGTCCCTGGCGATTTTTGCTGCGTTCGAATTCGAACTCAGAGCCTGGAACACTGTGAGGCAAACTTCGGCATCTTCATCAACAGCCTCCCAGTCTATGTCACTGAACACATCTCCTTCCAGGTTCAGATCCACACAGATTCCTGCAACCAGCAGGATCGAACTTGCACAAATCAGACAAGATATCATCTGCCACCAGGGAAACCCATAGACCAGGCTCTTCTTGTCCTCGATGTTGTGAAGGAGTCTGGCAGTGTGCTGAGCGGCTAAGATGCATTTTCTTTTCGACAGGGAGATAAGACCGTACTCTGAGTGGAGAATCGGCCTGGAGCTAGGACCTGATTCAAGCAATCTGGCGGGTGACAAAAGCGACCGGTGGATCAGAGCCTGGAGGTTGTAGAATTTGATGGCCAGCATGTTCCGCTGCCGCTCATGTCAGGCAGATGAGGATAACAACATTGCGAATACATACTTGTCTCTTGAACGTCATCGACTTCTCAAAGGTGTGAGAAAGGTCGAACCTCAGATGACGCGGTAACTGCGATCTCCATTGCAACATCTCAGAATCCAATCGACCAATAACTGACAGGATCAAAGCAACGTCCGCCGCTTTTTTTGGTCCATACAACTTGTCGAAGACTCTCCCAATGATTGTGGAAAAGTTTATCATTGCAAGGAAGTAATCACCAATCCAATATTTCTCATTGACACTGGGCTGACCATTTTGGTTTGAAAGATCAACATCAGACCCTTTAGACGGTAGGTTCACATAGAAGCCTTCTTCGCTAATAGCCGGCGGACGCCCTAATTGCAAAGCTAGAAGACGGTCGAGCACAAAGATGGAGTACCAAACTCGACGACACATCTCCCTTGGCGCCAGGGCATCTTCACACGATGCTCGGTGGCCCTCTTCGACGTGGAGACCTATGCTTTGAGCAATGCGGACTCCCATTCCCAGGGTCGTCCAGCATCGGTCCGTCTGGCAAGTAGCGAGTAGGTAGAAGCATTGAGCAAGGAGGGTGCTAACATGGTCGACCGTATGCTTCGAAGCGTAATTTCGTGCTATTGTGACCGCGTGATCGAAATAGCGTTGATGCTGATCAGAAGTCTGAGCCTGGGTAGAATGCGCCGCTCCGGGCTCAGCGAACCGCTCATAGCAGGAACCAATGGCAAACACGGTCACTAGAGGGTAGTCAGTGTATGGATACGATGTACATTCCGCTTTGAGAACACGTGGTATTAGAATTGATAGAAACCTATCCGGATACTCTGGGATGAGAAGGAAACAGAAGTATCGGTTCAAACCTCCCCTATAAAGCCTCTGTCCAAGTATACTGGTTTGGTGTTGCATGGACTTACACAGCAGGGACAGCCATGGCCCGCGGAAGCCCTCCAGCGAATCTGACTGCCAGAACGATTCGTATGTCTGCCTGAAGTCCGGCTCCGAAATGAATGGATAGGCAATATGAATTGTCGAAAAGTATATGTGCACGAGACGGTCGGCACTTGCCCTGTCTGGAAGTAGAACATGACTTTTGTCTCCAGGATCTTGGGTAGGAGCGCGCTCTTGTTCATAGCTGTCGATCCGTGCCTCGGGACGGCCTTGCTGTCGACCTGGCTCAGGTGAGTGACAGTATGCCAATTCAATATCATGGAAGAATCGGATGTCGCTCGCCTCGCCAAGATAGCGTTGTGACGATGATTTCTGGCTTATCTTTACCATGCCCTGCTCAGTCAGGGACGGAATCATCGTCGTACCTTTGGCACGCGTGGAATTAGAGGCTGAGAGCTGAATTGATGCCAGACCCAGATTCACCGTTTGCCGATCAGTTTCGGAGAGTTTATCACGGAGACCCCTAAGAAGGCTGTCGTACACCGCGATAGAATCTCTCAGTTTCTGCATCTCGTCGTCCACAGACAGGAACCCCAGCTGCGTATGGTCGTATTGAGAAAGATTTTTCCGTTGACCACCATCTCTCCAGTGGCAGGCATATCCATAACCTGCACAGCGGCCACAAATAGGATGATTACCATCACACTGGTGACATGGACGTCAGCTTAATCTGTACCGAATGCGGCATCGGACAAAAGGTACTTGGCATTACCTTCGCTTTCAGATTCCGACAACTCTCACATGCACGCGTAACGCGGCGGCGCTTCAAAGAGGGTGCCTCACTCATTATGCCGGGTACAGGTCCGGGTGATGGATGCAACGGCTGCGAAGCTTTGGCAAGGAGGACCTATATGTTCGTCCAAGCAACAGAGCACCTGCAAGGAATCACGTCACGATGAACAATTGCAGGTATCCTGACTTCGCTTCGAGGAGGTTTGGGTCCCTGTCGCCTTCTCCCGTCTGTTCCGTCTGTTCCGTTGGGTTCGTTCGTGGTTGTCGATGTCCAACCAATCAAAATGTTGGATCTCGTGGTGCGTGGCTCAGCATCGCTAAACCGGAGTTGGCGTTTGTTGCTGGAATTCTGGTGGGGTAGTCATGCAAGGTTGAGGTTGGTTTGACGTTGATTCTGAGGATGCTTTTGTGACTGCTACGCACCGTTGGCTCAACTTTTGGTCGTAACAGACGAAGGAGAGAACTGATCTCCAAGGCAGAGGAAACATGAGCTGCTTCAGCTGATGTGGCATGTGAAAGAAACCTGGTTGGAATGAGAAAAGGTCATGGATGATAGAACCTAGACGCGGCAAGTGCCCACAGTCTACGGGGAAGGTGTGGTCATCAACGCCTGTCCCTGCCAACGCCAGGGGCGCGTCGTCAAGTCCCGAGAATTCGTGCAAAGATGGCCTAGCTCCGAAGTCCCCCTTGTCGGTCATGTATCAGAGGTCATGGAGGCCATAAATCATGTCAAGCAGAGACTGGACTTCCCGGGCCACCATTTCCATCTATGGCATATTGCTTTCGATGAGTTGACCTGTGTGCATGGTATTCAGTGGCATTGCTGCAATCTTTGTACCACGCTTCGGAACCGCAACTTTCTCCTGCTACTGCGACAATCCCTTTGACTCCAGGTCCAAGAATGTCTCCACCACAAGGGCGACGGAGGGTTGTAGATGTCGAGCAAAATCCCATGGGCGAACAATTCTGAGCGGGAGTATTCAGGTCCTCCTCAAGCACGAACATCCGATGCTTGTGACGACAATGGCGCGTTGACTGAGATGGCTATGCCAGCGCCTGCTAAGCCTGACAGCTGCAAACAAGACTCCCTGGAGCAAGAGGAAACAAGAGCATTGAGCGGGCAAGAACAGCCGGAGCCAAGTCGAAGAAATCAACACCGCGGGACTCTAACTGAATTGGTGATGCCTTCATTCGGCGACAGCATCGGCAGCAGAAGAGTACCCGAGCACGAGCAGGATGATGTGGTCCGTGGGCGTGGAGGTGAAGAAAAAGAGCTGCAACAGCCACGGACTGAATGGATCTCGGCGTCACTCACCCACATATACATCATATCACACCTCATTTTCTTCGCCTTATTGGGCACATTGAGTCGGCTCGGTGTGACAGCCATCACTTGCTATCCCCGAGCGCCAGTATCTTCGCCTGTATTGTGGGCAAATGTAGGCGGTTCTTTAGTCTTTGGCTTTCTGGTGCCGCCATTTGTTCCGAGAGGAATGGGGCACGCAATCTGAGCAATGGTCGTTCAAACATTTGCAACAGGAACCACATGACAAAGAGCTCCTCACCAAAGCCAGTAAAAGACATCGCCAGTCCAAGGCAACAATACCTCTCTACATCGGGCTTGCCACTGGGTTTTGTGGTTCATTCACCTCCTTTGCGACCTTCGTACGGGATGCCTTTCTGGCTTTGGGCGATCAATCTGGACAAACGGCACAGACTAACGTGGGAGCACCACGGAATCGTGGATATGACTTCGAGGCCCTGATCGGGACCATGATCATACACGTAGCGTCTTCTGTCGGTGCGCTAAAGCTAGGGGCTCATACCGCTTTGGCTCTCGAAGAAATCACGCCGACGCTGCCATTTCGCCATATTCGAGGCTTCGTCGATCCAGCCTTGGTCGTACTGGGGCCCGGTTGCTGGCTCGGTGCAATTTTCCTCGCAGCATGGCCTCCACGTAATGACTGGAGAGGTCAGATTCTTTTTGCTCTCATATTTGCGCCAATCGGTTGTCTCTTTCGCTTCTATGTGTCCAAGCATCTGAATGGGCGACTTCCAATGTTCCCTACCGGAATATTTACCGCCAATATGTTCGGTACTGCGGTCTTGGGAATGTGCTATAGCTTGCAACGGTCTGGAAACATGGGCGTACTTTCATGTCAGATTCTGGAAGGTGTCATAGAAGGATATTGTGGTTGTGCCACCACTGTAAGCACCTGGGTTGGGGAGCTGGAGACGTTGCAGAGAAGACATGCATATATCTACGGGTTCTCGAGTTTGCTGGGGGGATTAGTTCTGCTGGTCGTTATTAATGGCAGCCTGTTGTGGACGACAGGCTTTGAACAGCTTGCTTGTAAGACCTAGGATGCCTCTGGTGTTCCAGGACGTGATTGAAGTTTGAAGAAGGGGTTCTCACCGATGTAGATGACGGAGTGGAAGCTGGAGCATTGGTGCAAATAGGAATGAGATTCCAGAAGATAGTATGTCCTCCTCAGCATAAGTCGGGTTCTTTGATACTAGTTGCCTCCTCGCACAAGAAGTGAGAAATAATCTGAGGGAAGGGACTTAGGAAGAGGTCGATGCGAGTGGTAAGGTGGAAAGGACCTCGCGGCAGCGGCAGCGAATCGGAGGGCGTTCTCTCCAACTCACATTTTGTTTCTGGCAGTGCATGAACTTGAACTTCGTAAAAAGGTGAATAGAGCATAGCTTCGATACCACAGCATTCCTACGTGGCTGGTTCGGCTCCTACCTTTCTTGCCTTGTTTTCTTCAGTCCGCTCATTATGTCTTCCGCCGACTCACAATCACCACAATCACCCTCCTCCTCTTCCACGCCCCCCCAGCCAGGTCTCGAATTCCTCCCCAGCACCACCCTTGTCAACCGCTTCAAAAACTTCTACCGCATGGCCACAGGCTCTATGTCTCCCGAGGGTCAGAAAGCATACTGGGACGATGCGGATCAGCGATATTCGGAGTTCGACTGTAAGCGCTGCGAAACCTGGCGCGACGACCTCCTCCGCACGTCTCCTGTTATACGATACATGAATGACAACATCCGTAAACTGGGCGGGGATATCGGGAAACACAACATTCGCTGCAAAACGTGCAAGGAAGGCATGCTGGCCGGGTTTGACCACCAGTACGGAATCAAAGTCTGCGCGAACTGGGTCCAGAGCAAGAGTATGATGGAAGATGTCGTAGCACACGAGATGGTGCATGCATATGACCATTTGCGGTTCAAGACGACTCTTGATGAGGACCTCAGGCATGCGGCCTGCTCGGAGGTACGTATCCTGAACAGTACCTGAGCCCTACTCAGAGATGATAAAAGGACGGGATGTCAGAGTCTGGTCACTAACGAGGCGGCAGATCCGAGCAAGCAACCTCAGCGGCGAATGTCGGTGGGCGAACGAGTTCTTCAGGAACAAGGTCATGAGTTTTACAAATCATCATCAGGATTGTGTGCGGCGGCGTGTGATCAGATCGGTCATGGCGAGGCCGAGTTGTAAGGATGAGGCACATGCTGACAAGGTGGTGAACGAAGTGTGGGATAGCTGTTTCCGGGATACAAGGCCTTTTGATGAGGTCTATCGGTGACATTTCATGATCAACGCAGCATATTGTTCTACTGGAGTTTGATCGATCATGACGAGCATGGCGTTGGAGGCGTACCACAATCCTTGCCTCAAAGGCATGATTCATATTGACATAAAAAAAGAACTCCATTCTGTACCAGGGATTATGCACCTTTGACGCCGTCCATGCAATCTCGTTAATGCTATACAAGGCCAAGCTAATCCTTCCATCGATTCAGGAACTTTTGTAGTGCTGCGTCGGTGGGTTGACCAGCTGCAGCGACCTGTACATGTCAGCAAGGATCTTGAAGAAAGACCTGGACGCTTACCGTCGCTTCTCTACTCGAAACGCTGAATGTGAAAACCTCAGTATGAGTAGTGACAGCGTTGGGCGTCCCAACATTCGTCTGGTATACAGTATATGCACTCGTCGGCCATTGAGGAGACGCGTTTTTCGCAGTGATCTTCGTCTGGGCCTTTGGTGGCATCGGCGCATAACGAATCGTGGCAGTCTGCATGGTATAAGGAACACTGTACTCGGACGCTCCGTTGGCTGGAATGGCATCTGCCCCAGCGGCGGGGGCGTTATTCTGAGAGGACTGAACATTGTTCTGTGTTGCTGGCCCAGCAGTCCCAGTGACGGTTTTCAGACCTGCTGTGACCGCTGCAGGGAACGTTCCTGTCATGCCAGTAAGGGAAAAGCGGTCGGAGAAGTTGATGACTGTGCCTCCAGTGGCCGCGGAGATGAATTTCAGGAAGTATGCATTTTGCACGTTCGCGCCTATACCAGGAGTCAGGGTGACTGAGACTGAGTTGCCATCTGTGTAATCGCCTGTTGCGACTAGGGTAGCCAGTTGGATCTTCGCGTGTTAGCCTGCATCTGGTTCAGTTCGGGGATGCCATCTTACATAGTTAGCCTCGTCGTTTCCTCCTGCGCAGAGAAAAAGCTGGTATGAAGCGAGATTTGAGATTTTCGGTGCATTGCCAGAGTCTTCCCATTCCACGGCGAGTGTGAGACTTGCAGTCGTGGCTCCTGCTGCGGGTGTGGTGACCAGGACATCGGCAAGGGTGAAGGATAGGAGGGAGGTTGCGAGAAGGAGGAGGCTCCGTAATATCATGGCGACGGTTCGTTACGTGAGCAATCGAAAGGGATGTCGTCGAAGGGGAAGAGGTACACAGACTGACAGACCAGATGAATGCTAAGAGTGTATGGAAGAGTTCATGGGAGGTTGATGGTCGCAGTTCGACATGCTGTGAGACACGAAACGCCAGGCAGGCCGCAAAAGGGATAAATAAAGATTGGCGGCCGATCAACTCCACAGCCTCGACTGCGCACGTCACTCTACTTCTCTGAGTCCCTTCATCCGACTTGATAGAAGAATCATGCAATTGGTAAATTCCAACAACCACGATCCTTTCCACCGATCAACATGGGCTGGTCTTCGCCGGATAGTTGGCCTACAAGGCTCTTCTCCGGCGACCCTTTTGCCATCTTGATTGCTTTCCTGGTCACAATATCCCTCCCATTGCTCCTACACCTCTATTTCTACACCCAGACTGCGCGTGCCAAAGTTGTCCCTACTTTTCTCCTTTTGGGACCAAGCGGCGGTGGCAAGACTTCTCTTGTCTCTTTAGTAAGGAGTCGAGACTCTTGATCGGTCTAGAGAACCTAACGTCAATAGCTGCAAAAACAATCCGAGAATCCAGAAGAACGGGACCCGTCCGCTACCCGTATATCCCAAGTATACTCCAATGTCAGCTTACTATTGCCTGCCTCGGTTCCCTTGGGGTCCAATAAATATCGTTCCGAGAACGATGTCTCCCTCAAAAACAAGCAACCGACTCGATATGTCATGATAGATACACCTGGGCATGGAAAACTGAGGACCCAACAAGCTTTGTCCCAAATACAAAATCCTGCATTGCGTGGCATTATTTTCGTCGTTGACAGCAGTGTCCTCGACTCGGGTGATTCGACTGCATCTCGCGACACTGCAGTGTACCTGCACGATACACTTCTAGCCCTACAGCGACGAGTTACAGGAAAGACCAAGGCAATCGCAGAGGTGCCTGTCCTTGTTGCGGCAAACAAACAGGACTTGTTTACGGCTCTGCCTGCTGGGGCTGTAAGAGAACGACTACAAGCAGAGATTGAGAGAGTGAGAGTCTCAAAGAGCAAAGGGCTGACAACAGTGGGACAAGAGTCAGATGCAGACGCAGAAGAAGATGCTCTTGGCGGAGGGGGAGAAGCTCAGTTCACTTTCAAGTTGATGGAAGACGAGTACAATATTCGCGTTGATGTTCTCGGAGGCGCAGTCAAAGGCGAAGAGGCCGGGAAAGGTGTGAGAAGATGGGAGGAATGGATGGGAGGCTGCTTATGATTGTTCGAACCGGGATTCAGATTGATCTCTGGTCTTGCCCAAATACGAGATTTCTGTCGACGGGCCATTTGACAGCTGATCCGTTACCGAGGTTGCTATCCCAGGATTCGACCGATATCTGCCTGAAGGCAACATTTTAATGAACAGGCCTCCATCTGTCGTCGCCCTGCCTCAAAGTCCCCTGCGAGTCCTCTACACTAGTTTCCCGAGACCTTTGGTGGCATATTGGAAAAGGAGCCTATATTATCCCTTGGCTGAAAGCATCGTTCGGCTCCCACGGCCGATTTCGAAACTCATCCTGTACGGGCCCCGAAAGGTCATCATAATTTTCGGGTCCCATGTCGACAGGAATACTCCCGACTCCTTCTTTGAGATACAGCAATAGTCGATATGCGCTGTTGCCGTTGAGATAGTATCGGTGGAGTTTCTTGCTTCTCAAGAAACCCAAACGTTCGTACAATTTCATCGCTGCGGTATTTGTCTCCTCTGTCTCGAGCGCAACTTCGTCGGCGTCTTTTTCGATCATCAAGTCGATCGCTTTGCTGACCAGAGTCGTCGCGATTCCTTTTCCGCGGAAAGTATCCTTTGTTGCGAGCATGGCAATGTACCCTCGAAGGGGTCCTCCTCTATGAGGCTCCAACTTGCATATGACCACCCCAACCAGTTTGTTGTGGTCCGTCGTATCTAGCGCCACGAAGCATAACTCCGGCCACTGGTAAAGAAAATACCTGTACACGTAGATGCTGTAAGGCTCTGAAAGGTCCTTTGATATCATTTCGCGAATCTGAGGTAGGTACTCCGGCTCTTTCTCGAGAGAATACTGAACATAACTTATGCCGGGAGAATTGCTCTGGGAACGCGCAGCTGTCGAACCCGTGTGGCCCTCGGATGTTGGTGTAGAGGACACATCGCTGCTCATTGTAGAATCAATGGTGTTACCGGGGTCTTAGTCGTGCCATCATGTGAATTCAACAAGCAAGCCTGGGTCCTGTCGTGTGCCTGGAGGTTGTGAGAGCGAATTTGCCCAACGCTACAAAACACGCATTGAAATTCATGACGAAATTGGAGAAGCGGCATTTTCCCTGCATGTGAAACTGCGCACTCAGCAGTCCATCGAGGCCGTCTACCTGAGCACTTCAGGTACGTGGGTACCACAGAGAAATCTCTCCGGCCTACCCGGCAGGACCTTTTCTCTTGCCTGTGGTCGTGTGCTCCTCGTCCATCTTATACTCGTTCGAGGAGCCTCGTTAGAAACAATGTCAGCCCTGCGGCGGCGCATTGCCAATGTCCTGCAACCACCATCTCCAGCCCCCAGTCGAGAAAGCACGCCCGATTCTAGCGAAGAGGTCAAGGTCGTCTCGACCAAGAAGCTAGAGAACCTCAAGAAGCTCAGACACAACAAGAGGAGGTCCGGGGTCATCTTTGGATTGGGGAGTTTACTGGGCCTGGTACTCGCCCTGCTTTTCGCCCAGTCGCAAGATGTTATCAAGCTGGAAGGACTACTCGAAGTCAATCTGGACAGTTTGATGGACGCTATCCCTGCCGGCATTGTGAAAGATGTGAAAGATTTGTCCAAAGCAGAACGAGATGTGGTCAACTACGACTCCTTTGCGGTGGGTCTGCACCTCCAGTCGCAAGGCATATCGGCGGACCATCCCGTGATCATGGTTCCTGGAGTCATTTCCACAGGCTTAGAGTCATGGTCCACCGGCGAGAAGTCACGGCAGTATTTCCGGAAACGCCTCTGGGGCTCGTGGTCAATGATGAGAGCGCTTGTGTTGGACCAAGCGGCGTGGAAGAAGCATATCATGCTAGACAAGGAAACCGGGCTTGATCCTCCGGGCATCAAGCTTCGTGCAGCTCAAGGCTTCGATGCGACAGACTTCTTTATCACGGGATACTGGATATGGAACAAGATCTTAGAAAACCTCGCTACCATCGGGTACGACCCGACGAATGCGTTCACGGCAGCATACGACTGGCGCTTGTCGTACGCTAATCTAGAAGTTCGCGACCAATACTTCACGAGGCTGAAGAGCTATATCGAGGTAGCCCATGCCACATCGGGGCGTAAGGTCGTACTCATCAGCCATTCCATGGGCAGCCAAGTTGTTTTGTACTTTATGAAATGGGCCGAGCATAAAGATCACGGCAAAGGCGGCCCTGATTGGGTGAATACTTATATTGACTCCTGGATCAATATATCAGGCTGCATGCTCGGCACAGCAAAAGGCATCCCTGCGGTTTTATCTGGTGAGATGAAAGACACAGCTCAGCTTAACGCCTTTGCTGTCTACGGGCTCGAGAAATTCCTTTCCCGGGAAGATCGCGCAGAAATCTTCCGCGCCATGCCCGGTATATCGTCAATGATTCCCAAGGGTGGCGAAGCAGTCTGGGGCAACAGTACTTGGGCACCCGACGACTTGCCGTATCCCCAGCAGAACAGCACGCACGGTGTCTTTCTCTCCTTCCGGCCGAAATTCAATTCAACGGAACCTGCTCGTAAGAATCTGACCATGACCGAGTCTTTTGACTACCTTTTGGATAGTACGGAGCCATGGTACCGGGAACAGATCAAGCACGCGTACTCTCACGGCGTAGCGCATACGAAGGCCGAGGTCGAACGCAATGAAAACGTCCCCCAGACGTGGCTGAATCCGCTTGAAGCGCGTCTCCCAATTGCGCCGGACATGAAGATCTACTGCTTCTACGGTATTGGCAAGCCGACAGAGCGATCATATTTCTACAAGGACCACGACAATCCATTACGTGGGTATCTCAACGTATCGATCGACACATCAGTGAGTTCGCCGAATGGCTATACTCAACAGCCAGGCATGATTGACCGTGGAGTTGTCTTTGGCGAAGGAGATGGCACAGTGAATCTCCTTTCGACGGGTTACATGTGCGCACAGGGGTGGAAGAAGATCAAGCGGTACAATCCCGCTGGTGTCAAGGTCACTACGTACGAGATGCCTCATGAACCTGATCGGTTTAGTCCTCGGGGTGGTCCGAATACGGGCGACCATGTCGATATCCTCGGCCGAAGCAGCTTAAACGATCTGATTTTGAGGATTGCTGGTGGCAGAGGAGACGAGATTGAGGAAAGATATGAAAGCAGGATATGGGAGATCGGCGAGAAGGTGCAAATATTTGATGACGAGTGAGGAGGCCATGTGTATACAGGGCACACGGGTGTACGTTGACATGGCGAGGCGTTTTTGATTGTGATCTACACGCACAGCATGATACCCAATAGAGTTCGATTTGGCAATGAGCACCTGTTCAGGACTATGAGAAATGGTTTATTTACAGATCTGAGACCAGAACGCACTCAGCGGTGCATGCCTTATGTTCGTAGTGTTGTGTAGCTTTGGCACTCACGCACTTCATGGAAATTTAATGCGGCTACTTCATTCGTACGACGTGTCTCTCACATGCAGCTGCGCCACAAGATCTCTCGACGTGGCTTTGGTGACGCACCATTCTATTTCTGGTCTAGAGGATATGTGTCAAACCACAGGGACGGCGGATTCAATTGTGGCGCAATCATCTGCGGTCGCCGGTCGTCAATAATAGTCGCCCCCATCAGGAACCTCGAAAGTTGGTCAAGCGCACAGCACACAGGGAACCGTCAGCCGCATGATTTAAGGCTTACCGTCCGATTCGAACAAAGTGTACACAAGGACAACTCGGAAACGTGGTTCTGATTGCCAGCCCTCGTCATCGTCGTCGAAATCGTGGACTGCGCAACACAAGTGCCAGCTCACCCAGCGGCTACGAAAGAAGTCATACCCATCAGACGACATTCCCGTCGTTGAACCTCCTGTCCAAGACAAATCTACCTGCGGTGTTTCTCGCGGACTCAGGCGCAATGGCTCAAACGGGCAACATCATATCCTTCATCATTCTCATCATCGTCATCGGCGTCGCTGCCGTCGTTGGATTCGTTGCATACCAGATCGCTCATGAAGTCGGACACAACACGAAACAGAAGCTGGAGAAGAAACATGTATCGTTCAGTCGCGACGGGATGAAGGTCGGCGTGAAGGAGAGAACTCTACAGCACGAGGAGGATGCAGCACAAAGGTATGCGCCTTCCATGGCTCTCTCAAGCATAGTGAACCACTTTCTAGGAAACCCAAGGCTGACAGTGAGGGGCTTCTTCTAGTGTAATCACCAAGATCTGGAACCATGCATCGTGGCCGGAGTATAAGTCGCGATTGGGCTGGGGTCAAAGCGGTAAAACATCGACACCGAGTGCGACCCCGACGGCTGAAAAAGGGAATCCGTAAGTTGAATCACACAAAGAGGCACACGAGGAAGAGAAAGGGCAGGGGGCTAATGAGAGACACACAATAGGTACTCACGATCAAGTTCGGTGCAAAGTGCTCCTCCATCGTTGTCGAGGCACGGGTCAAGTCAGGCGAATCTGTCGAGGACGACACCGACAACGGCCGGGCAGAGATAGTCGCCGTGAACATGAGTTATCATGAAGGGCTGGTGACAGAAGCGCATGCGTTATCTCGCGAGCGAGCGCAAGCATTGGAATTGTGGACAGGTTATCTGCTCGCACGAGCCAGCACCGGAATTAGAAGGACAGCAACGAAGCGCTTTGAAATTGTATAATGATTGATGGCGAAACCCTCGTGGGCAACAACTATGCTACGCCAGGATGAAGTGACATATTAAGACAGACTGTTCCAGAAGCGGAAATATCACGACTGGGCTTATGACAGCAGTCCCGTCTGTGCTGGACATACTGTGGTAGACTCGAGGAGCGTTGAGCTGGGGCACCTCGAGAGACGATTACGGAATTCATACTCCCTATGGATATGACTAAGAATGTACCGGCCACGTCCGGTAAAGACAGCCAGTTCTTTGTCCTTGAGCAGGTGTAATGTGTAGCCCGTTACTCATCCGCACCAGAAATTCACCAAGATTCTGGACAGGCAAGCCAGATCTGATTACCGTTCAGCCTTAGCGCTGCGGGTCGATCCATGCCGCATGCTGATTATGAGATACCTGTCGTGCTGCGAAGGGACAGGGTTCAGTCGAACGGGGAAGTTGTCAGCTGAATGTAGCCGAGGCAAAGTAGAGGATGAGGTCGAGCGATCCAATCAACTAAACTTAGGAGCCTATTCAATGCATTATGACCTTGACAATGCAGTAGTCGAAGCTACTATTTCAGCTGCCATCAATGGCATTCATCTGGATTGGAACTGTGACTGGCGCGGACTCGGCCGGAAGCAGAAACACACCGAGCGTGTGACACTCCATCGTAAGGTATGCATAAAGCAACGTCTCACGTGCTTGACATGGATACGCGGACGCAATGGACCAAGGAAAAATCAGAAGTGTCAATCAAATCGTATATCGCTGGAGCCTGTCAAGATCGGCGAAAAAAGAGAAATCAGCGGGCTCGTAAGGGGAGGAAGAAATTGTTTGGGCCAAGCATCGAGGGAAATTTTGAGGATGAAACGATCTGGACTCGGCGGGACGATTGAAAAGTCACTATCTGACCGCCTGAAGGTTGGGCACGACTGGCTGCGATTCGACGATTAGTGGGCAACGAGCTCAAATGTCAGTCTTGCATATCCGAAAGGAAATTGGTCGCAATCACAGTCAGCATCGCTAAACCACCCAGACCTGGAGCCTGGAAGTCTGTTCGCGTGCCACTAACCACCTCGTATTCGTGATACTCGTATTTAGGCCCTCCATGATGCGATGGACAAGGCTGGACAATTCCGTACTCGTAGGGGCAATTCGCAGGGTTCAAGAACACCCTACAGAGTACCTAGGTACACAGTCCATGCGCCAATACTCCGTATGGCTTCGTTCGATGATGATGCTGGTCCAAGGCTTCACATCTGCACAGTTGCATCATGCCCAACGGCCTACAATTCCTTGGTGGTGACGTCGAGATGAAAGGAAAAGAGTTTTTCGGGACGGCAACGGGTGGACTCTGTGCTTCTGCGGTTGCTGCTGCTGCTCGCCATCAGATTGATTTCCAGGGGCGAGCGAATGCCTAAGAAGTGGACCATCGATTGCCCAGATTTGACTCTCTACGGGCTCGTAATAGGCTACAGGTCAGGCAGTTTTTCGCTCGGCTCAGCTAACCACTGACCAGCATCATCCAGTTCAATAATCCCTGCCATCTCGCCCTGACGGCCCCCAAGCCCAAGCACCAAGGCCTCTTCTCTTCTCTCCTGCGGCTGCTCCGGTTCGTCTGCACAATTCTAGGCATTATTATTGCTGCTCGGCGCTCATCTTGCATCCAGTATCCGCCAACATCCACATCGTCTCTTTGTCGCTCACCTAAGCTCTTCACCTCTCTTTCTTCTCTACCACTTCGGATTGCCCGGAATCTCTTCTCGGTCGACCTCTCTCCTCCTCTCCTCGCCTCCTACCTGTCTCCTGGTCGCCGTCGCTCCCACAGGTCCCTCCCTCGAGAAAACAAAGGCCCCCTCACACGCCACCAAAAAACGTCCTGACGATTCTGCGCACCCAGCCAGCTTGACGCTGCAATGCAGCCTTCCCTCCCGTCCTGGAAGGACGCCGCGGCTCTTTCCAAGAAGCACATTCAGATACCATGGCGGTCAATACAGATCCTCGTCCCTCATAGACTACGGCGCAAGTTGAGATCAAAGCTACGAAATCGACAATCTCCTGCCTCGTCCTTCGCAAACCTCCAGACCTCGTTCTCTCCTGCAGACACGTTACGAGCCCTACAGAACCACAAATGGTCAATCTATGATGCACAATGGCTTTTCATAGCTTTCATTGGGATTTTCTCTTTGAGCATAATTGAGTCTCCGGGTCCCCTGGTCAAGACGGCGGTCGCTACACTCCTACTCGCGTCATTAATATTTCCGATCACTCGACAATTCTTCCGTCCTTTCATGCCCATAGCGGCTTACCTTATTTTGTTCTATGCTTGCAGGTGAGTCTTTCCGGGAAATACGTCTCTGTTCCGGCTAACGTACCTTTCAGGTTTATCCCAGCCGAATGGAGACCTCCTATCTGGGTCAAAGTCCTACCTGCCCTCGAAAATATCCTCTATGGCGCAAACCTAAGCAACATCCTTTCCGCCCACAAGAACACCACACTCGATCTGCTGGCGTGGTTTCCATATGGCCTGGGACACTTTGGAGCTCCATTTGTGTGCTCCGCGATCATGTTCGTCTGGGGACCACCAACGACTGTGCCAGTCTTCGGCTTCGCATTTGGCTACCTGAATCTCCTGGGGGTCATTACCCAAGTTCTGCTTCCTTGTTCCGCGCCATGGTACGAGAACATGTACGGTTTGGCTCCAGCAAACTACTCGATGAAAGGATCGCCAGCCGGTCTGGCGCGCATTGACGCATTTCTGGGATTCGATATGTACACTTCTGGTTTCACTGCGTCTCCCATGGTTTTCGGAGCATTCCCATCGCTCCACGCCGCTACCTCGACCCTGGAAGCACTTTTCATGAGCCACGTCTTCCCGAGCCTCACCCCTCTGTTCGCATTCTACGCCATGTGGCTGTGGTGGGCAACCATGTACCTGTCACATCACTACGCTGTGGATTTGGTTGCGGGCAGCATGCTAGCTGGTGTCATCTTCTACTTTGCGAAGGCCAAGTTCCTTCCTCGTCTTCAGCCAGACAAGAATTATCGGTGGGATTACGACTTTGTCGAAATTGGAGAGCCCAGTGATTATGGCTACGGTCTTGCTGGTATTGATGGCAGTCATCCTGACAGCGACGAATGGACGATCGGCTCTTCGTCTTCCGTCTCCTCCGGTTCGTTGAGTCCAGTTGAGGAAACACAAAACGTCTGGACCGAAGCCTATTCCAACCACGAAAGATGAGAGTACAGGTCACTTCCTACCTTCCGACTTCTCCTTTAGTCTCAGCATTTTCGGCAGGGCGTTTTTCGTACGAGTCCATGCCATGCTTCACGGTTGAAAACTTGCATATGAGCGACACTTCTTTATGACTTTGCAAATAGACACGATGCGAAGGTCAATGACTGCGAGCGACGAATATTATGTCCCGAGGATTCGCCAACCTATCGCTAAATCCATGCAGGGTCTTATTCAGGCGACTCGGACAGCCGCCTTGGACTAAATATTCCAGCAAGGATTCACCATCTACGTTTTTGTTCTCGCGCCAATACTTTGTCGGAAATGATTTTAGTTGGTATGATGTTGTACCCTTGCACAGCAGCACCATCGTGTTTAACCGGACTTATTGCATGTATTGGTGATTGGATTGGGTACAGACAAGGTTCACTCTGTTACGCCTTGCATTTGTTGCCAAGGAGAGAGGACGGCGTTTTCATTCTTCGAGAGGGGAGCGAGTTTCCATCCACTCAGCGGCTACTGTTTACCGACTGAATTGAGATACCTCATTCGCTTACACTTTGTACAAAAGATATCGAGACGTGGTGTTTATGACCGATATGCCATTCGCTTGTTTCCAACAGAGGAAGAAAGGGCTTGGAGTTTTGGGTTTGCTTGAGTCAGCTTTGCTTTGAGCAGAGGAAACGACTGCTTGCGCCGTGGACAGAAGCAGCAATATCAAACGCAGCCAGGATGCACGATCAATGCAGTACGGTCCGAAGACGACGTCCCCCAGTCAGTGGCTTACGGCCATGCAAGGTTTCTCCATGGCTGGTCACAGCTGGGGGTCAGCCCCAATAGGCCCCAACGTTTAACGGCCACGCATTGAGTTGTTGAGCACCACCATGATGCACGCTCAGCCTTGTACAGAATAATTCGGCCGTCTTCAAGGGAGGGCAGAGTACGGTGGCTTATGCAGCCTGGCTTACGCCTCCACTGAGCTACTGAGCTGCTGTGTGACGGTTTACGTGGAAGACGAGGCTGACTGGGTGATTGGAGTCATCAACGAGGCTGAGCATTTCCGATTGCATTCCTGGTCGAGCCCACTGGACAAGGCAGTAATGGCTCAAGCCTCGGCCGATCGACACGTTGCTCGATCGACGAGATAATCTAATACAATAATATCTAATGAACTTTGAACAACCTACTGCGTATACGAGTATATGTCTTTTGAATTCTCCAGTCCTCAGGTAGGTACGGTATCGCTTCATCACTGCGTCTACTATGATACCTACCTTCCTCTGCACAAGGTCTACATACGGAGTGACTATTTTATGCTCACACATATCGGAATGGAAAGCCAATTAAGGAGACCGTGGAGATCAAGGTGTTGAAGCACTGGTGGTTTCAGGTGTGTCGCAATTTGTGAAATGCAGAACCGACAAGGATGGACCCCGTGGAGCAACCTCGGAACGTCGTACCTTTCATCCGAAGTTATCAACCGTGAACCTCGAACGACGAAGAGAACTCGATGATCAAGATGTCTCGCGCGGCCTAGCCTCGACCGACTCTCGAGACACCACGCTCTCTTCCTGACCTGGACCTTGAAACTGCGAAAAGCAGTGCGAGTACGAGATACTCCGTACCTTGGTAGTTGCCCTCATGATGATCCACGGATCTTCACCGAGTCGTTTCTCCTCCTCTCCTCCTCCTCCCCCTACACACCTACCTCATTGAGGAGGTAAAGAAAGGGGAATATGCCATCGTCCAGAACCGTAGTACGTACTATGGTAGTCACTCCACTCTCCTCAACACCCCATCATATCCCATCCTCCTCAAGCAACCCCTCCCAATCTCCGCCACACTCTTACACCCACATAAAGCCATACATCGTTTAAAGTCCTCATAAAGCACACTCAACATCTTCTCAACCCCCGCTTGCCCATTATACGCCAACCCCCAGATCGCAGGCCGTCCCACCCAAACACACTGCGCCCCCAGCGCCAGCGCGATGAAAATATCACTCCCTCGTCTCACCCCGCCGTCCATGTGCACGGGAATTCTCCCCTTCGCTGCGTCGACGCATTCCACCAGCGCGTCCAGCGTCGCCGCCACCCCGTCAAGCTGTCTGCCCCCATGATTGCTCACAATGATGCCATCGCACCCATACCGAATGGCCAACTCGGTATCCTCGGCCGTCATGACGCCCTTGATCCAGATCTGCATTTTTGTCGTTGCTCTCAGCCACGCAATGTCTCGTTCCCAGTTATGGCTGTCGTCGTTGAACGCCATGAACCCGGCATCGTGCGTCTGCCGGCGGATCATCTCGCTCGTGAGGCCCAACGCCGGGAAAGCAAGGCCGTCGGGCGTCCGGAAGTCGTTGCGCCATTCGTTGTAGCGGACGCCCAAAACGGGAGAGTCCGCTGTGAGAAAGATCGCCTTACAGCCTGCTTCTTCCGCGGCTCGGATGATGGATTCTTGCAATTTGCGGTCTTTCATCATGTACAGCTGCATCGCGTAGTGCACACCTCCCGAACCTCCGCCTTCTCCGTTCCCAGTCCCGGCAGAGGTGATGTCCGCGACGGGATAGTTGGCAAAGCTCGATATGGCCATGTTAATGCCCATGTTGGCGCAGGCGCGGGACGTGGCGAGTTCCCCGTCCGGATGGGCCATGCCTTGGAGACCGGCCGGAGAAATGCATAAGGGGAACTTGATTGTCCGGCCGAGACAAGTTGTTGAGGCCGAGAGCTGGGAAACGTCGATCAGCACGCGGGAGCGGAGCCGGTATTTGTTGAAGGCTGATGAATTCTCGGCGATGGTGGTTTGGTATGTTGAGCCAGAGTTGAAGAAATCTATAGAATCGAGATCAAAGTCCTGTTAAGCTGGGGCCTGGTAGCGGCGAAAAGGCAGGACGCACGAATATACAACAGGTCGCAACCGGGTGTGGTGCTGCTACCTGGCGGTCGGGATCGAAACTTGAACGTACCTCTCGCGACTTCAGGCAGGTTGGCGTCCGCTCGTTCTTTGATATCTTCCATGCACAGCACAACTGCGTCTTCGCCCTTGACGGGGACAGGGACGGGTGCGCCGCCAGACATTGTCGAAGTCTTTTTCAGATTAGCCGGTACAGGTGTTGATGGTTAGATACCTGGTACTTGGAAGTATATCAAACGAAGAGTGTGGCCAATCACGGGCAGGAATTCTCAGCCTGCTAAGTAGTTTCGCTGGATCAGATAATAGAGGGCATGAAGGTCACCTCCTCCCGGACGTCCATATGAAGCCCATGAAGCTTTTTGAAAACGGCAGCAACGGTGTTGGAGATGCGCGCGCCCTTTCTCTGACATTGCCACGCACTCGGTACTGTGAGGAGACATTGGAGATGTCCCTTATCGTCCAATAAAAGCACCATCACCGACTTGGCAGGAGGCATTGGACTGCATACCTTGAGATACTATTGACGCAAGGCTACAGCTTCTTCGAAATTCTAACAAGCATGTAGTCAACAAGGCGTGGACGAAAATGCCCAGTTTCACCAGCTCCAGACGAACAGCTCGATTGGCCTGCGATGTCCTGCCCGAGATTCAGGGTCCGGCCTTGTCGGCTTCAATGCAGGTCTCTCGATGCAGGTCTCCTACATAAAAGCATGGCACTGCACTGTTGATCTTGGTGGCTGAAGAGCTTCCACAAGAACTGGCAAGTAAGTTACCGCCACGGACGCTGGCCGCGTAGATGTGGCTCAATAATGCGAGTCCGCGTCACAGTCCTGAGTCTGGACTCCGTAATAATGATGAAAGAGATCCGAGCCCAGGCGACAGGGGGGCTAGTGACCGCCATGAGCACCTGGAGATCAGCTACCAAGCTTTCTGATGTGCACAACCGGTATCGTTTCCGGTTAAAGAATGGGTCCATCACAGGCCCTAATGACTTCAAGCATTGTTAGGCTAGGCTAGAAGCCTGGTGCAGCCCATGATGAGGCTCAGTAGCCTAAGTCCACCCGGCAACGTCATACTCCGTGCTGTAGAAGCCATTGTTTTCTTTCAAGGCTACAGGGATTCATTGTGGCGCATGTGCTGTGGTACAGTATTATCGATAGTGGAACGTTTGGTCGCATTGATGGAGTGAAAGCTCTCCTGCGAGAAATATGATAAAAAGAATGCCGTGTGTGTGAATGCCAAACTCACCTGATCTGCTCATCAACACAGGAAGAACCGAACCGTTCCTGTTGGACCCGGTGTAACCGACGAGATTCCAAGTTTGTGTGGCTGAACCATATCAAGTCACGCTGAGAAAGCAAGTTTATATAATAAACTCGGACTGCTCTCGACCAAGATTTCCCTTCCTACACCCTGCATCTACAAAATCTCAACCACAACACACCCCATCACAAAGGTGCCGTCAATTAAACCCCTCCGTACTCCGTACTCCATCAAAACCCAAGGTTCTCAATATGGCTCGTCCAGCGTCTTCAACTGTATGTCCCTTAGTCTCCTTCAAAAGCTTTACGAAGTAAAGTCAAGATCGCTCACCAGATATAATCCAACAGAGTGATGTCGTTCTATACTTCCTCGCCATCTTCCTCCCGCCGTTGGCAGTCTTCTTGAAAACGGGTTGCGATTCCAACTTCTTCATCAATATACTTCTCACCATCCTTGGTTGGCTTCCAGGATGTATACGTGAGTCATCTCTGTCTACTCCAGAGACCAAAGTCTTCGAATCTCTGCTCTAGAGATCAATATTCCAATGTAGTAATCCGCTGACTTCTTGGGCGCAGATGCTTGGTGGGTGATTACGAGATTCGAGCGTCCGGCTCGTGTCGCTTACTAGGTGCGACCTACTCCGTACTTGGTGGGAAGAATTTCAGCGAGGAAGACATGCCTGGATCGTGGATCTGGATTTTGACGACCTTTCAAGGAGAAAGTAGATACCCAACGGCGGAGAGAAAGGCGCAATTTTGACAGATCGTTATGGCAACTACGAAGTATAATGCGACCGCAGTTTATACCCAAGGAAATCAAGTCGAGGGAAGATGATGCGAATGTACCACTGCAACGTGCCCATTTTCAAGCAGAAATCTCTTTTCATTCTGATGTTCGCCTCGGTTTCCGCACTGTCAACAGTCTTTCAGCCGCTTGAGTGCTATCTAAATGAATGGTATGTGCAGGACTGACAGACAGGCCAGTCGAAGGAAGGAGGAGACGCTCAAAATGTCCAGCACAGTGCTCGAGGTCAGACACATGTCTACCTTGCATAACCCGAATCTCAAACATCCTCGCCACTATGTACAGGATGACTACATCCCCAGATTTGTTTAACAAGAAACAGTCTGGAGCTCCCTTTCAAGGTCACCGTCTGTTTTTCTCATTCTGTTCGAGAATCTTCCTGGCCTCCATGCCACTCGGACCGGGCCCATTGAGAACTATACTCTGAAGTATTCCAACAGTATGAATGGACAACCACATCCCTGGCATATCGTTCGCAAGTATTTCAAAACATTTCCTGACTTCAGCATCAGGCATTGGTACGGCCAAGCTTCCCTTGATGTCACTGATGAGTTGCTTGAGACTGAACGATACTTTGCCCCGGACCTTGCCTGGACTGGAGTGAACCGAAGAAACAAAATTGGAACCCAATTTCTGTTGCTGTTTCAGCCGCAGAATATCAACAACTTCCCCAATCCGGCCCATGGCTCGGCGACGAAGAATCGTTTCAGGCGTTTGAGGAGCAGCTGTGGAGTTGGCAAACGCTTTGGCTCTGACACGGTCCAATAGCGACAAGGTTCGATCTTTGACGATTTGAGGTGTTTGGATCTCATTCGACTCGCTGGACGTACTTGCCTGAGCAGGGAATTGCGATCCAACCCGATTCTGGGCCTGGGAAGATAGACCGAGGATCTCTGCTCGCGCAGCGAAAGCCTTCCCCTTACGTGCCTGTGTTTGCAGCCCAACCGAGAACTCGAGTCGAGGAAAGACACGCACATCCTTGTGCAGCCAACTGGCAGGGTTCTTTCGCTGAGAGATGAACGCGGCTTCCACCTCAATTTCGTAGGAATTTTGAAGCTTCTTTTCGTCAAATCCTTGGTTCCCACGACTCCCACCAACGTATTCAACGCTGTGCTGAAGACTATCGCCTCCCGTCAGGTTCAACTTGAATGGTCCTTCTTTATGTTTCAAGAGCTGGTTCGACATATGATCTTCCGATGAACCAAGTTCGTAGATTGCCAGCATCCGTTGGATATCCTCCGCTGTGACGGTATGTTTCTTCCATAATCTAGTGACTGAAGTCATCAAGTTGTTGAGATTTGCCGGGGCGGAACAGCCATTGTGAACCATGTGGAGGGAGAACGCTCTGAGAAATGCATCGTGCAACGAGATCAAGACTTGGAGGACATTAGGAAGCTCCTTGGTTGGTTCCTGTTGCAAAGCAGTCCTGGTCCCGAGGGATAGTTGGCGAAAGTCAATGCAGGGGTCGAGACCTATTGAGTCTTCGAGTTCAGAGTCGGGCGGTGTTGCCAGCTGCAATCTTGCCTGTTCACAATCAGGTCCACATCCTTCTTCAGAGATCCAACGTGTTATACCTTCTTTGATGTAGCAGCAGCAATGCAAGCGGTCTCAGACTCGGACTCGCTATCTTCAATGTCGCGTTTGCGCTTCGGTGTGCTCTTGACCGCCTTTTTCTGATCGACGACAGGAATAAGTGCTGCCTCTTTTGCAGCTGCTTCGAGCTCAGCTTGGAACCTCGTTGATTTGGAGACTTTGGTGTAGCTAAGAAGTGGTGTTTGTCGTTTGCTGACTCGGTTGGAGCCGCGGAGGGAAGGAGCCATGGTGGGCTGGCAGAAACGGAAGGAGCGACCCAGGAATAGTACTTTCTGCGCAGGGAGGTGTAAGATCGAGGAGAATCACGAACAAGGTCTCAATAGCGGTCAACAAATGACCACGACTGTAATCGAACAAGCTGGAAGCTGTCCTTTAATTGTGCTAATAACTCGCACTGGTCAATGCCCGGCCTCCCTTGAGGAACGCGTTTTTGACGCGGTCGCGCCCACACTAGTCCCAATGGGTTAAATTGATTTTTCCCAGCCTCGTCAATACCAAGTAACCCGCATGCTGCCGCTATTTCATGATCAATCGTCCATGCTCATGCTGAATAACAAATGCCAACCAACGCCTGCGCTAATAAACAGTACATCCATCTCCCGGCGGAGCAGTTTCCTAAGCCTCGTCGTCGGGAATCAGAACTTCATCTGGTCGAAGTCGTGGGGTAGAATTGGAATCAGCCTCCATTTGATCGTCCTCACTATCGCGATCTGTTGCTCTGGCCTTCCCCTTGTCCTTCTTCCCTTCCAGCTCCTCTGTTGGCTCATCTGGCACTTGGGGTCGATGAAAGATCGACGCTGTCTTCTCTCCGTTAAGATCCGCTTTCTCTGAGATACCCTTAATTTCTTTGACGGGATCTTCGTCCGCCTTCGGCTTGGGAGCTGGTTCGTCGAAAATGGTTGAGATTGCTCGGGTCTCAAGCGCCGCATCGTCAGCAGTCTGGAGGACATGTTTTCTGTCACTCCAAAATTCAAGTCCACCTATCTGAGCATTTGCAGAATCAACAGCAGCCACAAGATTGTCAGTCCTGCGACTCTCTGCAGCCCCTTCTGGTTTGCCCTCGTCCTCATGGGTCTGGCGGTGGCGGCGCGCTTCATCGGCAGACTTCTTAAGATATGCAAGCAGCTGCGTCCTTGAGTTCTGAAAAACGAGGAATGACATGATGTCCGGAATATGGTCCCTGAGATAATACAACTCATCCCCTGCCTGAGTGACAAATCTTTTCACGACCTCAATCTTCTCCCGGTCGACTGTGGCAAACTTCAGGGCCCTCAGCAGACTGGCGATGTCTTTGACGTCTTCGGGAGGCTGTTCCACATCGATTGTGCTTGGATAGCTCATATAGCTAGCAGGCCTAGCGGTTTTACCGGCGCCATCAACAGCACTGACCGGACTACGGTCGCGTTTGGAATGGATTGTAAAGTAATCACCGGTCAGATGATGAGCAGCATCCAAGCTTCCAGGCTTATCGCGGCCCGACATGTCGTTCTTCTTGACTCGTTTCCGCAACCATCGTCTTCGTCGGACAAAGGAATGAAACCACGGGTGTGTACCGTGCCAGGAGAAACTGCGCCCAAAGGTGAACGAATACTGCCAACCTTCTTCGTCAACATCGTAGCTCATGTCGACATACCACGTCTTCCAAGCCCACTCCCAGCTAGGGTCTGGCACCTGCGCGTTGGTAATGTTTACAGGTGAATCATGAAAGTCCTTGTTCATCCAAGGACCTGGATCGGTAGGGAGCAGGGAGGAATGCGAGTACAGGGGGATGCCACAGAAGAAGGAACCCCGCTGATTCTCGTAGAGGATGTCGATCTCATGGACCTGGTGCTTGAGCCGTCTAGACTCTTGCCTCCTCTTCTGTGCGCTCTTTTGCCCTCGGTCTGTTGGCTCATTGTGTGCGAAGTCAACAGTTTCCGTAGCCCGGCCGTGTTCTCGTTCGTCCTCATCCACGGTGGTAGGTCTCGACTCTGGTGTCTCTGTGGTGTCAACACTATCTCCTGTGGTGCTGAGCTGATGCTGTTGCCATTTCGCATACTTCCTACGAGCAAGGTGATCTCGGACTGCAGTCCTGCTTGGTATTCTTGAGAGTCTGCTGGAAGTTACACTCGCTGAGCTCGGTTGAGGTGCGTCTTGGTCTGGGGGCTCGGTAGAGTCGATCAAGGATATTTCGTGATCGTAAGGGTCTTTAGTGCCGTCGAAGGTCGAGACGCGGGATGCGAAGTTGGAGACATTGTCGGACATTCCTCGACTGTTTTGTGTAAGAGGTAGAGTCAGGGTCGGTTCATAATCGAATAGAGTCGAGGATGGTGCTCGGTATAATATTAGACAATGTCAAAACTAAAAGAAGGTTATGAAGAGGATTTGATGGCCACGCGGGCGCCTGGGACTTGATGCAGGTTGGTTGACGTCTTGTGAGGCGCAGGTGCAGCAAGTTTTTGGGTGTTGAGTGTGCCCATCATCACCTAAGGCGCCCACCTAAGCTAAGGGTCACTAAGTTAGGGTGGCTAAGGTACCTTAGGTGGCGCCGGTGGAATAGAGAAGCTCCCCCGCATCATCATCGACCTGCCAGTCCCAGCCACAGGCAAACCAACAGAACTTGAAGGCAGATGGCACTCATATCCACCAATGATGTCAGTGTCAACCGCCATGCCTCTTGCTTCTCTTCTTGCACTTTCTCTGCAGCTTCAGCTTCATCTTACTCCCGTACCACATCAACCCAAATCCCAATCATCCACCTCAATCAAATAGCCATTGAGCGATTCACCTCCAGAAACCCGCCCTTTCTTAACCACTTCCACACCAAGTCATCCATCATGTCAAGACGCGGACTTACTGTTGCCGGATTGGCCCTCGCAGGTGGTGCAGGTTACTACCTGTACTCGGCGGGTGGTGATCCCAAGGTTGCCCAAAAGAAGATGGAAGGTCGGTCAATCCTTGATCTTTAGCTGTCGTCTCACTGACCCCGGTATAGCCGATGCGCACAAGCTGTCCGCCGAGGTGAAGCACGATCTTCCGGGCAGAGGAAAGGAAGTTGAGAAGAAGGGCGAAGCTCTTACATCACAAGCCGGCCGAGAGATTGACAGAGCTGTAAGAATATCCTCGCCTTACTAGTAGCTCGCTGGACTTATGCTGACAATCATAAACAGTCTGCTGATGCCAAAGCCAAATTCGCCGAAGCCGAAGCCAAAGCGAAGGAAATGGGCCAAAAGACTGGTACTCAAATCAACAGTGCCATTGATAAGTTCGATAAGACGGTGGAGAAAGAGGCAGCCAAAGCGAAGAGCGGAATCAGCAGCTGGTTTGGTGGCAAATAGGTCAAAATACTCTGATTGCCTTGGTGTCGGCGCTGGGGCGATATCCTCTGTACATGGTTTCCAGCATGTCTTCGAATGAAGCAGCACTCAATCTCACGACTCGTCGACGTTTACAATGCTAACAGTGATTCTGTTCATGCTTCATTAGCTGGCCTGCATCTGTGTCAAGTCCCTGTGTTGTAACACTGCCTGTTCGGTCTTGGACCGGGACAACATCCGGACTCAAGGAGATTCTTCTGACAGGCCTGATGTCAACGCGCTAACCTGCTCACCAGGCCAGTGAATCTGTACTGTATCAAAGAAGCCCGTTGAGGACAGGGCTCGCGTCAGGCAGCCGAAGCGGCCCATGCAGGTACCATTGAGTCCCGCAAAAGTGCCGTCACGTTTGTGCGAACCTCACCTTCAGCATCGTAAACACCCTGTCGCCTCTATCAGACTGATGCCTTCGAGACCTGATTGTCTGGCGTGTCTTGCGTAACGTGGCTATCCACTGCCAAGTCAACAAGGACTCCTGCATCAAGTGAGATAGCCTGATGGACTATGCAGCCAAGACGCATGTCCAGTATAGCCGTCGGACAAGCTCTTCACTCCACGTCGATTCACCCGACCAAGGTGAAGTGACCTGATGCGTTGGCTTCATGACATACATGCATGAACCTATGGTTGAGGCAGGGCCCCTGCGCCTCGTTTACGTCTGAATACACCTACCCTTGTAGCGTGAAATCTCCCGAATTCGGTTTCCTTACTCCCTACCCCGTACTGTCTTCATCTTTTGATCCAGGTCAATTTACGCCTCCTAGAGTTACCCCTAACCAACAAGCATGTCTTTCTTCAAGAAACTCAAAGATGGACTGAAGGAGATGCTGCATGACGATTATGACAAGGACAAACAGAAGCAAGATCCTCAGAAAACGGACCGTAAGCAGTCGTCGTTTCTCCAGGTCGAGAACAACAACCCCAATTGCAAGGTGACTGACACACATTTTCTCACTCTACAGACCCTGCTACCGATCAGCATAGAGACTTCGATCAGAACTCCAACATATACAACCAATACCCACCGTATGGCCAACAACCTGGTCCGCAGCTCCCTCCCGGCTGGATTGCCCAATGGGACGGCAACTCCCAGCGATGGTACTATCTCGAGCAAGCCACTGGTCGGACACAGTGGGAACTCTGGAATGTACCTCCGGGAGGTGTAGGCGCACCTCAGTTCCAGCAGGGGTATGGCCAAGCAATGCCCGCTGCTCCGTATATGCAAGGACACGGCGAGCATTCGAGAGAGTACTACACCGACTCCGGCTCAGGTGGACAACAAAAAAAGGGTTCCGGATTGGGAGGCAAGGTCGCTGCAGGACTTGGCGGGGCAGCTATCGGTGCTATCGCCGGGCATGCCCTGGGCGACTCGGGTAGTGACGACGGTATGTTCCTCCCCTCCCAGCATCACTTCTGCGTTGTGCTGGTGACTGTAGTTTGAAACACAAACAGATGTGACCCCAGCTGACGAACGCTGTGTGTATAGGAGCACACGCTGCACCAACAGGAGCAACACCGTATGCAGCACCACCCGGCGAGCCGCCGCTCGAGTACAATCCGGAGCTCTCCTCGAGCCGGCGGTCGTCCTTGCAAGAAGCTCGCGAAGATCTTGAGGTAGCCAGAGCCGAAGTCGCCGAGGATTCTGATCCGAGTAGTAGTGATGTCGAGGACTTGAGAGAGACGCAGGAGGAGTATGCGAGTGAAGTTGAGAGTGCTCACGAGGAGCTTGAGGACTAAGTTCGAGAACTGCTTCGTCGTCCTCTGGAGTGACCAGTGGTCTTCGAGGGCTCTGACACCTTACCCAAAGGTTGCCAGGTGCTAAATATTGACGAGGCCAACTCAGACCTGAGATCGAATAGCATTCCACATAACCACTCAGAATGGTGCCGGCCATGTAAGTCTGGGTTAGGCATGGCAGCTGAACGGGCCGATAGTGTGCTCCTTTTCACACACAGCGGAGAAGTGGGTCTCATCTACAGTACGGTTTTGATCATGAGCACTTTCTCTCCACCTTCCATCCACGCCCATACTTTCCATCCCGTCTTTTGGAGGATGGCGAACATCTTGCCGAATTTCCCAGGGTAGGTGCATACGCTGAGTTCCTGGATGTCGTATTTTGCTCGACTGCCATCATTAAAGCGGCAAAAATGCCCGTGCCGCGTACTCGTTCAGTCACGCCGGCGAGCCAGATGTGTAGTGTCTGACACGGCAGAGAACTGTCGGTCTTAGGGTGCGCGAACATGAAGCCGACCAGTCTTCCCTCAGTGGACGAAGGGCTAGTGTCTCTGGCATAGAGCAAGACGGAACTCGGCAGGGATAGGCGCTTGTGCCATTCGTCCAGAGAGGAGTGGTGAGTTGGTGATGAGGCTGCTGTGTTGAAGATCTGGTCGGAGAGGGAAAGGATGGGTTCAATGGTGGTTTTGGAAGCGCTTGCATCCAGACTGTGAACGACGAGGTCGTTGACATGGGTCATCCTGATTTATTTCTGACGACCCATAGAGATCCTAAGCGGCCTGCCTGGTCGCTCTGGCCGTGATAGTACGAGGGTACGTGCCAGAAGAATGATGTCTACGGCCAGACGCTTCGTATAGGCGAGCTCGAATCTGCCGGCAGAAGAAGAGGACGGACTTGCGGATCATAGTCGAAAGAAAGGACGTCTCTGCGGGTCTTGAGGTTGCAAGCCACCCAATCAGATTGAGCGCGTCCAAGCCGGGCACATGTAGGGCGCGTCGCCGACAATGGTCGCTTGGGCGCTTCAGCACCTCCATGTACCATTTGCGAACCCTGCACTGGTTGCACTGTAGGGAGGCTGCTGATGCCGCCTACGATGATCGGCCCTTGCTTGCGCCATTTCATTCCCATCTGGAGGCTTCCGGTGACACTGAGCAGGAGGACTTATCCCACAAGCTGTGCAGACCTTGTCAGAAGGCCGTAATAGTACAATTTACAGATCTCACAAACAATACAATATCGTCAAAGTCGAGGTTGCTCGACAAACATAACATGTCCACCACCCGGGAACGCTTTCAAACCGACCTTTCTGCTGGACTCGCCAATGCGACTCTCTTCGAACATATCTTTGACATCATCTACTCTTCGGACTCTCTTCTCAACCGTATCCTCGAATGCCATTGCTGAGAGACCCTCAACGCTCAACCGCGCTACCATATCCCTTGCATCGGGAGAATTGTGCCTCCATGCGCGAACGAGCAGCACCAAGCCGAATACGACGTATAGCAAGTTACTGCCGACAAGAAACCCAAAAGCAGCCGTGCTCATCTTCGTGATGAGCATATCCTTGCGTGTAGCTTCGGCCATGTTCGTCCTCGGGGACATCACGCTGCCGATTAAAGTCAACGAGTCAGCGGAGTGCGAGTTTGCGAAGCTCCGAGCAAGGCCAGCCGCGGTGGAAGACAGGCTAGCGACACTTTGAGCCTGAGACAGGCTGGGGATGCCGACCGCTTGCATGCCATGGGACAGCTCGAGGATGCTGCCGTTCCGCGTGGCAGTGTAGTCGAAGTACTCGATTGTGCCGTTGATCCATGTGTAAGAGACGTCATAAGAGATGACGGAACAGTTGAGAGTGTATGCCACAAAAGCACCCCCAACGGAAAACATGTCCTCGTCACTGGCGAGACTTTTACCTGTGGGGCCGGTCTGCACTGGGACGAGCCCTGCGGTGGCAAGGTAAATAGGATTGAGCAGCTTGTCATCTGGGAGGGCGAGTTGACCGGACGCACCACCGTTGCTGACAGTGCCTCCAATTGAATTATAAATCTCGTCCAAGGTAGGATCGGAGAAGTATGCATACTGGAAGTTCCTATCACTCTTGACGTTGAAATCAGGGGTGGTCGAGTCGGTATGCACCCAGAGGACAGTATCGCTTGAGATATTCGGCGACGCTCCGAGGACACCGCGGAAGTTGTTGGTACAGTTGAACATAACAAAGCTGTCGGCTGAAGTAGCGCCTCCGGACATCCTTACATGGCATTGGCCTGTAGATGGCAAACACTGAGTGGAGACACCAACAGTTGTAGCCTGGTAGTCCACGTTTGGAGGTATCTCGGTGGTCTGCGGCATCAATACGAGAAGGTCGCCATTCTCGAGGCGCTGATCCTGCACTGTCCATATGGCATTGCGCGAAGATACGTTATGCTCGAGTGCAATGATCTCTCCAGAGTCTCGGGCATTGACGTTCGCTCCAACACTTGCGTCAGCAATGACGGTGCAGGGCAGACCCTGGTTCGTGCTCCTATCAAAGCCAACGCAAACATTGATCAGACCTCGACCGAAGCCGTAGCCAGGTGTCGTTTCGATGGACACTTTGCTGTAAGGTGTCGTCGAGGTGAACGTATGTATTGCAGTATCGGCGCCGAAGATCAGGGCTGATAGGACAGAACTGATGACCATGACCAAAGCAGACCGGGTCAGAATGCGAGGCTGATTCGCCTTGACGCTGTTCAGACGATACATGATGTACTTGCGGAGCTCGTCAAAGGACCCGGTGGAAAGACCGACCAACATGCTTAGCTGATGAGGAGTGGGAAATTGTCTGACATCGTCTTGATTCGTGATTGTTGCGAGCTTGCAGGCTGTAGGGATGTGCCAGAGCGCCATCAAGCTTCCGAGCAACATGGGCGCGAGCGTGCTGCTCCATGATGCAATAAACACCAGTCTGGTAGCTGGGAAATTCACGAGGATGGACGAATGGTCCGTTGGCAACGACTGCAGGGTTCCGAACAGGTGACTGGTATCATTGGAGACCCTGTATACAAAGACCAACGCCAAAAGAGCAGCCGTAAATCCAAGAATTGGTAGTCCCACTATCGAAGATGTCCAGAATAGGCCAATATTCGAGAACCGTTTCACAGTTCTTGTTGACGTTAATGAATCATATGACAACTCTCTTGTCAACACAGCCTCTTTGTCCAAGCCATGTCGTGGTTGGGTATGATCGAGTTCTTCGAATTTCAAAGTGCCCACGCGGCGATGTCGCGACGGTGTGGAAAAATTCAACAAGGATGACCTTCGAGATTGTCGTATGAATGGAGGCGGTGGGCGGACGATGTTGTCAATATGTTCTCTCTCCATGTTGCTCGTCATTGTTGCTGGTGTGACCAGTGTGCGAATGGGCCATATCTATAGCTCCAAAACAGACGTCCGCAGCAGCAGCCACGACGACCGTATGTGAATTCCGGCGAAGCAACGCATGTATGCCACTAGTATGTGGTGACATGACGGTCTTTGAGGTGGTCGTTTACAAATATCTGCCCATTGGTGGCAGATGCACGATATGCACGATACGCACGTTGAAACGCTGACATCGTACACGGTAGGCGCTTAACCACCATCCTCATCAGAACCGTCCTATTATCATCGAGCAAATATCCAAGTAACCCCTTTGATGGGTAGCTTCATGCAGTGGACAGACTACCTGATGCATTTCGAGTGTCAACGGAGGACATTAAGCAGCCGTCACCCTTTCGGCCAGGATACGGTTGAGGATGTGCTCGACGCCGTAGATGGGGAACTGCCGGTTCAGTGTATCGTTTTCAGAATAATTCGGCGTCCCCAAATTCAAGCGAACTCTTTGTCTGCTCCGGCGATGGATTGCACGTTGGCATCTGCAAACGACCTCAACCCGTGATGGGCACTTACTTCATAATGTCGTCGGGGCAGGCTTCCATCTCCGATCCTGGGGAAGGTGTACGGTCTCTCGACCAACCAAGTCTCTATCCGAGTGGCTTCAGTAATGAGCCATAAAGTCGTTGTCAGGTCTGAGTCGGCGCCATGACTGCAATATCAATGCTCGGTGGTCCCGACTGTGAAGAACGTGCTCCTTCGGTTTAGGCATCCGCTAGCGTGAATACCAAGGATCTCGTACAGCTACGGGGAGATTTTTTCGCTTTCCCAACATCATAGACTCACGTATCCATTCGTCAATGCGATGGATCACAATCTCCATTTTTCCCATATCAGAGCGTGACATCAACTCCAGCAGTATCCAGCAAGTCTGCTACGCTGGGAAAATCGCTCGCGACAATGACACCGAGCTGTGGCACAGGCCCTTCAGATAACCACCACAGACTTTTTTCTCCTCCCCAACCAACTGCGTATCTGGACAGTTGCCACATGCTTTGACCGCTTATCTAATTGGGCATGATGGGTCCAGACTCGGAAGACGCGTGCGATAACAGCTCAGGATGTGCTGAAGAACAATTGTAGTTATTACGTATGGTAGGACAAGGTAGAGGGTGTTTGTGTGCTTGAAGACTTCTTTGTGCTCTTTTCTTCCTTTCCTTTCCCCTCCATCCCGTCCATCCTATCTCGTCACCTCGACCCAAGCTTGCATCCTTGTCGTGCCCGGACCAGTCTTTCGCAGAAACTCTCAAAATTACACTGAGATGTTCGAATTCCTAGACACCGTCGATCGCGGCCTGCCCTCAGAGCGAACCAAGAATGGCATCCCAGTCAGACCCAGTGTTTCCCTTCCAACCTCGCGAAACAATAGCACAACGTCAATCGATTCCTTGCGGTCCGAGCCCGGATGGATGACAAGCATGAAGAACGACGCCAGCCGCAGTCGAGCCAACTCTGCGACCAGTCAAACCTCGAACAAACCCTCCTCCGGATTCAGCAGATTTTTCAAGAGCAAGAAAGACAAAAAAGACCCCGAGCAAGTCATCACATCCCAACACGCCGCAGCGGTGCGGGCGAAGTTGGCGCGCGACTCAAGATTCGACAAATACAGGAAGGCAGTAGCGAACAAAGACAAGAAAGGCTCAACGCCCAGAGTCGTGGGGATATTGAACACCCAACACCTCACCGCCGAACAGCAGGAATTGAGGCATCCCCATTCCGGTCCGCCGTCGCGGACTGCAGCCGGCGAACAATTGGACATGCCTATCCTCGCTCGCATTGTCAGCGGCGATGAAGCCGACGAGGCGGACCAATGGGAGCGTATGCGCGAAGAGTACAAGGAGAGCACGATCCCCGACCTGCAGATGCTGCAGATCATCGAAGGCGCGGGTGTAGAGAGTGGGAGTGGGAGTTCTTCGGGCACTTCGACGCCCACGCCGCGAGAGATCGATTTGGTGATGGTCCCAGAGTCGAAAGTGATCGAGCGAGAAGGCGTGAAGTTACTGGCAGTGGACAGGGCGCTCAATCTGCGACCAAAACCGGTGCGGAGGCATACACCGATTGGAGGAAGATTCACCAAGGATGAGCATGGAATTTGGAAGAAATGAGCATCGATTGAAAAGATGTCGACTGTCATTCACGGAATTTCACGGCTGAACCACGAAGGCCTCCTGTCCACGTCCTTCTCCGCCGGGAGCATCCCCCTCCATGGATCACTGCAGGCTGGCCAACTCTGAGCACAACCAGTGTATGGCGATGGTATTGTCCATCAGAACCGGGATTCGAGATGTTGTCTGCACAAACAGAATCCACGGGATCTTGCAGCCGAGAGACCCTCATGTTCAATCCTCGGACAATTTTCCTGAAAAGGAGAGAAAACCAGACGCGATCGAGCTCCCAAGACTCAAGGAAGACGGACTACTGAGGTCTACTCAGCATCGGCGAGGCTGAGGTAAGAGATGACAATTTCATAATGCGGACGAATATAATGACGAAACGAAACGATTCTCTGATCCTATTTTGTTCGCTTTATACCTTAGTATTTCCATCTACCTTGCTATCTTCCACTTGATTAGTTCTATCCCATCTCAAATTCCTGATTACTTCAATCACGGCTCCTAGACAAGTAATAAAAAGCCCATGTCCACATAACGCGTTAACATGGTTGATCCTTCTCAGGCCCCAAAAACGCCATGCTCAAAATGAAGGCCTCCAAATCCATATTATGTGCCCATCATGGTTCGCGTTGGATCCGTAGACCTGATCAAGCCTTCAAAAACACCTAAAATCAATTCCTCTACGCAGAATCCATCTTTTTCCGGCACCCCTTTTTCAGTGGTCAAGCAACGCTGTGTCGGTGTCGTATAGCTAGCTCCAAGTGGCACTTCGTCAATCGTATAAATCGTCGTTCACATATCGTTCCGATCCGCTCGATCGATCGAACAAACCAGTGGCGGCCCCTTTCATCATCTCTTCTCCTGGCCTGCTGGTACTGCTTCTTCTCTTCCCCTCGACCGTTCCCTTTCTCTTGACCTCTCCCTTATTATATTTTTCTCCTGGAATTGGTCCTCCAGCGTCTCCCTGCCGAAGCCCTGTATACTATTCAACCCCTCGAGTCCCAACCCTTCAATATCGGCCTCTTCATCGATGCGGCTCCTGACGCGGCACAAGTTCACTTGTGCTTCTTGCTTTTCATCTTCATCACCATTCGCCACGGCGGCCCTGAGTCTCTCCTCGGCCTTCCTCTTCTTTGCCTCTTGGCGCTCCTCGTTCTCGCGCATCTCGCGGATCATGCTGGACCTCTCGCGTATGCGACCACCGTACCTATAAAACAAGAACGGAATCGGAATGATCAATACCTCCAGCAGACCCAGCAGTGTCCCGGCCCAATTCGGTCCCAGGGCTCGATACAGCGGCGGGCCGGCGAGCGGTAACGTGCCGCCCATGAGTGACCTCATCACCGCGTTGCCGGCCATCGCACTGGCCGCGTAGATCCCGTAGCTGTACGCCAGATAGTTGCCCGAGTAGATGAAGACGGCACCATTGCCGAATCCGAACGGGATACCAGCCGCAATGGGCAACGCCCAATGAATGCTCTTGGGAGAGCAAGTCCACGCGAACCACAACTGGCCCACGGGAACGAGAATCGCAGCAACGCAAACGATGCTCAGCATGGCTTCGGGTGGGACATTGCCATCTGCATCCGGCTTATGCGAGTTGATCATCTTCCGAATCGGCGAGGCGCAGCTTATAATGATCATCGTGCCGATACCGATCCCCAA
This sequence comes from Vermiconidia calcicola, assembly GCA_035928285.1. Lineage (NCBI taxonomy): Eukaryota > Fungi > Ascomycota > Dothideomycetes > Mycosphaerellales > Extremaceae > Vermiconidia > Vermiconidia calcicola. The sequence goes on from JAXLQG010000018.1 coordinate 79,930, forward strand.
GAACGAGAGCCCGCTCAAGCCAACGGACCATCCGCGGCCTTCGGTGAAGACGATCGGATACGCAACGAAGCAGAGGTACAAAATTCCTGTACCGGATTAGTCAATGACATAGCACAACCTTGGTATGCGGCGGAGAGAGACAGGCGTACCATAAACGAGCGAAATGTAGACATTCCAAAAGATGCAAATGGGCTCGGTGACGGCCATAATGAACGGCCGACTTAGGTTGATCTTCATCAATTCGACAAACCCGACCCGAACATCGTAACGAGACCAATACCGTTCATCATTCTCGGCACGGCGCAGTTTCTTCGTCTTCCGCTGCAGCAGAACGGGCGCATAGGTCTCCTTGACAGTTAATAGCAAGGCAAACGCCAGACCCGCCCATATCATGACGATCCAGTTCGTCCACCGCCAGCCCATAGTCTCCGTGACGAACCCTCCAATCACTGGACCCACGACAGGACCGTTCATCGGGCCGATACTCCATACACTGAATGCCGTACTGCGGTACTCGTCACTGATCAAGTCTGCAATCGAACCGGGCGCGTTGGCGATCAATGCACTGGCAAACATGGCCCCGAAGAAACGGACGACAATGATACTCGTGATGTCCTTGGCCAGTCCCGCCGGTATAACAAGGATGGTAAACATGGCCGTGCATATCGTATAGACCGGTTTGCGGCCATATGTTTCCGCCATGGGGGCCACAATCAGACAGCCAATGGCCAGGCCGAATAGATACAGTGTGACACCAAGTGTGGCAATGGCTTCTGATTCGACGCCGAACTCCTGCATCATCTGCGGCATGCCACTTGTGTATGAGGTCGAGTACATGACGACGCCGAGGGTGCCGAACGAGAGGGCGAAGAGGGCGAGTGCTTTGTACCATAACGGCCAATTGCGAGGATCGTCCGGGTCATCGACGCTGAAGTCGACTTCATACCGAGGGTCGGAGGTGAATGCTGTACCGCGGGTCGTTATTCGAGTGACGGTTCGACCGAGGGCAATGGACTGGGACTGTGAGCGGCGAGAGGTCTGGGTGGCGGTCAACGTGAGTGCTCGCTCGTCGTCGTGGTCTGGCTCGGAGGAGGTAGGAGAACGGTCGGCGGATGAGTAGAATTCCTTTTCGGAGGGGATTGAACTGGAGTGCGGCTGCGTGGGAGAGTCATATTTCGATATAGCAATGACGGGAGGTATGGACTTTTCAGGGTTGGCCATATTGAAGACTGCGAAGGACCGTCTTCATGAGAGAAAAGAGAGAAGGTCCGTGGACTGGACTGTCTTTAAGAGTCTATGCTGTACTGGAATGAAGAGCGAAGGTCGTAGACAAGAAAAACGCGGTGGATATCGAGGAAGAGGATTGAGAATTGAGCATGAGCATGAGAACAAAAACGAACAAACAAATCGACCTACGTTAGCACGACAGATATGCGGTGTGTACTTCGACCGCTACCACGCCTTCCCGCCTGCACCAGGGCGTCGACTGACATTGACAGTGGCAGAGTCAGAGGCGTTGAAGGCGTGCAGAGGCTTTGGAAGATCGAGGGGTTTTCGGCAAAGGTGCCGTGCAGACCAGTAAGAGAGAAGCATCGAGTTTGCTGAGCGGGCCGATTCAGCATGGACATGGACGCACAGCGGAATAAGAGACGGACACCCGACGGAGAAAAAGACGCTGCTTCCCCTCCACCGGTCGAGATTGATGAGAATGGTGGTGGTGGTAGGTTGGCATCATCGGCAATTGATCAATCTAAGCCTGGGGCCGGGTGTGCCTCGGTACCTTACCACCTTACCTGCCTACCTACCTTAGGTACCTACCTTAGGTAAGCTCCCTAGCTCGCTGGTAGGTACCTGGCGGGTAAGGATATCTGTGACTTTGGTCGTGAACTTCAACTCCTTCCATCAAACCACCCTTCATCATTGACTTCAATCACTTCTTTATGCCTTAGTATCATCCCATCTCTCTTCTTTGTGGCCTTGCACACCACGCTGACACTGAATGATCCTTATTTGTGCCGTGGGCAGGCACTGCTTACCACGGCGGGAATGCACTTTGCTGCCGCCATGTCTGTCGGCGGACTGTAAGTAAGTCTGTTGTTGCCTCAGTCTTCAAAGACTCTGGTAGTCATGTTTGCCTGCTTGCTTCCCACTGCCGCTGCGTTTGTCTTATTTGGCTTTTTCCAGCACTGTTCCAGCACTTCAGCTCCCCATCTTCCAAACATATCTACCACGCACCTTCATACTCCCCCCATTGAATTCCCACGAGCCCATCTATCAGTGTGCAATAGGAAGGCACCGTTCAACCCCAAGCCAGCTCCGCGTTCGACCCCCCACCATGGCTTCGCTCTTCGACAACACGGGTACGGACAGCATTGAGGATATCGCCAGAGAACAACTCGCCGTTGTTGCAGATCTTGGAAATGGCTCCAAAGATATTTCCTGCCATGCCTTCCGCTTCATTGCCGATGACAAACACCATACCATTCCGAGACTGACAGAAACAATCCTGGGCACTCAGACTTCTCGGGACGTACAGAAACTCACTGAAAGATTCAAGCAAGAGTTGATACAACGAGGTGGTGTGAGGGACCTGTATTTTTCGGACTTCCAAGGAAGCGATAGTGAGGCTTTGGAGGTATTTGTAATGAACTTCGATGCGTCAAAGGGCCAGTATAATCCCGAGGATGACCGTGGATTCGAATTTCGTCTTCGCTTTGGAACGCCTATTCGTTTGATCCCTGTTAATAGCACTGATGTGGCGACAATCGACAACCAGGTCGAAATTTCCGCAAACATGATGCACAGAATCTTCGACCCGTGGCTCGCCGAAGTCATTCGCATGTTGGAGAAATGTGTCGACGATGTCAAGAGAGAGTGGAGCCAGACCGCGCCCATTGTGATCGCACTGAGCGGTAGCGGATTGCCATTTTACGTTAAGGCAACGCTCAAGCTGCATTTCGAGAAGAGCGACCGAATTCGCGTGATCATTGGGGACCGAAAATCAAGGCTGACTTGGCCTCGCGTGGCTCTCAGATGGGAGTGGCTCACTGGAAGTGCGCGCCACTAGAGACAAGGGCAAAGAAACGAACGCAAAGGAAGTGCGAAAGCCGAGCAGCATCGAGATAGGTGGTGTTGGTTTTGGCCAAAGATGAGCTGAGCTGCAACTGCGAAAGTGGGAGAGAATGTGAGACATGTTATCGGAGTCCTACTCGTGCTGAGTATCAGACTAAGGGTGCGCTCGAGTTTGGGTTGGATGTCTTCGCCTTGGTGTAGAGGTCAAGTCCTGTGGATGGATAGATGGTGTTGACCTCGACCAGCCTGTGCTGTATGACTAGCCGCACGAGTCTAGACATGATACGAACGAGCTCGAATTCCAATTACACCTGAAATGCTTTTTGTCCATGCATGTGCATTGCCATTTGCGTATATACCGTGGTAGATTCCGTCGTATCCTATCCCAACTACACACCACCTTCAAGGTCTTCCATCCTACCGCCACCAGACCAAGCAGGCAAAAACCGAAAATCATAACTTCATACCCGTGTTTTCCCTTCCTTTCGCAAGGCCAAAGACAAGGTTAGTCCCTATTAACAACCCGGAGACTGCGTCTGGGATTCAACACGACGCCCAAGAAACTCGGCTCCTGCCCAGCCATCAGATCCTCCGTACTGCTCGCGGCCGTCGCACTGCCCGCCCCGCCGGGTACGTTTCTGTACGGATTATTACTGTTCAACGCGTTTGCCCGTGTATTGGCGGACCTGCTACTGCCATTGCCCGAGCGATTATCCGCGCTGTTGCGGCTGTCGTCCGTCTGGCTCTTGTCGCTGTACTTCTGGCTGCTCGCGACACCGAGGGCGCCTGCCACTCCTGCGCCGCCAATGTACCGCGGATCGTCGGACAGATGTTGCCTCTGCGACAAAAACACGTGGTTCTTGTAGATCTTGAGCTGTTTGCGGTACAGCCAGACACAGAAGCCCAGGTACGCGGCCAGCACGGCGAACAAGCCTGCAATGACGCCCGCGACGATGGCGCCAACGTTGGTGCCTCCACCACCTCCGCCACTGCCACTGCTGCTGCCGCTATCGCTTCCACTACCGCCATCGCCGCTCCCGCCGTTGCCACTGCTCGGACTGCTCGTGCCGCTCGCCCCAGGGACCCCGGTCGCGGTGACGCTGTACGTGAGCGGCTGGCCCGTCGCGAGAGGGCCCTGGGTCGCGGTCTGCGCGGGCGCCGTGACGGTGGCTTTGCCGACACTGTTGCCGCCGATCACGCTCTGCACCAACAGGGGCACTTCGTACCCGTAGCTGCCCTGCAAGGCCGAAGCATCGTCTTGCTGGCTGCTTTGACGATTTAGGTCGTCGTCGCTACCATCCCCATCCAGCGCGTAATAGTCGTTCTGCCACGTCAGACTGCTCGTGTTGAACACGTATATCCCCGGACTGTCGCATGACACGTCTTGACCGACGTACCCGCCCACGACGACCATCTGGGCATTCCACACGTTGCACGTATGTCCGGCGCGGGCACCGGGCGTGGCCTGGTTGGAGGTATCGACTTTGATCCACGTGAAGCTCGGCACCGTCAGGATCCACATGTCGTCGTACTGGATCTGTTCGCCGTAGGGCACCAAATTCTGCCCGCCGTACATATGCACCTGCGTCGAGGTGCCATCGGCCGCGGACACAGCGATGGCGCACGGGTTGACTCGGATCTCGGGCGTGGGCCCACTCGTGGCCTGCTTGTACCATGTGGAGGATGCAATGTCGTACACGTCGATCACGTTCATCTGCGTGAACGTCGCGTTGGTCCCGCCCGCCAGCCCGATGATGATCCCCTGCTTCGAGTATCCGGGGACGTAGACGAGCACGCCGTCTGCACGTTCTGGAAAGCCGCTCGAGTCCTGCACCCCGCCTTCGGTGATGTTGCGGTAGATTCCCGCCGAGCCCGCCGTGCCGGAATTCGACACGGCGGCGTTGCTGTATCCGGGATATGTGTATTCAAGGAGACCCTTGATGTAGACGCGCGCGATGGACTGGGACCAGTCGGGCGTGGTGTAGCCGTCGAGATGGCCACCAAAGTAGAAGCCTCGGCCGATGCCGGGGACAGAAACGCCTGCACCTTCGGCGGCACGTTGGACCGCTTGGTTTGCGGGCTCCGAATTGTCGCCCGAGCTCGTTTGCGGGTTCGACAGGTCCGTCCACGAGGAAGAGGAGATGTCGTAAGCCCACGTGGAAAAGGGCGTCGGTAACTCGACAGGGCTGTCTGAGAATTCACCACCGTACAAATATAGAGCGTCGAAGGAATTCCACAGGTAGCCCAGCGAAACGGCAGGTGGTCCGCTGGGGACTGGTAGACCAGTTAATGATGGCGTGGTGATCTGCCATGATTTGGTCAATTGGAAAGAGAGAAAATCATTAGCTGTGCGCACATTGTTCGTCAGTATTATGAAGCCCATATTCAATATCCAAAGTTCTGGTAGGTGGGAAATAGAAAGACATACTCCATTCGTTCGTCGTCTGGTCGGCAGACGTAGTCGATCTGCCTCCGTAATAGTATAACGTTCCATTGACCACAGCACTTTGTCCTGCCCACCTCTTGCACACGACTGTGGGACTATCTTCTCTCTTCATCATATTGTTGGGAGCAGGTAGCTCTCTCTTGCTGCGTGAGGCCTGCACGTTCTCCAACGGCCCAGGCCCCCTTGTCCCGACAGGATTGGCATCGGCTTTCAATAATGGTGTGGTATGTAGACTCGGTATGATCAGGACGATCACAAAAGCCAGGAGGAGTAGCCTCGGTAGGGTAGGGAAGAAGAAAGGCATCTGCCCGGTCGCTCTCCTGTTTGCCGGAAAGGTGTCGGAGTCTACACAGTCGTCGGCAGAATCAGGCTCGACAACGTCGACTTTACTTCGAAAGCGGACCTGCAGTCTCGGTCGCGGGACTTCTTTCAGCTTCGCGTCCACGATCGCATCGTCACCGCCGAGTCCGACTTCGAGAAAGGCAGAGTTTCTTCGCAGTGGTTGAGTTTCGTCTTCGTCGTTGCACGAGGAAATAATGTCTCGATCGGTTCGCGTCCCGTCTGGATCGGGGCTTCGTCGACGAGAATATTTCGAGGAGTATGTAGGCACAGGAGCCGGTGTTGTGGAATAACCTGAGGCTTCACCGGAAATTTGCGGTTCTGGCGATGCCATTCGGGACAATATGGGTGTATCTAGGTAGTTTATCGTAAGCGTGGCTGTGTCTTTTAGCAGGTGAGACAGGCCATGCGCAGTGGCGGATTCAACAACACGAGCCGAACACCACGCCAAATCAAAAATACATTAAAATGCCAGATAGACTTTGGATGGTATGTGAATAGCACAGTATAACAATATGGACTTTTGAACTCAAACCGAGCACGAGATTGTAACAGTAGAGCGTGGATAGCAATCATGACCTCGTGGAAAATCAAGGCACATAGCGAGTAACTGATGGCCGGCGCCAGGCTCGCCCAGGGACAAACAATGACCTCAAGGGAACAAGGTTAAGACAGGCCAACGGTCCTCCTTGTCTCGGCTGCCCAATAAAGACATTGGGTATTTGTGGTTCGGGGATCCATGAGGCCGGGGGCAGTGCCCTTCTGCGTTAGGAGAATAGGGAGAATAGGGAGCTGGTTCGATCAAGGGCAAGAAATCTTCGATGGACAAAGGTCTCAGACTTGCTGCAACAACGTGACTCGCCAGAAGATACGGAGGTACAAACCCGATGACATCGGAGGCGTCGATGGCATACCACAAGCGAAGTTGCCCCCACAGACTCCTGGAATGATTGGGATCCCTTGAAGACGGGAAGTCCGCATGGAAAACACCCAGTGGAGGCGAGATTGCCATGGAGCTCGATGCGGGTTGGTGAGCAGCAGAAACTCCAGAGAGAAGTGACAGGAGTGACAAGGGTAGCTGCATGATCTTCGCTGTCACTCCAGTCGAACCATGGTGGCGTCGCACTGGTCTCGATCCTCTTGTTCTCCTCACCACCACCCTGGATGACACAGCCGGCCGTGCTCATTGCTCACCTCCTTCGACAACCGTCCTCGCAGTGGCCAACGCATAGCATAAGGCAAGTAAGCAGAGAGAATGTTTGGGAGAGAGTGAGTAAGAGTGGTAAGCTACAGCTATCCATGGCTATCCCAGCAGTGTCCAGATCCATGGTCTCCTTGATGATACTCAACCGTCTGCGTCTTGATCAATATAACGAGCTGTTCTAGCTGGTTCATCGCCAATCTGCTCGTCCGAGGAGTGGGAGATCTTTCGAATGCGGTCTTCGAGCGCTGCGAATTCACTGTCCGTGGCCGAGCTGATCTGCCGAACAGCAATTAGTATCTTGAAGTCTTCTAAAGGATCACCAAAACCGGAGTGCAGGCTCTTTCGCATCTTCGACTGTTTGGATCTTGAATGCGGAAAGAGAAGAGTTGAACACTAGCATTATGCGGCCACTTTGCCGTCGTTGGCATTGCCGCATTAAAAAAAACCTACAATCTGCGTATACGTGCAGTGATGGCGCTGATGCCATCATTGTCGTTGCCATCGCCATTACTGCTTACGGGCCCATTGTGGCAATGGTGTAGAAGGACGCCCCAGGTCGTAGCAGACCAAGGAAGTTTGATTGATCTTGATGGGAGGGTTTGTGCATGCTGTACACATTGTCATGGAACAATTTGGACACTGATACTGCTTCGGCTCCGACGTGATACCATAGATACTCTGGCAATAGGTGTAAGACAGTATGCATATGTCGTTCGATGTCGTCTGATGTATGCTTCCACAGAGAGTTCGAGCTGCTTATCCACTTTCTCTAATGGTAGCAAACGACGCAGCTCAGAGACCTTCAGGACATGCTGACAGTCGTTGTCTGATGAAGTCTCACTAAAACCCTGAATTGGTACTTACTGTTGCTCGAATGCGAGTTGAATAAACGACTCGATACAATCTGTACAATATGTATGTCCATAGCCAAGTTGAACAGGTTGTTAAACATCACATATACACACAGGACATTGATCACGATTGACCGCCAACTCGGAGTCTGCGACGCGCTGCAACCAATTCTCAAAAGTCCTGACATGTTCGAGACTTCTAGAGTACAACAACAAAGGAGGTGTCTGGTTGGTATCGATATCAATTTTGAGAGTATTGAGCATCGTTTGAATGTGTGTAAGGCGTGGCTTCGTAAGTTTCTGGTCCAGATCATGTTCAAGGACTTGTTGTAGAATAACCTCATGTTCACAGAGATTCAGAATCTGTTCATGTAAAGTCTTGTACTGTCTATCTGGGCAGGGGGTAGTAATCGTATAGTTTCGTCGATCACAGTGGATAAAACAGCCACGACAGAGACTGGTAAGCTCAACTTGGCCCCAAGTCGATATGAAGAAGTTGTCCCATAACGCAGTTCCTTCAGAGTTGAGAACAACACGTCCTGAAATCCAGGGAATCAACTTGTCTTTGACTGTATTGATACGTTCAAGATTGAACCAGATACAGTGATTTTGCAAAGCTTTCGGCCTGGTCGGAGACTCGATGAGATCTTGACATCATTTCCATGTTCTTCTAGTCTTGAGATATCAGCTGCGAAGACATCAAAGACCTCACTGATGACAAAGACTTGAATGTTGATGACATGCTCGGCAGCTAGGTACATGCCAAGCCGTGTGTGTGTTCTGTTGAGTTGTAGTGCTTGCAAGGCATAAGCAGGATCTGTGAACTTCACAAATACCTTGATGCGAGTGTTGCTTGTATTTCCCTTTGGAATGTTGTGACATCTCGCAGCGCTACACGCTTGGCCGTGCCTTGGTCGGCATCGATGCTCGGTCCCACGCTGTTGTTCTCAGCGTCGGCGACAAGCCGGTCCGTCTCGGCTTGTATTCGTGCAGTTTCGAGATCCCGAGCAGCTTTGCATCTTGGGATTTGATGCGGCGAAATGCCGGGGAGAAGGTAAGATCTGAGCTGTTCATCAATTGCCCGAGTGTCGAGCCGACCACCTAGTACGGACAAAGCTCCTGTGAACCACCGGTTCTGGAGCAACTGAAGTCTGCCCACAAATGAATCAATTGCTCGGATGTGATAAGCTGCATCCTGCGCTGCCGTTTCGTGAACACCCGGCCGACAGGGGTCCCTCTCTCACAGATGAGGGAAAATACCCTCGGGGTTGTGAGCTCATCATGTGGCTCGTTGACGAAAGGTGATGCTCATAGATATATATATTTCATAGTAGTACCTCTGTACCTTGGTAGTTCATCGCGGTGACCAGGCCGGTTTCCTGTCAACAGGAGCCTGCCCGGATTCCGAAGTCAGAATATGTTCTTGGACGGGCTTTGGAAGGGAGAAGCAGATTGGGAGGAGGTACTTATGGGTCTGAGGAGAGAGGACTCAGGAAAGAGAAGTGTAGGATAGTGAAGGGAAGTCTCAGCTTCATATGCGCCTTCTGACTCATTTCCTCTGACGGATACAGTGTATTGCACTTCGACTGCGACATGTCTCGGTGATTTCACCTTGTCTCGATGCTTTCACTCGACTCCTCGAAACCCTTGTGAATTGAGAATTGGGGGCATAGAAGCCGACACAGGAGATCCAGGCCCAAGAGGTAACCCGGCATAGGTGCCAGAGATGCGTGATGCGTGGCTGTACCCGATATCCGTTACTTAATCTTACCGTACGTCGTGGTAGGCTTTAGTGAGATGATTCTGGGTCGAGAGACCAAAAAGCAAGACTTCCTGAATGAGGGAGTTCATTGACTATGTTGCGTGGTCATACATGGCGCAAATTCATGATCCTCAACGCATAGCTATTTGGAACGAGCGATCAATTGTTCAAAGTCATGATCACGGCGCTGGGTCGAGCAGTGTCCTCGTCCACCCATCCCCGAAGCACTTTCATCCATCTACAACCGAGCGAGGCCAGGAGACTCTCCTGGTGCGTGGTATGTTGGAATCTTCATGTCCAAAGCAGCTCCGCTGTAGCCAAGATCCTCAGCAGCAAGGACAGCACACTTCTCACCGATGAGCAGGGCGGTCTAGGACCATGTCAGTATCGTGTCAACAACAGAAGTCTAACATTGCACATACCGAGAAAGTGTTGCAGCCAACGTTGTCGGGACAGACACTGAGATCAGACACCTTCAGGTTCTTGACACCATGGACGTTCAATCTCTCATCCAAGACACCATGCTTGACAACGTCGTTGCCCTCCTTTGGACCCATGCTACAAGTTCCAAGAGAGTGCCAGGTAGTCTCGCAGTGGCGTTGGACCCATTTCTCGATGAGTGCAACTGTGACTGGGTTAGCATAATGACAACTTCACTCTCGAATGCTACTTACTGTCCTCCTTGGTGTATTTGAGCTTATCGGAGCGGTCTTCCTGGCAGTTGGAGTTGAGCCAGTTGGGCTCTGTGGCCTTGCCTGACTGAAGTGGGGAGGTCCAGCTACCATGTTGAATGTTGGAAGTGATGTGGTTGGGACCACCATAGGCGTTGCGTGTAGCCAAGTCCATATCCGTGGCACGAGCAGGTGAATCGAACTTGAAGTGAGGGTGCATCGAGGTGACCTCACCAGCATAGGCCCGCATGCGACGAGCAGTCTCACGGGATTGGATGTAACTCCAAACCATTGGAGCCATGTCACGCTTGTCATTCATGAACCCAGCATCGAAGTCAGGAGCATCGTATGGGTCTGGGGAAGTAATGTGCGTGAACCCACGAGAGAATGGGTACTCCAAGAAATGGAACATGGTGAAGAACTTTCCAGGCGGCATGTCCAAGTGGTCACCGAACCAGCCAGCAATGACACTGTAGTGCATGACTGGCTTGTCTGGCTTGTTCTTGAAGTAGGTCTCCCATCCGCTTGGGCTGAAGTCTGGTGTTGGCCAGCTCTTCATCTCCTCAAGTTCTTCCTCGGTAGGTCGTGACTTGACACCAGCTTCAATGCCGTTGGTGGCCAATGGGCCCGTGCCCTTGAGGTTCCATTCATCAAAGACAGCCTTCTGGACCTCGGGAACACCTCGAGCAAAGTCATCAAAAGACTCGGTCTCGGGAGTAGCCCGATAGGTGGCGAAGGTGAGATAGTGATCTTGGAAGTTGAGACCCACACCTGGGAGCTCAACAACAGGCTTGACGCCAGCCTTTCTGAGCTTCTCTGGGTCACCAATACCAGATCGCTGGAGCACAAGAGGTGAGCTCAGAGTACCACAGCTAACAATGATCAGCTTGCGGGCCTTGAAGATCCTGCGAGGTATCTCTCGACCACAAACTGGTCGAGAAGGGACGGTGACGACACCAACAGCTGTGCCGTTTTCGATCACGATTCTTTCAACCTTTGTGTTGCATTGAAGATGGAGGTTCTGGTACTTGGCACGAGTAGCGTGGATGTACGCATGGGCGGCATCAGAACGTCGACCAGTGTCTCGGTTGATCCACTTCAGCCAATGCTCAGCACCATGGCCGGTGACGAGGTCCTGAAGGTCATCTGTGACTGGGAAGCCCAAGCTCTCAGCTGCTCGGAGGAAGTCTTGCATGATGGGGTAGGTGTAGTTGCCGAACGAGACCTTGATCGGGCCTTCGAACCCGTGGAGGTCCCGGTTGTTGCAAGCACGTTGGTATGTCTCGTGCTTCTTCATCAACGGAATCAGCTCCTTGGTGGTCCATCCCTTCATCTTAAAGTCGTCGTAATCTGAAGCGCTAGCACGGGTGTACATCATGAAGTTGATTGAACTGCCTCCACCGAGGATATGAGCGCAAGGGACAACAGCTCGACGTCCATCGAGGTACTCCGAGGGGCGAGAGTAGTAGAAAGTAGCTGTCTTGGAGTCCAACTTCATGTTCTTTGGGTAGATGCCGGGACGGTAGACCCAGGGGTTGTTGAGGTTGCTCTCTCCGGCCTCAACCAAGAGGACTTGGAGTTTGTGGTCCAGGTTGGCAAGACGACCAGCAGGAACACATCCTGAACTGCCACCTCCACACACGATGATATCAACCTCGTCGGGGACAGTCATGATTGCGGTGGGATGAACGAACGATACTCAGAGATAGAATAAGATCTGCTTTGCTCTACCCGGAGCAGCTAGGTAGAGGAGCAGGAGGATGAGAGGACAGCATCTCAAGATATAAGTTTCTCGATGTACAACCCTCTCCACCTCTCGGTAGAGAGGAGGGGAGGGGTCTCATGCAAGACGCGTCGTTCAAGTGAGGAGAGGTCTGGGCTGTGCAGCTGGGACCCTCGTAAGCTGATCACCTTGATGCACCTCTGACAGGGAGCTGATTCGACCGAGATGCGGGGTTTGAACCATGATGCGGGTTGAGAGAGGAGGTATATTGGCAAGATTGCTGTGAGGTAGGCCGATGCGCATCGTAGCGAGAGAGATACGTGAATCGGGATGCTCTCATGCCACCGGTACGGCATGAGAAGAGCTGCAACTCCAGGGTGCTGGTGAGACGGAAGCAGCAGGTAGTCCTTGCATGTATCTTCAGAGAGCTAGTTCCAGCGACTGCGGCAAGGCAAATAAGTTAGCTTCAGCGAGCAATGCACAGTGTTGCGCGTCCAGCCGACATCGAGGGCCTCGAGTCAATCGAAGTTGCAGAAGAGCGCTAAAACCGCTGCCGTGGTTCCCGACTCGAAATGAGAGTCAGCTCCGGAGATGATTATCTCCCAGCTGTCCATGGCACAGAGAGGAGGTCGAGGAGGAGCTGTAACGGCGGCACCAGTCGAGCGTACATTTGCGAACTAAGCCAACGGGACCGGCGGGTTGAACGGCTATGAAGCCCCACTCGTCCGTCAAGTGCGAGCGGTAATGCAGGAAATGCGGGGGAGGGCCAGCAGGCAAGAGGATCGTACTGCGGCACAGCATGTGTGAGCGTGGCCGTGGTTCAAATGGATAAAGTGCTGGATGAAATGTGGAATGCCGAAACAAGCGATAGTGGCCGTTGATCGAAATGGCTTCGAGGGGGGTGGAGGGCCTTGTGAGAGATACTATTGGAGTTGAAATTGCGGGGGAATATCGAGCTACTCTCGTTCCGCATCTCGAAAAATGATACGAGTATTGGAGTAAGCGGTTCAGCGACCTTGCCTCGAGCTTGCCTGCCCTTGGTGGCCTGTCAGGGCAACACACCCGGTGGATAGAGCAGGGAGGGACATCGGAAGCTTCATGCATTGGCTGCTCCATCTGGTAAGGAAGGCCATGCAAGTAACCTCAGACTGCAGAGGATATCCATGTGGGACAGACCTCTCCACACAAGCCCCAGGATCAGAAATGATCTATCTCCAGACGAAGGCTATGAGGTGCTCTCCTCACAAGCACAGGATTGGCTCAGCTGATATGGGGCCCCTCTCAGAGCAGATGCTCTCGGCACATCCGGTATCTAAAGATATTCCTGGGCCAGATCCACTTGTCTCGGATTGCTGTAGTCCGCGCACGGCGCCACTTATTATGTTCATTCAGGATGTGTCTTTTTCTTTTGAGTCGCGGTCACGGATAGCACATCTCGAGAATGGTTCTGCCAGTTTGAGGTGTGACTTGTCGAGACTTGCCTGATCATGATCGTGGCGACGCGCGTTCGGGAAGGCCAGAAGTCGTGGTCCGCATAGGCGGAGGCGGCTCGCCCACGTCTAACCCGAGAATCCATCGACGGGCATTCTCCGCATCTGATTGAGGACAATGCATTTGAATGCTGATCATTTCTGACCTAGAGTCCTGCATGCATGTGTTCTCTGTGCTGACCGGTGTTGCTTTTGGTGGCTCCGAGACATTCAATGCGCAGGCTGGTGGTGCTGCCGGTCATAGATCAATTGCCGTAGCTCGTCTGTTGCGACTTGGATTTCGAGAATCTGGCCTACCCCTCGCTTCCAAGTGTCTTGTAAACCGACAAGTTCCGCCTTGTGTGCCTCTTGAGCAGCTTTTCGAGCTTTGTTGAGTTCGTCTGTTTCGGCTTTGACCCTAGCAAGCGTTCGCTCTAGATCCTGCAGAATTTCTTCGGCCTGGGAGTTGCTGACAAGCCAAGCGTTCTTGCCAAATTCGTCCAGGAGTTGGAGGTTGGTTATTCTGCCCGAGAGGAACGTGCTTGCGACGTAAGCCTGCCGTAGCGCGAATCGGTTTGCCTTGGGGTCGGTGCCACTGAGGTCTTCGTTCTCAGGTGCTTCATATCTCGACATGTCAATCCCTCCCTCCATAGGCCGACCTGCAGCGACTCGTTCGATTTCCTTGGAGAACAACTCGGAGAATTTTGTTTCAGGGAGAGGGGCAAGCGATGCATGCGGAGTGGTGAGGTAGTCGGCGGGTAGCTCTTTGTTGATCCATGCATTGACTCTGGCCTTCTCAGCATCGGTGGGTTCGCGGTCGATGTCTACAGCAGGTTTAGTAGGTGTAGGAGATTTTGAGACATACAACTCACAGGGTAGAGAGTCGTGAGACCCTATTAACAAAGACATCTTGCCTGAGGTTTGTCGATAGTCCGCTCACTGTTGTGTCTCGATTGGAATTTATGCTCCAGACTCGATGGCGCAGTTGAACATTCATTGCGCTATCAAACAAAAAAGTTGTGCCAAGGCATCATCTTTGGATGGTGGCAGGTTTGCCGAGGCATTTCCATACGCGACACTTCTTGCCTTTCACAGCACAGCAGAGAGACAGACGACTACAGAATATCCATTATCAAACGCTGACTTTAAGGTCTTCTCAGGCCGAGGACACTTCTCGGTTTCAGTCTGCAACTGTTTCGATTTGGCCGCGAGGTCACCAACAACACTTCTAATTCTTACTTATGATGGCATCAGGCGATCTGCCGGGAAATCCGCGCCTCCCCTTCGTGAGGAGGCGCGAGTTGCAGCAACAACGTTGGCTGCTCAACCCCGTGCGCCTGCCTGTGTGCCTGTCCACCGTTGAGACGACAAGCCATTAGCCCCAAATCATTAGGTGTATCTTTCTTACATATATCGCTCTATCCTTTTGTCATGAAGTCGTCCCCCTTGTATGGGCACTCAGCGGGCGCGAAACTCCCCTTGAAACCCAACATATTTTCCGCCATCGCCATCGGACTGAAAGCTATCGTCACAAACCCCAAGAAGCATGGACAGCCTGACAAACATTGTCCTTGAAGTTACTCAGTGGAGGATGGCTACACCACCTTTACTACGTAGCAAGCATCAGCAGGAAGCTCACGCATTGAAAGCGGCAAAAAGGGGTTGAAGAGTCTCACAGTTTTCGCGCAAAGCCGAATGCCTCCCTCAAAGCTATGCAGGACCTCGAAGCCCATGGCGTCGACGGCCTGGATCCTGGATTCCCCTGATACCTGTGGGGCGGTCAGCAATGTGGCACACCAATTGCAAAATTCGACCCCTTGAGGACCTACCATGTCCACGATGCAAGTTGTCAACCCTTGGGCTTTGAGACGCCGGATTCCGTAGAGCAGTAGCCCCTGCAGTACTAGGACAGCTTCGCGGCCAATTGGCGAGACAATCGGCGACAGAAACCCTCCAGCAGTGTCATTTGGATCCTGTAGGATGGGTAACAACCGTGCCAGGAGCGAACGACCGTCGCACATGATGGCGCACCCAACAACGGAGCCATCCCCAAGGCTCCGGGCACGAATAACCGGATAGGCCTTGTACTCGGCTATGGCCATCTTGTACAATTCTACCTCGCCCGGGGTCGCATGACTTTCGACGTAGGTCAGAATGTCAGCTGCACTTCCATAATCGGAGACAGTGTCATAACCGACTGCGAGATCTCTGACAGCGCCCAGCATACCCATCGGGGCCGCCCACTTCGAGAGGTGCCCAAGTCTCATCCTGTGTGCGAGGACCGGGTTGGAAATGTCCCAGTCTCGTTTGCCGAACCATTCTCGTAGTCTTTGTCTTTCTCCCTGGTCATCCGCCGGCAGTCCTGAGAATACGGTCGAAAACCCGGATCCGAGTTGAATCGACTTGACGCCCGGTTGCCCAAGGAGTGCCTGTTTGGCCCTCTTGTGGAGGGAATTG
This sequence comes from Vermiconidia calcicola, assembly GCA_035928285.1. Taxonomy (NCBI): domain Eukaryota; kingdom Fungi; phylum Ascomycota; class Dothideomycetes; order Mycosphaerellales; family Extremaceae; genus Vermiconidia; species Vermiconidia calcicola. The sequence goes on from JAXLQG010000018.1 coordinate 95,924, forward strand.
CCAATCGAGAGATTGCGTCGGGTAGGGTCAACGAACAAGGCCCCGACCACTCCGGTGCCGGAGTCTCGGTAGAAATAGGTCGAGCAGAAACCATACAGTGCTTGAGTGCTGCTGTTTCTCACCACAAAATGCGCCTCTTCAATATGCTCTTTGCGCAGACAGAACGAATCCGAAGTTGTCCCGGCGAGCGACGACCGGCGTTGGGACGGTGTTGCCTTGACCACTGCCCTGATCAGGTCGTCCAGCGCCTTCTCATCTCTGTCCCGAGACCAATCTTCCACCAACCAGTGCTGCGCCTGTGCGGCCTTGGAGAGCAGTTGCTGCCTTTTGCCGACCCCTGGAAGGGTCCCACTCGGCGCTTGAGCTCCTACGAGCACGTCTACCAGGGACTCGAGTGCGCCTCGCGTAAAGTCAAATGTGCAGATGTGCGTCCCAACGCACCTTTCCATGGAAAAGTCGTAGGGGGAACTGACCGAGACCACCACCAGAGGCTTTTCTCTTCTTTCGTTGCTGGCGCAGAACTGCGAGTTGCACAGCATCGCCACGTGTTTCGTGAAACCGGACTGATAATGATTGCGGTGGGCGTCTGCTGCCAGTATGAGAACCGTGCTGGCGCGGCTGATCAGGTTCTGGTGCACGGAACGAACCCCCTGTGCGGTGTAAGAAGCATGTAACAGCTTGCGCCCGAGGCGATGAGCGAGAAGCCGCCCGAATTCGGTGAACGTTTCCTCTCCTTGCATGACCGCTAGGCTGCATTGAAACACATCTTCCGGGAAGGCTTTGACCGGACCGTCCACATCACCTTGTTTCGCGGCAGATGCGGGAGGTGGCTTCAGTAGGGGAGTCAGCAGAAGGATCTCGTCGGCGTCTCGAGAGGAATCCGCGAGCGGGATAAAGTGACTTTTGTCACGAAGCAGAGTGATGGAACGTTGGTAGGCGGTTCGGGAGAGTTGTGAGTGTGACAATTGAAGGTCAGAGAGTGCATCCATGCTCATCGGGTTCAGCGCCTTCTCCCACGACGTGCATTTCGACTTCATCTTCAAGACCTTTGCCAAGGATTCATAGACCCTATCCTTGGAAAGTGTGCCATTCTGGACTGCGAGCTTCAGTCCCGAGATGGCATCAAGCTGGACCGGAAACGAGCGGCAGACCACGACGATGTCACATCCGGCGTTGATGGCCATGGCCGTCCCTCCACCAACTCCGATATGTCGCATCACCGATTCCATGCCTAGACAGGCTGAAACAACCACCCCATCGAATTCCAGTTCTCGCTTGAGAAGCTCCGTCACCACTTGCTGCGACAAGCACGCATGCATCACATGAGCCCCGGAGCCCACCAGGGCACATCCGCCGACCATCATAGCATCTAACCCTCCGGCGATTGCAGTACGGAAAGGCGACAAGGCACTGGAACTCAGTTGCTCCAGCGTGTCTGTGATCACAGGAATCTCCTGGCCCCCAACGCCCAGGAACTGCAAGTTTCCATAGGATGGGAAATGCTTGCCGCACGTCGCTATTCCCGCACTCTTATAGCCACTCACATAGGTGGTCCCGAGGCGTGACACGTCCTGAGGATCGTCACCGAACGTGCGAACCCCCAGAGGCTGACTCCTCGCGTTCGTCAGTACGTCTAGAACCGGCCCCAGGATCAAGTTGACGCCAACTGCAGCAATCTCCAGGGCCGTAGCTCTCGCGACATCGAAGGCAATCCGGAACGAGCCTGTCGCCGCGACGCCCATGGCACTTGGGAATTGCCGAATGTGAGCATCGTCGGTAAGGCTGTTGACCGCACCATTTTCTTGATCTAGGGCGATGGTCAGCGGTACTGGGTGGCCGGCTTGGTGAGCAATGCTTTGAAGCTCGTAAATCAATCTATTCGTTTCTGCAGCCGCTGGGCGGTGTTCTGGTCAGCGAGCGCTCATTACCAGGCTGGTTCAATACAGGACGAGGCTGATAATACATCTGAGGTTGTGCGCGGTCAACAGTATGGACCCGATATGATGATCTTCTATCAACGTTCGAATGGCTGGGGTAACCGTAGTGCCGTTCCATCCCATCATGAACAGTTGGCCGATGACCCTGCAAGGCTTGTTAGGTACTGGAGTGGGACGGGGACCATCGGAGAAGACCACCAACCGATTGAGATCCTGCCATGGCGGATCTGTGACCTCGATTGTCACATCGCTTGTGACCATACCTGCCGAAACCTCGCAGCCTCAATCCGAAGGAAGAGCTGTCGAGATGCAGGGAAGAGCAGCATTCAATTTTTGTGGTCTGCAAGTGCGCTACACAAGTCAGTGACGGTCCGAAAATCGTTTGCTCTTGTCCCAACGGATCCACTTGATCAAATGGTCCCAGCTCAAAGTAGTGAGTGGCGCTTCAAGCCCGAGGAGCCCGTCTATGGTACGTTGCCTGTGGAGCTCCTGTTCGATAAGACCGGCACTGACCAGTCGAGAAGTGGGCAATCGTTGCAGCCTCACTGGCCCGAGTTGTCGGATTCTTGGGTGGAGACTGCGTATGCAACACTGGCGCCGGTGGCATGTATCCGTACGTCGTGCATCGTACATGTTCTGACCCTCTCTCTATCCTGTGGCGTATCGACGGTCGACGCTTGGTTGCTGGGAGTTACCACTTCAGTCTGGCATTGGAACGTTAACCTACTGTGGTGTAAACTTCACCTTCCATCTTTCTCCATCTCCGACACTGCTGCCGCTGCTTCTGTGGCATGACGCATGGCAGGTAGCAAGTCCTGGAATGCAATGTTGGCAAGCGTGCCTTCCCCTGATGAAGTCGCGGGTGAGGAAAGGTCCCAAGGGGGCACCAGAGGGTATGCCATGCCACACCCGACTCTACAATCGTGCAGACGAATTAGGTTGAATTGACGCTCGATAGGGATGCGATCCACGACGCCTCGCTTGGCTTACCGTTGGGCACCATTGAAGATGACAGTGTTTTTGCATCCTTCGACGACGTCTTCGACAACACCGCTTCATACGACTGGTTCGTGAGTGATGTTTCAAACCATCAATCCCTCCATGCCACCCCCGAAACTTCACCCTCAACCCAATTTCCCACGGGATGGAACGACCAAAAGCGGTCTCACCAGCCCCAGACCTCACAGCTCGACAATTCATCACTTCTCTCGACAGCCTCCGGGCTCAGGAAGGCCAGTCAAAGGCCAAATGTTTTCCAGAATCCTGCAATCGATCAAGGCGACCAAGTCCTCCAATTCAAGAGCTTACCACCCGAGCATAGTGTGGTTGATTGCGACGGGGAGTCCGTGCCAATCTCGATCGCCGCGCAACTACAAGGCAACTTCTTCCTGGCCAATTCGCAGCCGGATGGTGATCCGGAACTGACCATTCATCGGCGCAACCTATTCCGCATCTCGGGTATGATTTCGCCGAGTTCAAAGTCGTGCTGTGTGGTTGACGAGCTGGGCAATCTCGCGGCAGTCGCCAGTGTCAACATCTGTCTGACCGCTATGGAATCGATCGAAGGCAAAAGAATTGAGGTCATCCAGGTGTCGTCGTCTAAGACAGGGGTCCCTGCACTTTCCTCGGCTGCGAAGGACTCATCGTCTCCTACTCCCGTTCCAATTCGACTGGATCTGACCACGGAGTCCGGAATCCCGCGGGAAGAAAAGGCGCTCTCATTCATGTGGAAGAGACTGCAATTCAGGAGCTCGACCGCCAACAGTAGGTCATCTATCTTTGTTTCATGATGAATCTGAACGGGTCGTGCTGAATTCGATGGCAGATGGTCGGCGCAATGGTGTCCAGCAGAAATATCTCCTGAAGTTGACTGTGAAAGCCATCCTGGCGACAGGTAAGGAGGTTTGCATCGCCGAGACCGAGTCCAGTGCCATCATCGTCCGTGGAAGGAGTGCGGGACTTTTCATGAATCGAGAGAATCCTGAGCAATCAAGTCGAACGTCGTCTCCTTTGGCCCAGGTCCCGGCCAGCCTTGCGGCGAGGCCTGACCCTGCTCCTGATCCCAGAGGCTACGTCTTGCCAACAAATACAAACACACCAGTACAAACTCAATCAACGCCACTCCTGCCGTGGTCGCCGGTAGAAGCACTATCCACGAACAGGACCTTGGAGCTCAGGTTCAACAGGACGGATTCAGTGCCACAGAATGTGTCAGACCGTACGCGAACTAGCTTGGAGCGCACACCCTGGAGCCCTCTTGTGATCGACGCAAGCGCTTACAGGCTAGAAGATGGAGCTGCCACCAGTAACGGGAACAACAGTAACAAACACGCCTTATATGGCGATAACGAGGGAAAACGAAGCATGCCCGGGACGTCGACGTCGACTCCAGGCGTTGAGAGGCTGGCCCCAGAGCCAGAGCCAGACCCGTTGTATGAATACTTTCCGTTGGGTCTGGAAGGATGGATGCCTCCTGTGGACGCGGTCTACAGACCTCACATCGCACATAACACCCTCCTGGTACCGGATCTACAAGCTCTGTTTGACAATCGAGTGCTCTACTGATCCTAATTATAATATTGTCTCTAGCAAACCTTCTTTTCGTTGTTTTGGATATCTATACTTGAACATCGAATCATCACCATTTATTGCTGAATTCTTTTCCCTGGACGATGTTCACCATTTCCGTGACGGCTGGCAATTTCCCTCCTTCTCCTCCGCTGCTTCTCCCGAAGAGCATGCCCTTGAGCATCACGCTCCTGTAGTTTTGACCCGGAGAAACCTTTCCCAGAACTTGCTTCTGCCTGTTTTCAACACGCGCCGGAACCGGGACAGGTCTGCCGACGACAGCTTCCATCCCGAGCCAGGCAAATGTGATGGCTTCTTTAGCGCCTCCAGGAATCCCGGCCTTCTCAAGCATTAGGATCTTGGTTTTGGGATAGCTGTCCCGAATGAAGTCGATGATGTTGGGATTGTGGGCCCCGCCGCCACACAAAAAGATCTCGTCAATGTCCTGGGATGGCGCAAACCGACGGTAATGGTCGACGATGGATTGTGCTGTGATACGAGTTATGGTGGCGACGATGTCGTCGGGACTGAGGCCCTTCTGCTCGCCCCTGGCAATCAGATCCAAGGCCAAGGTGTCTCGAAAATCTTCCCGGCCGGTCGTCTTCGGAAGCTCGCGGCCGAAGTATGGGTGTCGAAGGAACTCGTCCACCAGGTCCTGGTCGACTTGGCCTCGTTTGCCCATTTCGCCGTCCTTGTCGTATTCCCGCGTCCCGTTGGTGAAATAGCGGACAGCAGCATCAATGTAAACGTTCCCGGGACCCGTGTCGAAGTCAAAACACTGGTCAAGGCCCCCTTGCGCATCGGCAGGGATAAAGCAGACGTTGGCGATGCCGCCTATGTTCTGACAGGCCCGCAGCTTTGTGGGATGGTGAAGCAGTAAGGCGTCGAAGAACGCGACGAGCGGTGCTCCCTGTCGACCAACTGCCACTTCGCTGATCCGGAAATCGGAGACAGTGGTGATGCCGGTCCGCGAGGCAATGATCGCTCCTTCGGCCATACTGAGCGTCGTTCTCACTTGTCCGTCGCGAGGTTCCGGCAGATGCCATATCGTTAGGCCATGCGATCCGATGGCGTCGATGGTAGACTTATCGAGGCCGTAATTGGCGGTGAATTCCTCCACGGCCCTGGCAAAGGCTTCCCCCAGGATGAGGTTGACTTCTGCAATCTCCTCTGGCGACGTCGAGTTGTTGAGGATCATTTTCATCACACGAGCCTTGATTTTCGGGTCCAGAGGCGTCTCGCCGTACTGCAACAACTCGAATTCCACAGGCGCTGATGCGTCCAACTGCTTGAAGCGACATAATGCACAATCGATCCCGTCCTGTCATCGGCTCGTCGTCAATACACCATACTCGACAAACAGTACTAATAAGACTCTTACCATGGACGTGCCACTATTCAGTCCCAGCGCAGTGAGCTCCAACGGTTGCCCATCAAACCCATCTTGGCGCCTGGGTTCACCATTCGCTATCCCAGGCGCTCCGTCGACACGAGGCATTGCTGGTTGAACCATTCCGAGAGTTTGTCAAGACTGTCTCATTTTTGTCGTCTCAATGGTCACGGCAAGCATATCACTTTCAAACATCATGGTGACTGTGGAAAATAACAGCCTAATCTAAAGAGGGATGGGTCCTGCATAGCGGGTATAGTAGATGACGGGAAAAGCGGCTCAGACAGGACCCTCTCTGTGATAAGCGGGAAAATGCGACAAACCAGCTCTGCTCATGGATATTGTAACGTAGCGTCGCAGTCCTTGAGAAGTCGAGACTAACTTTGTCCCTTATCATTAGTTACCAGTCCGTCAGCAACAAGACACACAAGTGGGCCGGCCTGGAAGTGATCGACTGGTACCTCAAGGGAAGCTATTTACGTTACACATTTCCGCGTTGGTAGGAGAACATGACGGGAATTCGATTATTGAACAATCCCCCGGGGCATAACATGGCCTTCGACTGTATTCAGTGTCACCTTACCTGACAGTGCCAGCCATATTTACCTATATCAAGCACGTTTCCTGAAGGAATTCTATTACGAGAGAAAATCTTGTAACAATCTCGACACCGGTCCTCCAGAGATTTTGCCTGGCTACCTTCCCACCACACCGCCTCCATCATCCCATCAGGTAAGCACATCCCGGTCTGGCTTGGAGCCTGGCCCTTACTGACATTGTATATCAGGCAGATATCGATCATGGCAACCAAGGAGCCGCTGTCAATGGCCGATGGCCCCTTTGACGACAAGAAGCAGGGCGACCTCGAAGCCCCTATGGGCGCAGTAGAGCCAGGGCAGATGAACCAAGAGATCCTGGGTGTGTTGGATCTGGATCCTGCCCTCAACGGCAAAATGCATCTCGTCAACAATGTATGTGGTTCCTGTGTCGTCCTATTTGCCAACACCTCTTTCTGCTGTTTTGTCCGAACTATTGTCCTTCTGGACCTCTGTCCGGGGCTCCCGACCCAAAAGGACTAGGACCTCCAGAGTCCCGTGCATATCTTCGAGACTTCTGCCTTTTGCTTGGATTTTGCTGACGTCTCGTGCTACCAACACAGGCCTTGGATGAAATAGGCTGGACACCATATCACTGGAAGTTGTTCACTTTGACCGGATTCGGGTACGACTTGTCTAGAAGAAGAGGCGAATGACGTGAGACTAATCAATACATCAGGTACGCCGTCGACGCCCTGCAACTCTCCCTGCAGGGAATCATTGCCGTGCAGGCGGTCTATGAGTTTCAGCCGTCTTACACGAAGGGCCTCACCATTGCCGTGTACATCGGCATGCTGGTGGGTGCTTTGTTCTGGGGAGTCACCGCCGATATCATCGGCCGCAAGATCGCGTTCAACGTGTCGCTATTCATCTGCTCGATTTTCACCATCGTCGCAGGCGCAGCCCCCAACTGGGCCTCTCTCGGGTTCTTCATAGCAATGGCCGCCTTTGGCGCCGGAGGGAATCTCATCCTGGACACGACCGTGTTCCTGGAGTACTTGCCATCTTACAAACAATACCTTGTGAGCTGTTTGGCGGCTTGGTGGGGAATTGGATGTACCATAGCGGGATTGGTGGCGTGGGCTTTCATGAGTAAGTGCTGTTCCAGCGGTGTTTTGCTCACTGCAACTTCTTCTCCATTCTCCATTCTCCTTTCGCGCCCAGCCACATGTGCAATCTGGGCTAATGATTTCCTTTTTGTGTCGCAGCAAACTACAGCTGTGCCGACCCAAGCCTGGCTCCCTTCACCCCGTGCACGAAGGACAGCAACATGGGCTGGAGGTACTTGATGTACACCATGGGAGCCATGATCTTTGTCATGAGTCTGTTGCGGATCACCGTGATCCGTCTCAAGGAGACGCCCAAGTTCTTGCTCGGTCAAGGCCACGATGCTGAACTCGTCGCCAACCTCCGAGATCTAGCGGCAAAGTATAACCGGCCTTGCTCCATCACGCTGGAGCAGCTCGAGGCGTGCGGAAGCATTCGCACCGCCCACGCGAAGAAGACCTTCTCGTTCGGCGAACTCTGGCTCCACGTCAGCAGCTTGTTTTCCACGGTCAAAATCGGATACACCACCGGCCTCGTCTGGTTGTCTTGGGCGATGATTGGCCTTGCCTACCCGCTCTTCAACGTCTTCCTGCCTTACTATCTGCAGAGCCGCGGGGTCAGCTTTGGTGTGACGAGCCCGGACGTGACGTGGCGAAACTATGCCCTGGTCCAGGTTTGTGGCATCTTTGGCCCCATTCTGGGAGGCTACATGTCCAACGTACGCGTGTTGGGCCGTCGATACACTATGGTCATTGGCGCCCTGCTTACAAGTGAGTGGTCCCTTAACCACCGGTTCACCCCTCCCTTCCCATTCTCTACAGTCAGCGTTGCCAGACTCCTCTCAATATTCGAGACTAACACGTTTTCCCTTGCTCTAGTGGCCTTCTTCTTCGCCTACTCTCAAGTCACTTCGCAGGATCAGAATGTCGCATACAGCTGCGTCATCTCCTTCACCTTGGAGATTTACTACGCCGTCCTCTATGGGTTCACCGCCGAGGTGCTGCCATCGGCTCACCGAGCCACTGGTAACGGTATTGCGGTGGCCTTTTGTCGTCTGTTGGGGGCCATGTCGGCTGTGATTGCTACAGCAGCAAACACCGACACGTCTGCGCCTGTGTTCATTTGCGCCGCACTCTACGGCGCGTTGGCTCTGTGTGCGTTCCTGTTCCCCTTTGAACCATATGGAAAGAGAGCCTCGTAAGACTTTGATATATTACACTGTGCCGGACTTGGGGGATGTCATGATGCTTTGGAGTTGGAGGCTGAGCTCCCGAGGGAAAGACTGGGATATGACAGGGAAGGGGCCTCGAGTGCGCGGAAGGGGAGGGATCCCTTGGGAGGGGTTGTGCTTGGGGTAAGCTGGCCATAGAATCTGGGATACGCTCACATATAATTCACCATACAGTAACAATAGATGTGCAGCAACATTGGTTGGTCTTTTTACATCTTGGAAAGCTACGATCAATTCGTTTTTTGAAATGATACCCTGACAAGTCGAGGATGGCTCAATCCAGATATGTACCTGCAAGACCCATGAGTCGCTGTACTAGTACTTATGAATCTCTTTCTATTCTGATTTCGTGCAAGGTGGTTGACACTTGCATATTAATATCAACATTCCTCGATATCGTAGACCTTTATTCCAAACTTCCAAGTCTGGTCTAGAACCAGCTGCGATTTGCCCCCAGTCTTGGCCTCGGAGAGCACCACGAGATCCGCGTCGGCGCCGGGAGTCAATGAGCCCTTAAGGCCCTGTAGACCGAGCATTCTGGCCGGCGTGGCGGTGACGGCTTTGAGAGCGGTCGGGACATCCGCATTGGACCATGACAGAAAGTTATTGACACACTCGAGGAGGGTCACGGCGCTTCCAGCGATCTTGTCAGGGTTGCCTTCCAGCGACAGACGGCTCTTCTTCTTGACCAGACAGGCACCGTCCGTGCTCCATTGATATGTCCCGTCGGGCAGGCCAACCAGGTGCATGGCATCCGTGACGAGGATGAAGCCGTCGGGATGGGATTGGAACGCGACGTTGACGACGCTGGGGTGCAGATGGATCCCATCTGCGATGACCCCGATGTAGGGTTTTTGAGAGGCGTCTGAGTGTCCCAAGAGTCCTAGGACGCCCGGATTGCGGTGGTGCAGCGGCGGCATGGCATTGAACAGGTGAGTGACCATGCTGGCGCCGCGCTCGACGGCCGCGCATGCTTGCTCGTACGTCGCGTCGGAGTGGCCGATGGAGAAGATGATGTTTCGTTTCTGTAGTTCGGGAATGCAGTCTGTGGTCACTTTGCCTACTTCGGGCGCCGCGGTAATCATCTTGATCCGGGGCGGACTGCTGCGACCGTCGTGGGAGGAGGCGGAGAGGTTGCCAGAGCCGTAGCAGGCCTCGAAATCTTCGAAGCCATTGAGCGGTTCTTGGAGGTTGTCAAGGTTGTGGATCCCATTCTTGCCTCTGCTGAGAAAGGGACCTTCGCAGTGCGCACCCAGGGACTCACACCCTGTCTCGGCCAGCCGTAGCGCACCCGTTGGTCCCAGATAGGGCAGGACCTGGCGATAGACGTTGGCAGGCTGGCTGGTCAACGTCGGCAGGTACGACGTCAGCCCGGTCTGCACAAGGGCCTTGTTGACGCGGTTCAGCTCTTTGACGTAGGAGAGGTCATTGTCGAGGAGTACGGAGAAGTTGAAGCCAAAGGCACCGTTGAGCTGCACGTCGATCAAGCCCGGAGCCAGAATGCGCCCGTCCAGATCGACGACATCATGATCGATCAGTCCGTTGGTGTGCTTTTGGCAGGAGGATGAGGACGCCTGTTCGATAGATAAAATTCGTCCACTGTCTGCTGATACCAGGACATCGGCCGTCACCAGTTGGCCGTCCTGGACGATTCTTCCATTGATGAACTTCGTGATCCGTCCATGTCCCATGGTCTCTGGAATCATAGAACCCATGGGCGGCGAGCCTGCGTCGCCTGTAGAGTGTGAGTCTTCAAGGGATGCGCAGGGGACGGAGGATAGCGGTCGGGTTCATAGTACCAAAAACTTTGAACTCATGGGTTCACCGATAGGGCCTTGACCTTCAGCATCGGAAGATTCTTCATGTCGGCTCCCTTGCCTCTTGCTAATGTTTCCGTTGATGGAGGAGAATAGACCTTTTCCCCATTGGGATGCATACTGTGCTAGCAACGTTGCGAGTGGAGCAGCTCTGGTTACACAACTGTCGAAGCGGGTCCTCGATGGTACCTGACTAGTCAGCCATCTGTCTGGTGGCGTTAGGGAACATCAAAATGATCATCGACGCCAAAGCTCATGACACATTTCCGTGTGCTTTGGAATTGACACGGCGAAAGCTGGGTTACTGATTACAGTATTTAATGCAACAATCTGGCTACGGAGGAGCACATGAGATAGCTATCCGTCATACTTTTGCATGGCGGGGCTCGTGCTTTCTGAGTGACACCATCCACCCAGCCATTGGCCGGCCTTGTAACGTGCCAGACAGAGCCTCGTCTACATTCAGCCTCTTCCTGCGCTGCACCAGGCAATCTGCCAGTGCAATCGCTCGGACACTGTTCGAATTTATCCGGCGTGCTGTTCTTTATCTACCTAGTAGGATTAGTCCCTCGAGATCCAGAACCAGACAACCGGAAAACTTCGCTATGGTATTCCGCGATGGATCCAAGACCAATGAGACCGTGGCGAGGACAGGACTCTCCCATCAGCCGACTTCACTGAAATTGGCTTCAAGTGAAGCAACGTGATTTGACACCCTCTGCAAACTCTTTCGTCGTGACTCGCCTGAAACAGACACCATGAGACTTATCATCAGAGGCGATCCAACGGCGGCGTCACAATACATAGCGGACCACATCGCCCGTGAGTGTTCAACTCCCTCGTGTCCCACGGGACCACCATGGCATCAAACATCAAATCATCTGACCACGTTTGTCCTTCTCCCTAGACAGCATCAACACCTTCAGCCCGACCCCTTCAAAGCCTTTCTTCGTCCTTGGGTTGCCCACGGGTGGTAGTCCAAAAATTATCTACAGCCTTCTTGTGCAGCTTTATGAGGTCGGCGACCTTTCCTTCAAGAATGTCATCACCTTTAACATGGTACGCACTTTTCCGCCTCTTCAGTCCTGGCTAAGCAATTCGGCCTGGCATCGATATTAGTACTGACTTGGGGAAAATCTCGGGTTCTCTAGGACGAGTACATGGGCATCCCCAAGCACCATCCAGAGAGCTACCACACTTTCATGCATAATAACTTGTTCTCCCATGTCGACATTGACCCTGCCAATATCAACATACTGAATGGTGAAGCCTCGGATCCCGCGGCGGAGTGCCTCGAGTATGAAGATAAGATTCGTCGCGTTGGCGGCATTGACTTTTTCCTGGGCGGCGTTGGACCGAATGGCCACCTCGCCTTTAACGAGCCTGGATCGAGCTTCGCGTCGAGGACGAGGGTCATGACTCTGGCGTACGAGACTCGCGTTGCCAATTCCCGATTCTTCGGCGGCGACGTAACCTGCGTGCCCGAGGCCGCGTTGACGGTCGGCGTCCAAACAGTGATGAAGGTACGGATTAGAGACCTCAGCACAGTTCTTCATTCCCTACCCTATTAGATTCATCCATCTTGAGAATGAGGCCGTGGTCCCAAAAGACCCGCATGAACGACTGACAACGTCCGTAAACCACTTAGGCCCGCGAAGTCGTCATCATTGCCACCGGCTCCAACAAAGCCCTCGCTATCCAAAGATGTGTCGAAAGCAGCGTCAGCCACATGTGCCCCGTCTCCTGCTTACAGATGCATCCGAACGCCATGATTGTCGTTGACGAAGGCGCCATTGACGAGCTAACAATAAGGACGGTGAGGTACTTCAAAGACGTCGAAGCCGACAAGCGCAGTTCGTAGGGGGATTACCGTATGTGCACACTGTGCAAGGCTGGTGCTCGTGTTCGAAGAGATTTGTCCGCCTTCAACCACCTTATATTCAGCCGCTGCATGAAGAGCAAATGGATGTAGATATGTAACGCATCACAAGAGCATCAGACATCGAATGTTTGGGAGCATCGGGAAAATGCTGCTTGTCTGACAATATGCTTGGCAATATGTTATTTAGAACGATCATTTTCGCCTGCAAAGCGGATTTTATTCTGGTTGTCATGACAAGCCAATTCAAATCCGATTCGACGCAGCTAGTCGGCCTTGCAAGCTCCGATGCATTTATGTGATTGGTTCCTCAATAGAGCCTTGACACGCTGAGATAATATGACGGCATTCTCCCTGTTTGCTTGTTTGACTGTTCTAGCCGAGCGCAGCCGCAGCCTTGATGACCGCAGACACTATGTGAATCAGAATCAAGTGGCTGTTCAATGTCCTCCTTTTCAATACTAGTACCTGTGATGATTTATCACTACACTTGGCTCATGCAATCATGATGAGAGTCTTGAGACAATGACTGCTTCCGAAGTCTCCCATTCTATCCCCACAAGAAACCCGGATATCCTCAAGGCTCCAGTTGTGAGCGTCTGCTCCTTACAGTCCAACAGCACTAGAAAATGGCAAGGAGATCTAATGCCCTTGCTCTCTACGCGTCCCTCTTGATACTTGTTACCGCTTTCCTGCTACTATGCTTCCTTGTTGAAAGCCCTGTTCAATTGCATCTGCTTCCGGCCACGTCCCCAGATGAACGGGGTCGACATGATGTGGCTGCGCCTGGGGATTACTTACTCGGTGTTGGGAAGGCAGATATCACAGGGTACGAATGAGCCAGAGACTCTTTATGCGAGTGCTGACTCCTTTAGTCCCGTTGTCGAGATCAACATGATGGGCTACGCCGACTCAGATCAGTCGGGAACCGGGCTGAGACAACGCATCTACTGCAGAGCCTTCATCGTGGGCAGCCTGACGAACAACTCCTCTCGAATTGCCTACCTTGTCCTCGATACCCAGTCTGGCGACACAGCTGTCCGCCATGGCATACTGGAAGAGCTCAAGAAGTTGGGTCCTGAATATGAAGTGTACAATAAGGATACTCTTGCTGTTACAGGCACACATAGCCACAGTGGGCCAGGAGCCTGGCTGAACTATCTTCTGCCACAAATTACGAGCAAAGGATTTGACAAGAGGAGCTACGGGGCCATTGTTACAGGCTCTGTCCTGGCAATAAAAAGAGCCCATGCCAGTCTCACACCTGGTCATCTGAGTCTGGGCCAGCAGAATGTTGAAAACGCGAATGTCAATCGGAGCCCATATGCATATCTGCAGAATCCAAAGACGGAACGAAGTCAATATACTGACGATGTTGACAAAACCATGACGCTCTTGAAATTCGAGAGGGCAGCAGATGGCATGTCGATGGGTGCTTTATCTTGGTTCCCTGTCCATGGCACTTCTCTTTACCAAAACAACACTCTTATTACTGGCGACAACAAGGGTGTGGCGGCGTACCTTCTTGAGCAAATAATGCAAGAGCAGAATCCTGCCTTCGTTGCTGGGTTCTCTCAAGCAAACGTTGGCGATACAACCCCCAATACCTTGGGTGCTTTCTGCGAAGACACCGGCCTCTCATGTTCTTTTAACGATAGTACATGCGGTGGTCGCACTCAGCCGTGTCATGGACGTGGTCCTATGTTCACGAGTCTGGATCAGGGTACCAAATCCTGCTTCGAGATCGGTGGCCATCAAATGGCAGCAGCCAAAAACCTCCTAGATAGCGACAGTCTAGAACGAATACCAGCATCGACAGTTTCGTTCTTCCATACGTACGCCAATCTGTCATCGTTCGTCTTTACTTCGCCGTTCAATCGATCTCGACAGCTGAAGACGTGCTCCGCTGCATTAGGCTACGGTTTTGCAGGAGGCACAACAGATGGTCCTGGCGCTTTTGGTTTCTCCCAGGGCACAAATGACTCGGACGACTCCCCTTCACTCAGGAATCCTCTTTGGAAGCTTGCAAGAGGCTTCGTTCACGAACCAACAGACGAGCAGATTGCCTGCCAGAAACCCAAACCCATCCTGCTCGATGTAGGTAATGCCGATAGTCCTTATGCCTGGACACCCAATATCGTCGACATCCAACTTCTCCGTATTGGCCAACTCATCATTATCGTGTCTCCAGGTGAAGCCACAACAATGTCAGGCCGGCGTTGGCGCAATGCCCTGGCAGACGCAGCTCCATCCGTCCTGGGTATTGACAAACCTCAAGTCGTCATTGGCGGCCCGGCCAATACCTACGCTCACTATATAGCAACAGAGGAAGAATACGGCGTGCAACGATACGAAGGCGCAAGCACTCTATATGGCCCACATACGCTCGAAGCCTACATCAACCTGACCCTCAGCTACCTCCCATATCTGGGTTCCGAGAACGAAACCTCGCACCTGCATCGTCTCCCCAATGGTCCCAGCCCACCTATCAACGTCAACGCGTCACTCTCGTTCATCACGCCGGTCGTCGTCGACAATCCAGGCTTCTTCCGCAAATTCGGAGCAACTCTGTCTTCTCCTGACCCAGACAAGCACCACACTTCAGGTTCAATGGTCAAAGCTAGCTTCGTCGGTGCCAATCCACGCAACAATTTCCACCTCGAAGGCACATTTGCGGCTGTAGAAAAATTCGACCCCGCCCAGGGCCGATGGGTCCAGGTCCGCTCTGACCGAGACTGGTATCTCGTTTATAAATGGAACCGAAAGAGTACAGCCCTTGGCACCAGCGAAGTCAGTCTCGAATGGGAGATCGAATACGATACACAGGCTGGCATGTACCGCTTCAAGTACTATGGCGATGCAAAGGCACTAACGGGGGGTATTACTGCTTTTGAGGGGACGAGTGGAGTGTTCAATGTCGCTGGCGACGACGACGACGTGGCTTCTGGTGAAGAACTTATTCGTTTCTGAGAACGATGCCACTTTTGTAGAATGATTTTACGAAATGTATGAATACCTTAGGCAATGGATGGACACTTTGAATACTTTCCGAATGGCAGCAGAGTGCTAAGACGCTGGATTACCTTCTGATCACCAGCTCGGCGTCAAGTCGCTGGGTTTCAATTATGCAATATCAGCGACCGCCTGCGTATCATCTCCCACGGGTAACAATAGGTACATTTGAATGGTTATTGATCTAAGTCAGATACAGGGCACGAAAGGGCAGCGCTGATCCTGGTCCTGGTAGTCTTTTCGTCATGACTCTCGCATTGAGGTGTCACAGTCTCACGTATTTAATCACGACTGGATGAATCTCTGCTTCTTTAAAATCCTCGACGTGGATCGCTGCCGCTGAAGTATTGGCATTGACTCCATCAAACTATCCCCAAGTACCAGGTTATAGAGTATGGAAAGGTAGGTACCTAGGTAACAAGATAAATGTCATAGTCGCTAGGTAGGCAAGATATCACTTCTTTCTATCAAAGCCTTCTCGACTGGACTTCCTTTTTCTATTGTCCTTTTCCGAAGTCCTTCTCGAGCTGTGCGATTCTCTGGTCCTTTACCCTGCATATCGTGCTGCTTTGGCTTCGAGATCCTCCTCAAGCTGCCCGATTCTCTCTCCTCTCTCCAGAAGGTTCCCAGTGTACTCGTTGTCGTGAGCCTTCTTGTTCTTGTCGAGCGCATCCTTCTGCGCCACCGCGTCCTCCAACTCTCGCTCTTTCGTGGTCACCTCGCTCCGAAGATGGTCAATCAGCCTGTCTTCCTCATCGAATTCCCGAACCGTGCGTTTCAAGAATCTTGGTTTCGATTTTTGTTGTTGGAGATCTTTGAGCTCGGTGTCCTTCGCATGCAGATTTTGCTTGACCATGCCAACCCTGGGCCTGATTGGCAGTTGCAGAGGAATTCAAGAGTGATTGATGTCGCAGATCACACCGCTCGTAGAGATCACGCCATCTCGGAACAGGCTTAGAGAGCCTGCTGCAATTTCAAGTTCAATCGTCTGATGCAGCCTTGATAAGAAAGCGGCCGATATCCCCAACTGAAGACGACGCCTCTGCAGACAACACGACCGGTGCGAAAGACGATGGAACGATCCGCCGTTCTTCTCCCGCGCCGAAATTAACCCTAACCCTACTATCGGTCCATGTGTCGCTCGTGATCATGGCGGCGTGGTGTGATCGGCGCATTGTGAACTCTTGTTGGCGATGCGGTTCTGCGAGGTCCTCCGTCCGCCAATTTGATCGGTCGGTTCTCGCACCCATCAACCGGCGAATGTAGTCCAAGGCCTGGGTCTTGACGGCTGTATCTTCCATGGTAGAAACCGTCTCCTCGACGTGGGCCTCGTCCATAGTGCCCATGGCTTCCATCGCCTGCTCAATGTCGGTGTGGGTCAATGCCGGCTTGTCAATGTTCGCCTCACCAACAATCTGGCTCATCATTTTTGTGATGGCATTTGCCCATAGCCATTGATCATATGTGTAATTGAGACATAGGATCCAGATGCATTGCTGCAAAAGTTGTCCGAGTCGATGGACGTGGCCAATTGGCTGGATGATGATATTGATATTGTCGGCCATGTCCATGATCAATATATGATCGTAAAGATCAACCTCGCAGTTCTCATCGACCACAACCATGATTTCGTCTCCATTATTGGCTGCGTCAACAAGAAAGTCACCGAGCGACATGTTCAGAGGGCCAGAGACTGCGGAAGACTTTATTAGCCTCGACCTCTTCTCTTAGGGTAAAGAGGCAAGCTTACCCGCTGAGCCTTGGATACCCGTGATGTCGATGCTATGATTCCAGAGGCCTGGACCAGCAACCTGCTTTGTATCAGCCTTCTATAAGTATTGGACAAAATATTTGAATCTTACGCTTGACTCCTTGGCTAGCTCGGGTGGGTCGATGACTGGGGTAAGTCGATGAACGGCCATTTTGAGGATGAATGCAAGATCTGGAGAGGGCGGCTGCGTTGGACCAAGCTAACGATGAATTGAAAGATCGGGAGAGGGGTGGCTGCGTTGGACCAGCGGAATCCACCCTGGTCGATCATGGTTTGTTCGCGCACATCGTATGGTGTCCGTACGCAGCACTGCCACACACTCCCTTGGTGGGTAGGATGAGATATATATAAATATGTTCCTGTTTCGGATGAAGTAATGATAGGGAGAGAAGACGACGATCTAGAATTTCTGGGGAAGTGGTGAGTATATATAGCCATTTTATGGCTCTTCACTCCTCAGAAAGCAAAGTCTGTGAAGCTGTGTGTTCGTATTGCATTGTTCCGATTGCGCAAGGACAAACAATACTGACCTGCTTGCTCCTGGATTGTTGCCAGTGCAGTCACAATGCAGGGAAGGGAATTTGGAACCAAAGGATTCTTCACTTTCAGCCTGGCCCAAAAGAACCGGGACCGCAATTGACTCTCGGCAAGGAAACCATTAGCATCAACCGGGATTGGGACCTTCTCAGCGACAAATTATAGCGGGGCGAGCTCTCCCAACAGCGGACTCTGGTGCCCTTCCAGTTGGTTCAGACTTGGACGGCTGTGTCAGCAACCATGACTCTCCTTCAAGGGTCGATCTGAGGAGAAGCGGAAGGCTCCGGATAACAAGGTTGGGTCCTTCGGTCTATCATCCAGTGATCGAACAGCTTCGGCAGCGGCAAGTGGCTGATAAGTCTTTGGCAGGGTGAATCTCATGCAAGTTCAATCTTCGAAAAGCCGAAGGATGTTTTCTGGTCCAGTTTACATACTGCATTCTCAATGCTTGAGTAGGTTCGTCTGGATCAATTTGCCGATTCTCAACACAAACGATCAGGATTTCTTCCACCGCACCCGGCGAACCCATTGTGCCCACTTTTGAACATCTTCCCTTTCACAGATCTTGTCGACAGTATACCATTCACGAGCCAATTCTTCGTTCGAAGCCATCCTGTGGATGAAGCTGTGACAGGCACGACACAGCCAAGCCACACTGTTCAGTTGATGTTCTTCGTGCCAGCCTCTCTTTAAGACTTTGACGTGTATTTGCTTGGGTATGAGATGGTGGTAAGTCATCGGCACCCAGTCTCTCTCACAAATCTCGCAAGCATTGGTCCTCGTTTCCGTCCATTTCGGAGGCGGCGTTGTCAGAGCACCAACATATGCAGACAGCACAGGTGCTATGAATGACTGAAGATCTGATTTTGGAGGCTCGATAAGTCCATAAGCTGTCAAGCTATCGGTGATGTCTCCCGAAATGTGGCTTGATACTTCCTCGAATACTGACAACGTCAATGGCAGTGACCATTTCTCAGACAGTTCAATCTTGTCCTGGAGGCCATGATATGACAGATCTCGCAGCTCTTCTGGGAAACTACTGAAGATCTCGGCGGCTAAGTAGTCGGAGAATTCGGCGAGCTCAGATGGATCGCTCTCTGTAGTTGGTTGCTTTGGAGTGGCGGTCTTTTTCCCTACGGCGACACGCTTGGACGCTCTTCGCGTGCTCCCTGCGAATTTGCCCACGACGGCCGAGAAGAGGCAGTCTCGGAATGTGTCGAAGTTGTCATTGTCAGCCTCGACCATTGGTTGTGCGGTTGGGAGATGGATGATGTTGAAGGCAAGCTGGACAGCAGACGGCTGTAGTTCGCCGTACTGTGTAGACGTCACAGATGGGAAAGTAGACCGAATGCCCCGGACCGAGCTGCCCCGCTACCTCGAGGAAGTCAAGGAAGACGTTTACAATGTGATCTCATGATGATTACTCGTGGAGTTGACTAGAAATCTCATTAGGTCTTCCTCGTACACGTCAGGTCAACAGCAGCGAGTTTACTGTGGTTCATGCAGCTGTGCAGAAGATCAGCACATCACGTCGCTCAACCCCTCAGCGCCAACAAGGGCAATCGCAGACATGGGTAAAATCGTGGTGGCTTTCGACTTGTACGGCACTTTGCTATCAACAGAGAGCATTGCGAAGGAGCTGGCGTCACATTTCGGTCAGGACAAGGCTACGTCAATCGCCGCGGTATGGAGGAAGTACCAGCTAGAATATACATGGAGATTAAACAGCATGAGTAAGCCTCGATAGGAAGGATCACAGTAGCAGATTTCCCGACTGACCACCTGCAGAAAAGTATGAAGACTTCTCTACAGTGACTCGCAAATCGCTGCTCCATGCTTTGGCGGAACACGGTGCTAGCCTCAACGACCAAGACCTCAATAAGTTGATGCAAGCCTATGACTCTCTGTCCACATTTCCAGACGTCAATGCGGCTTTGAAACGATTGGAGAAGAACTCCAGCATCGATTGTGTAGTGTTTTCAAACGGGACCAATACAATGGTCTCGAATTCGGTACATGGGTCCGACGACCTCAATTCTTCGGTATTCAAGGACTTTGTCACGGTTGAGTCTGTCCAGAGATATAAACCCTCACCTGAAGTATACCATCACCTGGCTGAAAAGGTGGGCAAGGTAGGCGAGATGAACGCCGTGTGGCTCGTATCTGGTAATCCATTCGATGTTACTGGAGCTCGAGCGGTGGGTATGCATGCAGCTTGGGTGGACCGAGCAGGAAATGGTTGGCAGGACAAGCTCGGTTTGGGCCCAACAGTGGTGGTGAAGAGTCTGGAAGAGGTGGCTGAAGCTGTTGAGAAGCATGCCGGGAGTGCACAATAACATCCGACGCATGTTGCTAAGCTAGGCAGGATCGTCTTGATACTGTTCCACAGTTGAAGGGGTCACAGCCTCCCGACTCCTGCGAGCCTTCTCCATGGATGCCACCCACAAAGCACTCCCAGCAGCCGTCGTGAGCAGGAAGAACATACTCAGGACTGGGACCAGCTGGAGAGCCAGTGCAACGGTACCGAACCAGGTATACTTCAGCTGTCTCTTTCTGATGTAGTCTGTACGTTCCTTCTTTGAAAATCCAAGTAACTTAAAATACCTCCAATGATGGAAGGGTCCAGCTCTGTATCCAGTAAGGAATAGGAATATTGGAACGCCGACGAACGGAATGAAATTGACTGGCAGGAGGATGACGAACTCCAGGATCTGGCGAAGACTGAAAGGACTGTAAACTGAGGATATGGTCGGCTTCCCAAGCATCTGTACAGAGTTCTCGGCGGATTGATCGAGGAGACGGGCTTCCTTGACTAGGTCGGCGAGACCTTGGTCAATGAGAACAGCATCGAAGATGTCAACAAGTTTTTCGTCGACAAAGAAAGCTTCAAAGAGTAAGGCAACGATTGCGGCTCCTTCTCCAAGGACGAGGAAGGTTGCGTTCAGCCATGCTCCAGGTCCTTGAAATAGTGCGAGAAAGGCGACCTGAGGCAAGTAGGTCCATATGAACAGGTTGGTATATATGAAGGCTGAAAGAAACAAGATGGGGATCATTCGGGCCTTGAACAGAGGGTAGAAATATGGGTGACGGATGAAGTAGTAAATCCCCTGTGCAGGTCTGTTAGCAGAGGCAGGAGAGTGTATGCGAGGATTCTCACCTTGAGAGGGTAGAGCCAGATGGGGTCTACCCAGCTATTTCTCATCTTGTGCTTTGAGTCCTCGTCCTTCTACCTTGGTATGCCATAGGAAGGGCATGTATGCAGAGTGAAGCGCAGGCTGCAACTGAAGTCCAAGTCCGACTCGCCGAGTCCGAATTTACCGATGACGCAGTTTAGGCAATCAAATTAGACAGCTTTGCCGAGGCCAGCTTAGTCAGCCGTGAGCGAGAGAAATATTCAGCCTCGCTGGGGTTTTCCAACTTTTCCTTTCTCTTTCTTCAAAACTGAAGTCCTCTGTATTCACTCTATCAATGTCGCTACTTACAAGTGGTTATAATGATTGCTGGAGGGGAAATCAGAAGGATAGAAACGATTTCCAGTTGCCAACTTACCCCGGAACCTTCTGCTGAGCTTCTCATCGAGTTGACTGGATTGTGGAGGTTTTGGAAATATTCATGGCTGCACATACTCCGTATTCCGTACTCCGTAACGATGATGGCGCTTATGGGAGAGATATCTTCAGCTAGACCATGCTCTTACTACCAAGTACCTTATGCTGCAGCGGCGGCGACCTCTTTGGGTAGTAGGCTGGTAGACTCGTAGACTCTTCTTAAGCGAACTAAATCTGATGGTGGGCTTTGGTGTTTTCTTCTTCGCTACAAATTTCCATTGAATGCTGGGCATACATGCGGTTAACTTACATACACTAGTACTCTTTACAAGACGTAGGTGTCACAAGCTACACGGTAGACGCCTTGACACTGGTGCTCACACAGGACGGTCCCTGATTCTCTGGAAATTCTCATCGACACCAGCCACTGATTTTCTTACGTCGCGTCGAAACTGCTCCTCTCTCCACCTCCACCTTTTTCTCTTTTTCCCCGGTATCCGAACAAACCACCGAACCACCTGCGTCTCCCACTTTGTAGCATGTGCCGACGTTCACCCGTACCTTCTCGATGCTCGCAGACTCAGTCGCTGAGATAGCACGACGATCCATCATGTCGTCAATCTCGCCACAAGGTCCTTATGCGTCCTCACAGGGCCAGGATACCGCCAACGCCTACAAGTACGAAGACCCGACCGCATATCAACTACAATCCGCCTTCCCCAATCAGTTCGAGGTTGCTTTGCCAGTCTCGCGCCCAGATGCTGAGCCTGTAGGGCAAGGGCAAGGGCAAGAACTGCAAAGATCCGGGACAAAATCCTCTGAGCCCAAAGTCCGTTTGAGAAAGGCATGCGATAGCTGCAGCGTGCGGAAAGTCAAGGTAAGTGCGCAGACTCGCGTTGTCGCGTTTACGCAAAAAGCTGATTATTCCAAATAGTGCGACGAGTCTGGACCTCCATGCAAATCATGCGCTGCCCTCGACATCCCCTGCACCTTTGAACGCCCCAGTCGCCGTCGCGGACCCCCCAACCGGCATGCAGAGGCCATCAAGAGACAAAAACTCGAAGGAGGAGGCTATGAGGGTTCGCGAGGTTCCCCAACACACGATGCCGCCTACAGTCTGGCTGCGCTTTCTGCGCCAGCACCTCTTTCGGCTGAGTCCATATGCGACCTGCCCACCTTGCAGAGTCTTTTGGATGATTACTTCATATACATCCACCCGTTGATTCCTCTGCCGCATGAACCGACATTTCGCAGATCATTCGAGGCTAGGGAAGACCGGACCAATCACACATTCTTGGCTCTCATCGCAGCCATGGTTGAGTGCTTGGTGGCTTCATTTCCACGCCGACCACGACAGCTCTTCTCGTCGGAGGCCGCGAGGTCACAATTCCCGAATGCTGGTTCCTTGATTGACAGATGCCACCAAGTCTTTATTGAGGCTCGGGGCATCGGCTATATCGACCGGCCATTGGGTCTCTACGATGCAATTGCAAGCTATTTGACTGGCCTTGCTGCTGGCTACATCCTGGATCTTCCACGCTTGCGCCTGTATCTGGGCGAATGCACACTCATTACGCGAGAATTGGGCTTCCATCGGCCCGAGATCTACCGGCCAGCATCAGCCACGCCTGGGGGATCGTATCAATCGGCTGATGTGCAGCGGCCCCAAATTACCGACCCTGTCTATCAGGAGTCAGGCCGTCGGCTGTTCTGGTTGCTGTTTGTAGGCGCCATGTCGGCTCGCCAGCTGGATGAAGCCGAAGGTGACCTACTGATACCACCAGTTTCACATGCTGAAATGCTCCCTCCTCTTCCTCTGGAGGTCGACGACGAATACATTACCGAGAGTCAGATTTTCCCACAGCCACGAGGAGTTGTGTCAGAGATGGTGGGATTTAACCTGAATGTTAAGGTCTTCAGAGCTTTTCACTTCCTGGCCGCCCTGGAGATGGCCTTTGGTGCTAATACTGTCTACGACTGGGACCGTCAGCGTCAAATCATCCGTCGTGCCCTACAAACGGTCAAGGATGCGACACGAGATGCTCCGAAAGAGCTGCAGCTGAACCCATCAAATGGCTTTGGAGAATGGCCGCCGACCCAATCCGATATATCTGCATACTCACAGCTTTTCAACGACCGCGAGGGTATCGAAGCCGATCCTGGTTTCGACTCTGCAAGTATTCGAGGGTCTTTCTCTGTCCCTCAAATTCACTCGAAACGAACCATTCAGTTTGAGATCCAGAAGGCTAACATCTACGCCACGCAACTATCATCCAGGTCGTACCTGGTAGAGCGGTTCTGGAATTTATACGAAATCGTGGAGCGAGACAAGCTGGCCTTGGCTTCTGACAAGGCAATGGCCAGCGCTTCCCCAACGCAAGGCATTGTGACGACTGGCATGGAACATGGCTACAGACAGACTGCTGGTCGAACACCGAGCGACAGTCTGATGGATGCTGGAGAACAGATGATGGCCGTTGAACGTGAAGACATCGTTCGTGACATGGCTCTGCTCCTCAAGAGCATCAATCAGGTCAATATGGAGCCGAACGGTATGAGCTTTGTAAGTCGAGAGAATCCCCCAAGCCCCTATCCTGGGCTAACATATTTCTAGTGCAACAAGATCCGAACAGTCGCGTCTACTTTACTCGAGACAAAACGGGCTCGCATGAGCGTGATGCCGACATTGGACTCCGAGAGTGTCAACGCTTACCTTCGCGACTTCCTGGACATTCTTTCAAAGCTTGAGCGATTAGGTCCCGGACGGTATAGAGGTGTGGCCGACGGCAATACCGGAGGTTTGTTGAGGACGCCTGAGGAGATTGAAGAGGAAGAATTGGTGTACTGGGCAAGTCTGAAACAGCATCAAGAAAGGTTTGTTCGAACCAACGGGTTCTGGTAGCGGGAAAAGCTGTGCTTGACTACCTAGGTAGTAATGACGGTGGTAT
Source organism: Vermiconidia calcicola (assembly GCA_035928285.1). Classification (NCBI taxonomy): domain Eukaryota; kingdom Fungi; phylum Ascomycota; class Dothideomycetes; order Mycosphaerellales; family Extremaceae; genus Vermiconidia; species Vermiconidia calcicola. Next base: position 120,205 of record JAXLQG010000018.1, read on the forward strand.
GGACGAAAGGAGTAACAGGGTCATGATGTGTGACGGACGGACTATGCTTACCTAATGGATGAACGAGTGCTGACTTTCGACACGGATACTTGGGTTGTGCGCTCTGCAGAGTTATTCAGCATTCTTGTATGGACAATGCACCATCTCGAGTCTACCTACCAAGCTACCTACCTTACCTGGTATATTCCAGGTTGTTGAACGTGCTTGACCCTTCCAAGCTGCCAAGAGACAGCCTCGAAGCTTGATTCCACGGTCCATCAGAATACGTCGAACCCGAGGACAGACAGCATAGCATCACAGTCATCAGAAGTGAAAGCTCGAGAACTTCTTTGTCTTTTGCAGAGCTCTATTGATCCTTGCGGTCTGGCGAAGATGGTCGATGAATACCTGCCTAGGTACTACTAGATTTCTTGATCGATCTCCCCTTGACAAAGACCTTGACAATATTTCTATCGTCTCCCGTCATCAAGAACTTTTCAAACATCTCTTGCACCGAGTCATCGTCCTCCACGAGTGTACTCTGCCCATCTTCCACTAACGTGCTTATCTCGAGAGCATCAAACTCCTTGCCGACCTCGAACGTCCCGATCTTGTCCGCCATACAGCACACTTTGGCACCGCCCAGAGTGGCGAGATAAAAGCACTCGTTGAGCGTCAAGGCCGGGTCTTTGCCATCCGTCATCAGCTCCCGACCAAGGCTGGTTATAAATGCCTGCCTGGTGGCATCCAGAATACTACTGCTGAACCCGCCGCCCGAGTCCGTGCCCAAGCCGACTTTGATGCCCATCTCCAGATACTGCTTGATCGGCGCGGCACCCCATTCACCACCTGTAGTATTGCTGACGGGACAGTGTGCGACCCCGACGTCGTTGGCCTTGATTTTCCCAATCTCGTACTCAGTTGGGTATATGCAATGTGCCATGATCGTCCGGTTGCTGAACAATCCGAAATGCTCATAGAGGTCGGCCTCATTGTCGAATTGCGGGAACAGCTCCTTGGTCACGGCAACCTCCTGCTTCGTCTCGTTGAAATGGGTCTGGATCATCATGGTTGGGTTTTTGCTTGCGATGTCGCCGATCCCCGCGAGCAGCTCTTCGTCGCAGCATATCGCGAAGCGTGGCGTCAAAATGGGCTGCACCAGTTGTCCTGTCGGGTCGATCTTCTGGACGTGCGCGATGAAGTCCTCCGTCACTTCGATGGACTCTTTGTTGCTTTTGTCGCAATAGAAGCTGGGCGCCTGGCGCGCCATGTTGCATTTGCCTACCAGTGCACGCTGACCCGTTGCAAGACAGGTATCGGCCAGAATCTTGGTGGCCTCGCCATGCAAGCTGCCATAGTACGAGGCCGTCGTCACGCCCTGCTTGATGAAGCCCTCGACGCAGCTCGCATACGTCCTGCGAGCGTATTCCGGATCCTCGAATTTCGCCTCGTGCGGAAACGTGACCTTGTTCAACCAGTCCATGATCTGAAGTCCCCGCCCTGTGCCTCGCTGTGTCCATTGAGGAGCATGATTATGCGTGTCGATGAAACCTGGCACCAAGAATTCACCCCTGGTGAGGAATCGGATTGGTAAGTCCGACACGTTGGGCAGGCCCGGAAGAAATCTCAGCAACTTTTTGACATCGGGAGCTGGCACGTTCGCTCGCAGGAAGATTATCTTCCCCTCGTGAGATACCACGAGAAGCCCGTTCAGGATGATGTCGACTTGCTGAGGGCTGACCGAATGGACGAAAGTCCCGTGGAAGAGTAGCGGCGTGTTCAAAGTAGTAGGGGAAGCCATGCTTTGCCAATACCTTCGGAAGTAGCAATCAATCCGGCGAATGATCAACAAGACTACAACTTCAACTTCCAATGACTTGCTGCGACTGCAATGATATTGCTATTGCACGAGCAAGGCCGTGCAAGGCTCAACATCACTTGTTTTCCCCTGCAAGCGATGCAACCGGAGGTCCCCGATGCCCCACCCCTCGTATCAACCCCATGTTTATGCATCTGATATCGAACATGCCTCCTATTGGATCCACATATCAGACAGCTCGATGTTAAGTCAGGAGCGACTGCAGTCCCTTGTACGGTGTACCTGATAGTGAACAAGAAGGAACAAAGATGCATCAGACACCAGCTCCACAGCGACCACAGCGACCTGAGATAGGCAACCGCTTCATTAAGCAGTGTTGATCTCGTACATCCTCCAGCACAAACGATCTAGAGCTATGTCGACCCAAGATAACAACATCCAATCCAGTTCACCCGGCGCACCATGGCGACCTACAAGTACACCTCACCTTCGCTAGGGCTCGAATGCGGCGCAAAACACCCCCTGTTCCACGTGCACATCCGCCTGCTAACCCATGTCTAAGCTTATCTGCTTGTCGACGGCACTTGAGTTTCTCAAGTCAGACGGCCAGCTACCAGATGCTCAGGTTCGATTAGCGTCGAGCTCGCTCGACGCGGCGTAAACGACCTGGCCGGGTCGTCAACATTGATAGCGCACTTTTCCGGAAATCGCATGAAGATGATAAGACGAGACAGTGCCTCCCGGGACTCGAGTAAGGCACTCTCTGCCTCGTCTTCGTCTCTTCGTGTCACGGTTAAGCAAGCTTCGACATCGCACGAGCTGTGTCACCCTGACTGTCCATAAACCACCTCTCTGGGCTCAAAAGACAGCTTGTCAATCTTCCAGAATGGCGGACTATAACATCGACCCTGAAAAAAATGATCCACATGTTCGTACCTTGAGTCCAACCGTTGGGGAAGGGACGATCGTCGAGAAGCACCATGTGACGGACAAAGTCGACGACCTAGCCGAGGTTGAAGCCTCGAGAGGATGGTTCAGCTCGCTGCTCAAATATGCCAGCTTCCTGCGTGCGGAAGAACGCGGTATCGAGAGAGTGAGGGAAGAGGACAGAGTCAAGCAGTCCGTGTTTGATGGATATACCATGTGGGCCTCAGCCAACTTCACGTGAGTCTGCCGTCAAATCTCGTGTTGAAGTGTGACACAACCAGCTGACCTCGTGCGTGCAGCCCGGCTACGTTTGCTGCCGGTGCGTTGGGTCCTATCCTTGGTCTGGGATTCTGGGATTCCTTTTCGGTCATTGTCTGTATCAACTTCTTCGCTAGCATTGTTGTGGGATTGTTTGGATGCTTCGGCCCAATGACAGGACTCAGGACGATGTCTGTTGGCCGCTACGCGTTCGGCATCTGGGGCACGAGAGCGATAGTCATCTTGAACATCTGCGGCATGATCGGTTGGTCTAGCGTCAACTCCATCGCTGGTGCTCAAGTTTTGACCGAACTCTCCGACGGCAATTGTCCGTTGTGGGCGGGTAACCTGATCATCGGCATCTGCACAGCTGTCATCTCGTTCTTCGGCTATTTCGCCGTACACTTCTTCGAACGCTGGTGCTGGATTCCGCAGGTCCTGATCTTCATTTTCCTTGCTGGTTATGGCGCCAAACACTTCGATGCGGCTGCTTTGCCCATGGGTCACGGATCCGCCGAGGCAGGCACCGTGATGTCGTTTATTGCCATCGTCTACGGATTTGTCGCTGGCTGGGCCCAGTCTGTCGCAGACTACAACGTGCGCATGCCGGTCAACACGAGTAAAGTCAAGCTCAGCCTGTCGATCTGGGCGGGTAACTTTTTAGGATGCTCTATACCAGAACTCCTGGGTGTGGCATTCATGACTGCCGTCGCGGCGGACCCGAAATTCGAAGACGCTTACAACAACCGCGGCATCGGCGGTGTGATGGGCCAAGCGCTTGAGCCTCTCCACGGGTTTGGCAAGTTCCTGCTGGTCTTGTCAGCATTGTCCATCGTCGGCTGTAACCTTGTCAACAATTACAGTCTGGCGTTCACATGCCAAAACTTCCACCCGATCATGATGAAAGTGCCACGCTTTGTATGGAACGTCGTCGGGTCAGCGGTGTTCATCGCCATCGCCATCGCAGCAGAGGACTCGTTCGCGGAAGTCCTTGAGTCGTTTTTGTCGGTTATTGGATACGTCATTACGCCGTTCATGTGCTGCGTGGCAATTGAGTTCCTACATTTCAGGAAGAGGAAACTCCCTCTCGAAGACTGGAATAATATGAAAGTTCTGCCGCACGGGATTGCCGGGTTTCTGGCCATCGTGATGGGGTTCGTGGGTGCGGTGCTCTCGATGTATCAGACCTGGTATGTCGGCGTCGTTGCAAGGGCGACCGGTGCAGAACTCGGATGGATCTTTAGTGGTGTCTTCTCGGTGATTGCGTATGTCCCTGTCAGATATCTGGAGATCAAGTATACGGGACGATGAACTCGAGGCTATGAGGATGGGATGCCGATTGACTCTATCAGCTACGTTCTGAGTCCAATAAAGCAGAGTATGAAACTCTCACAGGCAGGAGCGATAGTTGGCTTGGCACTGCCTTGAGTTCGTCTTCATTTCAGGCACATCATCTCGAATCAACTGTTTTTCTTTCTTCATGCCCTACCTTACCTTAGTCTTGCTGACATTGGCTTCTCTTTCCCGGTACGTGGTACTTGTAGATTGCTGAGATCGACAGAGCTTTTGATGGGTTGGGCGAACACGAAGACAGAAGAGCAGCTTTCCCATCGTCGATGTGGTGGCATCCCCTGTCCTCTTCGTGGCATGCAAGACGCTCATATTCGTCGATCTATCCAGCAAACACTGCGAATGGCTAGCTGGTGCATTTCGAATCCTCGTTTCTGGGAAGGCACTGCAGGGTCCTCCGTACACAGTAAGTCAGAAGCAAATGTAAAGTTTCGTTGAGGTCACTCGATTTTTTCATTCGGTGCCCAGTCTTTAGGGGTCGATCATCCGTCTGCCGGGGCACAGCCACACCTGTGGTGCCTGAGTACAGGGGCCAAACAAGAAAGATCAGCGCTGGCACCAACGGACTTTTACTCGTAGACGGGCATCAACAGTCTCGACCAAACAAAGCCCATGATCGCCCCAAGGATAGCTGAAAATCCTCCTCGGACGGCTGCAGCTCTACAAGCACTCCAAATTCGCAGAGTGCATGCTTTCCCAGACCCGGGAACGAGTCCTCCCCTGGCGACTCGGCTTCCATCAGGCGCTGCTAGAAAGGCTAGTGAGGCTCATCAGTGGTGTCTTCCGTCCTCTTTTCCGTCGTCCACAAGTAAAGTGAAACGCAAGGACCGCACAAGCATCAATCGACAGCCAGTCACGCCAGTCAAGCTGATATTTACGTCAGTGTTGGAAGATTTGAAGAAGATGCCGAGCTTGTCCATGCGGTTTCGAAGATACCCTTGACAGAAATGGATCTACGCCGCCTTTCCTGTTGCAGGACCCCTGGTCTGCTCTTTCTGCTCTGCAAGTGGCGATACCCAATCCTTCCATCCTGGGGTTCGTGGGCGAGCCTCGTCAAATTTAGCTCGATGGGTCCCGAGCCTTGTTTCAAGCCTTCTGATGGCCCCGACTCGTCCGACTGATCCTGGCCGGCACATTCGCCACAATGAGCTTCCAAGCACTTCAAAATTAGCCCAGACTTACGTGGACCAGCAGAATTGTCCCTTGGGTCAGTAGCGATGCCGGATCCGTGGGCCTTGTCATGAAGCGCCGTGCTCGTACGAGGATCTTTACAGCTCATAAGCTCGTCCACATGCTCCTTGAAGACCTTCAGTTATCTTAAGCTGTTGTCACAAAAGATCACCCCCATCTGGAGTTCAGAAATCGGACCACGACAGAAAATGAACGAAGAGCTTGCCATATCACGATAAGCCTGCAAGCCTACCTCGATGTCCTTGGTGGATGTTGTAAAGCAAGATGTCGTTCCAGACTAACCTATCAATCATTAACTTCACTCCGTATGACTGGACTGGGTATGTGCTTTCGGAAACAACGGGTCTAATTGAATGGGACTTCCCCAAAGCCCTTGCTTCAGGTAGAGAACCCTACTGCCCTAGCGTTGATGTTGCTAACGAAGATGAAATAGGGGAATCATACGAGGCCTCAATCATTGTCGATGTCTCTCACGGCAGCACTCCAACAGCAGCCCAAGCAGATTGGCCTTTCTCATGGATCGATCAAGCTCATCCAATTGCCGACCTGAAACTCGCTGTGTCCGGCGACAGCCAGGATGGGTATGGCTATGCTATCAGTGCCGAACTCGGCCAGTATGGCACAATGAGGAATCCCAAAGGTTCGACCATTAGTATTCCTTTGAGTGACCAAGCGTGGTCTCCTTTCATTCTCGTTGGCAACGATACCAGCCTCGAAGGCAACAACCCTCCGCTCGACTGGATGGAGCAAAACTTGCCGACTATTGGATGTCTCACCCTCCAGGACATTGTTTTACCAGGCTCCCATGACGCCGGGATATCAGAAATCAACTACGCTCATGGCGGAAATGCAGCCAATACACAAGCGCAGTCTCTCAACATTGAAGGACAACTTCAAGCGGGCATTCGCTACTTCGACATCCGCCCTTCCATCTCCCACGGCCAGTTCTACACTGGCCACTACACCGATCAACTTGGCGCCAACGGTGAATCCATAGCAGACATCATTTCAGACATCAACAGTTTCACAGCGAAGGGGTTCAACGAGCTCATCATCCTCGAACTCAGTCACAGCCTCGATACCGACAATGACTACGACGCCTTCGACGACACACAGTACAGCAACCTCCTCACACAAATATCCAAGAACCTGAAGCACTTATACACCGCCCATGGCTCCGACCTGCTTACCACAGTCCCTCTCTCCGACTTCATCTCTTCTGGCCCCGCCATCGTGGTCATCTGTGACGAGCGTGACAAGAACTGGCTGAGTGCCAACAAATTTCTCAACAAAGGCTTCTACGGTCCCGGCCAGTTGCCTGTATACAACAACTACGCCGACACTACGGAACTAAATACAATGCAGCAGGACCAGTACACCAAATTCGCCGCGCAGACGAAGAAGCCCGATAATCCCGACCAGTTGTTCCTTCTGAGCTGGACGTTCACGCAGAACGTGGCCGATGCGATCGGGATTGGAGGATCAGGGTCTTCGCTGCTCGAGTCGGCCACTTACTTCAATGGCTTCCTTGCGCAGACTGGCGGCACTGTACCTTATACGGGACCGGTAGCCTGGGCGCAGAAGGTCGGGAGTGTGCCGAATATCATCATGATTGATAATGTGCCAGGAGATAATAGGTTTCTGGTCACATTGTGTATTGGGATGACGAGGTGGTTTAGTAAAGATAAAGCATGTCCGTGAGGAAAGGAAAGATACGAGCTCGTAGAGTGGTATGTTTGGGAATTTGTGTCATCGATACCCCTATTTCGTGCGCCTTTGGTTCAATCGGGGTTGGCCATGGGCTGCAGAAGTGGTAGTGATGGACTCTGGATATGGATATGGATCGTCGCTTGGGAATCAGGGCGGCCATGGGCAGCACGGCTGGTAGTACTGGAGTTATCCGGACGTGGATCATCGATCGGGTACTGGTATACCCTTTGATTGGAAGCTTCGGGGGCGTTGTGAGGAAAGATCTCATTACGACTGGCTTTGACTTGGACCCTGGTGCCATCATGTGTAAAGTAATAGGACATTGACAGCTCAATCTCAGCTGTGCTCATTTGTGCTTGCTTCATCGTGGAAGATGGTTCGCTTTCGTATCTTCAAAACAATCATAACCTTGCCGAAAATCTCCTTCTCTCCCAACAGACTTCTTGTGATCTCCAGGATCTTGTCTGTCCTTGATACTGCTCCTGTACGTCTTGTTCAGTCTCTGCCCATGGTACCCGCCGCCCAGGTACATGTCATCCGCTCAGTGGGCCTTGTCCCCAAACGCGGCATCTGCGACTTAGCCAGTCCCTTGCACACCCATCGACACCCCGTCATGATTTATCTAGGTGGAAGAGCCGGCTTCTTTTCATCGACCTCTTCTTCTTCCTTCTCCTCCTGCTGCTCTTCCTGCTCCATCTGCTTCAAAAGAATCTGCTCATGTTGTAGCGCTTCCTCATCGATGTCGGTCCAGCCAACCTCGGCCAGGATCTTGCCCACCATGTTCTGGTACATCAAATGGCCCGTGACGTCTTTGCTCATGTCGTAATTCTCCACTCCATTGACTTGATTGATCTCCTGTAAGCCCGCGATGCCGAGCTGCACACTGCTCGTGCGGTACAAGAAAGCCAGAATGTAGTCGTTCGTGGAGTAGACGTTGACCAAGCGCCCACTGACGACGCTCCTCATCGAGCGCCAGACCTCATCGTCGCTCGGGACGGGCGCGCCCATGAGAACCACGCTGTCAACCAGGCCGAACGCTTGTCTCCGCGCGAGCGCCAGCAGACACGAATAAATCACTCTGGCCCCCAAGGAATGGCCGACCATACTGACCGGTCGTTCGCCTTGGGCCTTGTTGATCAACGCATCGGCCAGGACTTCACCGGCCTTCATCGCTCTCGACTTGGCAACCCCGAACGGGCTGTCGACCAGCTTCGCCACTTTCATGATGCCCAACGGCGCCATCAGCGCAGAATACAGCCCGGCCAGCACGGTCTTCTTGATGATTTCTTTCTTCAGATACCCCCACGCTTTGCTCGTGACGAAGTTCATCAAGGCATTGCCCAAATTCTGCAGCGCTTGTAATTCCCACCGCAACGCGAACGCTTCGCCGGCGTCACCTAGAACCCGCCAGGGCGATTTGACCTCCTCCTCCTTGGTCAACCAGCCCGTGATCCCGATCGTGACCCTCAGCCGGCGTCGTTCTTGCTGCTTCTCTTCGCTATCGTCCACCGACCCGCGCACGGGCAGAAACGCGAAATCTTCAATCTCTCTCGCATACTTGTCCATCATCTGGCCCGTCATGCGCCCTCCGTACGCGCCGAACAGGCCGCCCACGAGAACGCCGCTGCTCGCCAGTGCACCCAAGTACCCCGCTGCGGCCGTCGCGCCGAGACCCAAACCACCCAGCAATCCGCCCACGCCGGCGGCAACAAGAGGCGCGGCCAAGCCGCCCGTCACGCCGATGAGTGCAGCGCCCGCGACGCTGGCCAATCCGACTTTCCACTTCCGCGCGGTGGCGCTGGCCTTTTGTGCCGCGGACGCGGACTCGCCGGCGTCCATTTTACTCGCGGCAACGAGGAGGCCGTAGGCGGTGTCCTTTTCCATCTTGCTCACTTCGCCGACGGAGATGTGAAGCGACGAAGCGAGACGTAGCATTAGTGTGCGTGAGTGGGCACGGTATGTCTCCAGACTGAGAAGGAGAAGTAAAATGGCGTTGAGGATGGTCGAGCGTTCGATGTGGCCCAGATTCGCCAGCGGTGTTTGAACGGGTGGATAGATGGTAGCAAATCGTGCATCTGCAGCCTTTTCGCGCTCATTGGGGGTGTATTGTTGTGCAGCAGGTTGGGGAGGTGGTTTGCCTGACTGCTGTTGCTGCTGAGTCTGGCGTTCGTCGCGGGAATTGACCACCTCGCCTACTCTCAGGATGACGCTCTCGGACCATGTGTCGAAGAATTCGAGGGCCGATTTCTTAAGGGCTTCGGATTGCGGAGTGGCGGATACGGTGGTTTCTTCTTCACGTTTCGCCGCTTCACTCTGCTCTTGTTGTAGGGCTTGGATTTCGGCGTCTTGGCTGGCCACGCCGGGCTCGTCGAGGTTGAGTTTCGATAGGTCAATCTCTCTGGTATTCGGGTTGGCAGCCTCTTTCCTGTCTGTGTTGATAGTCTCCTTGGTCTCCTTGGTAGTGGTTGGTCGAGGTTTCTCGTCAAAGCACTTTACAATATCGGTTCGCATGGCCTCTGTGACATTAGCCATCAGGACGCTAAGCTCTGCTCGCTGCTCGAGTGTGAGGAGTGTCGATAGTGAATGGTCTTGGCCTTCTGATTGGTCATTTTGAGCGGTCCGCTTGGGACTGGATGTCCTAGGTTTGAGGCCGAAGTCTGATAGAGAAGGCATCTTGCCTTCGATCTATGATACTGTGTTACAGAGTTGATTTGGGGATCCTCTGGTTTCTCGTCTGGCCTAGAAGATCAAGATCTGATATGCGTAGAGGAGTGAACACCTGTTATTCGGCGAGACAACAAGTATTGTGTATGGATATCGATAGTGAACATCGTCATCTCGAGGTGAACAGGGTCACAGGCCATGACGAGTGCCAAGACCTGGGGGATTTTACCTGAAGTTCAGAACTCAGCCTCGTGCCCCTTGTTACCTAGGTAGCCTTGTCACTCACACCTATGAAATTGCCGGCAGTGATCTGGCCTTGATTATATACATGTTCGACTACTACACCGAAGCGTCATTGATTGACCGAGGATACTATCCCTTTGAGCGTTCAGCCAGACCGTGGATCCAGAACCAGGTCAATAATGATTTGAGCAAGAGTCAGAGAACCTTCTCGTCCAAGTACCTTATCTGTTCCAGGTGCAATAATCCTGCCCACCCACTGCTTCAGAAACTGTAAGATGACTGGGTCCACAAAATCGCTGACCTAGATCGTCGTTTGCTCCGTCGGTACTAGAGATGCAGACCAACGGCGGCGGACGATGGGATCTTGAACATTCCTCAAGCACAAGAATGGATGACCAACTCTGAAAAAGCACCCGATAGTCGTCCATGTCTGCTATTCTGGATCCTCCCGACTACGGCTTGATCGCAGGAACTCCTCAATTCAGGCAGAAGTTTAGCATCAGACCGTCACAGTCACCGTGTGACATCCGATACAACGTCCGTCACCGCATCAGTAACTCCAGAGACATCCACAGTCGGCGAGACATCGATGTCAGGATCCACATTGACGCTGTCTGCTCCGGGACTGTTGCAGTTGGTAGGGCTGAAGGACGAACCAATGCAGTCTGAGTCATCGCGGCCATTGAGTTCTCGTGCTGATGCTGGCTCAGGAGATCGAGCCACGATTATAGGAGAGATATCGATGGTTGGATCCACGTTGACGCTGTCTGCCCCGGGGCTGTTGCAGTTCGTCGGGCTGAACGAGGAGCCTAGACAGAGGTCGCCATCATCGTCGCTTGGACCAGCTTTGGCCAGCGGCAGGGCGAGTGCGGTGGTAGCTGCCACGAGAGGGAGGAGGAGGAATTTCAAGTGCATTTCGATGGTAGGGGATGTTGCTTCGGTGTTGAAGGATGGAAAATGTCTATATCTGCAAAGTATGGATAGCAACAGGTAAGAAGATTCTAGGTCGTTTGGGGCGCGTCGTACCTACCGCCATATTTACGTAGCCATCAGGAGAGTGATCTCCGGATACACGTGCAGGTCCGGTCGAGGCTTTGCGAAAGGACGACGTGTTCATGTCAAGAGTTGCTGATCATTTCCTTCCGGCTGCATCACAGTTTCACCGGTGACCGGACAGCTGGATTTCGAGCAGTCAATTGTTGATCTTCGCCTTCAAAGGGAAAACTGGATCTGCAATTCACTTTCTCTCGAGCGCCACGATATGCACTATTGCGGAGTTCGGATTGGTGGCGTACCTGATCTACGTAATATTCCGGCCTGCCAGGTTTTGGGTTCGTTCTCTCGCTGTGTTTTCTCTGCGAGGATACTTGTACAGGCCGAGTTGATGCATACCTACACGGTAGGATACTACACACAAGGTAAAACAGCTGGAAGTTGTGCTGGGCTGGTTAAGAGACAGCACTAACGTCATTGAATCAACTGAAGCCTCCCACCCAGATTGGAATGCTAGTGAGTGCCCTCCTATTTGTTTTACGAATCCGCTCTCGAGGCCTCGTAGCAAATTCCCGGAAAGCCATCTCATGGCATCGCTGCCCTTCCTTCGTCTCCAGGCTATCTTCGATTCAGCAGCAAGCTAAAGGTGACGACAAGCTTGCCGACTGCTGAGACGACGAGGGCGTTCGCGGATCCAATTCCAGAATGCATGAAAGCGCCGGCGAAAATGCCCGCCACCAAAGCTGCCAAAAACAGTGCTCGTCGGTCTCTCGGGTGATTATGAACGGCGACGAGCTGCGGATCGACGGCGAGGTCAACGCACGCAGCAGTTACCATAGCAGTGGTAATTTTCGGTATCCGCATAGGGCGCATACATGCGACTTGAGCGCCGGATGAAATCGCAAGGAGTGTCATAGCCCCCAAGACATAACCTTCAGAACGCGGACACCCGTACAGAGCTGAGATTGCGGCCGTTGCAAAGACCATCATTGTCAGAGAGAGGTTCGACAGAAACAGCCATGCCCGCCGCGGATGCCCAATGATGTTGCTTGTCTGTCACATGATGATGGCGCCTGCGATGAATGATCCGAGACTTGTTCCGATGTTGGGAACATTGGACGGATCGCCGCCCATTCCGGCTGACCCGACTGCCAGGACCACAGAGTTGCCCGTCTGATTAGATGCAAACAGTGGAAGTCCGGAAAGCCGATGGCATCTTGAATACTGGTGCTGAAAGTGAGAAGGTGGAGTTGAACTTCGACGTGCTAATCGACTCGAACAGGAGCAACGAAGTATCTCTGAAACTTGGCCGCAGGCGGCGAGTACTTGACGTGCGAGAGCTCTTCGTCGGTAGGACGGTCAAGATCGGGAGACGAAGACACACTGCAACGGCAGCGGATTTCCGGTTCTTGTCGCTTGGCCTAATGGCTGGAACACGGTCGATTCTGTCCATCCTCTCAATTATATTTCCTCATGGCAGAGGGGTTCTGAGGCGCCGTACTGTTGAACCAGGGAACCATGAGCACATACGACCACCTCCGGGAACCCGATCGGGAACCCAGCATTGAACTAATAACATCCCCGACCGATGACCATGCGCCTCTTTCCCCTTTCAGGTTTGACTCTCAGATCCCGTATCGAGAAACGGCAATCGAACGTATCTCCGTTGATGGTAGGTGTCTTGCTCCTCTCACCGTCTGGCCCATATCCATCCCTTACGAGGCGACTGGACTATCCATCCGACCCCAACTGGCACTTTAGCCATTCTCCAAATGGTTACAGCAACAGCCGCATCATGTTGGGGTGTTTTCATCGAGTCTTCGATCCTCGGACTCAACTCAGAAGCCCATTATTGGCCAGCCACGGCTCCTGATCATGGATGGCTTTATGATGGTGCCCCTGAACTTCTCGAGGTCTTGCAACTCTGCCGTGAGAACCATGTCATTCTCTGTCGACTGCCATCCCAGCTTCAGCCATGTCACATCGCAGTGTTTGGTCCACTCACGACAGCCTAACGCGACCGAGTCGAGGAATTTGTACTGCGGAGGTGTAAACGCCGTAGGTAAGCAGCATTTCAGGTCTTTGGGATAGTCAAGCCCGATGCGTGGCATTCAACCCCCCAGAATATAGTATCAAGTCGGCATGGGCCACAGCTGGGCTTTTTCACTCCGGATCGCGACCGATTCCTCCACCCGCATAAGTATTATGCTTAGTTTTCGAACTCCTCTGCGGGAGCAAATGTTTCAAGCGGCTCTTTTCTTTTCGCCGAATGACTTGACCAGCATTGATGTTTTGAACCTGCTTCTCTTCCGTCTCCTTTCCAATCCTCACTTCCTCTAACTTCCTGGCGAAGTTTAGAATGAGAGAATGGCCAGGGCCTAGCATCTCCTGCGCACCTGACAATCCACGATGAAATATTGCCCGAGCTTCTTCAGCCTTACCTTGGCGACGAAACAGCAACCCAAGGTTGAAGCTAGTATTGAAAGCTGGAATTGTCTTGGAGAGGAAGTTCTTCTCGTAGCCCACCAGCGCCCGTCGATACATCTCCTCCGCCAGCGTCAGGTTGCCCTGAACATAGTATAGACGTCCTAGGTTGTTGACCGTGTCTAGCGTCGACGGATGCGTCGGGCCTAGCTCCTGCTCGTACCCTGCCAGCACATGTCGATATAGTTGCTCCGCAGGTTCATGCCGAATCTGTAATCTGAGTAATTCTGCAATACGTTGAGCATCGGTCAGGCGACTGGGGGGAATATGAACAATCGGAGTGCTTCCTTGGAAACCGACTCGTACTAGTCGAATCGCATGAGCGGCGAGATGATTGTAAATGAGACGTCCAAAAGAGTCCTGGTCGGCTCCTTTAATCGATACAGCAACGCAGTCGAAAACATACCAGAGCTGCGGGCCATCGAGGTCCTTGTTGAGCATTGCTAACGCCCAGTCATGTATGCAGTTATGCATGCTCCACGAACTAGTTGCCGTCTGGACTTCGATAAAGCAATAATCTGTTAGGCTTCTCATCACGCTGGCGAAGCTCAAGTCGGTTGCTATAACATCATGCAGCCACTCTGGTGAAGCAGAGTTGAACCCAGCCGAAAAGAGTTTATACCAAAGACTCTGGTTGTCAAAGTAAGCCAATAATTTCAGAAGCTTGGCAGCGATTGGATCTTCTTTTTGGAGTCGCGAGTATGATATATCCCATGTTGTATGAAGAGTTCGGTTCTGATAATCCTGGAGCTGGAGAGGCAATCGCGCATCAACAACGAACCGCGCTTCATATTCCCGTAAGTAGCTTTCGAAAGTGATATTGTGGCGAAGATATGCTCCAGCTGTGGCTAAAGCGAGTGGGAGGCCTGCGAGCCGTTCCGCTAGACGCTTTGCATGAGGGTCTAGTGAGACTGATTAGTACACGACCGATTCATTCATGGATGGCATACCGGATGCGACATTCTGTTGCCGTGATCTGCTTTGTAGGATTTCGAGGCCGTCGTCTATCTTGTTCTGGAGCGGTCCTAACTTCAATTCCGAGCCGATGACTTTGTCGGGCCGTCGTGTGGTAATGATGATGTTACCGTGCGAAGCCAGCGGATAGTACTTTTCAATTTCAAACTGGGTTGGGTCGTCATAGTTGTCGAAGATCAGCAGCCACTGTGTGTTGTTGATATCAGATAACCACCGACCTACTTGAGCGTGATTCCGTTCGTCATCCAGGAGTCCTGGTTCTTGTACATCGAAGATGAGCTCCGCAACGGATCGGAAGCTGTCTTTGAGAGCGGCTTCAGATGCCGCATTCAGCCAGAAGACCGATTGATAAAACTTGTGGTGGCGTTGAGCATAAGCTATTGCAAGCTGCGTCTTACCAATACCACCCATACCACCAAGAACGAGCCGTCGGTGCTCTCCATGCGTATCACCCGGCTTTAGAATGTCCCTGATTGCATCGATCTCAGACCTCCGGCCTACAAAAAAGCTCGGTTCGATAGTCGGCGCCTGATTAAGACAGGGGCCTACGGGTCCCCGAAAGTTGAAATCGGTCGGAGGCTTGTGAATAGTATTAACTAGCGGTAATGCTCAGCTTAGTCCACCAACTTCATGAAGGTGGTAAGGTATTGAGTAAGAACGGATAGGGCTAAGTTCTGGATGTTGAAACTCCGGAAGCAAGGATCATGGGGAATTGAATCGTGGATACAGTAACTGAGGTCCGATATGAAGTTTATTGCACTGTCATGGGAGTTGCTAGCCCAGCAGCCCTGAGCCTACTCGTACCATGCATCCAACTGATACTGCCGAGCAAATTGCCATGAACGTATAGGAGTTATTTCTTACCAGGACCATTGTTGTTGATTAGATTACCACTGCCACTGTGTAGTTGACCACTGCCGCTATTGACATTGTTTGTCATCGCACCGGCATAGCTGTTGAATGAGAAGCCTGCAAATTCTTCCTCAGGCACTGAGGGTTTCACAGACTTCATTTCCTCGATAATCTTGTCCAGGGCAGCCTTAAGACCTGGATTGGCCGATTGAACTGAACGGTGGTCGACAATGACTCGGACGTCTTCAGTAATGGATTTCATCAACTCTTCGACCGTGTTCCCTTTTCCAAGTCTCTTGACGGTCTTCAGGTATTGTGTCTTCCATCCATCACCATGACTGATTATGACCTTTTCAAATATTCCTCGCAAGTTTCCAGCTTTATCATGGCACGTCACAACTGTTTCCTTCAGAGCTTCCCAAACTTCCGTAGGTATCAAGTCGTTCGTCGGTTCCAGATGATTCTGACATGTCTGAAGAGTATCGAGAATGATGGGTAGTTGCCGCCGTACAGCTTTAAAGGTGTCGCCTAGCTTCATATCTTTGTAAGCGCTATCGTAGGTCTTGATCGAGGCATCGATGATCCCAATGACTCCGGAGATACCTCCGATCACTTCCAGGCCAGACATCGAGAAGAGAAGAGGTAAAGGATGTTCTGGAGTTCAGCTGCGGCTGTGGAATTTTATATATATACTCGGAGCCCTGTTATTGGAATGCTCTCAAGCAACACCGTAACAGATGCCATCAAGCAGCACGCATATGCAGGCAGTGGAGATGAATGAAGGAGATGGATGTTGAAGAACTGGCAGTCAGCTTAATAAGACGCAGCGGGATCAGGCTGTAAATCTAACCGGTGAGCGTACGGGTGAAGTCAGAAGCGCCTGAATCTCTTTCTTGCATGGTGGCGTTCCTATCAGCGACTCAGCGAGTGTTGTCTAGGACTCGTCACATGTGATGGCTACCCAGGTAGGCATTCCCATTCTTACTGGGCACTTACTTGACAACTTCGCCGAGAAGGCCCTTAGCAGAGTAGAGTCGGCCACCCAATCACCCCTTGATTGATGCCTTGTAGGCCCTGCCATTGCATGTCTAAATTTAGAACATCAAGGAGTGTTGTTGCTAGCGATCACAAGATCAGAAAACTGGATTGGTAGGCAACGATAGTATGCGATCGGGAAAGTGCTCTTGCACAAGGGTGGACAACAGGCAATACCTTCAAGGATTAGAGCGGACATAGATTTGGTGTTGGATCTCGACTTTCTTGGCAAAAGTCCGTCGGTGTGTGGACACAGGCGAAGCGAATACGGCAGCCCGATCAAGACGCCACCAGCCACAGGATGAAGCAGATCGCCTCGACCCCGTGGCGCGAAAGCGTTGGTAGTGAAAAGCATAGACAACAGCGCCGCCTCGAGGCCCAACATTGTGTGTGAGTCGCGGAATCCGGTGGCTTCCGACACGCTGTGCTTCGTGCTCTTGTCGGTGGTGGTGAGCTGCTTGTGGCGTTGGTTCCATTTGACAAGGGCATCCCACCGATCAGACCACTCAGTAACAATACTCTGCTGCCGCTAACGCTGAGCGCAGCCTGCACGAGCACGGTCCCTGGGGCAGGCTCCGGTGAGCCCCTTGCCGACACCCATCGGCGCATCGCCGACGATGTTGCGATCGTACCAGCCTATCCAGCCATTGGAGCTGTCCTTCTCACAGGCAATATGGACGAACCCGGCGCGCTTGGCCGTCGCGAAGACCGCAGTCCTACAAGCTGAAGCTGTCAAAAAGGTGAGATGCATATGGTAATCGTGGATTTGAGCCGATGGATGATAACTGGCGGTGCCGCAACATTTGACAGCGTGAGAGCCGAGCCCAGAATGACGCCTAAACAGCAAAATCAAACGACACCATTGAAGTAGGTTTGGGGCGCATCGGCTCAAGTCTTGTAAGAGTGAGCTCACACACCACCGTTGGCAAGGAAGTCGCAACAATAATACCCGGGGGGTGTCATACAGTGCACAGTGCTTGAATACAAGAGAATGGGCAGTGACGTGGTTCAGCCATGTTCATTTCAAGTCGACGCCTACTTAGGTGAACTCTCCTTGCCAGGTAATTTGGCGTCAAACCCGCTAAATTGCTCATTAGCACTGCAGAGCTATATCTGGATCGATGGAAGCTCCGGAAGCTCCTATTACACTGCTGCTGGTAGTTGGCAAGACTTACTTTAAGATCGTTCCCACGTAGCTGTAGAACCCCGTATAGTGGACCGCGGCAGCGGCACCGTCCCTGCCCAGCACTTTGACGGCATTGTCCCAAATCCCCTGCTCGAGTACTCCGGGCTTGCCAAGAGCTGTTGCCAACTCGAAAGCAACCTTTCCTTCCTCTGTGAGCGTCTCTGGACACCTGCCAGCATGAATGTCATGTAGCTCAGCCTCCGAGATCCCCTCTTTGTGCGCGATGATGGCGTGTGCGTAGTTCTCATAAGCGGCCTGTGAGCGTGCTCCAGCTACCGCAATCACCACTTCGCGGCCATAAGGCGATAGACCGGGAATCTTTCGAAAACCCTGCGCTAGACGATAGAATGGTTCACCGAGTTGTGGATGATGTAGCAAGATTGCAAACGGCCCAATTAATGTGCCATCTTCAAGAGATGTCTGAGGTGCAGTGTCGTATCGTGCTTTCGTGTAGTCCCCGAACAATTCCTGGACTGGTTTCTGTTCGTCAGTCAACTTCGTGGGCGGCGTAAGACCGAGGCGGTTCGACATGGCGGTGTATAAGAAACAGTCCTTGATCTGTCAGTATCTTGCGCGATGTAGTTGGATATCTGAGCAGATGGAAGAATGCTGCATATGTCAGAGGTCTATCAGGTCAACGAATGTTCCGCAAGCTCCGGTTCCTGTTTGCGGCTCGGTTCCTGAGAAGCGGGGATGATGGGGGCTACATTTTGGGGTAGTTAGGCGTCCCCAGCCTTTGATCAGCCGCTGCAGGTCCGAAGGGGCATCCGAATACAATAAGAATACCTAGCAAGCCTAGGTATAGATATGAGAGTGAGCCTGTGAAGCAGTGGCGCGTTGGATACGAGGGCACATTGCCGATGCGCGCTGAGCATGGTGCGTACTCGCGTTCCACCGCAGAGCACTCCGCCGTAGAAAGAAGTTCGCCCTTCTCTCCACGAGTAGTGAGATCGTGTGAGATACATGCCTTTCAGCGCCCTTCCCATTCCCAAATGCCATGATGTCCAGTTCTTCATATTGTACCGTCGAAGTTTGCGGTCGTCAAAGAGCCCGGACATTGAATTTCGATGCCCTGTGTAAGGCTTCGACAGCCCTAACTAGATGCTGAACAGAAATGGAGTCGAGATCGTGCTCTGCCATTGCCGCTCACTATTGCCGCGGTCTGCGGTTAAGACGGCATTTTCCACCCACTAATGTTGAAAATAGTCCAGCACAACCGAGATATGATCCGACGGGCTTGACATGCACTACTGCTTCAACTTCAGATCTTGATCCAAAATGTCAAAATTCACACCATGTTATTGAAGTGGTCCTTGGATCATCTTGCGGCGGCTGACACGACGCAGTAGCATGTCGAGTGACGCTGAGCGGCAGGTCAGTGTCGGTGGGGAAGATGAAGCGCGCCATGAAAAGCACGAAAGCCACGAGGACAACAGTATCGACCGTGTTGCTACCTTCGAGAGTCCTTTCGATTTTCCAGCGTGGCGGAAATGGGTAATGACTACGCTGTTGGGCGGCATGGCTGCAGCTATCACGTTTGGTAGTTCAGTCTGGTCGTCGACCATCCCCGTAACGTCAAAACAATTCGATGTCAGTGAGACTGTTGCAGTACTGGGGGTCTCCCTCTATGTCTTGGGCTTTGCCCTGGGACCTATTGTTTGGGGTATGCCGTCCGTCCCTTACTGGTGCTTCTTCTGGTCTCCGAGGAACATGTACTGACACTCGAGCAACCACACAGGCCCTCTATCTGAGCTCAAGGGTCGCCGACTCCCCATGTTCTCCGGCTTCTTCATATGGGCCCTGCTGCAGATTCCTGTAGGCGTTGCCAATAACTTGCCAGCCATTCTGGCCTGTCGACTGCTAGCGGGGTGTTTTGGTGCAGCACCTATGACACTCATCAGCGCAGTGTACGCTGACTTCTGGATGCCAGCTGAACGTGGCACAGCCACTGCAGTATATTCCGCGGCAGTCTACATCGGGCCTACGCTAGGCCCTATATTTGGCAGTTTGCTCACAGAAAGTAGTCTTGGTTGGCATTGGACAGCATGGATCACCCTTATTATGGGTGTTGCCGCAGGTATACCGGCCTTCTTGTTCGTCCCTGAGACGTACCGCCCTGTCTTGCAGGCACGAGCAAATAAAAAGGCCCGCCTAGCCAACAATGGTGGCTTTCCTCATGGGGAAGACATTGAGCAGTCTGCAACTTTCCAAGTCTTTGTGAGCAAGTATATGGTTAAGCCGGTCAAAATGCTCTGCTTTGAGCCTATGGTAAGGAACCCCGCCTTTCCCTTCGGACCATGGCTGATTCCTGAAGTTGATCGTCATGACGTTGTATATATCAATCGTCTATGGCATCCTATACCTTACGTTCTACGCTTTCCCTTATAGCTTCGCTGAGGGTCGAGGCTGGGATCCTCGCGTGGCTTCTCTACCATTCCTCAGCATTCTCGTCAGTGTATTGGTGGCCTCCATCGGAGTGGCCTGGTACTCGCGGAAGTATTATCGACCCCGGCTACAAGCTCGCGGATCAGTGCTCCCCGAGGACCGTCTTCCACCTATTATGCTCGGCAGTGTCCTATTACCGGCTGGGCTTTTTTGGTTCGGGTGGTGCTCCAGCAGCCATATATCGCCTGTTCCTCAAATCATTGCAGGTCTGCTCATTGGCAGTGGAATCATGCTCATATTCACCAATGGCGTGGCGTATATTGTCGACATCTACCTCGATTCTGCCGCTAGCGCCCTGGCTGCAAACACCTGTTGCAGAAGTTTGGTTGCGGCAGGATTTCCCCTCGCAGCACCAAAGATGTACAGACATATCGGCGTTCCGTGGGCAACAAGCGTCCTTGGTTTCTTGTGTGTCCTTCTCATTCCCGCTCCTATCCTATTCTACAGGTATGGACGACGACTACGGCAGATGTCGCGTTACGCTCCGACGCCGCGATAGCCGCTGGGGCGAATTACCTTTCAATCAACCGCAACTCGCTCAATCTGTGACGCAACCTTCCAGCGCACTCGAAACACAGCAAGAAGCACGAAGGGTGTGGCATGAGGGCAGTGAGTGCGGAATACACATATCGACTTCTCCCATACCGACACCCATCCACGATTAATGCCGGACCTCGGTCGACCCAAATAGGACTCGATGCGATTGGGCTAGGCTATCAGCCCTGAACCTGCCCAGGAACCGTAAGCGAAGACGAAGGCGTTGCTGACGCAGTGTCCAGGCGATGTGGACGCTCGATGGAAGGTTTTGAAGATGAGGTGACGTGTAGTCTTGCATGGAGCATTCCTTCATCACACTTGAAATCCTCGCGATTCCCTTAGGATAAGACGAGCACCATTCATCAGTAGGTAGATGACTAACGTGGAAGTGCTTCCTGTAGAGCAGAGACAGAGGGAATATCTATATATTTTATTGTTGCCATCACGGTCGTCTGATTGAGGATGTTGTCCGTCAGACAATGTATTTTCCTCCCCAAGCCCCAAATACGCGTGACACGCGTGGACACGACACGCGCTGAGGAGATATGTCCGGTCAGACCATGTGAATTCCGTCGCTGACAAGCTGCCGTACTTCATCGTCTTGGCATCTTGGACAGACTGGCTCGATGGCTAAGCGTGGCAACTTGAAAGAAAAATCACTGTTCTATCCTCTCTTTCTCTCGGTACACCCCCTCTTGACTCGCCTTCACAATGACCATTGACAAACCAGACTGGAATTGAGCGTCCAGAAGATACTGATCATCGACACCTTTATCCACTTACGCTTTCATCTGTGTCTTCAAACAACATGAAAAAAGAGTCACTTCTTGCGATGACCAAGTTGCTGAGGTCCGTCGTCTCAGGCCTATAGGGGCTTCTTGCGTGTGACCTGCGGCGGTATATATGATCTAGTCACCTTCGGGAACTGAAATCGTGGATTTCGAATAATCACCATGAAGTCCAAAGCAACCCGAAAGCCTTACTATCTCAGCGGCCGACCAAGACCGGTTGTATCGGCAACAAATCTAGGAGCCGAGCACAAGTACGATCCAGACTCAGGGCAGGTCTTTTCAGAAGTCGAAATCCGCTTTAACAGCAAAAGACATGTCGATTGGGTCAAGGCCCGGAGAGGACCAATAGTCTCCAACAGGAAGTCGCGTCATGACAAAGGCGCCCGTTCCCTGGCCGAGATGGCCATAATCACAGTCGCCAGGCACATTGAAGATCTCACACCGGATCATTTGGCATCTGTGCCGTGGCCGATGGCAATGCGAATCTGGCAGCAATTAGTATCCAGGTATGAAATTCTCTGGAGACGAATTCGTATTCAGCATTGACGAATTGTTCAGGAGAGCTGAAAGTCTGTATACGTGGCGGACTTTTGCCACGGCATATCCTAGCTCCGAAGAATTTGGCCAGCCAGAGTATAGGTTCCGTGTAGACCTTCCCACGCCAGTCTTGCCATATGTCGAGTATTTCGCCGGCATCACATCCAATGACCTGAGCTGGTTGACGTGTCTTCGAACCTCCCCGAACTCGAAGCAGATGGGCACTGCTGACCTTGTGGCCATTCACAAGATTACAAACTTGGCAGTCCTGGACCTGTCTGACGGGCCGATTACCATCGACAATCGGTCCTCGACCTTTGATGAACGAGTAATGCGATCCTGGGCAGAACTTGCTGTCGCCGGCCAGGCATTCCGGCATCTCCGGGTCATTCTGTTCGGATGGCAGGAGTTTTTGTCTGATTGGATCTTTAAATACGTCCATGCTTTCCCGTCACTGTGCTATATTATTGTCACAGACTGTCCGAAGATGCATCAAAGGAACAGACGCGATTGGGAACCTCTCTCAGCTGCTGCCGGTTGGGAAGCAAGACGTGCCAAGAGGAGTGTGAAGGATTTGCGTCCCATTATTGAAAGCGCAAAGCCTGGGCTAGGGTATATCTCTGGCTTTTATGACGAGAGCATGGAGCTCTTCAAAGACCTGACACACTCAGGGCGTCCAGATCTGGTTGAAAGACTACCGTTGCTCGAGGTTGAAGTGGGTGCACCACGTGTTTGGAGGCATATTGTTGATGAGTTTGCTTCGACACGAACGATTTTCTTCGAGAACATTGCGAGGCAGACACGGGACGAAGAGAGGTCTATGGCGGTGCAAGCGAGCAACCGTGAACAGACCAAGAGAGCGAGAAACCAGGACTTGGCACCTCAGGGAACAGCATCACCGCCACCGAAGAGAAATACCCGGACTGGACATGTACCGAGACCAAGCGGGAAGAGCGTTAGCGATCTGTTGGGAGAATTCCAGACTCTTTAGACCGTAAAAATACCATAAAGATTCAAAGCAAAGAGAAAGAGAGAGAGAACCCACAACGTGTTGATTCCGGCTCGTCATGAGGCTGAACACGACGAGGCTCGGAGGTTTCCGTGGCGTCAGTAGTGGCCAGCCACTCAGCCTTGTCCTTTCCGCGCCGACGTCAGCGACAGCGGGCAGAAACGGCTCAACGGGTGACTTTGTTGTTGGAGAGTCTCTAGAACATGCTCTCACAGCTCTAGATCCAATGCTCACATGAGCAACAATTACTCAATAATTCACTCTTCTCGAGCCCTCACGATATAGCCACTCTTCAAGCTACTTGAAACTTGGACTAGCGCCCTACACTGCATACAAAAATGATCATCGCAGCCAATTGATCCGCGATTCCCCGTCCACGCCTGTAATTGCGAAGTACCTTTTGCTATCCCTCCCTGTCCTACAGTCCCACAGTCCTACAATCACCCTTCACGATACAGAAGCCGGTCAACATGACGACGCCGAACCGAGATCTTCCTGCTGCCTCTCCTCCCTCTTCCGCCGTGTCTCCGCGATCGAGTATGGACACGGCATCACCTAACAATAGAACTACATCGTTGCGCATTCCACCCTCCATGTCCAGCGCCGCTGCTCAACACCGTCAGAGCTTCAATGAACTCAGAGGACATCCTCCTTCTCCTCGGTCGTCGAGACAACCTTCCATGTCATCATTGGCTGTGCAAGATCTAATAGACAACCCTCCCGCGACACAGCCAGACCCTAGGTTTGCCGGACGCGAGTGGACAACAATTAAAGTCAACGAGTTGGTCAATGCTGACGGTCTGAGGTTTGTGGACATCGACACGGGCGTGGAAGCAGCTACAAAGGTACGACGAAGGCCCTCCCTGATTCTTGAGGCTCGCATCTAACGTCAACAGACACTCGTTGAGTCCGGTGTCCCCGTTGTCCTCATCCGCGAGAAGGCGGGTTCTCCTGTGATCGGAACTTATGATTACCGAGACCTGAATGCCTACCTGTTGCTGGTCATCGGACTGGCTCACCCAGAGGATGAACATGCCGAGGATTTTGAAGAGGTGGCGCAGCGAGCACGAGAAGGCAAAGCCATTCATCTACGAGACATCAAAGACATAAGCAAGAAAGAGCCCTTGACATTCTTGAGCAAGGATGCAAATCTACTCCAGGCTATTGAGACATTTGGAAAAGGCGTCCATCGAGTGGTGGTCATCGACGAATCTACACAACAAGCCACGGGAGTACTGAGCCAGAGCATGCTGATCAGATTCTTGTGGGAGAATGGCAGGAGTTTCCCCGTGCTTGATCAATTGTTTACTCAGCATCTTCGTGATCTAAAGATCGGGTCCAACGATGTGATAGCTATCAAGTGAGTGTTCCCAACACTTTCGATCTGTTACAGTCAACTGACACTGTCCAGCGGCGATCAACCTCTCGCGGAAGCTCTCACGCTTCTCTTGAACGAGGGCGTGTCTTCTTTACCCGTTGTCGACCACAACCACAATGTTATCGGCAACATCTCCAACGTCGACGTCCGACTACTCACCAAATCCTCCTCTCTACCTCTCCTGAAGAACACTTGCATTCACTTCATCTCCGTCATCCTCTCCACCCGCGGTATGTATGAGGGCAAAGACTCATTCCCGGTCTTCCACGTCACTCCTCTTTCTACACTCGCACATACCGTCGCCAAACTCGTGGCCACGAAATCTCACCGTATGTGGATCACCGAGCCTGTGTCACCTGGCTCTTCCGGTCCCCCAACACCATCTCTACAATCTGCGACACTTGTTCCCACATCGAGCCACTCTTCTTCAATGTCTTCATCATACGCCACACCTCCATCCGCGACATCTACACCCGCCGATCCTTCTGGAGCCACGGTCGTCGACTCCTCGCCAAAGACACCCTTCATCGCCCCATCAGGGCCCAGCGTCTCCGCGTCATCATTGCCAGGCGCACGCATCTCAGGGCGTCTCGTCGGTGTGGTGAGTTTGACGGATATTCTGGTTCTGTTTGCCCGCGCTGGTGGTTTGACCTCGGCGGTGGACCCGAGTGAGCTGCGTATGCGACGAAGACGGAGCAGTTCCAGCAGTGTGCGCAAGAGTTTCGACAATGGTTCTAGGCCAACGCAAGGCTCCAACTTGAGGCCTTCGGCTGACTCGTCAAGGAAGCCTACAGGTTGAACCAGGAAGACGGCATGACCAAAAGGGATCGTATGGTAGTCGTATTTGAAGACGAGAATGACTAGGTAGGGAGACAAATCGAGCTTTCACGAAGTGCCCAATTCGGAGCTCATGATTGTTTCGTGGCGTACGTTCTCTCGGGGTCTTGTCGACTGGAGAGGCTGGTGCACGAGGCATGGGAGTCAACCGCTTGGTCGACTGATAAAGTCGGACTTTTTTGCAAGAAAAAGCCCGACAATTGATTTTTTGATAGTTTGGCGTCCTGGGGAATTCGGACACTTGACCGCCCTGTGGATTCATCGAAGGAAAATGGCTGTTCGCGAACTTATAGATCCAGGTAGCTAAGATACCCCTTTTACTTCAGGTTACCTAGTAAATGCGTGGACGAAAGAACGCCGACCGAAGTTAGAACAAGATTTTTCTCTCCTTAACCACTGCTGTCTAAAGTCTTGAGACTCTTTGTATTGCACGTCAAGAATACACCTGCAGTGATTTACTGGACGAGCAAAGGATGTAACGTGAACACTTTTGGAAGAGAGCAAAAAGGCTGGATAATAGTGAGGAAAGCAAATTAGGAGAGAAGAATATCATTCTCTTCTTGGTTTCCCTATATTTTTTGGTTGCCTCCTTCTTCGATCATTCGATACTACCTTTCAATATTACCGTATAGTTGCTCATTGGCTTCTTCACCTTCTTCTTCCCGATGCCCTCCCCCAAAATATTAGCCCAACCCCTTCCTCCACCACTCGAGACCAATTGTCTTTCTACCCATTCCTTCCTTGCGCCATACCCTTGCCATCACTTCAGATTAACCGCCCTAAACCATGGGTCGGCCGAATATGGTCCCTAGGATACATGAAAGCGCCTCGGCTCTGTTTTGGGACAGTCGTAACATTACATAGTCCATAAAATCCGTCAGACACCAATTCGAAAAAGGCCGCCGTTGAACGCCGTGAAAGCATGTCCTGCCCCAGGTACAATACCCTGGGGACCTGGAGTTGGGAGTTTCGAACCGTGAGAAAGATCATAGTGTCGGGGTGGAGATTGAATTGTAAAGTACACCTTGCAGGCACTCGATCGTGACGCGAAGTCAAGAGATCAAAGAGAGCCACACCGGATCGGTAAGTCAAAGGCAACATAATAAACGCCTCGACTGCCAAGGAGAACCAACTAGCAGGTTGGTATTTCGTATTCGTATATCCTCATACCAATCATGTCGGTATAAGTATGATGACGTACTGAGAATGATCGAAGAAGCCTCCAATGGAAGCAGTGAACGCGAGTGACCCGAGTACCGAATTGAGTGTCGGTCATATGGGACAGAAGCTGGAGGTACTTGCGTGATCACCATCAACCGCCCACACCCTCGGGGGATGCATTTGCAGCACCATCATCCCAGGATCCATCCATGACGAAGTGGTCCCAGAAACCTTCACCCCCGGGCGTCACCTGTCCCGAACCCAGACCGGCGCCAAAGTTGAACGCCTTGCTCTCCTGGCTAAAGTTGAACTCCAGCCCGGAGGTGGGCGCGCCAGGTGTCAGCGGCTGGGTTGTGGCCGCGGGTGTCGAGCTTGTAGTCGTGGCTGTGGTGTTATCCACTTTGCTGTCAACGGCGTGCTCGAGCGCGGCAGGAGCCAGCGTCGCTGACATGCCCGGGTAGTGCGAGGGGTGAACCGGCATGCCCTTGATGGCGCCTTGCATGTCGTGCCATGGGTAGTACGGGTCCGAGATGTACTGGTCCGAGCCTCGCATCAGCATGTTGTAGCTGGGGTCGTTGGAGTCGAAACCTGGGGCATGGGCAAGCATCTGTTGCGACTCGGGTGGGAGAGATGTGGTGAATGGACCCATGTCTTGCCAGAGTGGCTGGAAGCTGTTGGCGGACTGAGGCTGTCTCATGTACTCCGGGTCTGGTTTGACATCGCTAGCGTTGATGGTAGCTGGGGTCGACATCCGCCGCTGATCAGCCATGGTAGTTTGGTTGGTCGTCGGTGGCGATGTTGACCCTTGGTTCTGGTTCGGTATTGACGCCATTGAGAGTGCTCTGCCGTGGTTTGACCTGAAGTTGGAATGGTGAGGGTTCGGGTAGGGCCCGGGGCGGTAGGTAGATTGTGGTGACTGCATTATGTTCTGGGGAGGTAGCATAGGGGAGGGGAACGCATTCGAATTGTGTTGGTATGGTATATTGGAGTATTGTTGTCCATAGGAGTTTTGCACCATCTGCTCCATTGCGGACCTCATTGCCACTTGATTGGTGAGGTATGCGGCTAGCCTTCGATTGAAATCGGCTGAACCAGTCTGAAGATGTGCTGTAAGCCGGCGGTACTGCATTGGCAAGTCATCATCCTCCTCTTCGTACATCTCCTCATTGATGACATCTTGTTCAGTGACACGCAGTGAGCGACCAGTGCGGCGCTTGTGTATCTCGGAAGCCCTTCGTGCCGATTCCACTCGAGCCTCCAGACTTCGATCGCTTCTCCTTGATGCAGCAATGTATGCTCTGGCATAGGGTCAGCTAGGTAGCAGCACAGTGATTTGGGATCTGCTTACCTTTCCTGGTTCTCCTCATGTGTCCTCTCGGTCTTGATGGCCTTGGCCGGCGGTGTAGTCCTCAAGGGCGGCATACTGTGGTGAACTCCGAATGTGAGTCCGAGGATGCTCGGACAGCTTCAGTGGTGGTAGGTTTCCGGCCCTGTGCGTGGTGGCAAAGAGATTCTGAAGGATACCGGCGTCTCCGGGAGGGTAATTGTTGGTCTGGAGAGGTGTTGTTATTCCCGATGCTTGATAACTTTGGCGGCGAAGACTGAAATTCCCAGAACAACAGAACGATTGAATATAGACAATACAATCAAGGATGTTTTGAAGGATGAGGAGCACAGAGAGGTGAGATGCAAAGTGGCAAGAAGCAGGAAGTAGATCTGTTGGCGGGAAGTAAGTCAAAGCTGGCTGGGATTGAGGACTTATGGCAAGGGAGGAGGTGCGTATGAGAAAGTTCCCAAGCGGAGTTAGAACATAAATTACGAGCGACTGTGCCTGCACAGGTGGATACGCTTGAGCCAGCAACACTGTTAGCGGCAATAGCAGCAACGGCCATGCTTCAGTAACGGGAGGAGGAAGTACTGCTGCGAAGATCGCGGGTCAGTGGTGGCTGAGGGGATTCTTGGGAGCTCCCTGTTGCTCGCTCGTTGTCTCCCGATTGAAGTTGGAGAGGAATTCAATGCTGGACCGTCTGTTGTGGTTGGCTGGAATGAACCGCAGCGGCAGAGCAGAAATGTCGAAGCAAAGGTAAAAAGGGAGCGGAAGTGACCAAGATGGGGGATTCCAAATGGCATTGGTGTCGATGCGAACGACCAATTCGCCCTACCGGACCAGGGTTCGTGCATCGACGCGGTTTTGACAGGAAGAACCAGGCCCGGAAGGGAAGGTCCCTGGCTTGCCTGACAGCTAGAGTTGGACGGGACGTGCTGGGAGTGCAGGCGATCATTAGGCGCCGATCGTGGCGACCTCGCTCTTACGCGAACCCATTTCCGGTCGGCGCAATCAGCCGGACAAAGGACTTGGGGCCTTACTGTCCTCGTAGAATTCCCAGATCTTCACATCATCCCGTCTGATGACACCCCCGAGTTAGATTCCGAACAAAGGGTACCTACTCGTACCAGGTAAGCACTTGTGGGCACAGAAGGGACCCCTTCATTCGACATCCCGCGAGGAAGGTAGTCTTTACTCTAATTAGAAGCCCTCCCAGCACTCGGCGATCTCGGACAGATGCCCATCTTGACCAGGTATGGAGTAGCCCCAGATCCTAGCGTGTCTTCGGGGATCGTGTCGAGGACCCAACGGTCACATACTTGATGCCACTGACAGCTCAGACGATCTGGTGCTAGCACAGCAGGACACGAGTGTATTTTTCCATCACACAAAGTGGACATAGTAATATCGCAACCATAGGGGTTGTCTCTCGTATGCCAGGGTTAGGGGTATCTTGCCAGTCAGAGCGGTGATGGCGGCAAAATGCCAGCCTGAGATCTATCTGTTCAGGGATTTGGGTTGCCCTGCATACCACAATCAGAGACGGGATGCTGGCCACGTCTCTGGGAGTGCAGGAGATTCAAGAGATGCTTCGTCGCCCTCAGCTTCTACTCGTAGTGTGACTCCATGCCGGTCTACGACGGAACTGCCAGACTCCGCCTCGTTTTGCCGTCATCCTGACCTGTGCCAGACGTTGAGCCTCGGCTGGTAAACGTGAAGCCGGCTGCTGATTCCCACGGCAGAAGCAGCCATGGTGTGGGGAGGCACGGGAGGATGGTCACTGAGCCCACCAGCCCGCAGGTATCCAGGACCACGATCTCTACTACCTCGTATAGCAGGGTCTCCCGGATCTTGCACGAGCCGGTAGATGACGTGAAACCCTTGCACCCTTCTGGAAACTGTAGAGCGACGGTTGTTATTATTATTCTTGTGCCAGCTACGATACGGTGAAGGTGGCACTGGTGGCCTCCTCGAGGGGAGTTCCCCAGGACGTGTCCGTGCCCATGACACCGGCTCCATACCGGAAGTGTAAGTTGACAAGTGTGATAGATTTGAAATACTGTGCTTGGTCGGCGGGGTGCGATCGAAAATCCTGAAGCCACAACAAATCTTGACTGTCTTCAGATCGCCGATTCTCTATAGATTCCAACTGATCTCCCTGTCTTCGCAGATGCGCCTGCTCCACTGGGCTTTTATCCTCCAATCCTCCCACCCACTATGACGCCGCGGATGGCTATTTCCTGCGCCCTCGATCTCATCCATCAAGTGATCCCACAGCTATGTCCCTGGCATCTGCAAGATCGGATCTGTCGTTGGATCTATTACCCGCGCGTTGATCGGTTGATCATTGCGAATCAACTGGCTTCCACCTCGTCCTTTGGCATCGGTGGTACCACTAGAATTCTAGCACCGCGATCTTCCGGCCTCGTGTGTCGTCTTCACCGTCTCCACGGGTCGAGGAAAAATGCGTTCAGATCTGACAGCCCCATGACGACCCTCCTGCCTTTCCAGTTCAAGTTTACGAGTCACGAAGCCATTCTGAGCCGACTGTTGTCACAGTCAAGACCTAGTTCAGACGAGATGCGGCAATGACAAAATTGCATGTTGACGAAAGATCCAACATTTCATAGCTGGGGTGCTTGGACCATGGCTACTACGGACGGGTCAAGTCCTTATCTCTCTCAAGGCCCTCAGCCTATTACCATGGTCACGCATAGTAAAGCCGGCGCGTAATGTTGCCCTACAGTCTTTCGGAACGCAGCTCCACGCTAATTGATGCCTAACGGCGGTACATTTCCTTGCTGTTCTTGTGGCTGACCGTTCAGTTCATAGGATACCTTGAATCTCATTTTGACCCCGTTTCCCGAGCCTGCAGGAACACCAGTGAGAAGGATCTCTTGCTGAATTGCATTCCGTGCTTTTGGTGCCATCTCGCGCCCGGTTTGTGGCTTGAGTTGAAGCGAATAGCTCTTTTCTACCGCCACCTGGAAATGCAGCCCAGTAATGCGCTGGTGGGTCGTGTTGGAGAATCTCGCGGTTATCTGAATGTTGGCAGCACCTGCGGGTCGTCGTGGTTCAAAATCAATCTCAATGGAGGACGCCAGCACCTTCACAGTGGAACTTTCAGGTAAGGAGGATTCAAAGTTCCATTCTTCCTCCGCTGGTACCGCTGTATTAGCTGGTTTCAGCGCCATCGACTGAGACATTGATTGCTGCGTGTTTACTTGTCGGGCCGGTGTTGAAGGCCTTGAGCCCGAAGACACTAACGACGCAAAGGGGTCGACAGATGCCTGGCTGAGCAGCCGTTGCTGTTGCTGTTGCTGTTGCGCCATAGGTACAGGAGTCGCAGGCTTCGACAAGGGCAGAGCGCTGGTGAGAGATGCGAAGGCGTCATAGTTCGGTTTGGGCGAGGTTGGAGGCAGAGGAAGATGACTCGGAGGAGGATTTGGGGCGCTGGAGAAAATAGATCCGGAGGGTGCTGAAAATGTTGTGCTTTGTCCAAGCGAGATGGCTCCTAGAGATCCTGGTCCAGAACTGCTGTCTCCTAGGGACAGACCTAACAGGTCATCCTCGACAGTGTGTGGCTTGGATTGTGTGTGCGCAGGTGCCGTTGTCCCCGCATCAAGAAGTGAAAGAGACCCGTTCGTATCTGACGCTGTCGGTGCATTTGCAGGTTCCGGGTCGAAATCAATCAAGGACAATTCGTTGGCGGCATTCTTGCCCACGCCAAAGGTGGTTCCCAATGTACCTTTGGCAATCTTGTTGGCGGCCTCGACCTGTCCTGCCTTCATCAATTTGTACCGTTCAATGGTCCGATGAATGCTGTCGTTGATTTCAAGGAGTTTGGCCACTGCTTCTGCATCGTCCGATTCCTCTTCGCACATTTTCTGGATCTTGGGATGTGCACTCTGAAGTGCCGAGGCAAGCTCCTATCGACGATTAGCAACTCAAAATCAGTCGCCCTGGCTGGGTTCGTACTTCGAAGACGTCTCCATCCCCCATAATGTCGCCTTCCTTGTGGTTTTGTAGCATCTCCTCTAGGATCCTTGCTTTCTGCTGTACTTTCGCGACCTCTTCGGCTGCCTTTGCCCGGTAGTTTGTCTTGTTTCTTGTATCATAGCCGGCCATCACCTTCATAAGACGATTGGCTTCTTGTAAATCTTGTGGTCTCCCTCGTCGGATCAACTCCTGTAGCTTCGCAGATTGGGCCGCTCGATCTTCCTCTTCCATCTCTTCAGCGGAGCGGAGGTTCTGTATGTTATCAGCATTGGTCGGCGGGACTGATCACGTCGTACTTACATCACTTGGATTAAGTACGGCAGCATCCTCTCTGCGGACTTCCGGAAACATGTAGCCTTTGTACAGCAACAGCCTATGCATATCTCTTATAAACCCCAGATCGTCCTTGTACCTTGACGTCTGACATATCGTCTGCCGCCATTCTTCAATCGCTTCCAGGATCTTGCTCTGGACTCGGCTCGGCCGCACAGGAGGTCGTTCAGGAAACCGCCGGACGAGTTCATTGAGGAATTCTTTGGTACTGATCTGTAGGTGGAACGGATACCCACAGTTCTTGACACATATATCGAGCAAGGACAGTGCTAAGAGGGAGACGTTGGGATTGCGGTGATTGATAAGTTGGACAATGGTGACGGCAGCTTCGCGAGGCGCATTGCCCTTCTTCGAGTTTACCAGGTCGACGATCTCGAGGTTCAAGGCTAGATTGGATTCGAGGTTGGCGACTGGGTCGCAGGCATTGTATATGTAGCGTTGTAGTGTTGATCGAGGGGGGGAAAAGCCGTCGAACTGGTACTGGTTCCTGGAGGCCATTCTGGCCGAAGTCGCTTCCATCATATGTACACAATTCGCGTGAATGAAGCGCGTGTGGTCGCTGTTAGAAAGACTGCACCCAGACTGCGCTCTTCTGTCTACCGACGCTGACCATGGAACACTGCCACAGCAGCCTCCAACGAACTACGCGATTCTTGGCGGCGCCCTGATAATCAGGCTTAACAAAAGTGGGAAACAACGAGGGGCGGTTACAGCCTCGCGCGGGGCCTCCCGACCAATGTTCACAAACACCCAAATGGGATGGACACCGTGTCAAATACGAGTCTGGAAAGTCTGTTCGAGCCTCTACCACAGTACGTTGGAATTTGAAAGTTGTTGAGATCCATGATGTACGCCTGGACAAATGCTACAGCCGATGCTATGTCTCCCAATCCGCCCGGCTTATGCTCACGCTCATGCCCAAACAAATTCAGAAAATGCACTCTGTGCCCATATCACCTAAGCCGGCGTGGGCTGGCTATCTCCGCACTTTTCAATGGTGGAGGTGCTGGTAGGTCCTTCATCGGAGGTGGCGGTAAAGGACCGCTGGGTGGTGGTGGCCGTACAGACAGTGGTGGGCTCGCAAGCGGATTTCTGTTGTTTACCAAAGAGTTGCTGCTGCTGGTTCTTGGTGGAAACATGGGTCGTCCCGAAGGCTCAATCGCTGAGGCAGGTTCCGGAATGTTGTCGCGATCATTGAAAGCTAACCGGTTAGCACGATTGGTAAGCCCGCTGAGCGGATCTCGTGTCTCTAGCGACAAGTGCTGTAGTGATAGAGGCGGAGGAGGTGATCTCTCCGCGATTCCTGTCGGAGTATGTTGACTTGGTTGAGAAGCGAATTGTGGAGCGGCGACTGTAATATTGCCCGAGGTAGGACTTGCATATCGTCTTGCTGTTACCGGGGTACCTCTGATATCACTAGCGAATGACGAAGTCGAAGCGGCCGAGTTCGTGTATGAAGTGTCTGAGCTCGTACCGTCGCTTTTCAGTGATTTGGGTGCTGGAGGCGCCAAGTATGATTTCCGATTGTGTCGTTCCATCATTGACACGGCCCATTCTTGCAAGTCGACCGGGGTCCGTTTCGCGGCCTGCACAAAGTTGTCCCGATCGTATAGCTCCCTAGGTGTCGGCCTCTCGTCCGCGAGCTTCAGAAGACATTTGGCCACAAAATCCTCCAGGATGGCGGGAAAGGCTTCACTCTTGGGCAGTTTCGGTGCTGGCTCATGCACAATGGTCTGCAACAGGTCAAGGATGCCCATTGGTCCAGCACTGGCTCTGTCGCCCGCGGCAGAGTCGCTGGAATCAAAGGGAAACCTGCCGATGGCCAGTTCCATTACTGTCAACCCCACACTCCACACGTCTGATTTTATGGTGTATGCTCCTCCCTGAATTCGTTCTGGTGCCATGTATGTTGAGGTGCCGACAAAGGTATTTGCAACTGAGTTGACCGTCTCGGTGGCGACACCGAAGTCACATAGCTTGATCATGCCACGGGAATTAACCAGGACATTTGATGGCTTGATGTCACGGTGCATTATACGATGTGCTTCATAAAGGTATACAAGGCCTCCAAGGATAGATTCGGTAATCTTACCAAGCACATCGACACGGATCGGACCAAAGTCTTTGGATATACGGTCCAAGGATCTACCCAAATGTCAGTGACGGCTTGATGATGTATATCTGTCAACACGTACCCGCAATCCATGTATTCCATGCAGAGCACAATATCTCGAGCTTCATTCTGGAAAGCGCCGTAGAATGTGATCACATAGGGGGAGCTGCAGTCGTGGCCGACTTGTAACTCCCTCACGATCTGCTTGCGGACGTTTTCTTTTGCGTCGACTCTAATAATCTGCAGCCTCATTAGCACCTGGGAAATATTTCCAAGGATGTCTCGGTGCCGACCTTTCTTGCCATGACCACCTTGGTCGAGGCATGCATGACCTTACTGACGGTACCTCCATTTCCAGCACCCAGCTCTTTGAGGACTATTAGATCTTCGCTCCTGAGGTCAAGCTTGAACTCTAAGCCAATCTCCAGTGTGTCTGTCCGGTCACTCTCCGAATTTCCCAAAGCACCCGGTATTTGTGAATCTCCCTCGGACGGGTTCGCGGTCCTCGGCGGCGGAGCACTCAGCGCCAGCCCCTTGACATTCTTTCTCTTCAGCGTCCTGGCCTTGAACTGGTCAGACATGATGCTGTCTGTCTCTAGAAGTCGTCGAGAAAGGTTTCCGTGATGCCGAGTTCGCAGCGGATCCGATATAAGGAGGGTGAGGTGGTAGAAGGGAGGTACAGGATGTGCAGTCGAGGCTGTAGGAGCGGATAAGGGCAGAACAGTGAAGTGGGCGGCTATTCAGACCCAGAACGCAAGGACAATGTGATCCATGAGGCGCTTAACAAGACGACAATAGGGCCGGTAAGAGCAGACTTTCTCCGGCTATGTGAGGCCGTTGAACTGTAAACAAAGGCCAGTATGCATCGATAACTCCAAGACAGATCAAAATGCTGCAAAGAAACAGCTGGAATTGACGGAGTAGGTGGGAGTAAGTTGGTTCTTGGAGTTGGCAGATCGAAATGGTGAAACTGGAGATAGGGGCTATGCAGACAGTCCAGTGAGGATCTGGGACGATGACCGCGTAAGTTGACGTCTTAAAGCAGAAGCAGACGAGATCTGGTCAATAGTTCGACACATAAGAAGACTGTAGTTCGTGATGGTTCGCCGATAATCTGGTTAGTCGTAGATCAAGCGAAGGCGCCTATTTCCTTTGAGGCTTGTACCGCAGTCTGCACAACCTGTAATGAGGAGTTGGATCTGCACATTGGGAACCTCCCGCCCCTGCAAGTACTTCGCCGTATTAGTCTCGGCTCCTACGCAGTACGGAGGGTCACAATGACACTGTTTGGGCAATCCCCCAAAAAAGAAACTTAGACGAATGTCTGTGACTTTTGTCCTCTAGATGTCCTTGACAGCACTTTATCCTGAACGGTGCTGTCTTTGAGGTGCGACTGACTGTGGTGCTGCTACTTGCTGCCTGTTTCCCTTCCCTATCTTACATTCGACATTCCTCTTCCCTCATTCCTTGACTCGAATCGCCATCAGCATGGATCTCATCGACGATCGCGCAGTCCTTGACGATGAAGACGAGGATGAATCTATTGACGAGGAGACCGGCGAAGTGAGGAACCGGCAAAATGGAGCCAATGGTCGCTTTGACGATTCTTCTGAGGACGAGGAAGACGATGACGACGAAGAAGCCGCAGCGGAGGTAGGCCTCCTTCCCATTTGCGCATGTCTGGTGATACGTGTTGACACTCTTTTCTAGGTTGCG
The DNA here is from genome assembly GCA_035928285.1 of Vermiconidia calcicola. NCBI lineage: Eukaryota > Fungi > Ascomycota > Dothideomycetes > Mycosphaerellales > Extremaceae > Vermiconidia > Vermiconidia calcicola. Next base: position 156,054 of record JAXLQG010000018.1, read on the forward strand.
AAAGGCTTCATCGTGGATGAAGACGAAGAAGAAGAGGAAGCCCGCCGAGAACGAAGACGCGAACGCAAGAAACGTCGCCGTGAAGAGCGCGAAGATGAAGGCCTCGACGAGGAAGATCTAGAGCTTATTGGGCTGAAACCTACTGAAGAAGCCCCCGAACCCAAATTCAAGCGCCTAAAGCGTGGCCCTCGCGAAGACCGGGATGCGCAGCAATCCCATGGCGTCAACGATATCTTTGGTCACTCGGATGAAGAGGAAGAGGCTGTTGACTACAATCGCCGAAGCCGGCCAGATCGTCGCGGTTTGCAGGATGAGTTCGATGACTTTATCGAAGAGGATGTCTTCTCAGATGAGGAACAACAGCGACAACGAGAAGATGAAGAAGTGGCTCGGCCCAATCGTCGAGGCCTTCCAGACCTTGGTATTGCAGACGTTGCGGGACTTGATGAAGCTGCGTTAGAAGACTTCCGTGCAGCTTTCGGTGACGGCACCGACTACGACTTCGCGCTTGAGAAGGAAGAAGAAGCCGACGAAGAGGAAGCTGCTAAGGACAAGCATCTTGATCTCAAGGATGTCTTTGAGCCTTCGCAACTCGCCGAGAAGATGTTGACAGATGAAGACAACGCTATCAAATACGCCGACGAACCCGAACGACATCAGCTTGCCAGAAAGGCGTATCGTCATGTTGAGCTTACAGAGGATGAGTTCAAAGATGAGGCTGGCTGGATATCCAAACTTATGCTTCCCACCAAAAACTTCCCTTCAGAACTCCATGAACCTTTCAGACGGGCTGTCGCCCATGTTCTGGAATTTCTTGTGCGGGACGACTACGAAGTACCGTTCATATTCCAAAATCGGAAGGATTATCTGCTACACGTCGTGCAGAAAGTCGTGGGCAGGGAGGATGACGGCACTCCACGGACAGTCGCTGATGCCACCAGACTTCTTGTTCAGCGCGACCTGTGGCAAATTTTCGAGCATGACCTAAAATACCGCGCCCTTACCGAAAAAAGACAAGCATTGCAGAAGACCTATCAAGACCTGAAATCGGCCAAGATCCCCGACGATGAGACTTTCCAGCAGATGCTTCCTTTAGCTGCCACGATGGAGGAGCTGCAGGACCTCCAGGACTACCTCTACTTCGAGTATGCTTCACAGCTGAAGGACTTGGCTCTGACCTCGAACGGCGACACAAATGGTGTCAACATGTCTCAGAAGAAAGCCTCCACAAAAACCGTCTACGAGGAAATACGCACTTCCAAAGCCTTCGGTCTCGTTCGTGCTTTCGGCATATCCGCAAACGCTTTCGCGCAGAATGCCGCCAGAGAAGGTGTTCGAACGTATACGGAAGACCCTACTGACAGTCCGGAACATCTTGCAGACACATTGATCGACGACGAGTTCCCCACATCCTCCCGAGTACTGAAAGCAGCCAAGTCCATGTTCATTGAAGAACTTGTGATGAGCCCGAGGTTTAGGGGTTATATCAGGAAATCCGCCTACACCGAAGGGGCCGTTGATTGCCGCCGGACTGAAAAGGGTCTTCGCAAAATCGATGAGCAGCATCCATACTATGAGTTCAAATACCTGAAGAACCAGGACTTTGCAGCTTTTTTCCAGAGACCAGATCTCTTCCTCAAGATGTTGAAGGCCGAAGAAGAGGGTCTGGTGAACATTCAGGTCCGTTTGAAGAATCCCGAATCATTCAAAAAGCAACTATGCAAGCACATTGAGACCGACAATTACTCCACTGTTGCGGATGCGTGGAATGCTGAACGCCGCGACGTGGTGTCCATTGCGGTCGATAAGGTAATGAAGCTCATGGGGCGCCTTGTCAAAGAAAACCTCAAAGAGCAATGCGAAAACGTCATTGGCACCGAATGCCGAGAAGAATTTACCACACGTCTCGACCAAGCACCATACCAGCCACGTGGAATGAAAAAAGGCACGACTCCTCGGGTACTGACTCTGTCCAATGGAGGTGGTGTCCCTGGCCGTGATCCAATCTATTGGGCATATGTGTCGGATGATGGCAGGGTTCTTGAGCATGGCCGGTTTAAGGAACTTGGTCCTGGCGATCGAGAACGCAGCATTCCAGATGGTAAAGACGTGGAGGCTCTGGTAGACGTTATTCGTCGGAGGGAGCCAGAAGTCGTTGGAGTTTCTGGCTGGACCCCGGACACACGAAAACTGCTTGCGAACCTTACCACCCTTATTCAAAACCATGATCTGCGCGGTCCCACATTCGCGGATGAGGACGACCGAGATCGCAGCGAACTGTTGGAAGTCATCTTGGTCAACGATGAGGTGGCGCGTATGTATCAGACAAGCGACCGAGGCAAGACAGATCATCCTGGACTCCCACCCTTAGCGCTGTACTGCGTGGCCTTGGCTAAGTACATGCAAGACCCTCTCAAAGAGTATGCTGCTTTGGGTAGGGATCTTGTCTCGCTCAGCTTCCACCCAGCTCAGAACCTTCTTCCTCAAGAAAAGCTACTCAGCAAGCTGGACATGGCATTGGTCGACGTTGTTAACATGGTTGGAGTGGACATCAATGAGGCTGCTAGTGATATGTCTGTTGCAAACCTCCTGCCGTACGTTGCTGGCTTGGGCCCACGAAAGGCTGCGCATGTCCTCAAGGTCATACACCTCAATGGCGGGTATGTCAGCACTCGTGAAGATCTCCTCGGTGTGAACGAGAATCACCCTGCAATGGGTTTCAAAGTATGGAGCAATGCCGCCTCGACATTGCACATACACTTCGACGCGCAGGAGCCGCAGGCCGAATATCTCGACGCGACACGTGTGCACCCCGAAGACTACGACATTGCTCGCAAAATGGCTGCTGACGCTCTTGAACTCGATGAAGAGGATATTGAGGCCGAGCGACAAGAAGGTGGGCCCGGGGCTATCGTTCGACGATTAATTCGAGAAGAGGCGCAAGAGCGTGTCAACGACCTTGTTCTTGAGGAGTACGCCGAGCAACTGGAGAAGAATCTCAACTCGAAGAAGCGCACCACCCTGGAGAATATCCGTGCGGAACTCAACGAGCCTTACGAAGAACTGCGAAATCCATTCCGCAGTACATTAGGCGAGTCAGAAGTCTTCACGATGCTGACTGGCGAGACCAGAGAATCATTACAGAAGGGCATGAATGTGCCTATCTCTTTGAAGCGGGTCAGTGATAGTCAGATCGAAGGTAAACTAGATTGCGGCTTGGACGCTATTGTTGAAGACGGTCAATGGCCGGACAGTGGTATGTCGCCAAAACAACTGTACACCATCCATCAAACTGTGCAAGCACATATCACCTCGATCAACCGCAAGGATTTTGTGGTGACTGTCAGCTTGAGAGAAGAGCAGACAAAGAGATCTTTCAAGAGATACAACCACAGCGACCGCAATTACAACGAATGGGACGATCGTGAAGAAGCTGCAGATAAAAAGCTGCTCGAGGAGAAGGCCGACTCTGGAGGTCGTGTCACTCGAGTCATCAAACACCCTCTGTTCCGACCATTCAACGCCAAGCAGGCAGAAGAGTATCTGGGCAGTCAAAACCGTGGTGACGTGGTTATTCGCCCGTCATCCAAAGGAAATGACCATCTTGCGGTGACTTGGAAAGTGGCTGATGGCATCTTCCAACACATTGATGTTCTTGAGCTCGACAAAGAGAACGAATTCTCACTGGGGAGAACTCTGAGAATTGGTGGTCGCTACAATTACTCAGACTTGGACGAGCTTATCGTGCTGCACGTCAAGGCCATGGCACGAAAAGTGGACGAAATGTGTGGCAATGAAAAGTTCCAGGACAAGTCCAAGGCTCAATTAGGTATGTGCGACCGTGTCGGTATGCAACGGAGAGTACTAACTGTTGAGCAGAGGAGTGGCTAACCACATACACCAACGCAAACCCCAAGCGGTCGATGTATCAATTTTGCATCAATAGAGAACGGCCCGGACAGTTCCACCTCATCTTCAAAGCTGGTCAAAAGGCGAAGCTCATGGATTGGAGTGTGAGAGTGATCCCGCAGGGTTTTGAGCTTATGAAGAACCCATATCCTACGATGAGGGATCTATGCAACGGGTTCAAATTGCTCTTCCAGAACATGCAGAACGCTGCAAACATAGGTGGAAGAAGATAGTCAGCTACGATGGTCACACGAAATCAGTGGCTGTATTCACTGTATACTAGGAGCCTTGAGGGTGGACATGGCCTATGGAGGGCGCAAATGCCATGATGACCTTCTCTTTTCGTCCCCTCTCGCTGATATCTAATCTTTATACCACTGTATGCATAGCCTGGCTTTATCATATCTTACTCCCCAATTTGCCCATATCCATCTGCCTCTCATCCTCCAGCGTCTCATTGACAAACCTGACCATCGCATCCACCATGGCAGGTGGAACTTCATGCCCGATGTCGGGGTAGACAATATCCTCCAGATAAAGGCCTCCACCTTCAAACCAGCCTCCCTTCCCAGCGGCCTTCTTCAGCCAGTCCATAAAGGGCTTACTATGCGCGTAGTTGACCAATTTATCACTCCCGCCCGACAAGTTCAGGATCCTCTTGTTCCCGAAACACCTCGCCATCAACGGCATGACCTTCTCCTTGACCTCTTGACTCATCTCGCCATGCTCGTGGCCAGGCCGCTTATCAAGACCAGACCCAGACCCCGACCACAAAAGACCCGCCGGGTCCAGTCGACGCACCGCATCGACCAAAGCCGCCGGAAAATCCGGACTGCCCAGAAACTCCCGCCCGCCAGTCTCGAGCCACGTCTTGCGCTTGGACAGTCTGGCCCGATCGCTCATCAGCCGCGCGTAGTCGGGACACCCAATCGTCACGACCGCGGCACTGAACCGGGGATCGTGCATGAGGACATGCCACGCGGCATGCCCGCCGAGGGAGATACCGAGCACCACATTCTGCACGATCCGCCTCTCGCCATGCGGGAAGGCGTACGCGGACAAATAGTCCAGCAACAAGCTCGTGTCCTGGGCCGTGCCCGCGTAGCACGAGAACATATCCTGCGCGTGCCGCTCGTTTCCCGACCGCCAGGCCTCGTTGGACAGCTTGTCGACCAGGCGTGTGCCGTGGTTGCGCTGATCAAAAGCCACGGCGATCAGGCCCTTTTGTTTCCCCTTCCCTTTCCCCCTGGTCTTGTTCCAGTCCGTTATGATATGCGCCGCGAACGGGGCCATGCATTTCTGCGTCTGGAGACGCGGGTGCAGAAGCCACAGGACCGCGACATCCGTGGTCGAAGGGTCTAGTTCGGATAGGCCAAACACCGTGGTAAGTATGCCTGCGATGTGGTATGTCGTGGAGGAAATGGGTTCCGGGTGTGGGATTGAATGCGTGGTAGAGCCGGTGTTGGGCGTGCTGGGTGCGGCGTAGGTGTATTCTACAGGGTTGGGCGTGGCGGCTTTCTTAGACATGATGGGAGATGAGAAGGAGACGGTCCTGGGAAGGGTATAGAGGAAGAAGGCGAAAGCGTAGAGAAGAGAGCAAAAAGCAAATGGAAGAATATGATACTCGAGTCGTTGAGCCGCGGCTCATTGATGAACAGTTCAGTTCATACGTCAATGTTCCGGTATGCGGGGAATCTCTCCTTTTTGTTCTCCAACTTCAAATATATCTCGCGAGCTCGATATCTCGATATCAAACCCGTCCAAACTAGCGGAAAGCTGAAAGTTGGTTCACGAAAGTTGTCATGTACAGTGCCGATTGTCATTGTCAGCTATGTCCACCTACACTTCCGCTGTTCTATTTCTCTAACGCTGCTATCTCAAGAAGTTTCACATAAGCTCACGCTGCATCTGAAGCCGCACACTCGACAGAGCACCCCATCTCAACATCTTGCATTGCTCGGGCCGTCTCATTCATCGACCGTATCGTGCCAAAGTATCCATGATATTCTGCACGTTCTGCTGTGACTGCTGTCCAGCTCCATAAACTGGTGCACCACCATATCCTTGCTGTGGTTGTTGCCCTGACGGCGACTGAGGAAACTGTCCACCCTGATTCTGCCGAGCAACATTGCTGAGTAGACCTGCAAGGTCAGACGGCGGAGCTGCGCTTGCAGCACTCTGCGGTTCTCCAGGCTGTCGTAAATTTGCCAGCAGTTGCTGGAGATTGGCGGAAGAGGTCGGCGTCACAGGAGTCTGTGCTTGACCCTGATATGGAGCAGGCTGACCGTAGTGATATTGACCTTGCTGCTGCTGTGGGAACGACGGAGGCATTTGAGGTGGATACTGCGGAGGAGGAGCAGGTTGGCCATACTGTCCTTGAGCATATCCTTGAGGAGTGGGAGGAGGAGGAGGAAATTGTGGAGCCTGCGTGTAGCCTCGTTCCTTCTGCCGGGCGTGAAGGACAATGTCCGCTGCAATTGAGACATCAAGATCGGCATACTCATTGAAGTTGACATTCGAGGCACCTGCCGACCGGTCGAATACCTGGAGAGGAATCCTGCTATTGTACTGAGCGCCCTGAGTCAGTTTGACCACAGCCTGAACACCTTCGATGATCTGCCTCTTCACCACGCCATTAAGTGGTAGTCGAGGGCTGAGCCATATAGTCGAAGCTCGTAGGCCTTTGGCACGAAAACCCTGCTCGATCCAATTAATAAAGCCCTGCGCGACTGTAGACTCAAGGATCAACAGCTGCACGTCGGGGATATCGCGGGGTTCTCTTCGAGGCACCGGTAAGGTCGCTTCTTCATCGTAGCCAACGGGGACTGGCGGTGGGAAGCTACCATAAGGTGATCTGGGCCTGCCGTCGGGGCCAAATCTGGGACTTTGCACGACAGAACGGTAATCATCTCTCGAGCGATAGCCCTTGGGAGATGGCGAGCGTCCACGATAATCATCACGTCTGTGCCTTTCTTCTCTGAATTCACTGTAGTTTCGTCCCGAGCGATCACCTTGACGTTGAACTCCACGGTCTGGGGATCTGGATCGACGTCTTTTGTTTCCTTGCCCCTGCCCTCGGGTATTCTTCTGAGGCTTAGAGATCTCCAGATGGACCTTTCTTCCTCGAATCTCCACTCCTTGTTCTGCCTGGAGTGCAGCTTGGCACGAGGGGGCCTCCAGAAACTGTACAAAGCCATAGGCCTGCTTGATCGAGATCTGGGCTAAGCGACCGTGTTTGTGGAAAGTATGGAACAGATCACGTTTGGTCACCTTTTCGCTGGGCAAATTACCCACAAAAAGCCGGGAGCCATTTGGAAACTTGTCCCAGATACCCTCAGTCACATATCGACGCTCGTCTTCAAGGAATTGATCATACAAACTCTGTGTCTGGGGTGTCCACGGTCGCTCACTTGGGTCCGTTGATCTTGTCGGCTCAGGAGGTTGAAAAGTTTGTCCGTGCAAAGGAGGCGGCGCATTCTGGGGTGGCAACTGGCTTACAGCTTGGGGCCAGCCAGGTGGAAAGTGGGATGCAAGATCCTGGATCATGGACTGGGCTGATCCGGGTACGAATGATTCTGCACTGTTGGCTTGGGCGGCATCGTTGTTCACGTGTTGATACGGTGTTTGTGTCTCGGCAGCAGAAGTAGGAAATGTCTGGTAGCTGGGAGTATCTGATAGTTCCAGGTTGGCCGGCGGTTTTGGGGGCAAGCCTGGAACAAGTGGCAGTATTTGGGTGCCTGGATCGATGAACGATGCGGCAGTAGTCGGAGCAGAAACAGGCTCAGCCGCGGGCGCAGTAGAAGCAGACTGGGAGATAGTGTCCAGAAGTGACTGATAATCAACTCCACCTTGAGCAGGCCGACCATCAGAGTTCAGGGGCTCGGAAATGTTTTCAGCACCGCTGAGATGGACAACATTGGCTTCATTGGCATTGGTGTGGGCAGTAGTAGTCTCAACACCGACATCATTACCGAACTGCGGGCCAGCTTGCGTCTGACTGGAGGCACTTGGTGGGTCATGTGGCTGTTGTGCAGACGCGTGTTGGTATGTAGAAGTGTTCGCAAGGGCTGAAAGAAGTGTGGAATCGCCTGCAGCATCATTCTGGGTATTTTGGCCATTTGTGTCTGGGGCGCTCTCAAAGCGCACGTTTTCTTCCTCGGCACCACGCAGAAAATTTTGAACAGCGTCTTGTTCGTCAGAATTTGTCTCAGTCATATTGCGCGCAGGGTCTGAATAAGGAGAAAGGTTTTGATTGTGTGGAATATTGTAGGTCGCAGTGTCATTAAAGACTGGGTCCATCTGGTTCAGCAACACGGGAATATTTGAAGGCTCGGGTAAGTGGACAGGCCGTGGGCTCTCTGGAGTCTGGGATCTACCAAAGCGTTGCGCTTCCGGTGGAGGGTTTGTTTCACTCATTTTGAGGCGGTGCGATGCATGGAGGGCGATTTCAATGTTGTAAGGCTTGTAGGCCAGGGAAGAAGTTGAAGAAAGAGTAGGGAGATCTCAACCGAGCTTCATCAACACCAAGACACCCACACAGCAAGACTGACTGAAGAAAAGAGGACGAGAAGCTTGAACAAGATGGTGACTTGTTGTATGATGGGAAGCAATTTGACGTGAGTGTTTGCTTGAGAAGAAAGCGCAGAGGAAGCTGCAGCCGGAGAGTTCGGAAAACCTACCTCTTTCCAGGTACAAGCTGAGGAAGCCTTCGGCAAACTTACCTATAGATAGAGTCGTCTGATTGTGATGAAAGCTGCCAGTCGTTGACCTTGTCCAGAGTGGTCATCTCAGTCAATGTAAAGCATTCTTTGTTGTCACCAATGCTGCCATGGTGTAGAGCTGCGCGTCATCTGACCCCATGGTTATTATGTCGTCGTCACTTGTCACAGGGCGCCCCAAGGTACTACGCTGCCAAGGTTGAGCTTCCTGAATATGACTACAACGCAGCAAGAGAATGGTTCAAGAACTACAAGGCTACCGAGTCTCTTCACGGGCTTGGAGAAGTGACCTACAGTCGATCCAGTGGCCCTGGTGGTCAGAATGTGAACAAGTATGATTGAAGGGCGTCCTATCCCATGTCTTGATCTCACTGAAGCAGAGTCAACTCTAAAGCACAACTCCGCGTTCCTGTTGATCGCCTCTTCGAAATGCTTCCTGCCGTCTTGCACAAAGGTCTCCTTGCATCCAGATACTATGCCCAGAACTCTTCCAGTCTCGTGGTTCAAGCCGACGACAGTCGCAAGCAGCAAGCCAACAAGGAGGCCTGTTATCGTAAGCTCAATGAGCTGATTGTGGACGTGTACAAGCACAATGTACCAGGCGAAACAACAAAGGAACAGAAGGAGAAGGTACAGAAACTTCAAAAGGCGGAGAACGAAGCAAGACTGAAAAGGAAGCATTTGCATTCGAGCAAGAAGCAGTCAAGGTCAAAAGGTGACATAGAATAGTATTTCCAAAAGCTGCTGTTGTGTGCAGATTTTGTTGTTGTGCCTGTCTAGGAACTTTTCAAGGATCTCAGTACCGAGTCTCCCACAGTCTTGATCCCTTCGTCAAGGTTCGGTGTCTCCATAACTTTCTGTAACCAATCTTTTACCCAAGTGACAAGTTCTGAACTGCTCGTCCTTGTTCTGGCTTCTTTGAGGCGTGCTAGGAACTGTCTGAAAGCAGCAGGAAATTCTGGCGTATCGGGTGGCACTGATACAATTGGCAGTAGAATATGACACACTTGACTGTGCCAATCCTGCGGGTTGTCCTTCATGAGTTCAGTTTCCACGTGAGTTGCGATCCTCCGAGAAGCCGAAAGATCATCGTACTCGACCACCATATGGAAAAAGTCCAGACCGAAGGAAGGCTCCCTGAAATGAGCCATGGCGGCGTCGAATATCGCAATCGGGATATCACCGCTCAAGGCAGGCGTCGATTCCAGATTTTGTAAGGCTGCGTTATCAGATTCCTCTCCTTTCTCTTCAGGATTGACATCCATCGCTGTCAATCTGGGCAGGCGCATGACGTTCTCGTCCTCCGCGACATCCGCGGTCTGGCCTCTCTGACTGTCCGCAATGCCTAGGACTTCTCGACGGGCTTGGATTTTGGCAATGTGTGACATCTCTAGCCTTCCATACTCCAGCCACATAGCTCGTGAGCTTTTGCAAAAGCGCAAACCTCTCTGCATATAACTCCTGGCCTCAGTCATGTCCCCATTCTCTTCAATTGCAAACTGCGCTGCATATATCCATAGATCCGATTTTCGAGGATGTAGGCGAAGAACGTTGGCGAATAACTCTTGCAGCTTCTTGTAGGCTTTTTGTTTCCTGGCAAAATCGATTGCCTGCAGCCATAAATCCACATCTCCAGGGTGTTTTCTCGTGCCCCGGTCGAAGACGAAGAAAATGCGCCTCTTCCCACTGTGCGTGGTTGACTTTACGCCTAGTCTCTTGACTCTCTTCCGCCTCAAAGCATCGACGTTGATTTCGAACTCGGCATATCGGGCGTAGTCTGAGGGCGTTGAACCTCTTGCGTTAATTTTGTGTTCAAAGTCGGATCGTTTGCGGGCAATGCTGCTGATTTCTTCCGCGCTGAAGATGTTCTTGCGTTCGTACTCTTTGAGCTCCGGTATCGACTGCTCAAGAAAGAAGCGAGCCTTGTCGCTAGCGGCTGCCATTCTACCACCTGTGATTTCTCCGGTCTGTGTTGCAGGAATCAACGCTGCGCTGATCGTCAACCGTGGAGGGAACTTTTTTTTCGCGCCAGTTGGAGAATCGAGATGATGTCGTTGAAAGAAGTTTGGCCCCCAAAGTTTTCGGCGTGCCGCGGCTGCAGCTAAAGAACAGTGGCAGCCGATCAGGGGCCACCTCGAACTCGTACTTCGTATGTACTTTTCTCAGGGCGCAGCTTGATGAGAGAACATTTGTTTGTCGCTTCTTCTTGTCATTCATTTACCTCTTATTCTTCCTTTCTCCGGCGGATGCAGGTTATCGTTTGACAGCCTGCATTCCCCTGCAATGGCACCCAAGAAGGAGGGCAACGTGGTTTTCTCTGTGCGTGATCCCAACACCGGTCGTTGCTGCAACTAACACCCTCCAGTTCAATGGAAAATACGTTTCTTGGGCTCATACAGTCGTTGCATATGCTGCGTTCATTGGAGCTTTCATAGTCGGTGTCTCACTCCATTACCACAAAATTGTACAAAACGAACACTATGGCTATCCTGACGAGTGGTTCCCTTCCGTCTCTGCCACCATCGGCGACCGATACCCTGAACGATCTGTCTTCATGGTCTTTATTGCCATCACCTCTGGGCCTCGCTTTGTCCTGGTTGGGCTATTCTACCTCCTCACAAGAAGACCGAACTCCAGCCTGCCGGGTATCGTCGCAGCAACAGGACTCTTCAGGACACTTACGTGCGGAGGATGGACATACGTGACATCTACCGACGACCATGATTGGCATGATATCTTCATGATATCCTATCTTGTTGCTACCCTACCTTGGACATTGGGCTGTCTCGCCCTGAGTCCTCCAAACCCTGCGGCCATTAAATATCGAAAAATCCTGGCTGGTCTTTTCTTCGGAACTCTTGTCCCTCTAGTTTATTTCTTCATCCAGCATAAGGTTCATAAAGTGGCCGGCGGTATGCCTCCATACTTCATTTGGAAGAACAGCCAACCTGACTCTTCCCAGCATATACGATTTACGCTTTCTTTGAATGGGCACTTATTCTCTTCGACGTGGCCTTCGATGCCGTGACAGCGCTTGACTTTCAAACATTTGAACTTGTTGTGAAGGACACCAACGGTCTCAGCAGAGGGTACGTGCAGTTACTCCCAAGATATTCAAAAGTACGACCAAGTTGAACAATGGATTGGTTGGTGGCTAACCATCATCTAGTGACGCTAAGCTCCTCAAGGAATCAGTGAAAGAGAAAGAGTAAGTCATATGAACTTCAGTTGATCTCACCAACTTACCAGATGTCTAGTCACGACAGTGCTCTACTTCGTACCTCTACCTTCGACGGTCCCTATTACTGGCCCGCCATGCTCGACGCCCTGGCCGAAATTTTCCATGGCTACATTTTCTGGTCTGTCCTCACGTCTCTAGGCGTTCTCGTCTGGTACTTTCCGCTATGGCACATGGGTATATCAGGCTACGAAGTCATGGTGATGTGTACTGTTTCGCCTTTGTTGCTCGGCGTTCCATTCATTCGGTCGTTGGCAATCAAATCCAACCGATGGGTTCATATGTCGTCTTTAGTGGGACTTGTTGCCTGGCTTGTCAAGGATCCCGCCAATCGGTTGTTTACCGTTGGCTTCGCAGTATGGATGGGATGTCTGGGCTGGTCAGCCGCATGGTATGCTGAAAGACGAAATTCCTCGCGCCTCCAGAGCCGGATACTGGCTTGGGGTATCGGGCTTGTTTTATCGAGCATCTCCAAGTTCGCCAACCACACAAACAATCCTGTCTGGCCCATCCTGCATCCTGGCATTGGTGGCTGGAACAAAACTGCCTTGGTATTTGCTATTTTCGCCGTCTGGCGGTCGACTCGACAAGTTTCTACTAGTGGCGGCGACTATGTTCCATCCAATGCGAGAAAAGGATCAAGTCTTTTGGCTGGACTCGGTTTTGGTGGACTCGTGTTCGCTATGCACTCTCTGCTCTCCGACTCCAGCACGATGATTCTATGGGTCTGGGAAGGCTATCCTGTGCGAGGACCGTTGGCAGTGCCTCATGGAGCTGTCACGTTGCTCGTCATGAGTGCAGGCCTGTTCTTCGGCATCGCCTTGCCAGGCTTCTTTGGATCATGGACTGCATTTGGACTGGGATCTGTCGGTGCTGCATTGCTCACTCTCTACGGTAACTGGACTGGCTTCTACGGTGGCCTTGTTTTGGCTTTCTATACCATGGGAGTTGCTCCTGTCCTTATCTCCTCGGCTGTCCAACACAACCCAGCCATCACTTTCGGACTTGGCTTCCTCTTCTACAATGTGATGGTCTTGTTCCACGTCTGGGTTGTAGCCTATGCCTTCGTACCCGGCGGACCACTTGTCAGAGAACACACCGACTGGGTTATGATTACTACAATGCTGATGATCGGTGCCGGGGTCTTTTCGGCATTGATCACTAATGGCAGCCACAAACAGAAGACAACGTCAAGCCCTCGCGGACGAAAACAATCAGCTTACTATCTCCACATCCTACTTGCGCTACAGCTCCTGACGGGATCTATAGCGTATCTACGATTTCCGACAAACGATTATGTGCCCTACCACAAAGATGAGAAACTCATCACCACTGGTATCTGGACGATCCACTTCTCGCTTGACAATGATATGTGGTCGTCTGAAAGACGAATGCGGGATGCTATCAAGGAACTCGAGCTTGATGTGGTCGGGCTGCTTGAGTCAGATCTGCAACGTATTATCATGGGCAACCGCGATACTACCCAGTATCTGGCCGAAGATCTGGGCATGTATGTGGACTTCGGCCCGGGACCCAACAAACATACCTGGGGATCAGCACTGCTTTCAAAATTCCCCATTGTCAATTCGACTCATCATCTTCTACCATCGCCAGTTGGTGAACTTGCACCTGCAATCGAAGCTACTTTGGACGTGTACGGTACGCTGGTGGATGTCTTCGTGTTCCACTCCGGACAGGAAGAAGACCCGGAAGACCGACGACTGCAGTCAGAGTATCTTGCCAAACTCATGGGTGCCAGCCCTCGGCCATCTATTCTGCTCAGCTACCTTGTTGTCAAACCAAAAGAAGGTAACTACAACACGTACGTAGGCGAGGTCAGTGGTATGCACGACATCGATAAGAGCGATTGGGATCGATGGTGCGAGTATATCCTCTACAAGGATATCAAGAGAGTGGGTTATGCTCGTGTCAGCCGAGGTACCATTACAGACACCGAGATCCAGGTGAGCCGACCGAATGTCCTTTGTGGCCAGTTGACTAATACAAAGCAGGTCGGGAAGTTTGTGGTGGGAGAACCAGCCTCATACACGGATGAGCGAATTCCTGAAGAACAGGTTCCACCAGGACGCAGATTCCCAGCCTTGTTCCGAGGCGAGGGTGTTCGCGGTCATAGATATCATGTGTTTGACGAGCCATGGTATTATGCATGAAACATCAACCTGGAGCAAAGCTACCTCACTCAAGGAATGGAAGTGTCGATAGCTCTGAAAGTCAAGCAGACGTGACAGACAATGAAATGAAAGCCTCAGCCAATCGGACAGAGCCGTCTTGCCGTCTCGTTTTGTGTTAGCGTGGAATGTCTTATCGTTATCACGAGAATGATGCGGGGGAATCTGCTCGCTGCGCCATTCACTTCAGATGACTCAAGTGCAACGTGACGCCTTTATATCCGACTCCAACCACTTGTTCTTCTTCTCCTTCCGTTCTTCATATACTCATGTAACCCCCTCAAGTTTAGTTCTGTTCTCTTTAAGGCTAACATTACGGGGCTGGGGACGGCGTTGATCGGTCTCATTCAACTCCAACATCTGCATCACAATGGCTGATCCTGCTGTACCTCCACCTCCGGGCTCGAGGGCCATCAAGATACCGGTTCACATGAACAACAACACAGACCATCGACCACTCAATCGCCGACGCCGCAGTGCACGCTACATAAAGAACGCTGAACGAGCCGAGTCCTCGGACGCTGGTCCCTCCTCGCTAGGCTCGGATCAAGAGTCTACCTCTGCTTGGTCATACAACTCGACGTCCGCACGGACCGATCACTTCCGAAGTGTAGCTTCTCCAGGTCAAGGAAACCAATTACCTCTCATCTCGACGCCGGCCGGTAATGTGAATGTGGTTATTCATAACTCCGAGCGCAAGGACAAGCACAGAGCGAGCTATTCTGCCCATGCTCCTGCTCCGAGTGCGATCTCCACCTTGTTTGGCCAGCCCTCCTCTCCTCTCGGGCCATCGATGCTGGCATCTAGCTCGTACAAGTCGATCAATCTGAACTCAATGCACGACGACCCCGATGAACCTCCTCGGTTGATCACCTATACCAAGCACAGCCAAGGCTTCACATGGAATGACGAGCTGTTCCTACCGAGTTACATGCTTGGACGGTACGGGGAGCGAGGACGCAAGAAGCAATACGACGGAGACTTTGGAGACGAGGATCACTGTCCCGTGGCGGAGATCTTCGTCACGGATGAGGAGGCCGAGGCCATGATGCCGTAAAATGAACGTCTGGTTGCCTGCTGGAGATACGAGAATGGATGAATGCATTTATGAATATGGACGGCAATATGAATACACGACGCCGGGCAACCGCAATCAATATGTGGCATTACAACTGGCGATCGGTGGGCTTAGGCTACTTGAAGAGAATGAATGCAACGGCGGACAACACGAGGTATGGAATATACGTTATAGGCTCAATCAAGGGCGTTTGAATTTCAGGTCAGCTTGGAGGGCGTTTGATGGGTTTTGGAATAATGACTCTTTGGGGTCGGCGTGGAGGTAATGGACATGGACAGAGGCAAGGGCATGGTATCTGCAGGCGAACAAGGGAAGGACATCAAGTCTCAACTCAGTAAGAGTACTATCTTAGCAACACTAAAATCAGTCATTGAAAGACAATCTCCACATCGTAGTCTGCTTGAGTGGCCGTCTGTCAGAACAATAGTAATACATATACACAATCCTCGAGGGTTCTCCCTGGTTTGGTCGCTCAGCCATGTTCTGAAAACCGTGCTCATTCAAGACGTGAAACCCACACCCTGGTGCAAATGATAAGACTTGCATCTTCCATTGCGAAGGACGTCCGCAAGAACTTGGAAAGCCATGCTGCACTCGACCCCCAGAGATGTGGTCGCTGGAGATAAAGCTTTTGCGAAATGCTCTACTCTCTTGGATTGCAAAGTCATGCCTCACACACTGGCTCGTACAATAGCTACTTGCAGTACTCGGAAGCCCTTCGGTCGTCAATTCGGAGTGACAAGAGTCACCCTTGGAACTGCACAAGCCACTAAGCAGTGTGTTCTTATCTCAGCTGTACGGCCTTTGACCTCATCGCGTCATCAGCGGTTCTGGAGATATCGCTATTCGCTGTCGTGGAAGCATTCGTGGAATGCTCCCAGATGACTCGAGTCGGTATATAGCTTCAATGCCTTTTGCCTGACAAACCCGGCTCACAGCACGCCCGAAATGCTGTTGGCGAGAGAACGCGGGTATTTTATGTAGCTCCTCAGACAGTGCTCAAGAAAACCGCAGCATGCCACTGATTCTATTCCACATCGAGGCAGCCCACGTGCGAGTAGGCGCTTCACCCATCTCCTTGACGAGATCTTCGTAGTACGTAGGCCGGCTCGCAGGATGGCGAACCTTGCTTGGCATGGGGTACTCTTTGGTATAACGATCTTCGAGGAGGCTGTAGAGAGCATTGATTTGTCGCATCTCATTTTGTCGATTCAGTTGTGGAGAGTTGGCGGGTGTCACCAGTGCTCCATCCGCTTTAACGTTGTCCGCGGCTGCAGTGGGAGAAGTCAACTTCTTCAAACGTTGTTGCATGACCTTTTGAAAGGCGACATGTTCGGGGCGGACCTTGTCGACAGGCCATTGTTTAAGGATGCGCGCCCAGTGCTTGAGGGCGACCTAGACGGAGACATGAGCTGATGAGAAACACTGGTTGTGGTTAGACTCACAGATTGCTGAGCTGCCATCTTGGTGGACGAGTATGGCGAGCTTTGAGAAAAGGAAGAATGGTTGTCAGAGATACGATGCGCATTGACCTGAATATCGAAGTATCGAAGTTCGAAGTACGAATAAATGACGCGGACTAGATCTTCTCCGGCAACTTTCTGGCTCATTAGACTAACCTGTTTTGGGGAAGGATCGGGTTGCCTGGCTGTGCAGTTGCCATCTGCCAGTCGCTTCCGCAGTGGCGCAGACCAAATCATCCTCTGAAACCACTCACCCTACTGTGATACTCAGCATCTTCCACCTCCCTTCCTATCCTCGTCCTACGATTCCTCATCTCCTAACCCCCTCTCTATCTTTGTCGCAGCCGGTCATCGTCGACTGATTTCTCGACTACGCTGCGACTGCGACAGACTTGGTGAAGCGCAGGCCTGCGATGGCCCCTCAGCGATATGAAGCGGTAAGGATCGCCTTGATGCGGAAACCTGTCAACCACAACATGAATCAATACTGACTGCTTTTCCAGGTGAACACACATGATGATGACAACAACAACAACAATTCCCCTCTCTCTCCCGACGCTCACTATGGCATCCCTTCCTCACCTCCTCCATCCTTCCGCTCTAGAGCATCTTCACCCACAAGCCGCCGCCTGTTGAACCAAGATCCCCTCTCTACGGAAGCCCATCGAGACCTTGAAGATACTTTTGACGATGGAGAAGCGTCGGATGAAGAAAATGATGGTGACGATAGACAGCGATTGATGAGAGCCGAACCACCAACCGCAAGACAAGATGCGGCATCCCCACGAATCCCCGCTGTCGAGGCACCACCGGTGCCTACAATTGAGCGTAGAGTGACGGAACTTCCGGCTTTCAGGCCAATGCCAACATCTACTCGAGCGACAGACGGTGTTTTCGCGAATCTGTCGGCAAAGCCAGAAAGAGGTGAACAACTTGATGACAAACCACCCGTAAGTAGTGCGCTGGATTGATAATAACATAAACAACTAACATGATTCTAGACATATGAACAAGCTGCCGCCGATGCAACTCCTCCATACTGGGAGACCACGATACTGGCTCCTGGCATGTCATCTGACGAGGTTTACGTTGATGGACTTCCTGTCGGCTCCGTTTTCTCCTTCGTATGGAATGGCATGATTTCCATGTCTTTCCAACTTGTCGGTTTCCTCCTCACCTATCTTCTTCACACTACACATGCAGCAAAACATGGCAGTCGAGCCGGTTTGGGATTAACCCTGGTCCAATACGGCTTTTATATGACTGGTTCTAGTGATGGTGGTCAAGATACGGGCAATCCTGGACAATTCTCGAATGCATCCCCGCCGGATCCGAACAGCCACGATTTCGATCCCAATACTGTCGATGGAGCAGGGAATCCAGCTTCAGGAGGGCACGGCATGGGAGGTTTCACGAGTGCGGATTGGATATCATACGTTTTGATGATTGTTGGCTGGTTTATCCTTATCCGGGCTGTCTCGGACTTTTTACGAGCCAGGCGGCACGAACAACTAGTCTTGCAGAGTCCGAGTCGAGGTCTTCCTGTACCTGTAGTTGCTGAGGGTGAGACTCCCGAGCAAGCTGCATGAGATATGGAGTCGTTGAATTATACCATTTTCTTACTCTTCGATATCGTGTCATAAGGCCTGACGATGGGCACACAAAACGACGTTGCTTCCAGGCAATCTGATATGCATCATGTTCATTGTTTCGTATGTTTGTTTGATTTGAGTTTTCTTAATCCGCTTGATTTACAAAGTCTTCAACTATGGCTGGAGGTGGGAACATACAAGATTGCAGTGACAACGTGCTTTATGATATAAAGGCGCCTATGCTCCTGTGGCAAGTCCTTTGTCCTTCTGTCCTTTTCCCACATTCCTGTCACACCGCGACCCTCAGTCGCCCCCTAAATGCGTAGACGGGACCCAGGATGGAGCTGTTGCGTCAGGTCGCAGAAGCTTGGTTGTTGTATGACAAGGCCCAAAACTAGGAAGCTAAGTTAAGTTCAACATATCAAACTCGTCGCTTGTCGGTTGGCAAGAGCAGAGTGCTAGTTGGACATATCAATCCTGTTCTCGAGACGTCGCTGGTCGCGCAGCTCCGTGAGTCGTTCAAGCGCCTTCTGGAGAGGGATGAGTTCGCCCATTCTCTGGGTTTCGAGGTCGTCGCGGTTGCGGATGTTCACCGTGCGGGTTTCTTGTTCTTTGGCACCGACAACTGTGGTGGACAGAAGATGGGTTAGTAAATGTATCACAGAGGGAACCGAAACAGTCTCCGCCCGGTCGCGCGCAGAGACATGAGAAGACTTACCAAAGATAAAGTTATACTGGGCCAACTGCCCTGATCGAATCTTCTTCTGCAGAGTATTGCCACTGACATCAATGTCGACGTACATTCTCGCCTTGTGGAAAATGGATTGGATCTCGCGAACATAGTCCTCTGCACCTTTCATGACTGGAATGACCAAGATCTGCCGAGGCGACAACCAGAAGGGCCATTTGCCTGCGAAATGCTCGCACAGGATGGCAATGAAGCGCTCAAACGAGCCGATGATGGCACGATGGATCATGACAGGCCGAGCCATACCGGGCGTCAGACCCTTCGCATCACGAGCATCGGATTGCTGGGCGGCGGCCTCGGCGCTTTCGCCGGTGCGATATTCGAGCTTGAAGTTCTGCGGGCCCTGGAAGTCCAGCTGGATCGTGGCGCATTGGTACTCGCGCATCAGGGCGTCGGAGATGGTGATGTCGATTTTAGGCCCGTAGAAGGCGCCGTCGCCCTCGTTCATCTCCCAGTCGTCACCGCGGAAGTTGACCAGCGCTTGCTTGAGGCGCGCCTCGGCCGCGTCCCAGTCCTCCAGGCTGCCCATGTATCCTTCGGGTCTGGTGGAGAATTTGAGCTTGAACGGGAAGCCGAACAGCTTGTACACGTGTTCCATGAAGTCGAAGAGGTCTTCGATCTCGGCCTGGACTTGCTCGTTGGTGCAGAAAATGTGCGTGTCGTCCTGTTGGAACTTGCGCACGCGGGTGAGTCCCGACAAGGCGCCGGAGGCTTCGTTACGGTGGAGCACGCCAAAGTCGGCCACTCGCCACGGCAGTTCGCGGTAGCTGCGCTCCTCGTCGCGGAACATGATGCAGTGGCCGGGACAGTTCATGGGTTTGAGCGCGAAGACGCCCTTGTCCTTGTCGTGTGCTTGGGGCGGGGCGACGGGCTTGCCGTCGGGCTTTTGGTCGGACAGGGGCATCGGGTCGGCCGAGTCCT
Source organism: Vermiconidia calcicola (assembly GCA_035928285.1). Classification (NCBI taxonomy): domain Eukaryota; kingdom Fungi; phylum Ascomycota; class Dothideomycetes; order Mycosphaerellales; family Extremaceae; genus Vermiconidia; species Vermiconidia calcicola. Next base: position 175,910 of record JAXLQG010000018.1, read on the forward strand.
CTTTGACTTGCACACGGAACATGTCGTCTTGGTAGTGCTGCCAGTGGCCCGAGATCTTCCAGAGCTCGACGTCGTACATGTTGGGAGATTGGACTTCTTGGTAGCCGCGCTCCCAGTATTGTTCGCGCAGCATTTGCTGGAGCGCGTTGAAAATGCGTGTGCCGTGCGGGAGGAGGAAGGGTGAGCCGGGAGAGAAACGGCTGAACATGAAGAGTTTTTGTTGCTGGCCGATGGCTTGGTGGTCACGCTTCTTGGCCTCCTCGAGGAAGTGCTCCCAGTCTTTGAGCTGCTGCTTGGTGGGAAAGGCGACGCCGTGAATGCGCTGGAGAGAGTCGTTGGATTGGTCGCCGAGGAAATAGGCGGAGCTGTTCTTCATGATTTTGAAGGACTCGATTCTCTTCGTATTTTGGATGTGTGGGCCCTGGCACAGGTCGACGAGCGAGCCGTTGCGGTAGACCGTCGACGATTCGCCGTCGGGAACGAATTTCTCGATATAATGCATCTTGTACTTGCTGTAGCCGAACATTTTGCGGAGGTTCTCTTTGGAGACTTCAAGCCGTTCAAAGGGCTGTTTGTCCTTGAAATATTTCTTCGCCCGAGACTCCAGGGATGCCCAGTCGGCTTCGCGGACTGCTTGGCCGGGCTCGAGGGCCATGTCGTAGAAGAAGCCCATGGCTGTGGGCGGGCCGTGCGAGAGACGACATCCGTATTCATGTTCCGCACACTCACCTAGCACGTGGGCAGATGAGTGCCAGAAGACATCGCGGCCTTCGGAGTCGTTGAAGGTGAGATATGAGACCTTGCTGTCCTTTTCGAGGGGGCGATCGAGATCCCATACTTTGTCGTCGACTTTTGCAACGACGATCTGGCCAGCGCGTTCCTTTGGGACGTTCTTCAACAGCTGACCTGGTGTCGTCTCCCAGGCTTTTCCTTCGATGGAGAGTTCTTGGCCGGAAGCTGGGATGAGTTTGATCTGTATGGGCGACTTTTCTCTGGCAGCGAGGTCTTCGTCATATTGCTTTTTCAGCTGGTCGAAAAATTCGTTTCTCTGAACAATGAAATCGGGCAGTTGCTTGGGTGGCTGGTTTGCCGGTTGTGCTGCCTTGGAAGACATCTCCTTTGGTCTGTTTGGGACTTTCTTGTTTGATGTTGGACTCACGGGTCTTTTTGAAGCGTTGGAAGCAGGGGTAGCGGTGGATGAGTCAGGCCCCTGGCCCACCGTCGTGCCATTTTGACTCATATTGGCGCCTTTTAAGACACCCCAAAGATCGTGAGGGTTGAGACTGACTTTCTTCTGATGGCTCATAATAAAAGATCTAGTGGAGGCCGTGAGATATTGAGTGTTGTGCAATATCGACTTGTGGGGAGCACGGTAACCGTGTCCCAATTGTCGAATAATTGAGGCACCAATCACGTGTGAGGTGAAATTCAGTTGCCCGCATGCACCTTGAACGGAGAACATAGAAATTTATTTTTCCCCAGCAAACTGCAAATACCGTCGCAACACAACGTCGCCCTTCCACAACAACAATGTCGTTCCGAGGTGATTCGCGAGGTCGTGGCAGCTTTCGAGGTGGTGATAGAGGAGGAAGAGGATCGTTTGGATTTGGAGGAAGAGGCGGAGGTAATTTACAAGTCTCCGCGCGCACTATGAAATTTCCCTGCGCCGAAATCAGTACTGACTGGGTGGCTGCGCAGGACGAGGTGGTTTCCAACAACAGAGCTATGGCCCGCCTGCCCAGGTGTTTGGTGAGTCTGCTTGTGCGGTGCGATATACTCAGGACTAATTTTGTGCAGAATTGGGCACCTTCTTACACGCCTCTGAGGGTGAAATGGTCTGCGAATCGGTCAACCCCAAGATTCCCTACTTCAACGCACCGATCTATCTCGAGAACAAGGTACGACGAGTGATGGTATGATTGAAGGACGATTGTCTGACAAGAGTAGACCTCGATAGGAAAGGTGGACGAGATTCTAGGTCCGATCAACCAGGTCTACTTCACCATCAAACCACAAGAAGGAATCCAAGCTACATCCTTCAAGGCTGGCGACAAATTCTACATTGGTGGTGACAAGCTGTTACCACTGGAAAAGTAAGTGCATGGGCATCAACGCTGAAGAATCCTATACTGAGTGTGCACAGATTCCTACCCAAGCCGAAACCACCACCAGGTATGTCACGGTTAAGAAAGCATCGCACTGCATCAACTTACAAGGCAATAGGTTCAGCAAGAGTTAAGAAGCCAGCTGGCGCAGGACGAGGTGGTATGAGAGGCGGCTTTGGCGGTAGAGGAGCCCCTCGAGGCCGGGGAGCACCAAGAGGCCGGGGTGGTAGTTTTGGCGGCAGTGGTTTCGGACGTGGTGCACCAAGAGGTGGCGCTCGAGGAGGCTTCTCTGGTGGACGAGGTGGTGGAAGAGGAGCACCGAGAGGTCGTGGCAGATTCTAGGCCCTGGCCGTCTGTACTTGTTCCTGTTGGATGTTCCTTTTACAGCATGATTTCGGCGTTGGGGGAAATACCCATGGCAAAAATGTGGCTACTATGATGGGGTCCAGGAGGTTTGCTGCAACGGTGGACCTATCTCTGGTCGGGAAATAGACAATACTGATGGTCTACAACGGATCGGTATTCCTCGATCAATTCGTTCCTTAGGTAACTTACCTCGTCGTTTCCTGGTATTCCGTACTGGTGCTGGCGGCTGCTGCTTGCACGTGACTGGCAACAAGGCTGAGATTGTCACTGGCTGCAGGATGACGACACAATTTCCCTGACGGTTTGTGGCTGCGCCTTGTTTCTTCCAAGCAGATCTTCAAAACTGCATTCCTTGCCCTGCTACACAACTATTGCTCGACTCTACCACAGTTCGTTACCGTCTATTGATCTCTCAATACCTCGTGTTCCTCTCTATCTGCTCCAATTTCAGTTGCCATGTCTCGAAGAGCCGGCGCGACCACTGCAGGCCAAGATGAGACCGAAGTCAAGCCCCAAGACAATGGCCAGCAGAAACAGGTGATGCTGTTGGCTCAAGATACTGGACATTTCAGCATGATTAGGTATATTCTCAGTATCGCTAATGGTAGTTCGACGGGCTGACTCTATAGGGCCCTACATCTGGCGGATCTCATCACTGAAATGAATGGTAAGCTCGAGCACCTTCAAATGGACTTGCCTCGCTGACATAGTATTAGGCTTCTGTGGCTGTACGACTCGTGCCCTCCCTGCCATGACCTATGCCTAATACTTGCTCCTCTAGTCATGTCCGTACTATCGTCAATGCGATACTGCCTCTCCGATCCTCAAGACCTAACGAACCTGTGGTTTGCATTCTTCTTCATGCCGTTTGGTTTGTTCTTCGACTTTTTCGACGGCAAGGTTGCGCGATGGAGAAAGAAGTCCTCACTCATGGGGCAAGAGTTGGACTCGCTGGCTGATCTGGTATGCATGTTCAGAGTTATCAAAGGACACCTGATGTTAATAGAAAAAGGTCTCCTTCGGTGTGGCTCCTGCCGCCCTAGGCTTTGCCATCGGATTTCGGTCCACGGTTGACACTCTCTTCCTCTCATATTACGTACTCTGTATGTTTTATTCGTCGTACTGGACCCTTTTGTTGTTCATTCGCTAACAACACCAGGTGGTTTGACAAGACTGGCACGCTTCAACGTGACTGTGGCAATGCTACCGAAAGACAAGACTGGAAAGTCGAAGTATTTTGAAGGTGAGGGCGAATCTGGACATTTGTAATAGCTTGCTGACAGCCACAAGGAACACCTATACCGTTCGCCTGTCTGACCAGTTCGGCAATCATGGCCACATTCGCTTTCATGGGGCTGATCCACAACTCTATCCCCCTTGGAACAGTCTTGACAGGAACTGCGCTGGAGTTCCATCCAATTGCTGCCATGTGGTTTGTTCTGGGCAGTTTGCAGATAAGCAAGACTCTTCACGTGCCAAAACCGTGATTAAAAAAAGCCATGTTGTTTTGGAAGGGAATAGAGGATCACGATGACGACTTGAGATGCTGAAAAGCTAGGATGAAGAACGGCCATGATATACAAAGATAGAGCCTGGCTCACAATGTTCCCCTCCGTTACGATAGACCCCAATCCTATTCCACCAAACTTGTCTGGATCTAGCTCTTGAGGGGAGGGAGGCCCTCGTCAAGACAGTCTTACTCAAGATCCTTTCTATCAAGGGACTATATCCGCAGGGGGCCATCCTGGCAGAAAATGATTCAACGTGAAAGTGAGCCTTTCGGCCCTCAGCCTCGTCAGGGGTCAGAATGCCGTACTCCGTACTCCGTACCTGAATGTGGAACACCAATAACTTGGCCCGGTTGTTGCATACATCTTTTCACTTCGCTCGGCACGCCTGGTTATTTACTGATTCGCAACGACAAATAGCTAGCCATTGGCAAAGTAGACTAGAGAATTTCTTGTCTTTGTCAGATGCTCTCTACGCCCAAAGGAAGGTGAAGCCACGTAGGATGCTAACTTAGAGCTTACAAGGCATAGGGTAGAGCAGCCTTTAGGTTAAGCTTAGGATTAAGCTTGCGATAGCCAAGATGACCTAACTTAGGAGCGCTCTCCCTGGATTCTTTCGTCCCCATTCCATGGTATGTCCCAAGTCCAAAGTCGTTTCACACACCAGGTCGGGCTGTCATCAGACGAGACTTTTGTCAGAACGCTACTCCGTATGCAAGCTGGAATCTGCGACCTTACTGATCGAAACGATCCGAGGCGGCCACACGCTACTTCCATACTGAATACGCGTTCTAGTGGACAATCACGATGCTGGGAAATTGACTGCAGCTTAAAGGAGAGAATGAGCGAAGTCGACACCATGCTGCAGTCTGTGAACGCACAGCTTCGGACTGCCTATCGTGGGATTGTGGACTAGGAGATGCCTACGGCATAAGCCAGCCATTACCCAAACAGTACTGGCTTTTGATTGACTGTCGGACTCTCCCTCCAACCACCCTTCCGATGATTACATGAGCCCGCCACAGAGCACGTCGCTCGTGTCAGCGGGAGAATGCGTCGACGAACATGAACGGGCTTACGCCGCCAGCCAAAGTAGTGAGGCTGAAAGAAAATCAAGATACCTAGGCCCGAATAGGAAACCGTTTGCATGGGCTTCGCTCGCTGGGCGCCTCGACTATCAAAACGAGAAGCCGAGACCCCGTGAGGCGCTGCGTTCTATGGGAGATGTTGTCAAGGCCATTTCCTTGGGCCAATAGGCCATCAGCTAGCGCACCTCAGGCTTTGTACTCCAGTACGCTCGGGAATCAGAAGTACATACCTGAGGTGAAAGGTCACTGACACTGGCTTCAAGACGGTGCGTACCCTCAGACCGCCACGTTCACCTGCAGCGCTGCCTCACCTGAGCGGTCGCCGAATCAAATTTGGCCATGTGGACATAACAACAGTGATCAATCATGTTCTGGACTCCTGTCTGCTTGGGATACGGAGAATGGGCGTTGAATTCGAGAGCTGGATACTCAGCTTCTAATCAAAGGGATTCCCATCGCACTTGCCATGGCTCTCGTGGTGGATTACTTAACCGCCGTAACGTACCGGTGACTGCATTCTTCAATCATCTTTACCTCCAGAATCGGCACCTAGTAATTCCTTCATCCTCTTGTTCTTCGTTCAGAGTCGGGCCCAGATTCAGGAACCAGGATCATGGCCTTCTCGAATGAAAGATATAATGCACTTATCGAGGCAATCCGACCCATTCAATACCCTTCTTTACTCAGTACCTTCCGCCTTTCACCTGAAGTGAATTATTACTGATGACGCACAGAGACCACCTACCTGGATCATGCTGGCACGACCATTTACGCCAAGTCACTGATTGACGCATACCACCAAGATTTGACCTCGAACCTCTATGGCAATCCTCATTCCGAGTCTCCCGCCTCATGGCTTGCGACCAAACGGGTTGAAGATGCACGGCTTGCTGTGCTTGGGTACTTTAAAGCCAATCCCGATGACTTCGATGTTGTCTTTACTGCCAATGCTACGGCTGCGATCAAACTTGTGTCCGATTGCTTTAGAGACCAAGGCTTCTGGTACGGATATCACAAAGATTGTCACAATAGTCTCGTTGGAGTGCGAGAGGTTGCCACCGCTGGATCGCGGTGCTTCACATCCAGCGTCGAGGTGGAAGAGTGGATCGAACAGGGACCATCCTTGAGCTCACCAGGACTCAAACTTTTTGCATATCCAGCCCAATCCAACATGACGGGCTATCGACCTCCATACCACTGGTGTCGGCAAGTGGCGGATCGGGAGAGCCAGCAGTCCACTTTTGTGCTGCTCGATGCTGCTTCTTATCTGACATCCGCCCGCCTCGACCTCAGCAATGCTGACCATGCCCCGGATTTTGTGGCCATGTCTTTCTATAAGATTTTCGGATATCCTGATCTGGGAGCTTTACTGGTGAAAAAGACCGCGCGATCCACACTTGCTCAAAGGAGATATTTCGCCGGAGGGACAGTTGATATGGTCACTGTTATCGGTGGCGATTTCCATGCATTCAAACGATCAAACATCCACGATTTTCTCGAGGATGGGACAGTTCCATTCCACAACATTGTCGCTCTGAAGCATGCGATCAGCTTACATGCCCGGCTTTTCGGGAGCGGGAACGACATATCGAGGCACACGGCATACCTTTCCAAGTTAGGATACGATGAGCTGAGCCCACTCAGACACGCAAATGGCCAAGAAGTGATTGAAGTGCACAGAGACCCACAAGCTACCTACGGAGATCCGACAACACAAGGACCGATCATGGCCTTCAGTGTCAAGCATTCTGATGGGACAGTCCTCGGGAGAAGCCATTTCGAGGAGTTGGCGATCGAATGTGGCCTTCAGCTCCGAACAGGCGGAGTGTGTAATCCCGGGGGCATTGCCTCGATGTTGCAGTTGAAGAAGTGGGAGTTGAGGCGAAACTTCGAAGAAGGTGCCCGTTGTGGAGATGGATTCGATACCATCGGCGCGAAGCCGACCGGGATCATTCGAATCAGCCTGGGTCCAATGTCTACTCAAGGGGATGTGATACGGTTTGCAGAGTTTGTCAAAATGTTCTTTGTTGACAAAGGCGTTCAATCCCCGCCGAGCAGTCCTCTAGCAGGCACAGGCATTTCACCAGTGGAAGGATGCCCGGTCTTGCCTGTGCATCCGTCCGAACAGGCCGCATATCAAGTGTGGGACCGGCGTTGGTGTGTAATTGAAGAAAAGTCTGGCAGCCCGGTCAAGGACATCGAGCATTTGAAGGCCGAGATTGATGTGCACACAGAAGAGCTGATCTTGAGCCGCCTCGAAAGCCGCCTGGCTCTTAGCCTGTGGGATGTGCCTGAAGCCCCCGACAAGCAACTGAGCACACCGGCGAAACGTATCTATGACATCTACGACAATCCCTCAGTCAACACCTGGTTGTCCGAACAGCTCGGTTTCCGGTGTATATTGGCACATTATCGGCTAGAGGACCCTGCTCTTTCACCCGAAGCGACAACGTGCGCTGTGCTATGGTGTGCCCAAAAATGCGCAGATAAGGACGACCTACGAGACCACTATAAATCGCATGCGCAGACTTTCATGGACGCTCATCCATTCATCATAACTGGCAACATCGCCAGACCACACCGAGACGGGAGTCGATCGATACGTTTCAAAGACCTGTTCAAGCGGACCGGAGCACGTTCATCCACGCGTACTAGTGTCGCTTTGGCAGAAAAGCAGATACCTACGCCAGTGGAACGACTGAGCGGGCAGAATACGTCCCAAGTCAGCTTGCCCTCGGTCTTTGCGAAGGTGCACTTCTGGAAAATCCCGCAGGTAACTGTTACTAGTGTTGGACATGTCCACTGAGACGGGTTGAAGCACGCCGCAAGCTTCGGAAGGACATTTCAGCTGTGTTCGTCGTACACTGGAAGGAGTTGAGTGGTCGGTATCGTTGCAGTTGAGCTGGGCTGGAGTTTTGGCTTGTGGTTTGACGAATGATGGCTGACAGGCAAGGGCGTCACTATGCCGGAATGATCCGAGCAGCGTCTTTGGCTACTTAGAGAAGGGCTTACTTCTCGTGATGCGCAGGGAATGCCGGAAGTGCTTAGCGGATGGTCATACGGTTGCTTGGGCGTCAGATCATCGAGATGTTTTCCGAAGAGCGTGGGTTCACGATCGTCTTCATTGCTTTGGTGGTGCTGCTCTTATCTACGATGCTTGATCAATGATTTCTTGTTGCATAGAATGGCACGCCGCAAGTCAGAAATGGGGCTCAATACCATTGATCTTGATGGAATGAGCTGGGAGATTATCTGGGGACTAGAATCTAGGCAAGTTTTTTCATAAGGCACGGTTTCAATTTACTAGTCCGTCAACCATTCTCACAGCATTCAGGGAGTAGCTTAAGCAAGCCTGCGTCGCGGCTGATTCCATTTGGAATACTAGTAGTAGTCATTGACCTAGTGTGGGCAAATGGGTCCGCTGCACTTGCACTCTGTGGGAATTCCAAACATAGCCCTGGGCCTGCAAATTCATTCTGGTGCCGCAATGGGGATCAGGTAGGCGCCGGGGGTCTGTCTCTGCGAGGCTGAGAAGAGGACATGTGGATCGCGTGCCCACTGAGCCTCATGAGGGTTTTCTGCTATGCTTTGTACCAGGTTCCGAAGAACTTGCGGCAGTCGGCAAGAAAGACGTCGGGCTTTTCCAGGGCAGCAAAGTGCCCTCCGTCGTCGCATTCTTGATGATGATCGTTAGCTTGCAATTCTCTGCGGGCTAGCAGAAACGCGCGAAAAGCGGTGGGTGAACAACGCAAAAACTAGGGCAAGCTGTCTCTTTGGACCAGGGACTTACCATTATAATACACTAATCGGCCAGTAGCCTTGACCGACCGCTCGGTTCCTGGTCGTGTGTCGTACAGATAGGAAGTATATCCGAACGGCACCCCAATGTAGTTTTCCTTGCGTAGGAAGTAGTCTCCAAAGTCCGCATGCTGCATATTTCAAAATCGTCGTCAGAGGGTAAGGTAGCCTGGTGGGGAAGTGCAGTCCTTATCTGGCTCTGGAGTAGGGTTGAGGATGGCCAAGGAAGGGGTACCACGGTACTACATACCTTCACATTTTCGTAATAGGGCAACATGCTGGTCATGATACAACCGCTGAAGAAATAGAGCGACGCAGTGATGAGGATTTCTCGATCCCACTCTGGGTCGTTGAGCCTGTCTGGGGAGGCAGCTTCCTCGTACTTCTCTCCGACCCACGCCAGGATGCCGACAGGGTTGTCGGCAAGTGCAAAGCCAATCGTGTGTGGCCTTGAGCGCATGGTGACCGCATAGCCCAGGTGGTTGTCGTGCCAATCATGGTATCTCTCCATGACCTTCACCTCTCGAGGAGCTAAATTTGCATCTTCCTGGGGCGAGAGCGGCACGGGACAGAAATTCAGGTGCACAGCCTTGCATTCTGGAAATGTGGAGCCCATCTCTCTCGCCACGAATGAGCCCCAGTCACCAGCTTGGACAGCGTAGCTGGAGTAACCGAGCTCGTGGACCATGAGCGTGTTGAACAGTCTCGCTGTATCTTGCATGGTCCAGCCACGGCGTGGAGGATTGGAAGACCAGCAGAATCCAGGTAGACTTGGAACAACGACATGGAACGCAGGTTCGGTTGATTGCTCTGGGTTTGCCAGTTGGTCGACTACCAGATCGAACTCGTGAAAGGAGCCTGGCCAACCGTGCACGAGAATGAGCGGTATGGCATCCGGTCTCGAAGATGTCGTGTGGGTGAAGTGGACTCGCATCTCCCGTCCTTCGTCCTCAACGTCGGCTAGATAGTGTTGATACCGATTGAGACGTGCTTGTGCCGAGCTCCAATCGAAGTCGTGTAGCCATTTGTTGTACAAGCGGTGAAACCATTCGATTGAGGGGCCTTATGAAATTTAATCGAGGCTTAGCAGAATAGTCCGCAAACTGGGTTGGGCCGTGAGGTACACGAACCATAGTCCCTTCTAGCTTCTGGAACAATAGGATCCAACGGGATCCTGGTGTCTTGAAGCTTCCTTCTCAATCTTTCCACCTCTTCCTTGGCTATGTCGATCTTGAAGGGACTTACTGACATTACTGTGTCCGGGGCGTACAATGTCGTTTGCTTCGGTCTTTCAGGGGGGGGGGGGGAAAGTAATATATCCCATGGTCGTCAATCAATCCAGGCTGGGGTACCTGTGGACGAACCGAGGTTGGCCATTACTTCCATGCAAGAGGGATCCTGACATCATAAATGCGGGGAGATAATACTTGACAGATGCTGTGCTGGGCGAAGCAGGACGAAAGGGGTGCCATAGGTAGTTTGGTGTGATAGAAAGAGGTGTGCGGTTATGTATGGCATTCAGAAGATTGTACTGCGTCGGTCGCTTGAGGGCAGATGCAGTACCTAATCAACACCACAAACGAACCACACTTGTACGAATCCAGGTTGGGCCGGCCACTGCAAGAGATCCTTTTGCAAAGCCGTGCTGCCACCAGGGTCCTTTGAATTCATGCTCTCAGAACCCGTCGTCAGTGAGTCCAGTCCCAATCCCCATATTCCAAGAGTAGGAACGGGTCGTCTATCGACATCATGCCTTGAGTGTCAAGTTGATTCGGATCTGGGGCAAATTGTGTGACGAAGTCCTCCGGGTCGAAATTCGGTTGATAGGAGTTTTGAAAAGCCGATGGATTGGTGAAGGACTCCGTTCTGTTGCCTAAATTGGGCCCCATGGGAAGTATGTTGGTGCTGAAAAGGTTGGATGATAACATATCACCGGGTGAATTAGTGGCTGTCGGATTATACACAGATTGTTGAGTGGAAGAAAGCTGATTCTGGTGGGATGGAACGACTCGAGATTCTGCTGCTGACGTGGTTTGCCCAACATTAGCGTAATAAGGCGTAGTCCAAGCAGCGCGAGTACGCGAATCTTGGACATATTGCTGTGCAGTTTTCAGCGTTTCCCCAAGGATGCCGCCCATGAAGTGAAACAGTGATGGCTCCAGAGAACCAACCATCTTGGTCAGACAATCGTAGGCAACGCCCATGAGACCAAGGTCGGAGTCGACCTTGGCCTCCAGAGGATACTGCAGGATGTGGGTAAACAGAGCCAGAAACGCCGAGACGGGGAAATAGGTTGCTAGCCACAGAAGCTTGTGGTTGGGATCGTTGCCATCCAGGTATGTTGATGAGAGGTATAAAATGGACCTCGCCGCGGCCAGGCATAGTTTGTATGAGGATTCGGGACGCGCTGTCGAGTGTGGGTGATCTGCTAGCGAGGGCGAATCTGGAGAGCTTTTTTGGGAGTCTTCAGCTGCTGCGTCTCCAGCAACCCACAACTCATGATGTGCATTCACACGGTGGATTCCTGTCAAGCAATGATAGTAACCAAAGTGAAGGATAACGATTGGAAACTGGTCCTCCGCGTCACACTGAATTGGATGCTCTGGCATGACCTCCAACGGTATCTGCTCCATCCAGCCTTGAAGCTCCGCGTCGAGCTTACTGATCGATTCAAGTCTTTCGACGGTCGTGCTGACACGTGCATTGGCAGCGTACAATTCTCGGTAGACTCTTCCTTGTATGACTGCGAGAGCGCACATGCTTTGAAAGGGGTGGAAAGTGACTCGCTCACGGGAGCCGACCGATATAGCGATCTCCTCGTCGCATGGTCGCGACAGAATGCTGACGCCGACGTCGCAATCGTCAATAGCCGATGGGCGACCAATCCGAATTGACAGATCCTTTTCCACAGCATACATGATCCAAAACACTCGCTGTCGCTGCTCAATTTCGGACTGCGGAAGACCAAACCCCTCGAGGTTCCGATGAAGTCCCAGGGAAGTGGAGACCCGTGCGGCAGTCCCTATCAACAGGAATGCGCCCTCTGGATTCAGCGTTGACGACTGGAAAAATGCCTTGTAATGGTCAGTAACGCACGAAGGAAGCACCTGGATTGGATTACCATGGCGACCAATGTTTGCACCGCTAGCAGATCAAATTGGACAAACAAAATACTGAAAAACATAGAATATGCGTTTTGGAAGAACTTCCAAGACATATCGCCGAGACTTTCCGTGCAGGAAGGGTCGACTCTTTGCAGGTTTGCGCGCACAGCATCCGTCGCTAGACAACAGCCTATAGCAAGAACCGCATTCAGCGCAGCGAAAGCGGGACCTGCTGGTGGTGGACTGCCGCCGTATTGCCGCTCCAAAAGATCCCAGACGGCGTCTCGGCGGAACAGGGGATATACACGGTTGAAGGTTTTCAAGTAGCCTGTGCATGTTCACATCAGAATCAGAACCATCTCCGGGGTCAGTGCCAGCCTACGGTCCACGAGATATACGGCGGCTTCTTTTGACGGGAGCTCACTTCTCTTGAGTGAGCCATCCCATCTACCCTCAAATCTAAACGACGGCCACATAGCTCCGTTTTGCTGAAATTTTGTAACCGTATTGGCCATTCCATTCGAGCGGAGCTTCCGGCTCATCTGAAGTCTGCTTAGAAAATACTGGACCATACTGCAGAAGTGGGAACTGCGAGATAGTTGCTGGAGGGTAAGGGACTTTGGAAGAGAAAGCAAGCTTACCCATGCAAGTCCTCGTGGCGAAAACAGACTGAGGCCAGAGGACGGACCTGGCCAGGAACATACGTGAGCAAGACGATTCCCTTCGTCATGAGTTTGCGTTGTTCACCCACCTATATATTTCTGCTCGCCCGCAGCGTTGATGACGAGATTTGCCATTTCTTTCTCAACGGATCCTGGAGAAGGTTGCTGCGCAGGCATTGCCATGGCCTGCACGTCTGGAATACCTGCTTTAGCTGCCAGGCCTGATTGGAGAAGAGCCTCCATCCTTTCGATACGACCTTCAATTGAGTGAAGAAATTGTGCCCTGCCAGTTTCAGAGACATTCGGTGATCAGCCCGACTAGGGGCGCTACGTCGACCCAGTCTTACCTTTTCTCCTTTGTCCTTCGGGGCACCGGTGTTATAACACAGGCCAGGCTTCGAGGTCTGCAATTGGAGCAGGGGTGGTCACCTTGCTTATCGCAGCGTATCTGTGCATTGTGAGCAATGTACCAAGCTTTGTTAGACTGAACAGAGTAATCAAGCATTGAATCAAAGCATCAGCTGGGTTGCAGGTAGTCATCTTGGTCAAGATTCTGCGTTTGGAGTACAAGGGTGTCTCCCATCGGAGTAGACAAGTTGGATATGCCACTTTTGCAACAGCACACGGGCATTCAGCATTGCAAGTACCACTAACCTTCATTTTCCGACACAGATCACAGCTCTGCCTGCCTCGGGGCTTCCTCATATCCACCCGGTGAGCGTCGGCGGACATCATCATAAGTGAGGGGGAAGGATATTGTGGCTCGGTCCACTTCCTGCGTCCGCGAGTACGGAGTATCGAGCGCCGATTCTATGCTCAAGAGATAAATCGGCAGCTCTTCTGTCCGCAGTCGTATGGTAATGGAGGGAGAGCGGAGTTGACGAAAGGCAAGACTAATGAGTTTTACGAGGAGAAGTCGACAGCGTCAACGCATATATCACACGTGTTACGAAGCTGGTTGATACGAATACGAGAACCTCAGTTATGGTGATGGCGCCAAGCCTCGCAAGGCAATAGCGTGATTGACTGACTGACTGACGACGGAACAGCAGCCAAAATATCTCAACGTGTCTAACCGACCAAGGCACTTAAAAGAGCACTGACCATACCAACATCGCCTATCACAGCCACGCAAATATACCAGTAGCATCTTACACAGGGAGATAGGGCATAGCAACGACAAGAAGTTTGAAGACATTGAGTAGTACTTGTGAATTTTGATTACCAAAATGGTGAATGTTGGGTATCACTGTATTGTTGAAAGTCGTAAATATACATGCACGAGCCCATCCGTCTAAAACAGACCGTCGATCTCACCGGTTTCGAGGTCCACGTCTACATTCAAGTATCCAGGCGCAGCTATCAATCGTCAGAAGATGTACCAGTAAAGAGATAAACAGAGCCTGTAGCCCAACGGGCAAATGTCTGTTTTCCGGAGAGGGGGGAACTTACTTGGGAGGCCGGGTATTGTTTGAATATCAGCAGCAAGGGCATCTGGTCATATGTCAGCAGGGTATAACAGGGAAGACATGGAGAAAGCTTGGGAGTCCATTGGTGAGTGGTGCAGTGTTCTTGAAAGACTCACATAAGTATGAGGCTCCGGCAGCCAATCTGACATCGCGGATGGGGATAGTGAAGCCTGTCGGAGCGCCCTTCAATGCCGGATCATGACTCAGACTGTATTGCGTCTTCGCAATACAGATTGGCAGATTTGCGAAACCAGTCTTGCTGTACATGTCCACCTTCTTCTGTGCCACTTCACTGAATTCGACCGCGGCAGCACCATACATCTCCTTTCCAATCTTTTCGATGCGCTCCTGCACGCTTCCTTCCAGATCGTAGAGGAATTTGAAGTCCTTGGGCTTCGACGAGGCTTCAATGACTGCTTTGGCTAGATCTACCGCGCCGGCGCCACCTTCGGCCCAGTGATTAGCAGGCACGGCCGCTTCCGCTCCAGCAGAAAGAGCCTCTTCTTCGATGACCTTGAGTTCAGCCTCGGTATCTGTTTCAAACTTGTTGATAGCGACGACAACAGGCACACCGTAGGATTTGGCGTTGGCGATATGTTTCTTGAGGTTAACGCAACCTGCCCTCAGCATCTCGACATTTTCAGTGCGATAGGCTTCCGGCAGAGATGCTCCTGCAGAGATCTCTGGGCCGCCTCCGTGCACTTTCAGGGCACGAATTGTAGCAACCACAACCACAACATCAGGCACAAGACCAGATGATCTGCACTTGATATTGAAAAATCGTTCGCCGCCCATGGTGAAGTCGAATCCTGCCTCTGTAACAACATATCCAGCCTTGTCTTTGTGGTCCTCGTCAGGCTCGGTTCCAGCCAGTTTCAAGGCCAACCTGTCGGCTATCACTGAGCTGTTACCAATGCTGATGTTCGCGAAAGGCCCCGCATGGACAAAGACGGGAGTACCCTCCAAGCTTTGCATGAGGTTCGGCTTGATAGTATCTCTCATGAGAGCAGTAAGTGCACCACCTGCGCCAATATCGTCGCAAGTGACCGGGTCGCCAGATCTTGAAAACCCAATCACCATCCTGCCAAGACGCTCACGGAGATCCCTGAGATCATTGCTCAGCGCCAGGATAGCCATGCACTCACTGGCAACGGAGATATCAAAGGCAGTATGTCTGGAATGGCCTTTCTCCGTAGGAGCTTCGCCAATGGTAATACCCCTCAGATGCCTGTCGTTTACATCGAGTACTCTTCTCCATGTAATTGTTTCAGGATCGATATCCAGTCTGGCAAAACGACGGATTTCTTCTTCTGTCAGGTCATTGGGATTTGTCTTGTCAATACCAAGTTTCTTGAGTCTTCGGAGCATAACAGGAGCAAATTCTCGTTTGCCTTTCTTGCTTGGCACTAAGCGCTTGTAGAGTGCCCCGTCCTTCTGGGTCGACTCGTGAAACATACGTGTGTCAATAGCCGCAGCTAGGAGATTGTTTGCGGCGGTGATAGCGTGAATGTCACCCGTCAGATGAAGGTTGAACTCATCCATGGGGATCACTTGGCTGTAACCTCCCCCTGCTGCACCACCCTTGATACCAAACGTTGGGCCCATGCTGGGCTGTCGGACGTTGGCAAATGTTACTTTGCCCAAATGTGCACCAAGAGCCTGTGTAAGACCCATGGTAGTTGTGGATTTCCCTTCGCCCAGGGGAGTCGGGGTGATGCCACTGACTAGGATGTACTTTCCGTTCTTACGGTGTTCCAGACGTGAAAGTAGCGAAAGATCGACCTTGGCTTTGTAAGCCCCATAAGGCTCCAGTTCATGAGGAGCAATCCCGACATCGTGAGCGATATGAGTAATATGCCTCGGGTGCTGGGATCTCGATATGGCAATATCGGAGGGTACTGGTGACTGAATTTTAATGGGAAGAGGCGTGACATGGCGAGCTTTCAGCCTCTCAAAGTAGCCAGAAGCAGACTCGACGACATTTTGCATGAGCATTGCAACCGTCATTGGCCCGACACCACCAGGAACCGGAGTGATCTGGGAGGCTACCTCAGCCGCAGCCTCGAAGTCCACATCTCCCACAAGGCGTTGACCTGATGCCTTTGAAGAGTCCGGAATGTAGTTCGTGCCCACATCGATGACCACCACACCTGGCTTCAACCAATCTCCTTTGACAAAGTTGGGTTGACCAATAGCAGCAACCAGCACATCAGCTTGCCTGACGACTTCCTTCAGGTTCTGTGTCTTTGAATGACACACTGTTACGGTAGCATCTGCGTTCTTCAGGAGATAGCTGACTGGGCTGCCCACAATGTCGCTGCGGCCGAGTACCACAGCTGTTTTTCCTTTGACGTCAACACCACTTTCTTGCAACAAGACCATGACACCCTTCGGCGTGCAGGGAATGAAGAAGGGCTTGCCACCTCGTTTTGCGAGCTCTCCAATGTTGTAGGTACCAAACCCATCCACATCTTTCTCATCCAGCACAGCGGAGGTGATAGCATGCTCGGAGATATGCTTAGGGAGAGGCAACTGGACGAGTATACCGTGGACCGCGGGGTCGTTGTTGAAGTCCGTGATCTGTTGTAGTAGCTCAGGCTCTGAAATGTCGGAGGGAAGGTGTGATAGAGTGCAATCAATCCCAGCTTCCTCGGCCGCCTTCAACTTCATTCGCACATAGGTAGTTGAGTCTGGTCTGTCCCCCACCTGTAGGATTTTCAAACATGGCTTGTAGCGCGGATTGGCCTGTTGTTTCTCCTTGATCTCGCTGGCCAAGCGCTCTCTGATCTTCTGGGCAATTGCCTTTCCATCTATCTTGGTGGCTCCCATGACAGGCGTGGTGGAGAAGAGTCTTGTCTGGCGGGCACTCGACTGAAGGTGCTTTATGTCCCTCTCAGGCAGACTGTACCTCGCAGCAGTCCTTGCGGACAGGGTCGGGACGAAGGGAATGGTAGGTTGGTAGGATGATATCGGAGCGCGGAGAATAGTTTTGGAGGAATGTTTTGCAATAAAAGTATACGATTTTCGTGCACCGAGGGCTCTGCTGGCCATGGGATCGTCCTACTCCGTGGCTACGACGTGCAAACGACCGAGGAGACTTGCTATTCACGGCCCTCGCAAATCGCAGTCACTAGAAAGCCCCTCGAAGCTTGAAAACGCAGTTTTGGTGCTCAATGCGCACGGAAGTCACCACAATTTTATCACGCGAGTCAGCCGTCTTGCACTAACGGGGACGCTTGGGTGAGCACAGAAAATCTCATGACTCGCTAAGGCTTGGCTATCAGAAACTCCCACATCGCCTCCGACTCGCACCGCATGCACGAGGTCGATAATTCAGCACGCAGGCACCTATTTCCCACATTTCCTCGCCCAAGACTTGCGAAATAACACGTCCCAGATTACCCAAAGCCAGTACTTCGCAGACAGAACCCTTGCACCATCATGAGACCTACCCTGTTGCAGGGCCACGTACGTCGCCTTCGAAATCAAATTTCGTTCCAGAATTTCCGCTAATGTGAAGCTCAGGAACGTGCCCTTAGTCAAATCAAATACAACAAGGATGGCGATCTCTTATTCTCAGTCGCCAAAGACAAGGTGATCTGCGCGTGGTACACCAGCAACGGAGAACGGTTAGGAACATACAACGGTCATCAAGGTGCCATCTGGACGGTGGATGTCTCGCCCAACTGCGACCTACTTGCCTCCGGATCCGCCGACAATACGATTAGACTGTGGAATGTGCGGACTGGTGAAAATGTCAAGACCTGGGAATTTCCCACTGCCGTCAAGAGGGTCGAGTTCAGCGAGGATGGAAAACAATTGCTTGGGGTCACAGAAAAGAGAATGGGCTACCTGGGCACCATCGTAGTCTACGACATCCGGTACGGAGACGACCTGTCAGATCAGACCAATGAACACAGCTTGAGAATCACTTGTGAAGACAGCAAGGCTACAGTTGCAGGTTGGAGCTATCTGGACAAATATATCATTTCTGGCCATGAAGATGGTTCTGTCACTCAATGGGATGCAAAGGTGTGTGGTATCTTCCAAGTAAAACGGTATTTGACTAACAGACCCCTCAGACAGGAGAGAGCTTGATGACTATGGAAGTACATGAGTTCGACACCACCATCAATGACCTGCAAATGTCTCCCGACCGGACCTACTTCATCACCGCTGGCAAAGACAAGTCTGCAAAGGTGGGTCCCTTCTCGCTGACCTCCAACGTGTACTAATCTGTCTATAGATCTTGTCGTCGAGAGACTTGAGCATCCTCAAGACATACGTGGCTGATACCCCTCTCAACACGGCTGCCATCACAACTAAGAAGGACAATGTTATCCTTGGTGGTGGTCAAGCGGCAATGGAAGTCACGACAACCTCGGCTCGTCAAGGCAAGTTCGAGGCTCGGTTCTACCACAAAATCTTCGAAGACGAAATCGGCCGTGTCAGAGGGCACTTCGGTCCACTTAACACTATCGCGGTCCATCCCCAAGGTACTGCATACGCAAGTGGTAGTGAGGATGGTTACGTGCGAATGCACAGCTTCGACAAGGCTTATTTCGACTTCATGTACGAGGTGGAGAGAGAGCAAGCACGAAAGTAAATCTTGCTTTCACATTTCTCATTGACACCACACCCGTTGCAATCAGAATGTTAGGATTACCTGCTTCGATGGCTAAGGAGCCGACCTGGATGCTAAAAGCCTGTCGCCTATATCGGAACGTTGGAATGTTCATGCGACGCTTGGCGAGAGTCTTCACAACCGGGAGCGGTGACGGTTCACTGAAGCTGCAATGAATTCCAATTGAGCAATACCTAACTGCGAATCGAATTACTTTCAAGCTGCACAAACACCAATAACGACGAGAACAGATTTGCACATTCAGCGAGGAAACAAAGCAGCATGGACAGTGAACCCGTCAGTCCACTTGGCTACATGATGATAGGTGGCAGCATAGGATGGATCCTCTGCGCAGCTGCAATGGAGTGGCGCCTGCGTGGCTTTCCGTTCACCCGTGTCTGCGTTACACACCAGACGATTCACGGCTGTTATGAGTGTATGAAAGAAACGAGAAGACAACGTCGAGATCACCACCAAAACCACAACCCATACATCAATACCATGCTCGAAATGGAGGTGGGGAGACACGCCGAGTTGTGAAAAGGTCAGGCCAGTAGGGGCAGAAAAGACAGTATGTGACAGCACAGATCGACGCAGAAAGTATGATGGGCCCTCACGTTGTCGACATGCACAAGGCTTCCACTCTGTTATTGTCCACCACGCCAAGCTCGGCATGTTGTCTGCGCTGGGTTGTCCTTCGTCATCAATGAGCCTCACGACAAACAGACTGAAACCGGAGATCATTACAAATCAGCACGCCGTTGCCAGACATCACAAGGATCTGCTGCACGACTTGGGGAGAAGGCAAGGAAGATGACATCCGGTTACTATGGAGAAACCCCTATGAGATTGTCGAAGTGGAAGTGGATGGTGGTCGAGAAAACTGTATCCAAGCTGGACCTTTCGCTTGAAGGACGCCAAAAGCTAGACAGCTACAATCATAGATTGACTGGGCTGAAAAGTCATTGCTCTTCATTCTGTCTAGTAGAGTCTGATTCTCTCTCATGTTGCGCCCTACCTATCTATCTCTTGCCAGGCGAGAGATATACTCATGGTTCTCAGGCATTCATCATCAAAATGGCCTCGGAAGAACAAGAGCCGCAAACGCTCAAACGCTCAAACCCTCGGCAGCAATTTCCCATTTGGAGCCATCATAAGCTCTTATCAATGGCGTCTTCGTGCCGGGCGTGCGTCGTCTTCCCCCACACCACCCATACCATCCACATCCCGACCCCGTGGATTTCTTCCTGCTGACTACCGTACTGTGTACATACTGCTGTCCTCCTCGTCTCCCACTCACCTGCTCACTTACTCACCGGTCTCATTGAATGCCAAAGACAAACCACAACCTACATTACAAGGTATCCCCGGCTTTCCTTGTCCCATCTTTCTCGACTCCGAATACCACCTAGGCCGCTCAAGCGCGTACAGCAAGACCAGCGTATCTGGATAATAACATGACATGCGTCATGTGCTCGATCTGAATTGAATCATATTCTTTTTCGTGGAGGAAACCCGAGCTGCAGCTTGCAGCCTATCACACCCTCTCTGCTCGCCTAACTACGATTTTTTACTACTACTCGCTCCAGCCGCACAAATTTCTGCCTATTTTTCTTTCACAGTAGCGAGGAAGTATTGTACTATAAACCCAGAAGCTGAGTAACCATGCATGGTCGAGAGCAGCCACGCGAACTTGCGATGACCCGTCAGCATCGGCTGCTGGACTGAAAAGAACCGATAAGCCGTCAAAGTGGCTTTGCTCAATCTCAACAGCACCCCAGCCCAGCGAGTACAGCTGGAAAGGCCGTCCCTTCCCACCAGGACATTACCGGCTGTCCACTGCACAAGTCAGAACAGACGAGCATAGCAATACTGTGAGCCGTGCCACGACGGTACTCCCCAATCCCTGAATCAAAAATGGCCACCAAGACCGACTTCTCAACGCCTGACATTCCCATGTCCGACGCGACATTCTACTGCTCAGCATGTACACGCATCAACGCGCCAGCTTCACTTGTCTTCCGAACTCTACGTAACACCGAGACATGGAAAGACTGGAACCGCTGGATCCCTCGCGTCACAATCACCTACCAGCCCGACGAGGAGGACGACGCCACACTGGCTGAAGTCGAGGAGCTCGTCCGCAACACCTCCATAGCCGTCAGCTACGACTCCGAAATCACCGACGGCGCCGCCATGCCCTCCCAACAAAACTCCACCAGACGAGGTAGCATGGCGCGCGACGTCATCGAGGAAGAGTCCCAAGATCAAGATGGGCAAGGCAGGAGGAGCTCCCAGGGCCACCTCTTACCACCCGTGACTCGCCATCGACTGGCCAGCAACGCAAGCAGACGCATGTCGGAGCAGTCGAACCGTATGAGCTCCGAAGCCGCCCGCCCCAACTCTTCAACAAATGCAAATGGACTATCCGGCGCCCAAAAATACCAAGCCGCACAAGAAGCGCGCAAAGCGTCTCTCTCAGCATCAGCCGGCGAGACACCTCCTGGGTCAACCAAGAACGCCAACGCCGTCATGCTCGAAGCTCCCAACAACCCATCCATTCTAATGCCCGCACCACGCAACACGGCGTCCACGGCACTCGCCGTATCACACTCACACAAGGAATCGCCCGCTTCCCGACGCAAGAGCTCGTCCCACAGCCGGCGCCAACTGAACATCAACGCCCTGTACGGCGAACCGAGCGTGCGCATCCAAGTCGGGACCAAGATGACGTTCCACGTGAAGATGAAACTCCCCCACTCCCAGGAGATGCGCCAGATGAACATGGTAGCCAGCGAGGTGTCGCGGCCCGACGATCCGTCCGACGACCCTGCGGGCGACATTGTTGCGCGCACACAGACACACACCCTTTCCAAATCCGGCGTGTACAGACTGGTCTGGAGCCTAGAGAACGCGTATAGCCCACCCAAGGCGTTTCCGAAATTCTTGTTGCAGGCGCAGCGCGTGCACGAGATCAGGCCGATTGTCAGTGGCGATGGCACGGAGATGTGTGAGTACTGGGACTGGGAGGCGCAGCGGGGGCTGTTGGCGAAGAAGGTCAAGAAGGATTATAGCAAGTATATTGAAGAACGGATGGAGGAATGGGGGAAACGACTTGGGGAATTTTGTGAGAGTATGGGAGGCGCGGTGGAGAGGAGAGATTTCAGTGTGAATTGATGACATGACCAAACCATAGTACGGCGACGGAGAGGGCAAGGACAAGGCTAACGGCGAGGCAGAGGGAGAAGTGGTGGGATAACGACGGGGGAAGGACGATGTCAACGAAAGGAGGATGAAAATAGTATGATATTTGTCGAAGGTCTCAGACATCGTGCTCAATCGAATAAACACCACCAAGTGCTCCATAGTAATAATATATCAATTTGGCCGCTTTGTTTTCCTCCCCTCAGTATCCGTAGAAGCAGAGGAAAAACCTCATAACCATCGCTCCTATGGGATACCTTGGTACCCAACTGTCTATGTCTTGCAATCAGACAGAAAACTCCATGATCCAAATGTCCAATGCTGAATCATCCCATGCACGCATGCATTGCTACGCTTTGCTATGCTGTGCGAAAAGCCCAAGACTCGTTACATTTCAGTCAACAATCCTCAATCTCAACCTCCACCTCCAACCCTCATTTGCCTGGAGTCCCGAAGTTTCAGACAGGCGGTAATAGTGGTTACGGTAAACTGACTCGTTTTCTGGGGTCCCGAACTGAACCCAATACAGCGGGCGGTGGTGATGATGATGGTGCTGTTGCTGGTGTTCGTTGCAATTTGACTGCCATAGTAAAATAAAAACATCGAAGAAAGAAAAGCGGAACCAAAAGCAGGACTGGTCGTGTTTGTCCGTACCTCCCGGTTCCATTGCATCTCATTCCCACTCTTGAACAGATGTATCGAGTGGAACGCGTCTCAGTTTGTAGGGTGGTTTACCTACCTAGGTAGGTACCTTAGGTAGGTAGGTGTCTCATCTTTTCGGGACCAGGATGTAATCGTATCGTTCCAAAGAACCTTGCCTTGCCTCATACAGGCGGGTGGGTGAAGTGGCCATGTTGCATGGCACTGCCTGACTCTTCTTCTCTCCAGGTCCCTCTCAAACGAACCCGAACGTCGTATCGAGTTACCTTAGTTCGTGACTTTTTTTTGTCAAGAACGCCGCTGGCGGATTTGCTTTGTTCGAATTTTCTGCAAGCTCCCAAGTCTTGTCCAACTTCCTTGGGGACTTCCAATTCAATTCCTCTTCATCGGTTCCCCACGCTTCACCCTCTCCACCACATCCAGCCAGATCAACGCACTCACTCTGCCCATATCCCTTTTCAGCACGGCTCGTTCCAGCACCCTCTCCACGACGCCGTGCCTTGGCACCCTACTCCCTTGCTCGCCCGAGCGCACATGCTCCAGCACATCCCACCCTTGCGTGGCCATAGCCTGCCTCTGGAACACACTGCCGCTATACACCAGCAACTGACCCGTCGCGGAGACCAGCAACGTCACCGCGAGACTGAACACGTCGCTCGCGGGCGTCGCTCTCGCGTTCGGATCCCTTAACACTTTGCTCGACAAGAGTTCGGGAGCCGCATATTCTCTCGTCATAGCCGCGAGCGTGTTGGGCGTCACCTCATCCGTGTCCATCCTCTGCGCGCTCGAGAAGTCCGCCAACACCGGCATGAATTCGACCACTTCCCCAGAGGAGTCTAGGACCACGTCCGAGAGCAGGATATTGCCCGGCTTGATGTCCCCGTGCACCACCCCCGCAATGTTGTGCAGCCACGCGAGCGCCGAGACCAATTGATTGGCGAGTGTCAACCACGCGCCGCCGCCGCCGATCACGGGCTCGCGCATGGTCGCAATACCAAAGTTCTGGGAACTCCGAAACGCCCGTTTTCGCAGATGCGTTTCTAGACTCAAAGGGAGTGCATCGAGCACGAGAGTCGCCTGGTCGGGATCGCCTATGGCGGTGCCGTGGAAGGGGACGACATATTTTTCCGAGTAAGGAACCGTGCTGATGTATGCCAGGATTTTGGCCTCGGAGTTCAAGATCGCGGTGGCGTCGCGTCGGGTGGGTTTTTTCACGGCGACCAGGACGGGCATGCTGCTTGTCTTGGGCGATGATGGTGGTGTTGTACATGAGGGGTCTGCGTCCGCGATGGCGTTGTGGGTTCGGGCGCGCGTGGTGGCTTTGTACACGATGGACCAGGCACCGGTGCCGAAGATGGCGTCACGGCCGCGGTCGCCCTTGACGATATCCACGTCGAAGGGGCATTCGAAGACGGATGGGCCTTCCGGTGTTGGTATCGATATTTCGCCGCGTGTCTCAGGCCGGACATCTGCCTTCCTCTGTGGTTGTGGTGTTTCGAGGAACTCTGTGACGGTGGCGATGTCCGGTGACGAATTGCTTTGCCATGGTGAAGTCGGGGGCGTCAGGATCGAGGCTGAATAAGGATATTGGCTAGGCTGAGGTTTCGAGTTCTTGTTCAGTATCGTGGCGGGTGTGGTGGGAGGTGTGCTCACAGCGCGGTTCAGCAGTGAAGAAGGCCGACGAGGAGTGGCCATGTCGACGAGAAAAGCCATTCGTTTCCGGATCGTTCGGACTGTTCTGGTTTGAAGTCGTGGTTCGCGTCGTGCTTGCTTCTTGAGTCGTGAGTCTTGAGTCTCGTAGCGGCGGTCGTGCTTTGCTTTGCGTTTTGCTTTCAGCGAGCGGTCTTACTGTCATAAAAAGACGTCGGTGAATATTGTTGTTGGTCGTTTGAGGGTGTGTGCTTGAAGAAAAACCAAAGCCATGTCCGTATTGATGAAGAGAAATGACTCAAGTTCAGGGTGTGAGTGTGCGCGCTACCATGACCGATTCCATGGATTTGGTTCGAGAGCTCAGACCTCACTGGTGCCTGGTCGCGCGATCAACTGGAGACCTGGGTTCCGGAGATGGGGCCTTTTGCGACGCTGATCTGCTACCCGTCGATAGTATCGGAGCACACGCGGAGGCAGTCAAGAGGTTTGCGCGCAAAAAAACTGCCGCCCGATCTCGAGTAAAAAAACGTGGTCGCTCGGTCCAAGTGCAATCAGTGCAATCCGGGGTGCACGGACGTGGAAAGAGGCTCTTGATTCTGGACTGATGTAACGCGGAGGATCCAAATCGGGGATGAGGTTCGAGAAGAGATTTGGAAGGAGAAGACGTAGGGAATGAGAATGACGGAGGAGGTTGGGAACGCGGCGAAAGGTCTGTTAAAGACCACACGTCGCTCAACGTAGATAGGTGGTAAATGGCTGTCGTAGTAATCAAAGGAGTGACAGGCGACAGCCAGTACTCGGTGTACTTGTAGTAATAATAAGAAGAATTGACGAGACAATCACGAGTAACAAGATGGTAGAGCTGAGAGAGTCAGAGACAATTTCCTCTACCAGTAACCACGGTTGCCTCCCATGACATCAACGCCTGGTGCTTGCCCTTGGTTCAATTGCGACCCTGAAGAAAAGCTCCAAAGTCGCTTATCAAGTTCGCAGAGATGCTGTCCACTACGAGTAATAAATGTCGTTCTTCCACTCGCTAACGGGCCGGTCGCGTTGGACGATTGGATCGAGGAGAAGCCCGCAGAATGGAACGTGGAGCAATGAGAAATGCGATTGGATGACGATTGGTTGTAGGGGAGATTCATCACTGGATACTGTGGTACTCCGGCTCGTACATTACAGACTCCGGAGGTCTGAGCGTTGGCGCCAAATCCACGAAAAAGAAACTGTCACGCTCACAAGGTCACGGACCTCTTCAGCTGCAGGCGCGTAACCAGGGGGTGAAGGGTGAAGCCCAGGAATGATCGAGGACGAGAACTGATCGTCTCAGTGGGAGGCAATACTCGTGTTGATTCACTATCAGATCCAAACAGCGGGCTAGATGTCAACATTCCTCCTTCATCTCTGCTGTGCGTTTAAAAATCTTACCATCATTGTTGCACTTGTAGCACAGGCACGACTCCAGTCCACTCGCCCCGTGTTCGTTCTTCCCAATACCCTTCCTTGCCTGTCTTCAGCTTCCAAACAACTTCGTCATCCAATTCGACTTTGGAAAACCACCGGGCTTTCCACGCCTCGCCATTGCCCTCCATATCTCTTCGTCGTGCTCGCTGTCCTTCTTCGAGCTGATTCTTCAACGTCTCTGCGCCGTCATGATCGCCTCGTTCCAGCGCCTGTTGATCTGGTCGAAGTCGACTATCCGTAGGTGGTAGCTTCCCATGCTCGAGCTCGGTGATTTCGTTGAGTTGGACTGCAAACAAGGTCATTCCATAATGTTTGGGTGCTTCATCAACGAGTGGTCCCACAGACCAGATGGTCGAGCGACCGAGCTTCCCGGGCTCTTTAAGCTGAAGTGCATTGGTCCAGGTACCGTTGAGCCCAATAGCCAAATCCTGTCCGTTGGCGTCGAATGTCTGCACTTCAACTTCCTCGCTCCGGCCCGAAAACATCCCCTTGGCTTTGAACGATACGACAGCCTTGTGCCCAGAGCTCTCGTTGAAGATCGTCATAGTGCCAACAGGTTCCACATATTTCTCTCCGGCAATGATGTTTCGAAGGAAACATGTCGCTGTAGACCAACTGTAGCTCTCACCAGTACTATGGAGGACTAATCGCGCCTTGCCTTCTGTGATGATCTCTGACGATTTGCCCCAAAATTTCTGCGACGGCAAGGGTGATTGAGTAAACGTCCATTGACTCGACTCTGCATGAATCGCCAGCTGAACCGGACGATGTGACACCTTCTCGCCAATGAATCGGAACCCGCGGTCTTCTCGGACAAGCTCATACGTCTCCCCCAGCATAGGATTGAATGGCTTCCGAATCGATCGCTCCTTGACTCGCGAATTGGACAGGGACGACACTGCAAAAGCCGTAACATACATCAACCGCTCGAAGACGTCGTGGCTCTTGTCAGCACTTTCTAGCAACGGTGAATACTCCAACTGTTCAGCCGCACGCTGAAGCAGCGACAAAGGCTCATTTGCAGACACCGGCATGGAGATCGTGGACAAATCTTTGCCCACATTTTTTCGGAGAAAGCCAATTAGACTGGGAGGCATGATGGTCGGAGGAGCAATTTGATTTCGTCGCAAAATTGGGCCGAGTGGTAATGGCGTCAAGGACTTGGAGCGTGGAGGGAGATATGTCGAGACACTCCCAGATCGCCTTTTTCCCACGTCTGGTGAATCCTCGCCAATGTCACTGCTTGTTACCGAGTCCTCGTCTTCACCCGTACCTTCATCCGTACCTTCGTGATCTGTATCAGAGTGGATATCCCAGACGTGAGAAGTGTCTTCCGCGTCAAAGTACTCTTGCGACTCGACCGACTGCATGCTTAGCCGAGACACTGCGGATTTCGGAGGGGTGGTTCTTCGGATATTGCTCTCCGACATGAGGATAGAGAATTCGCCAACGACCGAGTCCAGATCATGCAACAGTGCCTTGCAGTGATCATGCATGCTTTCCTCGTGACGAAGACGAAGCCTATTCTGTCCATCTGGCGGCACTTGGGGCGATGGTAGGCCGTTTCTTATGGGTGATTCGACACCAGGAACAGGAACAGCCAACTGAGCAGATACACTGCGCTTGAAGATGTTCGCCTGGTTATTATTCGTACTCGGCTTTCTTTTCCAAAAAGGCCGCTTTTCATCTTGTTTGAAGTAGTCGTCCATGGGAGCCTCGGTTGGCGTGGTAGCGGGCGAAGTTGAGCCCAACCTGGGTGACGGGGGAGGTAGTCCCTGAGCTAGGGTATCCAGACAGAGTCTACGCACAGCATCGCGTGTACCTGATATTCTGCTCAAGAGTGTCTCCAATCTCACCCATTCTTGGCCATCAAAAGCGCTGGCTCCGTCGCTAGCGCCTTCCTTGCCAATGTCAATATGTAACTTCTCGCCTGGGTTGTAAGATTGCAGCATGAGTCGCGCCGCTGTCTCCAATGCGTTCTTCCAAGCTTGAAAGTCCGCTTCGTTGCTGGCCTTCAGGTGCCAAATCTCGGCTCCGGAATCAATGGTGATTTCTCGCGATTTGGTGTTGGCCGTGATGGCTGCGAGCGACAGTGGGATTGCGCCTCGAAGCGCGGACGAGTTCCGGTCGTGATAGTAAGACAGCGTTGAGGACGTATAGTCTAGGCAGAAGAACCTCCTCGCATAGCCTTGGTGCTTCTTACGCCTGCGCTTCTGGAGGACTCCGGTGTGAATCGAAGGCGAATCCAATCGTAGTCCTTCCGAGACAGGCGCAATGCTTCCTGCGACTGAGTGGTTGATCGACGCCTGTCGAAGCGAGTCCACCGACTCCTTGTCTTTGGCCTTCAACCTTGGGCTTCTCTTGAACAATGGCGCAGACGCAGAGGCTATGGCCATTGCAGATGCCATTGACTGGCCTTGTTGCGGCTGAGCACCAAACTGAAATTGGGACTGGCATGCTGTCGGATAAGTGAGCAGGAACACCGTAGCTGTCTTGGAAATGTTCTTCGAGAACGTGTTATCAAAAACCAGCGCATAGTTTCCGGCTTCTCCCAAGCGCACGTCGTGTCTACCATGGCTGACCCTGTCAGCTTCACACTTGCCCACCCATGTGATCTGCTTGAGCCCAATGCCGGTGAGCTTCTCGATGGCACTCGACCCTGTCTCTGACTTGTCTTCGTCGACTGCGGAAGGATTTGGGGAAGGAGGAGGGAGGGAGGATGAGGAGGAATGTAGGTTCGACAGCGGTCCGGGGTGTTTGAACAAGCCAAAGTTGATGGACTTCTTGTGAGGTAGAATAGTCCAGCAGATGGTGTGTTCTTGTTTCACGTTGATCCAGCGTACGAGGTAGTTCTGTACACTCCGGCGTCAGCGGAAGTCGTCCCAAGCGTTCAAACCACGGCGAAGTCAGCGCACCCGAGAGTGAACCTCAATTTGTTCAAGTCCGGCCATTCTGACCTACGACAATATCAGGGCTTCCCAGGCATTCTTAGAGACGGAAGCAGCAACGAAGAACGTGTAGAAGGCGCGTCGCTGGTACTCGCAGGAAGGAAGGGGGAGCTTCCAAGATATTTTTCTGCCAGGCTGACCGGATTCCTGCCTGCAGAAGCCAAGTTAAGGGGACGACGTATGCACACGGTGGCAGTGGGTAGGATCGGTCGGAGGAGAGTCACTAAACGCGCCGAGAGGGCCAGAAGCACAAGTGGGTGACAAGCACTTAATTGCAGGTAAGTCAAAGCACCTCGGCACGGATGGTTTTATGAAAACGGCGGGCGAGGATAGGCATTCTGGCACCTGACATAATTTCCTCCTCAAGATTCAGCATTCCGGTGTTCCCCTGGTGTTTGTCATGCTATGCTATCCGAATACTCCTGCAGATAAATAGGGCATTTTGCGTCAGATGGTGAACGCCCTTCCGGCCGTACCTATTCCTCATGCACAATGCATCAGTCGAGTCTCTCTGACGTCGTCTATCTCGCGTCAACCGACAGTTTCTTCGCACGCTTGTTGCGACCACTGGATTCTTCTTTGCCCTCCTTCCTGCGCTTGGTCCCTCGTGAGTTACCTCCTTTGGGGCGATAACCACCGTCATTGTCTCTCTTGCGCTTTCCCCTAGCCGACGCGCTCATGTCCATGGCAATCCCATCGTCATCATATAGATCTTGTTCCTGCTTAAGCGCTTCTTTGCTAGCAGACTTTCGTGCAGAGCTTCTTGATCCGGCTGCGCGGGGTGCCTTGTCCGTCGCCGGCTCATTGTCCTGGAGAAACACCTGTGGCTGATGCTTGCGAAGCCAGTTGTAGACCGAGACAGGGTTCTTGAGCTGCATTTCTCGTTCTCGTTCGGTACTTTTTTCTGCAATCCGGGTCCCTAAACTGCTGGTAGTGTGCGCTCGAGGATTGGTTGTGGTACCGTCCAGGTACATATCAAGGGAGTGTAGGTATTCTTCTTCATGTCGCGTTGACAGGAAAGCCTCCGTGGTGCCTTGACCCGACTCCGCCTTCGACGCAGGCTGAGGTGGCGGTGCATCTGACAGTAACGAAGAGTACGAGCGCTGTGGAGCGAATGCTGCGGTTTTGAGCAGAGAACCTTCAATTTCTCTGTATGTCTTCGGGTCAATCTCTCCTGTTTGCAATTGATATCTTGCTTTCCGAAGTGCCAGATGACCCTCCTCTTCAGTGTTCGCTTGGGTTGCGGGCTCGTCTGAGGAGTTGTACTCGGAGGGAGACCTGAGTTCGTAGCGTAGGCGCGGGGGGATTTGCGGGCATGAATTCAAGTCGACAAGCAGCTGAAGTAGTTGACTACAGTTTGCGGTTAGCTCTGTAGGCACATTTTGCTGATGCTCCCTTACTCGGTCTGCTCTGCTAGTCGTTGCGATATGTCAAGGATTCTGTGCTCTTCTTTGAATAAAGTCGTGCTTTCCCTGGTTTTCTCCTCGAACGTGACCATGATCTTGCGATACTTGCGTCTGTCAAGCTTCTGTCAGTGAATAGCACATTTCATGGTCAGTCACAATTCACCTGTAAGACTTCCTAGACGCGACGGGCTGGTCAGGAGGGCTTGTCTGTTCAGCCATAGGGGCTTCCAGGGGATCTGACAAAGGCATATTTGGTATTTCTGAAGACATCACCGCGTTTTGAGGATGCAAGGATACGTGTTGGAAGAATGCCACGAGGATCTAGACGTGTGAGAGATACCCAGGCTGTTCTGGTTCTGATCAGGCCCGAGATGAGTGAATCCTGTGAGTGACGGGTATTCTTCGGCATCTTCTCAGACACGGATTTGATTTCCGGCGATAAATTCTGGAATTATGTCTGAAGCAAAATTGTTTCACCAGCATTTTTTGACAATTTCCATACAGCAGACCAACTCACGGTATTCTTAATCAGACGATAACATCATGAGTGTGGATGAGAACGGAAGCGAGCAACAAGGTTCCAGAGGTCGTAAGCGCAATGTTGAGACAGCAGAAATCGAGATCGATGTAGATGCACCAGAGCCACCATCCAAGAAGTCTCTCCGCAAAGCCAAGCGGGCAAAGTCGACGGCGGTCGATGACTCCAAAGCGACCGAACGTGTCTTGGACACGTCTTCAGCGCAACCAAAAGCATCTCAGGACAATCAAACTAGGTCTCCATATGGGATATGGATTGGAAATCTGTCATTCACCACGACCCGAGACGACCTCGTCAAGTTTTTGACCGAACAATCACAGGGCGCTATTTCGAATGAGCACATCACGAGGATCAATTTGCCTCAAAACCCACCGAAGCATGGAAAGGAGATGAATAAAGGCTTTAGCTACGTGGATTTCTCGACAGAAGAGTCACTCAATGCGGCGCTAGAGCTGAGCGAAGGTCTCCTAGGCGGACGGCGAGTACTGATCAAGAATGCGAAAAGCTACGAGGGGAGACCGGAACCGAAAAAGGACCAGGAGGAAGCACAGACTAAGGCTCCAAGCAAGCGCATATTCGTCGGCAACCTCGAATTCGACACCACAGCGGAGGACTTAGAAGGGCATTTTGGAGTATGTGGGCCCATTATACATACCCATATGGCAACATTCGAGGACAGTGGGAAATGTAAGGGCTATGCTTGGGTGGAATTCGAGCAGTTGGCCTCTGCTCAGGCTGCCATGCGAGGCTGGATGGAAGCAAACGGTGCTCACGACAAACGCTCCTCCGATTCGAGGCCAGGGAAACACAGAATATGGCTTGGTAAGATTAATGGCAGGAAGCTGAGGATGGAGTATGCTGAAGACAAAGCCACTCGCTACCAGAAGAGGTTCGGCAAGAATGCAAAGTCTTCCCAATCTGCGGCTACGGAAGACGGATCGTTGGAGGACCCGATCCAAGAAGTCAATGGTGATTCAGAGCCGGTGCATAAAAAGCGTGAGGTCAAGAAGGCGAGCAGGAAGAAGGACCTACATGGCAAATATACCGAGGACACAGTGCAGAGGTTGACGGGAGCCATTGTGGAGAGCCAAGGTCAACGAGTAGTGTTTGATTGAAGTAGAAAGCACCTCTAGTCTGATTTTGTCACATGAATACCCAGCATCGGCAGCATACCTACTTTAGATGCATCGAGAAAGTCATGGTCTATAAACTGCGAGATATGAAATAGTGGTCACCTAGTAGTGGTGGTATGGCCATGATGTTCGTCCTGTACTTTTTGGCTAGAAGTCGCTTAGCGTGACCGCGTGACGCAAAATCTGGGGCATTTCTAAACGGGCGAATCCTTCGAGACTCGATTCAACCGAATGCTGTCGAAAAGCCCGCTGCTGCTGTATGCAAGGGCATCTATCTGCCTGCGTTTTTGATTATCAACTATTGCTACCTAGCTGGACGTCTTGCAGTTCCTTGGTCTCTTTTCCTTTCTCCCTTCAACATGTGCCGATAGTTTAATCTCCTCCATCACCTTACAGTTTCGAATCGAGACCTAAGTCGTCGACCATCAACGATGATCAAAGCCTGTCTTGTCTGAATAGCTGTGCGCTGCGCTTCCAACCCCTTTTGCTCGGCTCATACGGACTCCTTTGCTCCACGAAGCCATGCCTGCGGCCGGAAGAAAAGACCTATTGGCCCGCAGACGGCGACGACCAGACGAGGGAGAGGATGAGGAATCGGTTGCAGGAGAGTTTGACGACTCTATGAGCGAAGGCTCTTCTGTGAGCAATGGAGATGAGGAAGCGGAAGTCGAAGGGAGTGGCTCCAGTGATGATGAACATGGGCCTGCAAAGAACACAAGAGGTGTTACTGAATCAGCGCTCCAAGAGATAGCCCTTGCGCCACCCAAAGAAGCTGCCTCCCCAGTGAAGGGCGCCTTCACAACCACTGCTGAAACACACGCCATGCTACACGGGATAAGCCGAGATCAGAGACCCGAAGAGACGGAAGAAATTCACTTCGATGATCTGAGTACTGTGGGAGGATCAGCCACAGACACAGATGTTGCTATTCCCCAAGCACCTCGACACGAGACACCGGCGGAGCGGAGCTTGAGGGAGCACCAGGAATATATCAGACAACGGAATGCAGACCCTGCGTTCGTGCCGAACAGAGGTAAATTCTTCCTGCATGATGACCGCAATTCTTCGTCGAATGGAGCGACCGCCAGACCGTTCGTACTCGGACGGGGCCGAGGCCATGGTCCTTCCATGAATCCTGGGTATGTCTAACCATCAGCTGTATATTCAAGAGCTAATTGCTAGCAGAAGAGGTGCCGCCTCCAACGAACCTACCGAACGGCCATGGGCTCATGATCTACATGAGGGCCATGAGAAGGGACAGAGCTCGGAGCCACCACGGACACAACCAGTCGCTGCCTCACAGACAAGTCAAAATGAAAACCCTCGTGGGCCAACAGCCCCGAATAGGCTTTTCTCCTTTACAACCGTACTAGGGAATGTTGCCGTACAAATATCATTTCCTGGCATGGACCAAAAAAAGTCTGTTCCGAACGTGGTGAAGAAGCAGCACACTTTACTGCCGCAGCACCGCCCGCCTTTGAGACGCGACAAACCCGTGCGTGTTTCCCTCCCCAGTGAGCCACCCAGGTATATCTTTCCCAGCACTGAGAGATCCTTCATCTTCATCCCTCGCGCCATGCGACCCAACAAACAAGCCTACTTCCGTGGCCGTGGTAGAGGAAGCTTCCACGGCAGTCGAAGACCAAGCATTTATGGCAGTGCGTATACACCAAGCATTGCCATGAGCCGAAAGTCTTCCATCGGAGCATCAACCATGAGGGATGACATCAGGTCTCCTGCAGAATCGGTCATGTCCCGTGTGGCTGGTCCTGGTATGGACCCTACACGGCCTATTGTGCGAATGCCCTTGGGAGTTCCTACGCCTTCTATTTCAAGGACTGGGGCTCCGCCCGTACATGGGCAGATGGGGCCCAATGTATTTCCTGCAAATATTCAGACGCCTGCTTTCTACGGTAGCTACAGCACTACCATACCCATGCATCAGCCCATACCCCAGAAAACTGTCTCGGTTGCAGATATTGAATCGCCTGCCTCTTTTCCAGTCAAAGCTCCTCTGCAGCAGCAAGAACAACCATTTCATCAACAAGTGCCGGGGCATTATGGCGAAGACAAATCCTCCCAGCCTGCCGAACAGATTTTGCCTGCGTTGGCTGGAACCACACCACTTTCTCAGATCCCCGAGGGTGCAGTGTTCGGGCAAGGCTATCCGTCCTATCCTGTCATGAGTGGACCGGCCTTCTTCGGAGGGCCATATCAGAATGGACCGGTCTTCTATCAAGGCGCTGCTGATAGCAGCTCGTTTGCTGCTCCTATGACCGGTCCTGGCCTGGCCCCAAGCTTCATACCGGGCTCACAGTCACATCCAGTCAACTACATGCATGGTCCAGGACGTATGGAAGGTAGCATCGCTGACAACATGATGGCGCATGAATCGAATGGTATGGTCTACTACTACAACCCGCCAATGTACACACCAGAGGCCCGAGGTGGAGTCCAGCAATATCCCTTTACGAACGGCAATGTCATGACGATGCCGAACGGAACAACCTCTCAACCTTTCTATTACTCTGGAGTACCTAATGGAATGTTCTATCCGGCGCAGACAGGTTGATCTCGCTACAGGCTACATTCTTTCAATAAATTTTGACATGGATTTGATTAGCGGCATGTGGAGTTACTGTTGCATTTTGTGGGACCAGCGGGTTTGTCTGAGGTGGACCGAATCTAAAAGTGTCGACCGCGTTTCATCTGTTGCTAATCATCAGGGAGTTGCGAAACCTTTCAGTGTTATTCGTGTACAGTATTTGTTGAATCAAAAGAGGGTTGTCGAAGGTGGGAATGCTCCCGTGGCAAGGCGGATGGAGAAAGGCAAACGTGGAGTTGAGGCAACAACCACAAGTACAAGGCTGACTGATGGACCACATACGGAGTATCGTAGTAATGATTGGCATACCCTGGTCTGTTTCAATGTATTATGGATGGTTAAAGCATGGTTCGCAGCTGTAGTTACCGACCGGTCAAGCAAGGAGCAAATGTGCATACTATGTACTATTATAACAAGTACTACTAGTAAGGTCCACTTATGACATCCATCAATAAGTCAGCACCCACGAATTCTATAGCCTGGAGTAGACCGTAGTGACCGTCATCATCCGCCCTCTGCACAAGGATAGGGCGTACCCATGGACCGGTGAGAGAGACGATACGAGCGACAATGCCCGGGTGTTCTCGTCGCCAGGATTGCATTGGTTGCTGCCTTGCTCACGTGAGTGAAGCTTCATTTTGGACTTCCCCGCCCGCACGTCTTCACACTGCGTTAGGCTGCGGCCTGCCTGCCGTCATCTACCCTTCCTCTTCCTCACCCCGACCATCATCACGACCTCTCACCTCTTCTCCTTCACCTCTACCACTCTTTGCCTGCTAGAAATCAAGCCGAAGTGTTGAGGCGCCTCTAGTATTCATGCTGTTCCAATCTTGAGCTCTCTTATCGAATTTATCCAACTCTTTACCACCTGCCCGCAGATCGGTAGCCCGGCCTGCTCGACACCGCCTCATCCGGGCTCCTTATCTCCATCATGTCTGCAACTCATCATCACGCCGGACCTGTTGGTCCTGATACGTTGATCACCGTCAAAGTCATCATCGACGGCACAAACAGAAGATTCAAACTTGCTCTTCGGGATCTCGGTGCCAACACTCTCCCACAGAAGGTGCGTACGCAGTTGTCTGTCAGCCTCGGCCGTGCTCTCCATCCAGCAAGGCATGCGAGGTCGATCTTACATCCGATCTGAGCTAATCTGATTCTTTAGCTTCGCTTCTTGCTTGCCATCCCCGATGAACACGAGGTCAAGTTCGACCGATTCTCTGATTCTGCCGGAGCCTACGTTAGCCTCGACAGCAACAATCCGGGTGTCTACAAACAATTGTATCGGGCGGCCAAGGCGAAACTCAAGCTGCGACTGAAGGCGACTGTGGCGTGGACTGCAAAGATTGAGGCGAATGAGGACAGCAAGCCTGAAACAACCACTTACTGGGCCTCACCTTCAGTCTTCCAAACAGAGCCGAGGCACAGTTTCCTCGATACCGTCCTCTCTCAGCCTGCCGCAACGCCCTTCAAGTCTTTCCAGAAGAACTTCCCATACTCTCCAACGACCTGTACTATCCCAGGGGCTTTTGACATCAGACCACCGGGCGTTGAACCAGTTCCCAGTGCACCTCGAGACTGTCACACCGATCTCTTCAGTCTCCCAACCCTTCCTTCCCTCAATGACTTCCCGTCAACTTCGTACTCCATTGACTGCAACTACTGTGGCAAGTCTGTGCCCGACGAGCACTACCACTGTGGAATCTGTGAGAACGGTGACTTCGATTTGTGCAAGAGCTGTGTTGATTCTGGTATCACCTGTGACGGCGACGAGCATTGGCTAGTCAAAAGACACATTCGCAATGGAGTCGTCATTCCAAGCGAGACAACTACCTTGCCAGCGAAGAAGTCCTCCAAGACTGTGACTACCTCGTCTGAGGAGCCGGCGACGCCATTGGGCCCTGAACAAGACGACGGTGACCGCACCTGCAACTCTTGCGTCTGCCGTAAGTGCTGGAAAACAATTTACTTGAACCTCACTCACGATTGTTCAGAAATGCCAAAACGCGAATTCGTCACTTGCCAGAATTGCCCAGACTTCGACCTGTGCCTCTGCTGTTTCATGGACGGCGAACATGGTCATCATCCTTCCCACACCTTCGAGCCACAGGGCAGTCCGGAGCATCTGCCTGAGGTTGCAGCTCTCTGTGCTCCAGGCCGCAATGTTCGTCACAATGCTATCTGCGACGGCTGCGACGAGGTGAGTCTTATTTTTGTCGGAATAATGAGCTCTATGGACTGACTTTTGTACAGAGCATCTTCGGCGTTCGTCATAAGTGCTTGTCATGCCCGGATTTCGACTTCTGCTCTACCTGTGTAGTCGCTGCTGGCGAGAAGCATGCAGGCCACCGCTTTGCACCCATCTATGCTCCTCTTGAAAATGTGCGCGTCATCAAGCAATACCACCGAGGCATCTACTGTGACGGCCCTCTTTGCGCCAACCAGAAGCGCTACATCGTAGGCGACCGATACAAGTGTACGGTGTGCGATGACACCGACTTCTGTGCTAATTGCGAGGCTTCGCCTAGCAATGGCCACAATGCAACTCATCCCTTGATCAAATTCAAGACTCCTATCCGACATGTCTCCATCACTACGGAACACGAGACAATGTTTGGACAGAAGCTTGGACAGTTCGGAGACCGACCGTTGGCCAAACACGCCGCGACAGAAACCACGCGTTCTACATCCGCCAATGCTGCCACTCAAGTTCAGACTGTGGCCGAGGTCAAGCCTGTCGAGAACACTGCCACTACGGAGGAGACTCCCAATGCCAGCAGTGATGTCCTCTCGGGCAAGCCTACCACTGATGACCTGCAAGCATGGTATGTCACCGACTTGACTCCGGATGGAACTCGTGTGGCACCCAGCCATCTCGTTATGCAATCCTGGACCCTGCGCAACCCGGGCCCTCAAACCTGGCCAGCCGGTTGTGCCGTCTACTACATTGGTGGAGATGACATGCGCAACGTGGATACTCTTCACCCCTCCAGCGTGAGCACCATGACTCGTGCCAATCGTAGCAACGTGCTTGCAACCAGTCTGGAACCCGGAAAGACTGCGGTCTTTACAGTTTTGCTCAAGGCTCCTGCTCGTGAAGGACGAGCTATCTCTTACTGGCGACTCAAAACTCCCGAGGGCCTCCCATTTGGTCACAAGCTCTGGGTCGACATTGAAGTTCAGTCTACTCCTGTTGAGTTGCCAATTCGCTCTGCTCCCACACCCACCATTCCTTCGCAGGTTGAGACCAAGACGGAGCCACAAGCTGAAGCAGAAGCAGAAGATAGCCCGCAGAGCAGCTCTACTATGATCTTTCCCAAGCTTGAGAAGGAGTCTCCAGTCTCTAGCATTCACGATGTCAGCGAGACACATGTCGAAGCACCTGTTCCTACAATGGAGCCGACCACAAAGACTGACGGACAAGAGCTGCTCGAGGATGTGGAAAGTCTTGAACTCGAAGATTCTGACAGCGATGAAGCCGGCTTCTTGACAGATGAGGAGTACGACATCCTTGACGCAAGTGACGAGGACTATTTGGAAGCACAAACAGAGGCCAGCAAGTGAAAACTCCAGCCTTGATCAACTACTGGTGAAAATGTAGGGAACAATCAGTGTGGCTACACTGCAGAGAGCTGGGCCAGATGGCTCGGGACGCCAGAATCACCAGAATGAAACCAAGTAAACGACAATGACATGGAGCAGCAGAGCGAACCGGCTTTTGGGTTGGGATGAAATGGGGGCGTGCTGGGGAAACGGAATGCGCTTTTACTTTTACTGTTGGACTTGAAATTACAGATACGCCATCTTGCTCCGTTGATCAATAACAGCATGAATCCTATGCTTTCATTCTTAGTATACAATAGAACTGGTGACTTCGTAGTCGGTGCACGTCGGTGTTAATGGGAGCCTTTTTTGTGCGTGGATTTTGCTCCCTGTCATTCAAGACTCTGCTGGTGTGATTGGAGCAAACTTGGGGGGTCATAATGGGGCGTCTCGTCATAGAATTGGGCATGATCTGGGCGCACTAACTTAGGCGCTCATCCTCCAGGTTTCTGGGTCACGCTGGGTCTGACTCAGTGGCCTCGGTCGTGACGAACAGGCGGGCGATGCTTGAAGGCTTGTGCTGGACGCCACTGATGCCACCAAATTCCGGGGGGGGGGGTCTTGCTTGAGGACCTACGAATATAACTCCGTCCGGTCCTCACCGCCCTCTCCATGCCATTCAGTCTTATTTGAGGACTTACTATTGTGCAGCCTGTTTCTGCCTACTTGCCTTTCTCTTCACCAGCTATTAAACCCAAGTAAGCTGTCTTCCTTATGGAAATTCTACGACTTCCACCTCATCATCTATCGTATCGCGCCTCGCTACCCAAAGGGTGACAGAACTCACCGGCCATCTCTGCCTGCATCCAGCAGCAGACTTATCACTTAGACATTTTTGCTACATTTATCCTTTTTCTATCGCCAGAAGTAGAGATACACATCACACCATGCACGACGATCTGCGAAGACGCGCTCTGGAGAGCGGCAAGACCGTGTCGGGCAAAGCCAGATCGAAGCAATCGTCGCGCGAAAGTTCCAAGGTTAATTCGGCTACCAACTCGCGAGCCGCATCCCGTGTGGCCAGTCGAGACGTGTCGGACGATGAAGACGATGGCAATGGCAACCTCAGCGATGAGACGACCCAAAGGTGAGTTGCAGTCTGATCCACTGACCACTTCTGACGTGACTGACTGGATCCCCTTTACAGCATTAACTCGATCGACGCTCTTCTCGAAAGCGATGACTTCAATGAACAAACCACCGATGTTATGCGATCACAAGTGAGCGACGCGATTGACCATCTGTTGGAGCGAAAGGGTAGCAGCAACAAGAGCCGGGAAACG
The DNA here is from genome assembly GCA_035928285.1 of Vermiconidia calcicola. Taxonomy (NCBI): domain Eukaryota; kingdom Fungi; phylum Ascomycota; class Dothideomycetes; order Mycosphaerellales; family Extremaceae; genus Vermiconidia; species Vermiconidia calcicola. The sequence continues at coordinate 215,128 of JAXLQG010000018.1, forward strand.
AACCTGACCACATACGTACGATGCTTGACTTGCCACTACCTTGCCGAAGCCCTCTACGGGCGGGTGCCTGACGTGTTGGGTGCGTTGGAGCGGAGCATCAAGGCAGAGACCAGCGAAATCGAAGCCACACTCGCCCTTCGAGCAGCTGCTCTTACTGCCATCACGTTTGAGCACGAGCGAATCTATGAGACAGTGGCACCGGTATTGAAGCGAAGCATCTCCGATTCGCAATCGATGCCAATCAAGGCTGCGGCCATCTACTCGTTAGGGATATGCCTGTCATTTGGAGGGGCTGGGGAGGACGAAATCGCACAGGTCATGACCTTCTTGCTTGAAATCGCCTCCAGCGATGGAGCATTCATTGAGGCGGGTGACAGTCCCGAAGTTGTGGCAGCAGCACTGAATACGTACGCATTCCTGGCCACCCAAGTGGATGACCTCGAGCAAGAATCGGAAGATGCGGTGGCAGCATTCCTCGAGCAACTGGATGCGGGTGATGTGCGAGTTCAAGTTGCAGCGGGCGAGGCTATTGCCCTGCTCTTTGAGAAGAGTTACACGCCGCGAGAAGACGATGAGTCCGGCTCGGAGGAAGCTGAAGAGACGACATCCTCGGACGGGGAGCCTGATAACTCTGGTCTGGTCAAACGATACAACGCCTACCACAACCCTGGCGAAGTCCTGGAGCATGTCAGGGCATTGGCATCGCTAAGCACGAAATCCATGAACAAACGGGACAAGAAGTTGCTTCATCAAACGTTTGCGTGCGTCGTGTCGACTGTGGAGAACCCGAAAGTGGGCTTGCAGGCCAACAATGCGTCGAAAATGGTGGTTCGTGTGCATCGGGAAGGAGAAATGAGAGTCGACAAATGGTGGAAGTTGATGCGGCTGAATGCAATTCGAAGACTTTTGGGAGGCGGGTTTGTCAATCACTACTTTGAAGGCAACAAACAAGTCCTCGATGCTTTGCCAATGATCATGCGCGCCACAGGAGAAGAGGGCATGCGTAGCCCCCGAAGAGGCCTGGGTACAAAGGCGACGAAAGGACGGTATCGGGACTCCCGACGATTCATCTCTGCAGGTAGCGAACTGTGATGGCCATGGTGGTCAGGGTAAGAGTGAGGGTGATGGTGATGGTGCATGCTTCAGATCAGGTCATTTTGCATGATGATACACGTCCTGGATTTATTGATGCAGTATTTCTATGCATTGGCAGAGACAGATACTATATTGCAATGTCATTATCGAATATCCGTACTCCGTCCTGGTGGGTGCTCACTATCACACTACCACGTATGGAGTATATCGACTGATCGTATATCGTGTTCGGTTTCGGGACAGCTACCCGCCGAGGCCGAGGTATCGTTGCTGGCGTTGCTGGCTTTGGGATTATCACGTGGTGAGATGTAAAAATTTCGTCGGTGGCTTGTCGTACCGGAGCTACTGATTTAGACGTGCGCACGTGCGCCTTACGGTTCAGGTCCGAGCACATCAAGTCACTGCAGTCAATGTTAAGGTAAAGCAGGTCATACGAGAACAGACTGGCCGCTGAACGATCCAATACATCGTGATGTTCTAGGAGGAACAGGGAGGTCTTGCAGCGAAAGGAGTAATGGGCTGGCTGACTGTGCATGGCACAGTACTCGTACTACTGTGGTACGGTGATTACGAGGAATCATAATAATAGGGGCTGATGGGGGTAAATTATGATGGATGATTACTCCTACTGGCGAGTCTCGATAGGCTGCGGGCCTGAAGCCACTGCCGCGAGCTTGTCTCTTTGGTCTTTGTTGGTCTTGTTGCTGACGTTGACCCTCCCCTGGCACTCCTGCTTCTCTTCGCGGGTCTTCCCTCCATCTGGCTGGTTGCTTTCTTCAGGCCCCGATTTTAATCTGCTACGAGCTACGAAAAAACCGCCAAACCCGTCCCGCTGCCCACCGTTGCAAGGCCTTGTCTCGTGCTCCGCCTCGTCTAGCCCTCCGTACGTACCAGAGGCCACAGAGGCTTAAGGTCCTAGGCTGGTGCAGGAGGTGCAGGCTAAATTGCCCGCACCTGAACCTCCCTCCTTCCTTCTCATACACTCTTGCGCAACCCTTCAGCTCAATTCACTCACTTCCTCTTGCCCTGTACATTCTTCCTGAGATTCCTTCTTCAGTTATCTTCATTGCGGCATTCATTCGACCGTCTTTGCTCCATCGTCAAGCAGCGGACAGCCTTATTTCCCGTGTGGTTCTGCCTCGAGCAGATCCAACGCGTTCGTGGCATCAATCTACACCATCTCACCATCCCACTGTTTCACCAATCCCCAGGAACCGCATCACCCGGATCCATTGGAGTCTGCAGCCTCCGTTTCCTCAGCAGTTGGACAAGACCTGCTGTCATTCTTTTCATAATTCATAAGGTCGACATAAAGCATCTCGGCCTGGAATCCCGACTTTCCATTACCCACGTGACCTGTCAGCAAAAGGACACGCGACACCCACTGGAACAGCAATCCTTGTCCAAGGTCAACCACCCAGACCCACGACCTCGAATTCAAACGTTGTAAACCCAGACATTGCATAACATGGCCACCATCGCATTGAACGTCACCGAGGCCGCCGTGGCTGCACAGCCCAATATGGGCGGCGCCCAGTTCGCCTCCCATACTTGGCTGGAACCGATTGTACGTCGAGTTCCCTTCCACGATGTTATTTTTCTAACCCATATAGATTGTCGTATCTATAATGATCACATCACTCACGGTCAATCGAAAACGAAACTTCCGCATTCTAGAATCCAGCCGCGGCCGCTCACCCACGCGGTCTCTCCTGCCTCCTAACAGCCAGGAAGTCTCTCCCGACAGCTCTGTTTACTCGGATTCTTACCTTTCCGGCGAGTCTGATGTTTTCACGTCGGCCAAACATCCCCCCAAGAAACGAAACTGCTGCGGCACGGTCGTCCGTACCCCCAACTCATCCCGGTTCGCCGACCACATCCACAGTCGCATCTTGCAGAAATTCCCCTTCCTCATCGAAATGTTTTACTGGATTCTGAACTTGCTGTTCTACACCTTGACCAAGGCCATTGCTCAACTCTTCTTTTCTAATTACGGCGGCCTTCGTCAACTGGCTCAGGACCACGGTCTCTTGATCTTGGACATCGAACACAAGTCCTGGTTAAGCTTCTTGTTCCCCATTCAGGAATCAGCATTCCAAGCTTGGTTTCTGAACAATCATCTGTCGACCATTACTTTCTTGAATCGAATCTATTCTCTTGTACATATTCCTGGCACTGTTACGTATGTATGGTCCGGTCTCCATGCCTTGCTCATACTAACCTCGGTGTCTAGCTTTCTATCATGGTATTACTTCGCCGCTCCTAATCACGCAACATTCGCCACTGTCCGCCGCACAATGACTCTTGGAAACTTTGCCGCTTTCGCCATCTTCACCGTCTTCCCGACCATGCCGCCTCGATTGCTTCCCAAGGAGTACGGATTTCACGACACTGTCCGACAAGACAATGCAGAGTCTGTCTGGGTTGGTGGGAACTATGTCAACCAACTGGCTGCAATGCCCAGTCTACATTTCACCTACGCTTTTGTCATTGGATGTACGCTTTTGTATCATTCCGGCGTATTCCGACGCGCGCAACGTAACGAGCCACGAAAATCTGTTTTCTCGCAAATGTTCTTTTTGGTGGCTGGGATCTGTTACCCACTACTGGTGTTGACCGTCATCGTGGCGACGGCAAATCACTACTGGCTAGATGCTGTGGTGGCCATGTTGACGACCACTCTGTCGCTCTTGTGCAATAAGGTCTGGATGTTCCTGCTTCCTGCCGAGGATATATTATGTTGGATATTGAGGGTCGAGAAGCCGGTGCCTACGACAGGCGACAGGTTGGAGAGGCAAAAAGGGGGAAGATACCAGCCCGTCAAGGATGAGGAAGAACCATGAGGGGTTTTTGTCTGAACATATTCTAAACAACAGCTTGTTTGGTTCTCGGCCGTGTAGATAGGGGAAGAGGACGACGTCTGCTAGATCATGTGTCTTGCCAAACTCTGGAAGAAGGCAGACGAGGGTTGGTCTGGCATCGACGAATTGGTCGACTCTGACTTGGCCGCGGGTGTTATGCTTGGGGCTAGGAGTGGTTATTTCCTCACGACAGCAGGAATGATCTGGAAGGCCCAATCAAACTACTCCTCCAACCCCCAATCCTAGCAGCGGGATCATTCGACCAGCACCAGAGAGCCGGGTCCGAGCTACCAGACCTGCCGAACTCTTCACTAAAGGCCTGACCGGGCACCCGACGAACATGTTCAATCTAGGTACCACACCCAGAGAAGAAATATTGTCAATCCCGTCTCCGAGAAGACGCCAATCAGTTGTCAACCCGATCATTGACTCGACTGGATTCGTGGGCGGTCCATATCATCTTAGGATGATGTTGGGGGGGTTAGCCTATGTGAGAAACAAGTTACAAAAAGGGGCATGCATGTCCGTTGCATAGCGAGAGGAAACTTGAGGGACAGGGTATTGGACATGGACATTGGATGGGCACCGAATATAACAGTTTGGGAAATCATAATCGTAATAATTTCCTTGTAGCTGTTCTATTCTTTTCTTTTTGGCCTTGAGGTGGACCGCGAGGCCCTCATCTATTTCTACCAGATATTCATGCTATGCGTCTGTATCTAAAGTAGGTAGGTCTTCAGGTTAGGTCTTCTGGGTTTTCTTTTCGGATTGGTTGGTCATTGCCGAGCCGGCCGAGCCTGCTGAGGGTGAGTGGTGCAGGTGATGCGTGTGATGGATCCAGCAACCCAGAAATTCGATGATATACCGTTCTCGGTGTCGAGCGTGGAGAAGGCCGTGAGCTGAGAGGACAGAGAGGGCGGTTGTCGTGATGTCATCAGTGTCGAGTTCGATTTCAGTTTCCTTTTCGTCTTGGTTGTCGATCTCTTGGAATCGTTTCTCGTTGTGGGGCTGAGATGGAGCAGCAGGAGCGGGAGTTGGAACTGGAGGAGGAGCAAGGGCCGGAACAGAAGCAACGCCTTCGGTGGTGGTTTTGGAGGATGAGGATGAGGATGAGGGTGAGGGTGAAGTTGCAATACGGAGGAGTTTTGAGAGTAAGTATTCCGGGTCGTCGATGGTGATGGTTGGACTGGGGCTGGAGATGGACTGGGAGTTCGAGCTGGAATTCGAGTTCCCGTTGAAGTTGGTGCTGCTCTGCGTTGTGGGAGGGATTTGTTGTTTTTCTTTTCCGAGATCGAGAGTCGCGGCTTGCAGTTTCTCGCGGCCAATTGGGGGCGACGTGAGGAGGGCGAGGTAGAAGGGTTCGAGAAGGTTGAGTTTGGTGAGAGATGTGAATATCGACGTACGACTTGCTGCCTCCGCCTCCGTCTTCATCTTCGTCTGCGTCTTCGTCTGAGCAGTCTCGAGACTTTTTCTCGTCTCAATTGCATCGGTCAAGTGGCGGATCAATTGGTCCTGGTCTATTTGAGCGAGGAGATACCGCACGGAGCCCATCATGCCGGACTGGCGTTGTTGTTCCTCATCATCGACATCATTAATGCTGCTGGAGACAGCGCCTGGAATGGGGATGGGCCTCGTATAGCCGACGTAGCGCCTGAAAAGCCAGTTACACAACCAGGCCAGAGCCACGCACGGCGCGAGCAGCGTGTATCCCCACCAGCGGGTCGCCGTGATGGTCGAGGCCGCGCCGGCGACGAGACTCGTCGGGCCAACTAAGATGGCGTAGATCTTGACCATTCGATAGCGTCTGTTGTACGAGCGCAGCGCAGCGGACTGGACGATGGCTGAGCCTGTTTGATGATGAGGGGGAGCTCCGGCTTTGTTGGGAGGTTGCGCAGGCTTCGCTTGGAGGGCCAGCCGCGCAGTGCGCTGGTGTCGACTCGCGCGGTGGTACACGTATGCCGACCAGACGGCGCGGATGAGGCCGGCCAGCGCGGCGGGGCCGTTGCCAATGTATCCGGACAGCAGGTTGCTCGCGAGGAAGACTTTGCGGTTTGCGCCGCCGATGGCCATGAGCGTGCCCACGCCGACGAGGAGGCCGCCGAAGCCCAGTGTCACGTCCATCAGGAAGCGGTCGATGAGTTCGGTGAGGAGTTCGAAATGGTTGACGTCCGTGTAGACGCGCAGCGCGAGGGCGAGGGCGTGGCTGTTGGCAGCGCCTGGCGGAGATGGAGATGATGGTGATGATGGTGGCAGTGCAGTGCTAATGTTAGTAACCTCAAGGCTCTTTTCCGCCGCGTCCGTGTGCAGCGCCGATTCGGTGTTTCCTTTTCCGCGTCGCTGGCGGTGTTGGCGGTGTTGGTGTTGTGGACGAGATGATGACAAGGATTGAAGGGTTTGTCGCTCGCGCCGAAGCACACACACATTCTGCCAGGCTAGGCGGGCATCGTAGACGGCGATAACGGCGAAGAACAGCGCGACACAGCCTCCTATGCCCATCAGGGCGGCGGCGAAAGTGGGCACGGGCACGTCGTTGAACACGTTGGCCGCGAAGTCACCTGCATTGGCGAGTTCGAGGAACCCGGCTAGTGGGAGCAGGCTGTTGCGCAGACTTGTTTGCGAGAGGAGCGTGTATCGGTATCGGCTGGTGAATCTGGATTTCCGTTGGAGGAACGTTAGAGGTGCGTTGGATGTCATGAACGTGTCGCTGTTGGTGTTGGTGTTGATGTTGGTGTTGGTATGGGCCTCCTTGGGTGTCGTGAGACATGGAGACAGTGAGGAATCTGTCTTTTCGTTCATGACGGACTCGGGCGAGCTGTGAGTCTTGCTCGTCTCGCTCGTCTCGTCCTGCGACTGGACGTGGTGAGGCGATGGTAGGTCTGTGGTCCTTTCGTTCGTCGCTGTATCGACCGTGCTATTCACCGCGACGTCTCGTCTCGTGCCAGTGTCGCTGGACGGCAACGGCCACGAAGGTTCGTCGTGACTCTCCATCTCGTGTCATTGGTTCTTTTCGAGAAATGACTATGCTGCGATGGCAGTGACTGTCGCGTCTCAAGAGGTTTCCGATCAGGCACGACTTCTTCCGGGGAAGAGAGACAGATATATCGGCATCGGATTGTTGAAGAGGCGACTTCGATGATACTCCAGGGAATTGGGAACCCAGACTTACTCGGTACTCTCGTAACGAAAGTGGAAAGGAACGCGAGACTCGATGGAGCCGCGTTATATCATGTCTTTGAAAAGATGGGTCGGCGAAAGAAAAGAAAAAAGCACTTACTGTCCTAGTCTTACGAATCCTGATCCATCATCAGCTTGGTGAGAGTTTCTCGCATTGTGGCGTCTGATTTTGGCAACGATCCAGCGTTCAATTCCTCGTGTGGCGCTGTGGTTTCCGGGTAGACACGCAAGCCCAGACCAGAGACGTTGTTTTTGTCTGGTAGGAGAGCAAATAAAAGAGTTTGATGTGACCGTGCACGTAGTATTCGGATGGCTATAAATAGAACCATTTGGGGACCGACGTTGGGGGATGTCGATACGGGGAAAGTGCACAGACTTTGGGCTGATGAGGACTTTCCTTGATATGCAGGCTGCTGCTCGGTTGATTCATGGTCCTTGAATGAATGTTGTCAAGAAGCAATCGATGCATTGAAGCCTGACCCAGTGTCCGAACATGTCCATCTACATAGTGTGTAGTCCGTAGCAAGGTACAGTCGGGGACAGTCGTGAAGCCAGTTGGAACGTGCACATGGGGCTATTGAATGGGCTACCGAATGGATGATATTTCTTCACCTTCATCTTCAGCTGCCGATAGACTGAAGCTCCTCGTTCGAACGATCATTATCCTTCGCCATGAGTCTGCTCAAAATAAGAACCTGCTGATGATATCCGTCGTTCGCCTGTACCATCGGCCCGCCTTTGCGAATGTCCCAGAGAACTGCCATACGTCAGCTTAATAAAACGTCCACGTCTGCGGATGGGGGGTGACCGCACCTGATAACCGACCCTTCGCCTAGATCCGTCAAGTCGGGACTGTACGATGGCTTCTTCCATGTTTGGAGGCACCACTTCGTCCGTTTCATTGTATATCTTGACCTGGAAGCCAATGACTTTTCCTATCGTTGTCTCTTTCCCACGATGTATGATCTTGATCTGAGTGGCGACCAGGCAAGCCCAGTATAGTACGCCACCTGCGATGATCAGGAAGAACGTTACTGGCCACCAGAAACGAGGTATCTTTCCAGAGTCCCGTGGTTTCGCTCCCCAGATCAGAATGATGAGGTTACCCACCGTGAAAACCACGGGCAACGTGTAGCGGACAAGCTTGTTCGTGAATATCATGGGTCGCCATCCGGGCCAAGTCTGCTGCATTCGCGCAGTAAGTCGATACAAGCCCAATGTGACCATGGCTGAGAATAAGGCATCAGCGCACGTTGTATTTTGCAGAACCCAAAAATGCTTCACTCACTTCCAATGATGATATGGCCGTAAGTGAAGAGGCCAACGGCGAACGTGTAGCCATCAGCACTGACCGGGCAAAAGATGATGAGTAGAGTGGAAGACAACCAATGCAGGACAAGTGCACCCTTGGGGGTGTTGATGTCTTTTTGAAAGAACTTGTAGAACGGTATAATTCTCTGCACCGCGATGGCTTGCTTGACTGCAACATGTCAATTCGTCGAAGCGATTCCACAAAGCAGTTGACTTACCTTTGGAACTGGTGAATGTGACTGCAAGAAGATTCCCGAACGCTGAAAGGGCAATGCATACTTTCAGACCTAGAGAAGAACCGAATGCCTAGGTACATCGTCAGAGTGTTCCATGGCGGCGTTGTTTCGCTCTTTCCTACCCTTGGAGCGAATAGAATGGCGATACCAAGATCGGTATCATTGTCTGTGATTGTCGCATAGTCGCAAGCAACGAACTACTAACCATCAGCTAGATGCAGGAGTCGGGCAGAAGTGAGTCCGTACATATGCCGTAGTCACTAACAGGTACAAGCACGTAACCAAGCCTACAGCCAGAAGAGCGCCCCTTCTCAGTGTCTTTGAAGGAGCCCTGATTTCCCCAGCAACCTAGCGAGGGTTAGCGGAGTGTCATCTGGATCTGTTGGCAGCTGTGCATAGTTCGAATACGCCTGCTTTGGGTAGGTGGTCCTTACGTAGTTTGCATTCTCCCAACCCTGATATGCGTAGAAGATGAGCACCATCGCAGAGAGACCATCTGCCGCACCTCTGCTACCCTGGGTTTTGCCAAAGTCTGCCAGTCCGGATCCATCCTTGGTTGACGCCTTCATCCCAGCGATGAACACTGTAAGCAGTAGGACGGTCTTGAACATCGCAAACAACTTGTTCATGAACAGCCCAAACCGGTTAGAGAAGTAGTGGAGAAGGCAGACAACCGAAAGCACTGCGACAGCAATGAATCTCACGAGCCTGGTATCGAGATCACTCATTCTGTTGGCGGAGGGGTCACTTGCCAGAATGGTTTGTTTGGCAAAGGTGACAGCATTACCGTATGAGTTTCCGAGGCACAAGAAGAAGGCGGCAAAAAGTATAGTCGACAGGAGTTCGGGATTAGGGTAAACCTCATCAAGCTGGTAGACACTTAGTGGCCGAACACGAGGTGCCCTCGGTACTCACATAGATCAATTCGCCTCCATTGAAGGGCAAGGCGCTACCAAACTCAAGGTAAACCAGGATGCTATGGTTCTCGTCAGGCACAGGAGAGAAGACAGAGGTTGGTGTGCCCACAATAGCAGCGTGAATATGCCTCCAACGAGCCACAGCACAAGGCTGATAGGCTTTGATCGTGTGTATACTAGCACGGCCCCCGGAGTTGTAAATATACCGGTGCCAACCTGCCGTGTGGGTGTCAGTGGATGCACACCTCAACGGAGGGAGAAGTTCCGACCATCTTGTTAAGTATGAGGGAAGCCACGTCAAGAACTGTGAGGTTTCTCCTTGGGACTATCGTCTCGGTGTCGCTTTGCTCATCGGTATCTCGCCTGCTGTGCGACCTCTGGATGGAAAGCAGGATCGCATCCCCTTCTGTGGCATCTTTCGGCCGGGCAGTTCCTCCAGGTCCGCCGTAATCTTTCTCCTCTGATGTTGCGGCGTCATGCCCAATGCTGTCGACGTGTGAAATTTCCTCCGGGTCATCAATATGGACGGGAACCTCTGCGTTCGAGTTCTCGTAGTCTTGGGCACAGATCAAGGGGCTTGCCCGACCGTCGTCGTCGCTACGGACGCCACCACGAATGTCAGGGACTGATCTTGATCTCACCGAGGAGTCGAATTTGGGTCGCCGCATTCGGCGCGTTAGGTTCTCCAGCTCATGGCCAGGTGGAAATAGCAGATCCGAAAACCGTTTCGACATCTCAACCGTGTGGAATGGCCCGCGTGTGAAGACTGATCTTGGGACGCGCGCTTGCAACAGGCAATGAAGCTCAACGCCGCCGGGGGAGTACGGAGTATAGGATGGTCATAACCTGAGTGGCCCTGGTCAGCAATCCCTGAGCCGCCGGGAGGTCGTCCGCGTAGACAGTCAGGCTGAACTTGAAGTGGAAAGCCACCATGGCTATAGGTGGACCAGGGCAGGGGTCTCCTGCAAGGAGTAATAAGTGTCTCAAGCGTGCTCAAGCCTCAAGGTAACCGGTGAGCCACGAAGTCCTGGCTCGTCACACTCGTGCATCTGGCCTGGATTCAGACGCCTTCGGGGCCACGAAAGGCAAACAAGGCTAATCTAAGCCCCCACGCAGTGTGATTCGCCTTTTCAGCTCGCGTTCGGCCATCTTGCAAAGATAAAGTCAGTCTGGTGGTCGCGCCATGTCTCAGTTTCCCATTGCAGGGCAGGTCTCTGGCAGATAGTGGCTATGTCGGCTCAGACTTCATCTGGTTACATCACTCAGGTGCTGGAGGGAAGGTAAGGAACAACCAAAGCTCTAGAGGGTGCGTTCCTCATGTCACTGTCACGCTAGGTACATCAAACCTGCGGTCTTGAAGAATTTTCTGGATCAGAAAGCGGCTACTTTTGGTCCGCAGCGTTTCGTAAAGGTGGGTGGGTGGTGTTGGTGGCTTTCGCTAGCAGGCTCAGCAGGGTGGCAGTGACTGACACGAGGTCAGGTTGATCGCGACAACAAGATCACTGTTTCCGTCCTGAGGGCTTTGACGAAGGTAAGTCCTCACGAAACGTGGGTGGCGCCTGCTTCCTTCTTTCTTCGCTAACGTCTCCATACGGGTGAAAAGACAGAGATTCTGGATCTCCAGAAGAAAAGCTATCCAGAAAAGTACCGTGACCCCTTCGAGTAAGCCTGGTGAGCCTCGCCAAATCTCAACAGCATTGTCGACGAAGTGGATAGTACTGTGTATTCCGTAGGCGTGGTGGAGGCTACGCTGGGCTAGTTAGTAGGCGGCTCGGGCGGTATTGGCGGCGTGGTGGCGGGTATTTCCAGGCGCGCTCCGGGCCTCGCTGGGCTGGTGCAGGCTTGGCGGCCACTGTGATGCACGCCCGGGGAAGGGAGAACAATCCCTGAGCACAGAGTGCTAGGTACTAGGCAGCCTTGGTAAGCATTGGCAAGGCACGGCAGGAGCATCAAGTGTGCCTTCTCTTCCTATCACAGTACTAGTACCATGGTGATAATAGTACTGTGTACTCCGTAGCAGGACTTTAGCTGCACCAAATCAAGTCGTTGCACAAGATCTTCAGCCTCGGTAGTGGAAACCGCAGTGTTTTGGTCGTGGTGTTTGTGACACCTACTACTCCACGGCTTCATGATCTTGTGTGAGGCTATGCCAGTCTCGAGACCAGCTAAGAATACTTCCCTCTCCTGCCCTGGGCTCTGAAGGCAGAGCTTGTACAAAGTCCACACTGGAAAAATGCTCAAAGACGTACCTAGCTGGGCGCTTTATCCGCAATCATTGTCACCTTCAGTCTGTGATCCATATACGTTCGATCTGGTGCAATATGGAAGACTCCTCGATGAGAACTCCAGGCGCCTGTTTGTGGAGGAGGAGGAGATGCGCATAAAGATCATCGAAGTTGGGCTGCAAGGTGAACAGCTGCCTCTAGGAGCGTTGGATACGGCAGATTGCTTACTCCGTCCAGAGTTGATAATCAGTACCTTTGAAGAACTAGAAAACTACTTGGATTCCTCGCAATTCAATGGCTTGCGCATCATGTGGGTTGTAACAACCAGATGAGTATCAAGGATGAAGATTGATCCATGACAGACTGGTACCTCAGAGATTTTCCTGGGATCGTCTCATGATCTCTGATCGTGCTTTGCGGAGACTTGCGCACCATCTCTACATCTTCCCGCCCTTCCTCGACCTTTTGCAGGCCTTCGGCGAACGGACCTCGTCCGACAGCGATTCGGATGGCGGCCATCGTTCTTACACCCGTGGCCAAGCCTTCGGTAAGTGTCACAGTAAGCTATCGGGCCCATCATGCACCAAGGCGCCCCGGCAAAACTCAACTTGAACGACACTGACGCGTTTCCCAGAGTGCTCCTATCTGAACAAGACCGCCGAAGAGCATGGCCGTGAGGATGTCGAGGATCCCTGGTCGATCCGGCAAATGGGCGTCTACTTTCAGCACGATACACAGCGAGATTCGAGCACAGTTATTGTCATCAATCCCTTGCGAAGCTTTCTGCGGCGCTTGAAAGCGGCCCAGAACGATACAGGTGATCCGCCAGGATGGCGCGAAATCCACAGGCTTGCACTGTCATGTTCAACTCATCCATGGACGGCATATATCAGCCATTTAGAGTCCCAGATGACCCAATTGGTATGTTTGCCACAATCCCTCATCACCGACCAGCCTGGAGCAGCATCTGGCCCGTCTCATCCCAACCCATTCGTGCGAGAACCTGGACATTATACTGACGGCTTCACTGCTGGTCCAGAAAACGAGAGCACACTTGTCGAGCGTCTCGGAGAAAGAACCAACGGCTTCCTCACCTGCCGTGAGGATCGAATTCGAGGACACTCAAGACGTCAAAGTCCTTGAAGACAAGCTACACAAGATCAGCCACATCTTGAACACGAACCTGAAAATATGCAAACAAGTCGGCGACCTTTCCGCCCACCACGACCTCTTTCAGCATCCAGCTACAGTGCAGCCAATGCCTTTAGGATCGGCCACTCTCCACTTTGTGAGAGAGATGGAAGAGCAGCTGGAACGTGTGCTCACGCTCAAGCAAAGAACTGAAGCAGTGTCTGATCTGGTAGTCCTCCTCTGCTCCCGACCCTTGACCGACGCTGACACTAGTATTAGATGCAGAAAATCATTGCATTCCGCGCTCTTGCTGCGCTCAAGACAAGTAGCTCAATGTCTACTGAGATAGCCCGTCTCGCGCAAAGCGACAATAAGATGATGATCGATCTTGCCATCAAGTCACGAGATGACGCGCGCACATTGAAGACGATCACCATTCTGACCATGGTCTACCTGCCTGCAGCTTTCGTTTCGGTGAGTCAATCGTCAGGCGGTTGTGGCCGACATGTACTGAGGTTAAACATAGCAGTTCCTTAGCATGGGCTACCTCGACATCCATTACGCTCCGCACAGCATAAGCCTGCATTTTGCAGGGGAGATGTGGATCTTTGGCATCCTCACGGTCCTTCTTCTCGGGTTGACAGTTGGATCTTGGCTCTGGGTCGAAAGGCGTCGAAGGCAACGCGACATTCTTTGGTCGCGTTCGCGGACCAACCCATTGGGCTTGGATCCTGTTTCTACGGATCCTGGAAACGAATGCTGATAATTCTTGCGTCGCGCATCCCGCCGTATTACTCGAAACGAGGCTACTAAGCACAGACGATAGCATGTCTCACTCGCGAGGTGATGTGGCTGTGGTGGCTGCATTTCTTGTGAAGGCAGCGTGCCCCTATCATTCCCCCCTGATGCTATTTTTGCCGCCTCCATGATATCCTTATCTCTCCCACACCACAAGGAGCACCAGCACCACGAGCTCCCAACTGACTTACTCCACACCCCCAGAGACCTAGCGGCACTTGCCTTTCGCCTGCCAAATGCAGCGAGCGCGTGGCTCCCTGCCGCAAGTGCGCAAGCTCTCATAAACCCACAGCCTTTCGCGCGAGTGAGACCGTGGTTATTCTGTGCAACTTGCCACCTGGAGACCCCGGCGATTGAGGCTCATTGCACCGCCCCTGCCTCGCCTTGCAGGGCTTGCCTTATGACAAGCGACGTCAGTGGCCCTTTTCACATCCTTCAGTCGCTCGTACCTGAACTTGCCAGACACTCTCAGCCTGCGCTCTTTTTATTCTAGACACTTCCCATGGACACAGAGAAACTGGTTGACAGTCACGACGGTTGCAATGCAGCACGGGTGCTATCATGTCAGGCGCCGTCACTGAGGAGCCTCGGTGCGGCCTCGCTCGGCGTGCTATACGCGGCTTGTTTGTCGAGGCCGGCGACAGCCCCTCTCAATACTTCTATCCTCGAGATAGACTCCGTGGCTACCTGACTCGAAGCAAGGTCGACTCGATCCTGCAATGTTCATGTCCCAATTGCAGGCGCCACTATGCAAGCTTCGGTAGGGACCATGCCCCTACCGAGTTCATCGACCGAATCGTTGGCCCGGAAAGCGACGCTGGCGCCATGTCCAATCCCGCAAGAACGGCATACTCTCTTTTCGGCCTTCTTATCTGTATCGAGCATCCGATGCTCATCATCGGTTTCATGATGAGAGAATACTACGACATTCACCTCCTACCGGTTACATTCAGGTCGCTCAAGTCAATGTTGAACGAGTTTTTCGAAAAGGAAGGATCAGATGCATTTAAACAATTTGAACATGATTTCAATGTTACCCTCCGGCATTTTGCAATCCCAGTGATGGACTCGGGCGCCTACTCTGTGTACGGAAAGGACACCATCCTGCCGTTTCTCAAGCATAACAAAGTCAGATCGCAAGGAGCAAACAGTAGTGTCTATGCCTTCGAGATCTACGGAGAGTACCGGAAGTTTTCCGTAAGTGGCCCAACACGATGTGCTGATCTTGACATTGATGAAGTGTAGGACGCGAGTGACGTGACCAAATTCGCCAGGAAAGAGCTCGACAAAGACAGCGAACTAGCCTTCCACCTAGAAAACAAGAACCTCAACGTGGCAGAGACTTTGCAGGATGACCACATCGTCCGGATGATCAAAGCATACAAGCACGGCGATACCTTCAACCTCATCTTCCCGTATGCAAAGGCGAATCTGGATAATCTACTTCGAGACGCGCAGTCGGACCTCGTCGAGGCTGTTCCGGGACCCGTCGAGTCGCGGCATGTGTGGAAACAATTGTTGGGAATCGCGAAAGCCCTTGATAAGATCGGTGGCCCGCGAGGAACCAATTCTCTTTTCGGCCAGCATCCCCGTCCGGAACATCGTGGCGTACATTTCGACCTCAAACCAGCAAATATCTTGATCGATGACAAGAATGTTTGGAAGATATCTGACTTTGGGCAAGCAGTCTTCCGACCAACGAGCGACAGTTCCTCTCGTGTGGTCAACCAGGGGGGAACCCTGGCATATGCGCCCCCAGAAATGGACAACATTGACGCGAAGTCCAGTCGCCGTTATGACATCTGGTCGCTTGGCTGCATCACTCTGGAGGTTCTTGCCTTTGCTCTCCTTGGCCCGCGCGGCTTGAAGGGTTGCGATAACTACAAAGGCTTGGACCAGGTACGGTGCTCCAGCTCCTCTTCGAGTGGTCGAGAGGACAATGCATTATGGTATCGAGAAGGTGACAGAGATGAATACAGAGTCAAACCGGCCGTGTTGGATTTCATGAGGTTCTTGGAGACAACCGAGTCTTTACAGCAACGGCCAAGCAGTCTTTCTTTCGTAAACCGGACTCTGGATGTGATCAAGAAAATGCTGAAACCGATAGCCGATGACCGGATCGACATCGGCGAAGTTATCCGGTTACTGGAATCAGCCATAGAAGAATCGAACGAAGACAAACAGGAACATCAAATGGTTGCTGGGCCAGGAGAAACCTCAATCGGAGAGCCTGAGCTGCAATGCATACAGTAAGTGGCGACAGTCAGGATTCAACTCGGTCCAACCCACGGAAGAGCACCGCTGACGCTTGTCTAGACCGTGGCACTTGAGACATCAGCAGTGGAAGCTGGCCAAGATTGGAGTGTTCGAAGACGCTCAGTCAAATCTTAGGATATGTACTGTGGCAAGTCATGTTGTCATTCAAGAATATCGTGAGTTGGACGCTTGAAGCATTGACAGCTCGCTGTTGCTGACATGACGTAGTCAAAAGAGCAAGAGTTCAATTGGTCCCGGCATATGCATTCTACGATCCCTTTGCCCCATCGAGCTCGGAGGATGCCATCTACTTCTCTGACCTCGATCGCTCCGTTTCCAAGTATGTTGGATCAATATTTTCATTCACCGAAGAAAAAGGTCTGTTCCATGTCCCCGTCCGATTGTACTTGGAAGCTGATGATCCTGGAGACGCTCTCACGATGCAGGAGCAGCTGACTGGGCACACAATCGAGGCAAAGTAGGTCAACTATCGGTCAGACAGCCCTTGCAAACACTAACTTCGGCCAGCTTTGCAGTGAAGAATATGAAATATCGAAGACACAAGTCCTTTTCCCAGCAGTTCTCGCACTTTATTCGCCGACGTGAGGATGAAGAGGATGGTTTGGACCTTGGTGCAGGACGGGTACAACTGTGGGTTGAACGGACTGGTTCCGACCTGGAGGTCAGTATAGTCACTACCATCTCCTTATTGCCTTTGGACTCTCCAGTTGACATGCGATCAAGGCCCGACAAAACAGTCTACTTCCTGTCACAAGCCCCACACGCCCTGTGAGAATCCAACCTCACCAACGAGCCGATTATCGCGTCGTTCCACCTCGTCGTCTTGTGTTATTCATCCACAAACTAAGAGCCTTCATCACTATCTTAGGTATGAGCAGCCGTTACACCTTTCCCGCGATGACAGCTAATGAAGAGCATCCAGTGGATAAGAACTGGTTTGAAGATCCCACAGATTTGTCGCCTACTACGATGCGGTTCATTCCACGAAAAGCGAGTCGAGATCCTTCGTTTACAGCCTCCTTCTTCCGACCGCCAGACTTCCAGGAGCAGGGCACATACCCGGGTGTACCGCTTTGTCCTCAAATCCTCCGCTCAATGGAGCAACAATCAGGCTTCGTGTCCGAGTTGGTGGAGGTTGAATTGACCTTCGAAGACGAAGATAAAAGACTGTCAATGTCGCGGAAGTTCCTAACCGTCAAGACCGAGTGGAAAAACAAAACCAAAGAACTCGAGAAACAACCTGGGTATACTCCTGTGTTTCCTCCGATGAATCACTCAATCCCGTTACCTATGCAAGACCATACGCCTAGGCATAACAAACGTTCGAAGTCACCCTGGTCATTCTTGGGAAAGAGGACTAGCAACAGCACCACCACGAACCCTATCGCCAATGGGTTTAATACCTCCACCACCATCATCGAGCGTGCTGTTCCTCCACAAACACCAGTACCAGCAAACCCGCGGCTGCCAAGTCAATGGCGGCCCGATCCACATAGAGGAGGTGGTAGAGGAGGAGCACAGCATCGAAAGAAAGCCAGCAATGCCTCATCACAACCCTCTCAAGGTTCCAATGAGGATGAAGACGACTGAGAAGAAGGTCTCAATGCCTGGATGTGTCAAAATTCCCGGAGCTTGGCACGGACTGGTTGGTTCCTCCCGTCCAGACCTCTTCGGCTCGACAGGAGAGAGGATGAAATCGAGCATGTCTGTGTGCCAGGTAATTTATGGACAGTCTGCCACATAACAGGAGACCTCACGGGCGTCCAGGAAGATCTAAGGACCAAGCGCCTTTGGACGTCCAAGGGTGGAGAGTTCTCTGCCTTCGGTCCAAGGGGTTCTAGGTTACGCTCCAGTTGGGATACACACAAAGAGCGTACCTAGATGGCGGTGGGAGCATGCCTCCTCGAGAGCACGATTCGAAGAGCATAACGATCTCCTGAGGCGATGGAGGTGTTGGGTGACCACATGGTTTCTTATGGACCGTGGAAGACTTCAGGCGACCAGAAGTCAAGATGGGGTGTTCTGCAGACAGTGCCATGGCCAACCATCCTGTGTGCGGATGGCACGAGATAACCCGATGTCGAACAAAAGTATTTGGTCCTACATCCCAGAATGGATGGGACGAAAAGCAGTTCCAGTTCAAGTACGGTGTGTGGCGTATTTCTGGCGAAGCCGTGCTTGACGTCCTGGAGGTGCAATCGCAGCGCTTGCTTGTGACCTTAAGGGGTCTTCGTTCGTCGGGACTTCTGGCAAGTCGGCTTGGATCAAGCGCGTGTAATCGAAGTCTAAAAGTTTGACATTAAGCAATTTGACGTCTGGTTGTCAATGTGGCTTTGACCGCCTCTGCACCGTTCTGTCCCAACATCTTTTCCATTGCTGTGCCAGGACATCATTCCATAAGAACTTTCGCAGTATCCGTTCCATGGCCTCCCACGTGCTAGTCTCGGTGGGATATCTGACGAGGGTCTGATGCAGTAACTTCATTGTGGGCGAAAGCAACTCCGACAGCTCGAGGGCACCTGCTGCGGCAATGGAAATCCAGATCAGACAATCCTGGTGCTCTTTCATGAATTTTTCGTTCTCCTGCTGAGGTCTTGGCTTTCCACCACCAACGACTGTGTCTTCTAGCTCTTGCAAAGTCTCATTGAACTCCTCTGGTATCTTCTCCTCGCCAAAATGCAGGGTCAAGCAACAACCAATAAGACCAAAGCATAGCAGATGTTCAATGGGGACAGTGCCCAACATAGATAGACATCGAAGGTCGGCAATTATGTTCAAAAGGTTGCGACCGCCGGGAGAGCTCGGCGCAGAGCTGACAGGACTGCTCGTACTCGGACTGTCCGTGGTGGGACTAGTTGTACTGGGGCTACGACTGCCTTCGCTCCTCGTGATCGTCGACAAAGAGGCGAGGATTTCAATCATTTGGTTCGACAATTGTCCCGCTAAGGCCATGTCGTTGAAGGCGGGAGAGACTTTCGACAGTGCCTCGCACATTTTGGTGCTAAACGGTAGAGAAGGGTAGAGCGGCAAGTCGTTTCGCAAGGGTGATTCTATGGTTAGTTGAGACATGTTTGTAGTGGCTGCATTCCTCTCCTTCACGAACGTCCAGAGTGAAAAATAGCTATCACTGTCAGACACCGTCACGGACGAAGGCCAGGAAATACGTACGCGTCCATCGAGGCGTTCACAAAATGCTGCCAGGGTGTTTCGCCTTTCAAGTCTGATCTTATTGCTCGTATTCGTTGCATAGCGTCGATATGGGTTTCCGCACCCTCATGAATACCGAGCATGTACTGTAGCTTTTGTCAACAACCCTCCGGATAAGAACCCTTCGGCGACTCACATCTATCGTTGTCAATGCAGCAATGGTGACAATGGTGGCGTCGTCTGCGCATGTCTCCAGTGACATCAACCGGAGGCGTAGCTGGGCAAACGCATTTGCACGGTGATGGGCCAATGCGGCATCCTTGGACCAGGGGACCTTTTCCTGTAGGAGCCACGATGCGCGACTGAGAGCTATTATAGCTTCAAACACAACTGCACGCTCGAGGGCAAAGGGAAACACCAGGGACCGATATGGTGTTGGATGACCTTCGAATGCAAAAGCCCGACCATGCTGCGGCGCCCATACTTGTAGATCTGTGAGCAGTGTCAGAAGGGACTACACCATTGATATCAAGGGAGACGATTTACAATGCTTGACCATGCGCGGCACACATCCTTCAGCCGGAATGGGAAAGTTGTTGATAGGTTCGGAATGGAAGATGTTGACTGAAAACCTGGGCAGTCGGGCAGCAGCCGACCTCGGTTCTACAGCCTGATCGACGTCGACGGGGGATTTTCGTTTGCGAGAAGGCCGAACCGAAGCCAATTCTTTTTTGTCGAACTCCCATGAGAAGCGCTCGGCCGCAGAGAGGCCTGCTCGCACGGAGCTGTTTGATGTCTTGACCACAAGTTGCGGGCGATATGTCGGCTGAGCACTCGAGGTATCGTTTTCCCAGCCTGTCGCCGTGCTAGGAAATCGGCTGGAATCGATTTGATGGGGACCTTGAATCAACTCCTCTATCATGATTGACTTTCCCATGCCGGTGCCTTTGAGAAGAGAATCATTGTGCGAATGGGAGGTTCTTTGAGGCTCAAAGAGATCTTCTGACCGTACATCTGAAACACTATGGCTCATGAGACGCCTGAACACCAGAACAGGTTACTCCGTAAAAAGTCGAAGGTCAAGATCACTGTGGGAGGCCAAGAGGCCGCTTACGCTTGGTCAGCTAGGTCGTCGTTCAAGTCTTTTGCTCAACTTCGTCCGTGTTGCATGGCCGAAGGAGCTGCATGTGCGATGTGGTTCTGGTTAGACGGTGGCACAAAAATTATGTCCTTCCAAGGAAAGAAAGTGATGGCGATACTCATGGTGTGATTGGTCCGTAACCCGATGGAAAACTCGTGAATCCCTGGGAGGTGAAATGGAGTGGAAATGGATGTGATCCATCAGGCTCAATCTTCGCTCTTGTTTAGCTAGGACAACCATGCTGGGATAAGACATGATGAGTGGTTGAACAGCTGGTGGATGATTGCCGAGTAAGGGGAGACTCATCGGGGCCAACCCACAAATAGACTTATCTCCGTGCTATCCAGACGGTGCTGGCTTCGCGTCTCTTCGGAAGGAATCAGGCATTGCAGGGTCAAGTGAAGACAAGAAGGGTAAAGGGTAAAGGAATCCTTCATTTCCGGACCAAGAGGTCATCAACGTATTGACCATAAGCACCCTTTTCGTGCTGTATAACATATCGGGGGATTAACTATGGAGTAGCCACAGGCAACACTAGTCATTACACACTCCCAACACGAGATCAATCGTCGACAGCTTTCCCGCCCGCATTCTCATCCACCAACCACCATCACCTTTCCCCTGCTCGGCCGAAACACATGGCTCACAGCTGACACCCGAGCCACCACCGCTCCACGAACCGCGTTTCCATGCTGACCTACTATGGTAGGGCGCAAGCCATCTAAGCAGCTAGCAGTATCAGACTTCTGATGAGACAGCTAGCACCGAGCCATCACTCAGGGTCGAGCTGATTGTCCACGCCTCGCTTCCAGCCGTTTCCCGAAACTTGGGATACTCCATTGATGGCAGCACCTCTGAGCAGTTGCGCCGTATTGCCCGACATGACTTCTCTGAACGCACACTGACACTGGCCGCGGCTGGCGGAATCGTCAGCTCGAGTATCCAGTGGGTGGTGGTGTGGAGCAATACTTACTCGACACAATTCACGTTAACATCACCAGCGGTACAATCTATAAATGCCTCTCAGCCCTGTGTACATGTGCAAAGCAAGGCACAGAGCTTACCGCCGTATGAGGTGCAAGACAAATCGCCGTTGTCCTGACACGAGCATATGCTGCGACAATTGGAAGTGTACATGTTGTAGTAGTTCATGGAATCTTCCTGCGTCTCGTTGCGAGGCTGCAATGTTTTGTCAACTCTGGCATCGTCTTCAGCCGCCGGACCACTGCCCTGGTCTCTCTTCTGTGATGGAGGTATCACTTGTGCTGGTGGTGCAGCATTTGAGCAGCGTTTTATGAAAGTACGGTCATCGGTCAGGCACAGGACTACCCAAGCCCATTTAGTCGGAGACATAGAGGCCAGTGAATCATTCTGGGCGTCTGAGGCGAGAGCGGCTTCAAAACTGGTGTTGTTGACTTCAGTGGAACCGTGGGCTGGGGCAGCACTGGTGGTGGTGGTGAAGTATATGGCAGTAAGGGCCACGAGCAGGGCTGTGAGGAAGAACTTCATGTCTGTTGTTGTCGGACCGAGAGCACAAATGGCAAAGGTAAGCAACTCGAAGACGAGAGGGAGAAGCAAGCACAGTTGATGCTGTCACCGATTGAGCTCTTGATGAAGTGAAGAGACAGTGTTGAAGCTGGAAGGAAATGGCGGAAAGACCTAGAGAAGCTCTATCGAGGAAGGAGTAATCGCAGTCTGCTTCAGCTCGAGGCAAGACCTGAATCTCGTGAACACGATGTCAATGTTCACCTCATCTCTATCTCATCCTCACTGCAGTTCATCGCTTGACTTCAGAGGACGAACCCGATCCTTGTGGCGTTTCTTTCTCCTTGTCGTCCTTCTTGATCTCAATTATCTAGGTGATTCAGTCTGTTGTCAACCCTTGGGGATATGAGTCTTCCTACGTTATTGCCTGGACCTGAGTCAGTACATGATGACATCCGTGATGAGAGAAGGGTATCGCGTACAATCAGCACAGTGACCCCAGTCTCCATCTTTGGTCAGATCGACCCGCCCGCCACATTCTGGACATTTGGGCATGATAAGAAGTCGACACGGAGGAGGACTACACAGCAGTTGGAATGAATTGATTCAAGTAGGTTGCGTTGACTGAGAGGCTATATCGAACAGGTGGGCAGTGGAAAGAAATCTATGACAAGAGCGTGTCAAGAGTTGTTGGCGCGGGACAAGCTAAAGCCTGGTGACGTAAGCACGGGAGGGCTGTCGATGGTGCAGGATTCACGAGGATTTCAAGAGAAATAACATCAACCGATGGAAGGAGAAAATCGAAATGCGCATATGGTCATTTCCATTGTTTGCTAATTGCTCTCCCAGATGCCTCCAGTGACGAGGTTCGGTTTCGCGGATTTCCAACAGAACCATTTGCCTGGGTTGCCTGCGTCTCACTCAAGCTTCTCCATACCTCAGATATCGTCGCTCGCTCTCGAGGCAAGACAGAATATTGCAGCCCATACATCTCGCTCCTACCAAGCGGCGGCACAAAGCGCCCGGTCAGAAGTCTGAAAACCACCTTGGGTGACAGATAGTGTTGGCGAATTCGTGCCCATAGCTGGAAATACTGCTCAAAGATCTGTCGCAGCGACAGCGGCGTCGACGAGAGACGGATGTAGGCCACGCTGGTGGAGAGACTCTCCTGCTCTTCTTCGCCGCCATCTCCTCCACGTCTGTGCTCAAATTGCTCCATCCCACTCTGGGAAGGCAGTTGAAACTGTACATTATCCAGAAGCTCAAAATGGACACCACCTGGCAGTCTCTTGCTGTCCTTGATCCTGAGCATCAGAGCAAACAATGGAAAGTGGTTAAGACAGGCCAAGCAAGTGTCCAAGGTCGCCTTCAATGATATGATTGTCATCCGTGCGAGAGCGAAGGTGAGATAGAATACCACAATAGTTGGCAGTAAGAAGAACAACAGCGTGAACAAGATTGTACCAAGTAAAAGCTGATCGAGGTCGTAGTCGCAATTGTCGATGCGATTGCGAAGGACATTTCGTTTCTTGCCTCGGAACAGATGGAACAGACTGATGATGATGGTGAGCTGCCAGTTGAAGATGCGCGCACTGGCAATGTAGAAAGAGTAAATGTGTATCGTCGTCAAGCTCAGCAGGTCGGAGAAGATGGCGATAGGCATACTGGCTCCAGCAAACGAGGAACACCCGATCAAGTATACGATCATAGGTAATCGTGGGAGAATCAGCATTACCGTGGTCGAAGACCAATATTCAATGACCCATAAAAACAAGTCACCCATAAATGCGGCGAGTTCGGTGTTCAATTTCAGACCACCGGGATACGACATGAGCCATCTGATCATGCGCTTAAGCCCTTCGATCGTATAGTCACCAAGAATGGTCCCAAGGAATTGGGCCGTCGCTGCTGCATTGTCGTTCAGAAAACTCCCCAGTGCTATACCTATGATAACGTCGTTGGCAACTAGCCAGAGAGAGTTATAGAAACGGATATAGTCGCTGTTCGTGGTGGGAAACGATGACCAGGTTGCATGGCGGCGCCTGAGGAAGGAATATTGGGTTGGATAGTATGAGAACTGTTGAAGCCGCAGATGGACTTGCTGGCAGCAAGCCGAGATGTCTTTGAGAGCAAAGCTGCCGTTTACAGGCTGACGACTGTCTGGCAACTGGAACCTCTTCAAAGGCAAAGGCCATTCCAGTATTTGCAAGACCCCTTCGGCAAGCATTCGGTGGCCGATGATGCCAACCTTGAAAAGATACAACAATGTCGGGAACGCGTATGTCATGAACAAAGTCCAAATCGACACGGCCGCAAATGCGTAGAGCGATTGTGCAGATTCCACCACTCGCTCACTGACTGACAGGCTTCTTTTCCTACGCGGTCCGACGAGAGGCGTATTCTTTTGAAGAAGATCTGCCACCTCTTGTGCACAGTTCATTTGACGGAGGATAGACGTGAGAGCCAGCTCCTTTTTGGTCGGCGCACGTTTCACCACGGTATGGAACCGAAGTTTAGCAACCAACTGGTCAACCCTGTGTCGCTCTTCTTGTAAATCCACCTCATCCGCAGCGTAGCGAGGTCCTTGGGCTCCACGGCCAAGTGCAAGGGAGATCGGCTCGAGAGACACGTATTGCATCTGAGTAGGATTCGGAGGATCGAAGAGGACTATCTGCACAGACAGAGCTGCATTTGGTGGACAATAGATGTATGGCCTTTTCGCTCCAGGCACGGTGAAGGCGCAAATCCTGGTGGACTCAAAACGGTCCGGCAGATCTGGATGGTTCAGTGTACCCAAAACGTGCATATTCGATCGGTCGCATAGTTGAAATATCCGCACAACTGGGTATGGACTGTGTCGGAAAAGGGTGCCCATGCGCAAAGCTGCCTCGACACTGCGAACCTGCGCTCGTCAAATATGTACTTCAAAAATTCTGCTCCTTGCTGCGTACCTCGACATCATCCAGGACTGTGATGACAAACAAATCCAGATCTGAATTCCTCCATCCCACTATCACACCGGGTGTGGTTGTCCGAGTGAGGTTATTCGGCCAGAACACTCGTAGCATGCCATCATTATTCGCAACCATGGTAGCATTGTGTCAAGGCTCAGAAAGAACCTCGTCGGCGTAGCTGTTCTCGTGCTGAAATTCCATGCGCCGGTAACCGTGGGTGCTATTTCTATTCAGCCCTTGCATCTGTTGACGAAGCGTCCAACTCACAACAGTTCCTTCGTGCGCGGCGAGGCGGTCTAGAGGAATGGCAAGGACGATGAAAATCAGGGTGATGATGGCGAAGCCTTTCGTCGCTCGAGCCTGCACGCGTAAGTCAGTGTGATTGCCCAGCACTATGGGCGCAACCTACAACAACTCCGTGATCCCAAGCAAACACAGCTAGTTCGTAGAGCCTTGTAACGAGGTCCCAACGCGCGGTGATGTAGCCAGCGACGAAGATGCTAATGGTCAAGGAGGAGAAAGGGTGCATACACGCGAATCCCCTTGTAGTATCCTTGAATTAACGTCTCTCAGTCACAGCGCAGAGTGCTGTGGCAGCTTTCGAGGCAGCTGTTAAGTCGTTCCACTCATGGCTGTATCATTGCTTCGGGAAGGACATATCAAACTGCGACAGTGAGTTGAAACCGAGCCTATACCCGATATTTAGCCGATCGAGGTGCCCTTGCACTCCCTCGGTGCCACAACCGGTGCCTTGCATGCTTGTCACCCAGCTTGTCGTACCTTGTACCTTCTCTGCTTGCATTCTGACAACATTCACAAACAAGGCATGCATGAGACAAGGCTGTTGAAAATCGTACCTGCAAGCATTAGACGACTACCCCAGCCTGACCCTGGCTGAATGGTTATTTATCTTTCACCCAGATGCTGCTCTATGAATTCTTCATCGCATCTCATACTATAACAGTCCGAATCTACAGCAGGCAGTCGCTCTGTACATCTTTCGACAGCCATTTTCGACGGTTTCGAGAGAGCAAGAATGTGAGAACCTGTGCACGCCTGTGGCAGCTAAGGCTAGGGTATGGAGAAGTCGAGAAATCTCAGGGTCATTCCTTCCGGACTCGAGCAATCTGCAATATCATCGTGCTGCCGTCGAGTCATGATTTCTTCTTCCACTCGTCCCGAGTGAACCTTCGCTGGCATTGCCATGAAGCTGATCAACAACACAACTACCCAACTGTAGTACTTCGTGTACCTCGCATGCCCAAGCGAAAAGCGGTCGACTGTCTAGGTTTAGCGGCTTCGGCTGTGCCCGGCGCTAGCAAGTTGCTCTCAAACTGATAAACTGCAAGACTGATATCCTCATCGTCGTAGAATCCTCCGTGCTTGTGTATCACAACATCCACTGTAATTTGACAAAGACATCCACAAACCGTGTAAGTCTGTGTAAGAGTGCTCCTAGAAGGGTGCCGAATAGTGTGACAGATCTGGCAAAGCCCGTTGAAAGCGTGAGATGAGACTGCGCAGGTAGCCGAACACTGGGATTTCCAGCCTCCCAGATTTGGTCAATTGAGAGAAAGAGTCAGCTATGCAGAGGAGACTTCTCTACTCTGAGGTACAATACAGAGGTAGGGATTGCTTCTTTCACCCTTGAATCGAGAGACAGAGCGAACCAGTGAATCACTCAAGCAGACAGACTCTGGTGCGAAGATTCACTGTTTGCAGCCATCAATCACACCGGGATCGGGTGCCTGCATTGTGGATGAAACTGATCAGCCAAAGGACTTGCGCGACTCCAGATCAACCACCACAATCAACCTCAGCAAACAGCAGTCTGCCGCACCTATCTCTACATCGCTCTTTCCCTGCGGCGGCTGGATCAATCAGAGAGACTCACCAGATCGTGACGCCGAAGGCGGTTTAGTGGGAGCCACGGAGCACTTCTCAGACTACAAAAACCTCCCTCCAAATTGTCTCACGCAAATCCAAACTCTTACCTCTTCTCTACCCATCAACTCACTCTCCGTCTCTCTCTTTTGGATCCAACTTCCATAGAACTTGGATACACATCATCACCTCTTACTCAACACCTTCTAAACAGACTCAATTCATTCCACTCAACATCTTCAAGATGATGATCACCCATATCTTCGCACTCGCCATCATGGCTTTCAGCGCTGTTGGCATTGGTGAGTGTGCGACAATTCCTTTTCAACCTTGTTTTACTAATTCAATGATAGCCACTACCGTTTTCAATGGTCCTAACGAAATGGTCAACGACATGGTCGCTCGTGGCAATGAAAAAGTCGTCGCTGCCTTGAAGGGTGAGCATCCGATTTGGCATCTTTTGGAAATTCGCACATTGACTTGATTTTGCAGCTCGTGGCATTCCAGCCGTCGACATCAATGACATCGTCAAACTCGTCCCACGCGGTATGCTCAAACCTCCTCTCATCAGTTTTGTTCGCTAATGTTGACTTTTCGCTTTTCAGACACCGTTACCGTCACCACCACTGCGGCCTGCGATTACACAGTCCAGTCCTATGGTGGGCCACCAATCACCACCGTCATGATGTCGACCGTCTTTTCGACCCCGACTCCCACTCCTGACACTCCTGCGGTTCCATCTACTCCTACCTTGGCCTCTACTCCTGTTGTCCCACCTGAGTCCTCCAGCACCGATACTGTTGCGACTCCAGAGACCCCGACTGCAACTCCAGAGACTCCAACTGCGACTCCAGGCGTTCCGGCCACCAACACTGAAACTACCGCTGTGGTCACTACCACTCCAGAGGTTGGCACCGACACTGGCACCCCACCACCACCAGAGACAACCAACGCTGTCACTCCTTCTGACAGTACTGGTGTCACTGAGACCGCATCTTCAACCACAACAGAGACCAGTGCCTTGACCTTCAGTACTTCCAGTGCAGGAGTCACTCCAAGCACCTCAACCACTCCACCTGCTCCCAACGCTAATGTTGCTGGCACTGCAGGTGTGCATGTTGGTCTTGGTGTGATGGGTCTTGTGGCTGTCTTGGTCATGGCCTAAGTGCACATACCTCAACAACATACCCCGACACTCTTTGCAGCTATGTCTGCCATGTAACTCAACATGCTACATACGCATTTGCAGAAGAGACGGCACACAAACATTGACATCTCAAGAATTGAGATTTTCACACAGAGGCAAGGTCAAACATTGAGCTTTTGAACATGGATCACAATCAAGGACAGTCGCCCACCTGCATTGGGGCAGCCACATTCTGTACTGTGTCTTTCAAGCTAGGCCATTTGGTTTGGTGGGATGATCGTGGGCATGGATGTAGGCACCTTCAAGTTGGATGAGGGATCGACCTAATTGCTATTGCACCCTAATCCGGTTCCTGTCACCATTGGTGACCACAACGAAAGGTTCCTTGACCCTCGATAATAACAAAGAAACAATTGCATTCTAAACATCCTTCTCTCCTTCTCTCCTCTCTATAGCTTGTCATGACTCCTTGTGGGATGCTGTCCTCTTCTGGGCTGGCTGGTCAGACTTCTGTCTTCGTCTACAATTGCACTGCCCATCTGCCCTCGTAGTATGACCCTGACAACACACATCTCATCCTCACGACAGAGACCCCTTTCACTTCGGCCTTGAACGAACTTCGTTACCCAAGGGTCTAGTCTTGTGTCAGCAGAAGTCCATGCAGACATCCACTGACCTGGCATTGCCCCTGAACCCTTCCGCCTTGTCTGTGCGCAAGGCTGTCGGCAAATATTCGGGTGAGGTTCGTCTGAAAGGTGTCGGCAGTGAGTGTCATGGTGTTGAAGGCGGTAACTGAGACATCTATGTTTCAACACGAGAGCCTCGGTTATTCCAGCTGTTGCTATGTTTACAACTGGGTTATGACTGTGTGTTCTAGTTACTGTGCTTTGACGTGTTCATCATTGCACCTGCTATGTAAAGGTGCGCACCTGCCCAGGGAGAAAACATGAAGTGAGTTATCTAGCGTGTCTACTATATGTCGCTTTATATCTATCGTGTAAATTGAGGCCGAGATATCAAGCCGGTTGCTCTCGTCGCGAGATTTCGCAGGAGGATTCCATCGTCAGCCATCGTGGCTGCTAAGTTTGGGTCATGGAGTTTCTTCCTCTAGTATCCTCTCGCTCGCGCTCTCGCGCCTTCTCACGTTCCTCCGGTCCTCCCACACCTCTCCCCAGAACCCTTCCTTCCACAACCGCAACACTTCGAACCCCACCTCCACAGCGATGAGCACGATGATCATCCACTCAAGAAACAAGCCGTGCTTCTCGCTCAGCCTTTCTCTCAGCACAGTCGCTATCTCCGCGGCGTAGTCCATCTTCTCATTCAGCACTTTGATCCGGATGCCCACATCTAGCGCGCGGCCAACCTGGTCGTAGTAATTCTCCAGATTGAGTTCGTGGCGCGAGTCCCAGAAAATATCGGGCAATGAGTCCGTGAGTTCGGAGTATAGGTTCAATTGCGCGCGAAGGAGGAGGAGTTGGCCTGTCTTGCGCAGGATGAAGCGACGGGACAGTTTGAAGGGCAGACGCGAACCCTTGGACAAGAGTGCAGGGATGTCGGCGGTGGATGCGAGGTAGGTGGACAAATTAGTCTCGAGGACGGCGAGTTTGGTGCTCCGCGCGAAGCCGGATGAGAACGCGATTTTCGTAAGGACTGTGTCGATGGATTGGTAGTGACTTTCGTGTCCTTGTTCGTCGTCACTTGGGGAGGGATTGGTGTTTTTGGTGCCCAGGATGATGGTGTCGCCGCGGATCAGGCTGTGCTCGCGGTTCGGGTCTTCGATGTAATCAAGGTCTTCTGTCTCGATGGGTTCTTTGTGCGGATTCTCTGCGGCGGGAAGGAGCGTGCGTGTTGCGAAGTACGAAGTAAATCCGTCGGGGAGGGCCCAGGTTACAAGTGTGCCGGAGGGGAATACGAATGCGTCACCGACCTCGCTCGACGAAAGGTCAATTGCTCTGGGGTTGGTAGAGCGGTAGATGGATGATATGGGAATCTGGACGTGGACGACTTGTGGGAACAAGCCGGTGCCGAGAGGGTCGGGCTCGTAGCCCTTCGCACGTAAGATCTCGACGACTTTGGTCAAGTCGAATTGGTCGGCGACAGCGTATGCAGTGACGACTTTCGATGTGCCTATCTCGTCTTGTGGTTTCGGGCTCGAACGGATCAGGTTGCCTGCCGTTGAACGTTGGGCTTCGAGGCCAACTCTGCGTAGCGATGTCTTGGTTCCTGCGGACCGGGTTGTTTTCCTTTTTTGGCCCTGTTGTACTAGTGAGGCTACGGATGTATCCTCTTTCGCCTCATCTTTGCCCTCATCTGTGAGCTGTGCGGATTGCCTTAGGAGGGAGGGGTTCGAAGAGAAGAATTCTCGTCTGCGCGGACGCTGGAAGATTGGAGAGGCGTGGAGAGGTCGGAAGCCAGGTTGGCGAAGAGCATCGTAGCCGGTCCTTCGACAGGTCGAGCAGATAAAGTGGCTCCCAAGGCTGAGTGTCGGTCGCATCGAGGACGGTCGCATAGCTTGTAAATGCGCCGTAGGTCTGGAAAGCATAAGTAGTGCTGGAAATTCGGACCCTAACTTAACTTTTGATATCGCTCTACTCCGTAACACTTGCCCGTACAAAAAAGTACGGCAGAGTGTAGAGTCCATTAAGCAGGAAGCCTTCCCTCGGCGCGCTCGTCATTGGCATTGGAGTCTCGTCTGCCAGCAGTGCTCCGCATAGGTGTATCCTAACACTTCATGTGCAGATGACGCGATCTTAATTGAACTCCTACCTGGATGGCGGCTGGAGATGTCTCGCCTGAGTCAGGCGACGACGAGAAGCCGCAGAGCTCGACCAGATCACCCCAAAAGCTCTCGAAACCAGAGTCGACCGCGGATGAATCTGAGGACGACGAGGATGAAGATGAAGAGGAAGAAGAGCCAAGGTTAAAATATGCGACTCTGACGAAGAGTGTCAGCCCATTATACCGCAATGGCGACGCTACGAGTACGTTCCTGGTGGCAGGGGACAAAATGGCAAGTAGAGCACATAGACTCAGACGACCAAGTCCATCTTCTGATACTCGTGCTCTCTAGATCGTTGGTACTCACAATGGAAACATTGTATGGCACTTTCTCCCCTGTTGGAATGCCGGCTGACATCGACAGCACGTTTTCTCATTGCCGTCCTTCAATCCACTACGAGTATACCATGCGCATACAGCAAGCATATCTGCGATCTCGATATCTCCTCTCATCCCTCCTATCTCGATCTTGCGACCCGAGCCTCCTCCAAAACCGACGCTGGAACCCGCACTATCCAGGAGTAGGTCCCCCACGGGCTCTCCCGCCGGAAAGGGCAAGCAGCAACAACAACTACCGCCCGTGCCGAATACACCTTCGAATCAAATCTACATAGCCACATCCTCTATCGACGGCAACGTCTGTATCGCTTCGCTAATCGACCCTCGAGATGTCCAGCTACGGAACTTTGGAAGGCCTGTGCAGAGTGTGGCCCTTTCGCCCGAGTATAAATCAGAGCGGAACTATTTGTCTGGAGGGCAAGCTGGAAGCTTGATCTTGACGACCGGTGGACAAGCGGGCAAGAGTGCGAATGCGACCACAACCGGTGCAGCTGCGGCGGCCTCAGGTTGGTTTGGATCGTTAGGCTTGGGTGCCAATACTGGAACAGACAAAGTCTTGCATAGTGGTGAAGGCATCATCAGTACTATCAAGTGGTCACTGTCTGGAAAATATGTCCTCTGGGTTAACGAGCAAGGTATCAAGATTATGAGGTCTAACTTGAAGCTAGGAGGTGATGAATCGGGCCTGGAATGGAAACGAATGAGCCACATTGACAGGCCGAGCCGCCCGGGTTGGGAAGACATGGCCGGAGTATGGAAAGCACGTGCTGAATGGATTGATCGAGACAATCTGGAAGCTGAGGAAGATAGCCCTGCAGGCGCTGCCATCTCCTCAGCGGCCAATGGAGCACCTTCGCAACCAGGCCATAAGAAGGTCAAAGTGGAAGAAGCCTTGATTGGTTGGGGTGATTCAGCTTGGCTGATCAAGGTCTATCCTGGTTCTTCTGAGAGTGATGCTGAGCACAAGATTGGACGCGCAGAAGTCGCTACGATGTGAGTATCGCCCTTGTGGTGGAAATTTATCCGCTGACTTTTTGCAGTATACGATTTGATGACTGTACTATATCTGGAATTTCGCTATATACCCCGAGTCTGCTTTTGGTACTAGCATTTATGGAGAAAAGGGGCTCTGGCTCGACGTCTCAGGGGAATGGAGAAGGCAAAAAAGGCCGCCGAGCACGGCACAATGCATTGGAACCGGAGTTACGCCTTATCAATGTTAATACGAAAGAGGAAGTCGACACGGATACTCTTACAGTGAGCAGATTCGAGACTCTCTCGGCTTCAGATTATCATTTGGGTGTTCTCCCGCCAGTCCGAATACCGACTGCCCTGGCCCAGAAAGGATATCTTGGGACGCTTGGGTCGGGTATGACTACAGTCAGCTCCAGCCTCTACACGGGCGTCGAGACTGTTGGTCAAGGTATGTGGGATGCGACAATGTACGGACCACGAATGCTAGGCGCGAATCGGATCTTCAGTGGCGCCGAGAGTATCAGAAGTGGCCCAACTGGTCCTGAACGCGGAAGCACGAGGGAAAGGAACTACCTTACCAGCTGGATTCCGGGATTCGGCCCAGCCGACGGCCACTACGATGATGGGACGCAATTGTCGACTGCACATGGCATGAAGATATTTATTTTCAGCCCGTATGACTGCATTGCCGCAGTGAGACGCAATCTCAGTGACCGCATGCAGTGGCTGATCAGTGTCAAACGCTATAAGGAAGCTTGGGAACTGGTCGACCTGCATCCCGAAGCCGCTGGATCATCCCCCGAATCCCCTGACGCGGGAACTCCACCAACTCCATCAAAAGCGAGCTCGACGGCCAGATCCGTCACTGGCACTCTTTCGAGCCCTGAAAAGGTTCGTCAGCAAGCGACATTGGCTGAGTTCTTCGCCGACTCTACTTCCATTACCAGCTCAGCTCAAGCAAAAACCAGCCAGTTTTCTGCTGCGGAAAAGGAGAAGCGCAGAATTGGTGAGCTGTGGCTGAAACAGCTGGTGGATGCCGACAATTGGACCGAGGCTGGTGAGGTCGCTGCGAAAGTGCTCAACACGACCACTAGGTGGGAGCACTGGATTTGGCTGTTCATCAAGAAGCAGAAATTCGACGAAATATCGCCCTATGTGCCGACCCTTGAGTTAACTCCTCCTTTGCCATCGTCAATCTATGAGATGATTCTGGGCCATTATGTGGAAACGGACCGAGCACGGTTCAAAGAACTGCTTGATCTGTGGCCCTCTGATTTATTCGAGATCAGCAGTATCAGCACAGCGATTCAGGATCAATTTCGTGCCGGTACCGCTCCAAAAGACTCGGAAGACTGGCGACTGCTCCAAGAAGGCCTGGCCAAGCTGTTCCTCGCTGACGGACATTACAATGAGGCATTGAAGTGCTACGTCCGTCTCCAAGATGCCGATACAGCTTTGTCACTAATCAAAGACCATCATCTTGTCGAAGCTATCGCCGACGACATCCCGAGTTTCGTCATGCTTCGGGTATCGCCCAGTCAATTGAAATCTGCATCGGTGAGCGAACTGGACGAATTATCCTCTGATCCGATCCAGCTGCTTGTGGACGAAGCCATAGCCGGGGTTGTCGAGGCTGACGAAGTTGTATCGCAACTCGACACTACTACTTTGAGACCCTTTCTGTACTTCTACCTTCGAGCACTGTGGCGGGGCGAAGGCACAGAGAGCACGGCTAAGGGCCCTCGTGTTGGTCACTCAGCTCTCGCCACTTCACTCGTGGCAGACGCGGGCAAACAGCTCGTGGAACAATTTGCAGACACTGCTGTCGAGCTTTTCGCCGAGTACGACCGTCCACTGCTCATGGAATTTCTGCAAGCGTCCACAGCATATACATTCGATACTGCGGTCAAGGTGTGCGAGAAAAAACACTTTGTCGAAGAGCTAGTATACCTATTGAGCAAGACGGGTCAAATGAAAAAAGCGCTTTTCTTGATCATCGATGAACTGAAGGATGCGGGTAAAGCAATCGCTTTCGCGAAGGAGCAGGATGACAAGGGCCTTTGGGACGACTTGCTTGAGTACAGCATGTCACGGCCACGGTTCATCTCGGAATTGTTGGCTGAGGTTGGAACGGCCATCGATCCGATCACGCTGGTTAAACGGATACCTTCCGGCCTTGAGGTGGAAGGTTTGAAGGACGGGCTGAGAAAGATGCTTCGCGAGTACGATCTGCAGGATAGCATCAGCTCCGGCGTGGCGAGGGTGTTAAGTAGCGAGGTTGCGTTGAAGATGGAGACTCTCAGAAGGGGCAGGCGGAGAGGGATTAAGTTCGCAGTTCGGCCGCCGCATCACAAGACGCAGGTAGTTCGCGAGGTGGACAATGTGGGAGAGCAAGAGAAGACTGAGACCGAGGCCCAGACCCAGACCGAGAGGGAGGTTAAGCCAGGCCACTGCGCATCGTGTCAAAGATCCTTCGTCCAGGATGAGAAGGAGACGCTGATCGGATTTGCATGTGGGCATGTGTATCATGTTTCGCACCTGCTTCACGGTCCGGACGCGGAGGGCGACGAGGCGCTTTTACCGGACAGTGC
Organism: Vermiconidia calcicola; assembly: GCA_035928285.1. Taxonomy (NCBI): domain Eukaryota; kingdom Fungi; phylum Ascomycota; class Dothideomycetes; order Mycosphaerellales; family Extremaceae; genus Vermiconidia; species Vermiconidia calcicola. Next base: position 249,597 of record JAXLQG010000018.1, read on the forward strand.
AGCAAGGAAGGATCGAGAGGATGAAGACACGATGGATGAGTTTAGATTCTCGAGGAGCGTGGGTCTGAAGGTCACGAATGCGCGGTTGCTGAAGGACAAGATCCAGGCTGTGGGTGGGTGTGGGATATGTCGGCAGTCAAGGGAGCGAGTAGAGGCTGTGAGTGGATGAGGGTGGGTGGTAGTGTATAGTAAGTCGACAATGAATACATGCGGAATTGACACTGTTCATCCATGCTGGGCTTTTTATTGTGTCAGTGCAAGGCGGGCTCACGATAGGAAGCGAGCGAGCAATGCTGTGAAAAAGACATCAGTCATCCTTGAGCACTTGCTTTCCTATCTGCCATGAATTGTCGTACACCTTCTATGCGGTTCACGAAGAACATGCGCTTTTTATCATTCTTCCAGACCAAGACCCCGGTTTCGTCAGCATATCGGCACGGGGCTTCGTAGTCGGCATTGTTCGAGAAATCCTTCAACAGAAAGCCAGCTGTTGTGGTCATTCTATCACGTTCCAACTGCCAAAGATGAATCTGATCTAGAATTGTAGCTGGCAGAATGGGGACCACCCGCCCCGGTTCGGTGCTGCGAGCTTGAAGTTGTGCTTGCTCGGCCTGTGCGTGTCGTCGCATCTGCGGGTGAGCATGAGCGGTGAGGTAGGAAATGATCTGCTCGGCGGTGATTCCAGCTTGTACCGCACGTTGAACGGACGCTTTGCTCATTTTGCCAGCGACAAGATTCGGATGGCGCGAGCGGAGATTGACGAATAGTGACAGCAATGCAATCTGGAGGGCCGAGGATGTGTAAGCGTAGAGACGATAGTTTGTCTCGACGATGATGAAACCTTTCGCCGCACCGGAAGAAGACGCGGACAGAGACGAGCCTATGGTTGTATTCGTCGCTGAGAGAGTTGTGCCGGAGTCAGATGTCAGGGTTGTGGCAAGGCGAGTTGGATAGAAGTAGTCGACAGGGGAGCCGTCATTGCGAGTAGGCTGGAAGACAATTCCAAAGGAAACCAGGTCAGAGAGGCACCGTTGTTGGGTTTCGTCGAGCGCCGAGGTCGAGTATGCCAGTCCAAGCTCCAGCGACGACACCAAGAAAAGGAATGACAGGACGTCGACCTTGTCCATTTCAAAGACCTCGGCATTGTCGACATATAAGAAGAGCAGAGCCCAGATCTGCGTGTTGATATCTTGCAGCACAAAAGCGAACCCTTCTTTGGTGATTTTGGCCGCTTGGCCCCGGCTATAGGTGCCGGAGAGTTCGATAAGATGGCCAGCTTTCAGGAGTTCAATGACTCCTGAGGAAGGTTGGATAGCTGTCTGTTCTGTGTCGAGCGGATTGGCCGATGAGCCCACCATGTAACCTAATATACCTTCCCATCTTTGACGCGAGTATTCGTCAAGGTCGTGTATGGTGACCTTTGTACTTTCGGGTACATTGGCGACTTGCCCGAATGATCTGCTATCAGCTGCACCGGTCAACGCCCGTCGAAGCGACCTTGCAAAGTCTTGAGTCAAGCTATAGGCTTTTGTTGAGTTGAAAGTGACATCTCGGAAAATGTGGTAGCGATGAAGCAGGTCGAGGGCGTGTTCTCGTTCACCGCGGCTGGTGTCCTTGACAAACATTTCTAGCTGCTTGACCGGCATCGGCCGAGGTAGGTAGAGAAGCATCATGACAAACGACTTTGCCAGGCTAGACAGGCGTTTTCTGAAAATGGCGAGGGCTGATGCTGGACTTCGGTACAGTCGGTAGAACTGGGTGCCTGGAAGCGTCTCCAGATACTCCCATGACTGTAACGTACTGTCCGACATCTTGATTGTCGGGAAGGAGTGGGTAGCGAATCGCAGTTAGACCCTGTCATCTCAATCGTCAAACCATCCGGTCTAATTGCCCTCCATGAGATGGTCTTGTCAGGGATTGATGTAGTTGGACGTCCGACATCTCACGACATCTGCAAGTCGAAAGAGGCGCAACTGCCAAGACCTTGAATGCCAAGACACGCTAAGCTTTTTTTGGTGCCGGAGTCAATCCTCTACTCGTAAACACCAAGCAACCATGATATTAATGGTCCAGTCTAGGAAGGGTTTAAGTTCACCAAAAAGGTGCTTAGCGGCTAGATAAGGGCAAACGGTAATACGCACAGGGGACACAAGAGGGGTATATAAAACGTACAGGAAATTTCGGGTAACCTGCCCATCTAGTAGGGGTACTTCCCGATTACCGTTTGCCCTAGATAAGCAGGCCAACTAACCGATCGAACTTTACACCATTGCTTCGGCTCCTGTGGAAGTTCTGTTAAATTCAATTGAGCTTTACATACCTACTGTGTACGGATTTGTTCTCCCCAGGTCTCCGTTTTGCATCAAGTCCACCCTCTCATTGTTTCTCCACGAGTCGGCTTATCTATCGTTGATATGGGAAGCGCACAAGAAGCAACGACGTTGCGCATTGCTGCAGCTCAATTTGAGCCAGAATGGCTTGATTTGCAAGCTTCAGTGAAGAAGACATGCTCGATCATCGATGAAGCTGGCCAGAAAGGTGTGAAAGTTCTTGGGTTCTCCGAAGCTTTCATTCCAGGATATCCGGCGTGGATATGGTAAGATTTCCTTTTTGGTCATGAGGTATGATGTCCGTAACATCAAGTCCAGGCACCGACCGGTTGATCCAGTCCTGGCAACAAAGTACATTCAGAATTCACTGGCCGTTGACTCTGAAGAGATGCGCACCATCCAGGCTTGTGCGAAGAAGAATGGCGTCGTGGTGGCGCTAGGCTTTTCGGAGAACGATCACAACTCGGTCTACATCGCGCAAGCAATCATCGATAGCGACGGCAAATTACTGATGAAGCGTCGCAAGCTTAAGCCAACCCACATGGAGAGGACAATCTTTGGTGACGCTTCGGGCGATAGTCTGATGAATGTCGTTCCAACAAAAACCGGGAAACGCGTTGGATCACTTGCCTGTTGGGAACATTGTCAACCTCTGTTGAAGTATCATACCGCCACTCAAAGGGAGGACATCCATTGCGCCGGATGGCCGCCGCTATCACCCCATGCGGGTCCGGAGTTGTGGTCAATGTCGAAAGAAGGTACGTTGAGTTTTGGGCGCATGTTACGTACTTACTGACGGGTCCAGGATGTCTCAGTCTTTCTCACACATATGCGATCGAGACACAGACCTTCGTTCTTCATGCAACCACCGTCATCGGACAAAAGGGCATCGATGCTATGGGGACAGGGCAGTCAATGCTTATGAACACCCCTGGCGGCGGCTACTCAGCAGTCATAGGACCTGATGGCCGGATTCTGTCGGAGCCTCTTGAGCCTACAGACGAAGGTTTGGTGGTTGTGGATGTGGACCCTACCATGTCGATTATGGCACGAAGCTTCTTGGATATTTGTGGACATTATAGCCGACCAGACCTGTTGTGGCTGGGGTGCGACACGAGAGAGAAGAAACATAAAGTTGCGGCGCCAGGTCCCATGTCGGAGGAGAAAGTGGGTGAGTGAAGAATGAGTGTAAGTGTAAGTGTAAGCAAATACGAAATATGAATTGAAGGGAATGGCATGCTCTGCTGTGCCGACCAGGTTTTTGCTTGAATGTTTCTTTCTGGGTGGCTACCAAAACATCAACCCTATGGTGCCCAACACACTGACTCCCATGCCCAACCATCCCGATATCCGGACTTGTCTGTTTGTTAACATGGCTCCAGTATCCCATATCAAGTGTTTGAGTGAGTGTACGATGTGGAACACGAAGGGAAACCCGAAGAAGCCCTTGACCGCCAGCCGGGCACCGTATGGAAGTCCTCCAAACCACTCGACAAGGCTGCTAGTGTCAAGATGCCAGCCCATGATCGGTGAAGCCAGGTATGCGGCACCGAAGATGTATATGGGTGCAGTGATGATCATCGCACTATTACGGTTTATAGCGCCAGAGACCCAGTGTATTTGTGGTTGATATATGGAGAGATGGGGTGAAACAGGCCTGGAGCGGCGTTGAGAGGCAAGAAGCTCTTCATGCTCGGTTGGCTTCAGGGGCTGCAGGCTCGATTTGGGACGCGGACTGGTAGTCGTAGTCGACAGTCTGCAATGGTAACGTTCAGTACTATGCCTCAGTCGCGTCGCCTCGTGAGTGACTGACCTGAACTGCAAGCTCGATGAAAGTGTCATCCGTGTAGGACGGTAACATGGCCCAGCTTTCATCCACCTTTGGCTCATGGAACTTCCGATTCCTTCCCATTGGTGTTAGTATTGGGAGAGGACATGGCATCGGTGCTGCAACGAACCTGCTTCTTGGTTGGCAGACCTCAAGACCCTCAAAGCCATAGTTGAATTCATTGTTGGCTTACCACGAAGCAATGAAAAGGTTAAAGTCGACATCGAATAACAAGGTCTTGTAGGTAGCATTTGGGCGCAGGTGAAGAACGAAGAGCGATCTCCTGGAGTGCTCCTACCTACGAGGTATTTCGTCAACCAATCAACTACCGCCATTTGCGGACTGGACTGTGCTTTTGATGTTCCTTCCAATAAGTTCCGAATCTTCCGATCATTCTGACCCCGTACTTGAGCTATCGACGTGGATCGGCTGCCACAAGAGTCGCAGCCCAGGTTCGTGGCATGAGGCAGAGATGCCGGCAAGCATGTGAAGCCTGTAGAGCACGCAAGTCACGCTGCCTGCCTGGCACGCACGTCGAAATTTGCCAAAGGTAGATAGATCTTCTCTTTGCTTCCGTAAGGGAACCATGCTAAAGATTCAAGGTGCGAAGAGTCCCAGATCAACTGTGTGCCTCATACCCCTGTCAAGAGAATGACACCCAGAAAGTGAGGAGAACCCTTTCCGTGGCATTGACAAGGCTGATGGTGGTCACAGGAAGAGACGTCCAAGGATTGACACGACCGAAACAAATCAGAATGCCTGGTCTTCTTCTTCATCAAGCCATTTAATCTGCAGCAGCCATGCACCTCAACCTTGCTTGGGAAGGGCAGCACCCATTTCGAGCGACTCATTCGGCCAGATCTGGCTCACTGCCCTTGAGCAGGAATTTCGGCCCGACAGGTGGCTGCGGTTCCAAGCCTTAAGCCTTGAAGAATGCCAGTCGTATTGCACCCATTACGACAAACTAGTCCAAACTGTCCCTTTTGCGATCCGGCGAACCCAGTCGTTCCAGGAGGTGAAGACCGTTTCGCCTCTGTTGCTACTATCGATCATTCTCAGCGCCAGCGGCTCGTGTCCGGACCTGGAACGACAATGTGAAGATATCTTCCGACGTGTCCTTGCGGAACGAGTGATTATCAAGGGACAGCGGAGTCTAGAGCTGTTGCAAAGCCTCCTTACTTACCTACTCTGGCATCATCATCGCCATGATGCTGAAACTCAGCAGTATTTTCAGTTTCTGCAGCTGGCGCTAGGCATGGCGGCAGATCTTGGTTTGTACACGAGGTTCAGACAGCCTGGAGCTATTCAGGTGCAATCAGCAGAAGATTTCAATGTCGTTCGAACATTCCTGCTGTGCTATTATCTCAGCTGTGGCACCGGCATTCTTGGATATGACAGGCCGGATACTATGCAAAGCATTCAGGAATTGAAGAACGCAGCCAACCTTCTGGCTCATGGATCGAACCATGTCCTCGACCGACAGGCTCCGGCTCTACTTGCACTGATGTATGTCCTTGCGCAGCAACGTGACCATTTGAACCTTTCCGGAAGGACAGAATCTCAGTCTGGCAGCTTCTCGACAGCACTCGAAAGCTGGGAGGCATCTCATATCAGCTCTGAGAGCCCGCCGATCGTCAGGTGCACCTATCACTTCATCTACGCTTACGGCTTGCTGAAAGGTTCTGCTCCTAGCTCATTGACAGCACCCATGTACCAAACTTGTCTGGACCATCTTGTCATTGTACTGTCCACGATCCTGGAGCAAGATGTGTCTCACCTTGTGCTGTTGGGTATCGCTGAGTGGGGACACCTGTTGACAACGCTCTTTCTTCTTCCACGTCTAGAGAACTCTCTGGCGGCCGCAACTTCGAGTCACAACAAATCTGTACACAAGGACGCTCCGCTTACATTCCACTATATTGGCCGTTTTCGCGACGCCGTTCAAGAGGTAAAGGTGAAAGCGCAGGGTGATGTTGTTCTCCGCACCCATACATTCTTCGGCTGGCTGGACAAGATTCTGTTGGCTGTTGAAATGCAGACAATTTCTCGCGTGTCTTCTTTTTCGACTAAAGCGGAGAGCCAGGAACGGGGCGACAAGTCGGCCTATGAGCTTGTCAACTCGTTTCTTTTCAATGACAAAGATGCCGATGTCTCTGGCGGCCAGCTGTTGGCCAAGGAGAGAGGTTATAACGAGGGCACCATCAGCACCAATACGGAAGACTTTTGGGTTGACTTTATGTCGGATTGGCTGAATTGGTGACCGGCGGAGAGATCAGATCTAAATGGACGGGCATGTTCGTGGCGGGCCGTAGAATCACAGCATCTCGAAAAGTATCATTGTACTGTTAGCCATTTGAGGTCGGCGTCTGTATGTCACCATTAGCCTTCGACTTAGGTGCAGGGAAGATTCAGTCCCATCGCCGGAGGACTAGGGTTTATGCTGCGGGTGAGCGCGGTCAGGAACCTGGAGACTCGCAGTCCTGGTACCCTGAAATACCCACCGAGGCAGCCGTCGGATTGATTTGAGGTATACGAAGCCAGCTGACAAGAAGGGTGAGGGAGCAGTTCGTTCGGGACAGATGAGATCAGCTAGTTATGCGGTTTAATACGCTTTCATTCCAATATCCCGCTAGAAATACATGTAGGGTTTATTGAGAGTAAACATGTAACCTGTTGAGGTCGTTTCTTCGTAAGTTCAGCTTCTCCGCAGCTCCGCATTTGGCTATTGCGTGATCTGAACATTGGCCGACGAACATCATCAAACATCTCACTCTACTATCCGTACTTCCTTCCGCTATATTGCCATTCCCCTGAGATACAAAACATCAATACAATCAATCTACATCCACCATGTCATTCACCAGCATCCCGATCCTCGATCTCTCCCTGGCCCACGACCCCGCCACAAAGCCCCAACTACTAACCGACCTCCGCCATGCTCTTCTTGAAGTCGGCTTCCTCTACATCAGAAACACAGGCATCTCACCCAGCCTCATCTCCGAGGTGATCACACTCGGCAAATACTTCTTCGACCTGCCCGAGGACAAGAAACTCGAGATCGAAATGAAAAACGCCCCCTCTTTCCTCGGCTACAACAAACTGGGCATGGAAATCACGCGCTTCAAAACAGACTGGCGCGAGCAAATCGACCTGTCCACGCCTCATCCAGTCCCTGGCCCAGACGATCCTTTATACCGTAATCTGCTGGCTCCGAATCAATGGCCCGACCCAGACGCCCTGCCCCGGTTCAGGGAGGTCTATGAGGAGTACATGACCCGCATGGGGGACATGAGCATGGAATTCACCAGCCTCATCGCCGAGGCCATCGGACTGCCCACCGACGCATTCGCACAGTTCTTCGACGAGGCGCAGCAGCACAAACTCAAGATCGTCAAGTATCCGGACCTCGCGGAACTGGGCGTCGAGGGCGAAGCGCAAGGCGTGGGGCCGCACAAAGATAGCATGCTGACCAGCTACCTCCTGCAAGCGAGTCATCATCGCGGCCTGCAGGTGCAAAACGCGGACGGCAAATGGGTCGATTGTCCGCCTATTGACGGGACGTTTGTCGTGGCGATCGGTCAGGGTATGGAAGCGCTCACACAAGGCGTATGTCAGTCGACAACGCACAGGGTGCAGAGTCCGGCGCGCGGCTCAGGTGCACGGTATAGTATACCGTTCTTCCAGGGCGTGAGTTACGACGCCACGTTCGAGAGTATGGATGTGCCGGAGTCGGTGAAGCAGTTGAGAGCGGACATTCTCGAGAGGAGGGGCGGGCAGAGGCTCGATGATATCGAGTTCACCTTTATTAAAGGCATGTGGAGCAGGCTGGGCGAGGCGACGCTGATGAATAGGATCAAAAGTCATCCAGATGTTGGCGAAAGATGGGTAAGTCGAGATTCGATAAGACGGTGCCGTGCTGACTCGCAATGCAGTATCCCGAATTGCTCAAAAAGATTCGAGCAGATCAGGCCGACGAAGCGGCCAGATTTGCTGCAAAGGAGGCCGCTTCATCAATATCCGCGCCAGTATCTGCGCAGCCGCCGTCGATACAGGCGCACTGATAGGCTTGAAGCTTAGCTTACGAATAGTATACCGAATCCAAGCAAAAAGTGATCATCCTGCCTCGAGAAGAGATGTGAAAAATGCAAGTACAATTCCAGGGGTTCTCCTGGAATTGTACTTGCACTCGATATTGTCGTAGAATGCTGCCAGTCACCCACCAGTTAGTCGATACCATTCGGACGGCCATCTGGGCAGTCCTTGAGGGTCGAGGCGACCCTCAGGGGCTGTTCAAGATGGTGTGCCTCTCGCCATGGCCATCCTGCCGTCCAGAAGCCCCTAAGAGAGTCAGACACGATTTCACGAGCGTGCTTGCGCTCGTGCGGAGTTTCCGCAGCCTCTGCGTTCAAACTGCTCGCCGGATCATGTCGCTGTTCTCCGCCTCATCCTAGAGGGCTGGGCACAGGCTCGAAGTTCCTCTCAAGCCGCAGAACCGAAAAAAATGCCAGCCCAAGTCTTGAAACATCCAAAAAAGATAATTCCGACCACGAGAAGATTCGAACTCCTAATCTCCAGTGATTTGCACTAATTGCCGAAAACTGGCGCCTGGGAAAATTTCGTTAGAAAACTCGAGGAATAAGCGGTTGAACGACGGCTTACCTTAACCATTAGGCCACGCGGCCTGGAAAGTGAAATAGACCGATCTGGTGGTATTTATGCTCCAAAATTGGCGTCAAAAGTATATAGAGTGTGTGCAAAGCGCCGAGGGTTACAGGCCGAAAAGCGGTTACCTTCGGTCGGATGGCGGTCTCACTGACTGTGGTTCGGTGGATAGCGAGGGGGCATGAGAGGCCAAGGTGTTCGGCAGTAGATGGGTGGTAGAGGATCAAGACCCAAGCCGCACATGCATGTGTCTGTGCGGTAGCTGACTCGCTGAGTATCGTGCCACCGTGCCCACTCGTGTCGATATGCAATTGGGTAGCGGCAGAAATGTCAAACCAATTGGGCGACCCGCTCCTCGAATAAAGCCGAAAGTGTCTGTCACACCTCGACGGAGGAAAGCTTTTGCGACCAGTATCGAGGAAAAGGCACAGACAATCGAGAACAGCACAGCAATGGTTCGGAAATACGAGAAGAGATGAAATTTGAGATGCATACACTGAGATGAAAGACGCCGTGAGATGTGGTGAGAAGCCTTGGCAGTCTAACCATTTGTTCTGGAAGCCTTGCTGCTCTCAACGGTTGACCTCCGTGACCTCTCCTCGAAAGCTACGGTAGACAGTACACTGTTTACATAGATGCAATAATACGGAGTCCAAAAAAGTAGTCGTAGGGCGCGGCCGTGGAACTTGTATGACTCTGCATCACTGTTGGCCTACCCCTGCCACTGGTCTGTCTCCTTCCAGCTTCCCACAGCTTCCCCAATTCATTCTTCCATGGTGTCAATCAGATTCTGGTAGACGTTGTCCGCGGCCTCAACCTCTTGGTCCGACCCCTGAGCAACACCGCGTCCACAAGTTTCGAGATAGTCAATTGCAGCACGATATCTCTTCCTCAATATCTCTTTCTCGGCAGCGGTCGTTGGATCGTTGTAGGGAGCGCGTGGTCTCTTGTGCTTCAAAGTTCTCAAGATTGTGTTCATCAGGCTGTCTTCATCTGTATTGTAATCTCTGAATTGGATGATCGTCAGTATCTCTTTTGCCAGATGAGCATCACTTCACATACTGGGAGTAACGGAATTCAGGAACCACGTTTGCAGCAAGCTGCCAAGCTGGATCTTCTGCCAGCATTTCGCAGAAAGTCTTGCAGGCTTGCTCATGGTCTTCAAGGGCTTCTGGAGTGGTCTTCACAGCTTCCATGAACTCTTCAACCATGATCTGGAAGTCCATGGCGCTGGCTGCATCGTCAAGCACATACAGAGCCGGGTTTAGCTTTGCGAAGTCGAAAGGGGCGGCCATGGTTGATCGGATTGGAAGGTCTGTGTAGATGGAAGCTAATGTGTAATAAGTTGGGGCATTCGAAACGATGAAGAGGAAAGGTAGGTGGAAGCTGAGTATTTTAAGTTGGACTGCTTGGTGCAGAATTGGTTGCTTGCCGGGCACAGGCAGTGAATCTGTTTGACCAAGCAGTGGTGATCTTCAATCTTGCCTGCTTTGCCTGTCACTACAGCTTATCATTCATCAGGCATTCCCGCTTTCACACAAGCCTACAGCGCATCTTTCCTGCGCTCTTCCCTTCTAATATTCGTCCTCTCCCTCCTAATACTCAGTCGTCCTTCCCCAATCCTACCCTCCTCGAACCACCAACTTACGAGGAAATCATCATTTTGTTCAGATAGCGCTCTTCCTAGCAGCCTTCTAGGATGGCAGACAACACGGAATTGGGATTGGAAGGCCTCAGTCCAAACTCATCAGATGATGCAGCTGGTGACGCAACTCGGGCACAAGACCAGGAGAAGCAATTCTGGAAAACCCGCATACGGTGCACCTTGCGCCTTGCCTCTGCTGCTGGAATCGAAGCTGACATTGCTAACGTCGGTGCTACTCATCCTCATTTTGTGAGGGCTTTTGAACTCGCTCCTAATGACTTTGCTCTGGTCCTCCCCAATTTCACGGATCCCGGAATGTCCGACAACCCTACCAGCCGCTTCTTCGTGCTATGGGATAGACATCGAGATTCTCCGGAAAGCATTGTTATTCCGATCGATGGCAAGTCCTTCTGCTACACGGTGGTTGTGCAAATCGAAGAGTATGAATACGGCAGTCGCACCACCAAACACCTCAGAGCAGCCTTGCATTTGACTTCGGCACAGGTCCAGGATTGTCAAGCTCTTGTGGTCTGTAGCCTGGATGATACAGACTGGGTTGCGTTCGTTCCTCGATTTTACTACAACATGATCGGGATGGAGGAGGCGGGTGGCTCAATGAAATTGTCTTTGGGCACCGTGCCGGTGGCCATGGCCCGAATCAACCCTCTGCCGCCGGTTTTTGCTCCATTTGTGATGCACAAAGACAACCTGAGAGATGCGTTCGACAACATGTTGTCACATGTTCAAAACAGACAAGTCAAATTGTAGGCCGACCATCTGTTGAAGATACTTCAGCTGACATCATTAGGCGAAACCCATATTCCCGACTTGAGTACCGACCAGAAGCCTCTGTCCAGACTCGTCCCTTTCGAGCGATATTTCCCCAGGACAACCCAGAGTTAGTACTGCGATACAAGATCTGGAAAGCTTTCGACGACTTTGCAAAAGTTGCTGGATGGACCACACAATACAGAATCAACAATGCCTTATGCAGCCCATGGACGTCGGACATACGGCTTGACCACAAGGGCGGCACTTCGGTGCTGATTGAACTCAAAGAACAACATGCAAAGGTGTCTGAGGACGTCCAAAGTCTCTCGCACTTGCAGTATGCTCTTGGTGGGCTGAGTAAGGGTATCTTCACATTCCGCGCTCCTTGGGATTACCTGTTCACAATGGTTACTGAGAACGTTGGGTATTTGATCCTCAAAGAAGACATTCCAACTACATTTTGGCATCAGGATCCAGGACGTGACGGATGGCTCACCCACCGTTATGGTGAAGAGTTCCTGCAACACCGACGGGTAGACCTCAGTTCAACCGACACGGACATTGTCTTTACCATCGATCGCATCGTGAGAGGTGTACGCATTCCAGGGGATCCACCTGTTCAATCTCGCCTTACAGCCAAAGACATCATTGAGCTAGCAGGCCCATGCCCTGTGGGGTTGTTGGTGTCGGAGGAGCGCATGGCAAGACTTGGCTTAGCGGACGATGATAGAGGTGCAGATGAAGATCGGACTCGACGGGGCGGATTCGCGGCCCATGCAGTCGAGGATCGTTTCAAACGTATGGGAGGCCTAGATGCCACGGTGGATGCCCAACTATTCATGCCTCTGATGGATCAGTGCCGGCGCGTGTGAGTCTTTGCAATCAATCCCAATCCGCAGTGTGCACAGCTAACAATTTGATTAGGGGCAAAGGATGCATGGTTGACCTCGGCAAGCATCACCGGTTTGGCAGAATGGCCATGGTGCTGTGGAACTGGACTGAAGCGGACAAAGCACAATACGACCGGACTGGACGACCGCCTTGCTGGGCCGGTATGCTTGGCTCAGCTGTACCTATGGTTGTGCTATGCAGTCAGTGGGCAAGATGGAGAATTAACTACGCGCCGGACGAAGGTACACTTGGACAAGTCGAACACTACCGCAACGCCCATCCGTGCATCGTGGTACTCTCTCATTTCCCAAAGGAATTGGGTCACTTGAACGTGCAGCGCTGGGTTGTTCCTTCAGAGTTCATGCCTATGGTCCAAGTTGGAGACCTGAAAGCCGAATCCAGAAGAGCCCCTCTCATCATGAAACAGCAGCACGACATCGAACAGTTCATCGTCCCAGAAGCTGATCTTCATGCCACGGTCTATCAGTTTCTGAGCCGAGAAGAGCTCATTCACGTTGGCCTCGAGCAAATGGCTGTGAACCCACGCTCTTACTTGAAGAGCATTGGGGCTTACAAGAAGGTCGGAGAGTCAGAGTTCGAGAGCTGTGGGAATGAGGAAGGACAGGCATGGAACAGAGTCACCAGACAATTGTGACTATAACAGCGACGTCTTTGGACTAAATTTGACGCTGACGACCAAGCTTATGCTGTCCACACGTAGGATAAGAAGAACAGAATGATGTTGATCCTAGTGTTGATATTGAAATAGCCAAAAGCAATTGCAATGTATCATCAGCACCTGGGACTTCTAAATCTGTCACATGTAGAGGATGGTGACAGCGCTCTCAATTGAGGACTCCTTCTATCCCGATTCCGACTCCCGTCACGATTCTCGCCCAGGACCTCCCTGATTGGTCTAGGACATAGAAATCTGCATACAAACGAGCAAAGAGAAAGTGCAACCAAGAAGCAGGAATCTCTGGCATACTTAGGAGTCGAAGTCGAGATTCGTCGAAATCGCCAAACCACGAGTCGCCAATTGAGAGCGCTGGATGGTAACCCTGTTTTCTGGTGTTTCCCCAGGTACCTGGTAGTTGAGGCCAGAATGTGACAATACGTATCCGTACAACATGCCCAGAGGTCTGTGCGCTGGGTAGTACACCTCTCCATACTAGTAGGCTACAGTCCCAAAACCTAACACTACAGTCGATACGAGCATGTCTTAATGCGATAGATTGATCGTATTCTCGATCGTCATGGTACCTCACGGTTGCCCGCTAACCTATTGACCATAGCCATTAGTTTTATCACATCTGTGCTCAATGGAATCTGTCGCAACCTGGACGTTCATTCGTCACCGAAGCTCTGTGTCACCTATGAAAAGCCCGCAATGACCCTGCGAGTTCCTTTCTTCACATCGTCACGCGATAACAATGCATCTTCCTTGCGCTCCATGAGCAATTCAACACCTGTGACGGTTCCACAACAGCTAACTGTGTTCGCCTCTGGAGCACTATCAAGAGCCCGCCTCAACATCTGGGGTACGCTCATACGCTTCTTGCTCCAGTTGCCAAATGTTGACAATGCTCTCCTTTTGTTCAGTCGTCAACGCACTCCAGTTCTCATCGCTGATCATGAGGCGAGAGACTGCAAGTACACCCATATTGGCGGCACCGATATAGTCCTCGAGTGCTTGTTTCTGATTGTCGGGCCAGCCTTCTGCTTCACTTCGTAGAGCCTGCAAACCATGTCCGCGATGAGCAGTAGCAGCAGCCTCATCCGCAGTAGTAGCAGTCTCAGCAACACCAGCAGCCTCAGCAGGTGGTTGGACATCCTGGGCCAATCTGATTTGGACAGTTGCAATGCGTTGAGCAAGCTCCGGACCCAGTGTAGGATCACTGGTGACTGTGTAACCTCCGGCGGCCACCCAGTCGCGATGCGCCGAATTCGTGACAAGGTCGCCATAGATGTAGACTGACCTTGGATGTCGCTGTCTGTACATTGCTTGTAGTTGTTGCGCAGCTTGTCGACCTGATCGCATTTGAAATTGGGCGACGTCAACCTTGTTAGCCATCCAGCGCGGACGCCCGCCCTGCCACATGCGTATGTACCTGGCCACTGCAGCCATATTTGCCAGAAAACCCAAGTACATCGCACCACGCGCATTGTAATACATCGTTGCCTTGCCAAAGCCTTCGAAGAATTGTATGTTCTCATAGTTGTCTTTTTCGTGGCAGAGGGTGATTGGCATAGTAGGAATTTGGATATGTAAGCTATTGCCGCGGGCGCTCAGCAAATCCAGACGCTGCCAATGGGGACTACGCATCCACGCATCGCACTCTCCATCCATCCACTTGTAGTCGACATAGAGAAGGTCAGGGAGCTGAATGTATGAATCTGGATATGTCGAAGAACGGAGTTGACTTTTGATGTAGGTGCCCTTCAAGTAATAGTAGACCTAGGTCGGAATATGTTAGCAGCCAGTCAGAACAACCAATACGACCTCACGTGGACAGAGAGCTGAATGACCTGGCGGCGGAGAGGTGCCGGCACTACGAGGTAGTGGTAGATTGGCTTACCTTTCCTCTTCCATAGTGAGCACAGCACTCAGTCAAGCCCAGAGCCAGCGTTGCATTAGGACCGATCGACATGTAGTTGTGCGTATGCGAGCGAAAGATATCATACCCGATGGAATTCTATGAACTTGTTAGCATTGAAGAAGTTCTACCACAAAGTCACGAGCTTTTGGGAAGACTTGCCCCTCCGTCGCGCGTGACAAACTTGACATGACCAGAAGCCTGATCGGATCCGACATAGATGGACGTGGACGGATCGATGTTATCGATATTGGAAGCAGCGTTTCCTGGCATTTTGGCGGTGGTACTGCGACGGCAACAGTGGACGGGGAAAGCGAATCAATTAGAAGACAGATCTTGGTTGAAAATGAAGAGATGGGAAGATGAAAGACAAATAGCAACGCCGAGCTGCCCCAATCGAAGTGACAAACAAAGATGCCAAGCCGTTCTTGGAAGAAGATGCCTATTATCAGGCGGTGACACAGGACAGCAGTGAAGCTCATGATAATTTTAGGATCCGGAATTGTGCATGTATAACTAAGGTACCTGGCCACAGCAGTTAATGTATATCTGCGGCGGCAGGGAAATGATGAGTGACGACCTTGAAGATGCCGATACCTACGTTACTCTAGGTCTGGGGGATTGGTTGTCAACCATCAGTAATGGCAAGATGACAGGTAAATCGGGTACTTGCAAAACTACCTGGTATTGGACGTTATCATATCATCCGGTTCACGCTCTCCATACGTTCCTCTGGGTCACTTGTAATGTGGCGCTGGGGTGCCACTCGTCGGCAAACAGCAGCATGGACAATTTAAGCGGTATGAGTGCCAACAGTTGAATACAAGGTCCGACTGGTGAAACAAGCAGCAACCTGCTTGCAACCTGGTCAAGAGAGTCTCCCACATATGACATGGAGGAGAGCGTAGTGAATGTCGACAGCGACTGATTGTTCGATTCAAGAACTTCCGACAACCATCGAGCTATACTCAAAGAGCAGTTCAAATAGATTTTCATTCCATCCTGCATGAGGTAAATCATTAAACAGATTCAACCTTCCAACTGACTGTGTAGAGCTGTCAGGATGGCAAACCTCCCGACAGGCCGAGGCAAGATCGACATGTGAAAATGTGACAAAATTTCCAAGCTTTTCAAGATCCAACAGTCCTTGTAATTCGCCACAAACTTGGTAGATAAACTTAGATCCAACCTCCATAAATCGCATTCTCTGGAAGTGTCATTATCGGAAATAGCAGCGAGTGGCGCTTTGAAACCCTCGATCAGAATGGGAAAAGATCTGGAAAACATATATGTGAAAATGGTTGAAATGGCTGAAATGGCTCAGATATGGCGTCGATAGATGTTGGACGACGTCCAGGTTGCAAAGTGTTGAGGGGGAGGCCGGACGGGAGGCAAGGTAATTCGTTCAAGTTCCCAGCCCTTGGAGATATGGCTCAATTATCATGTCATGTTGGTGTAGTATGTCTTCAATATTGCAAATGTTGTCGAAGAGGCCGGACAAGAAGACAAGCTAATTCGTTCAAGCTCCCAGCCTTTGAAGAAAATATCCTGTCATGTTGGTGTAGTATGTCTTCAATATTCCAGATGTTGTCTGAGAGGCCAGACGGGAGGCAAGATGAATTGTTCAAGCTCCCAGTGCTTGAAGAAATGGCATCGTCCATGGCTCAGAGTTGTTTTGTCGAGCGGCGCTGAGGAGATATTTCTTTCTCCGAGCAAGTCTTGTCCTGTGCCATCGGACCCCGAGATGTCGCTTATGGGCCGAAAGGAAGTGGCCTTGGGAGCGATGTCTGCGACCCGTCAGAACGTTACATGCATGGAATAGGGATCAGCATCAGGCCTGTGCTTTCATACCGTTGATGAAAGAGCAGGGTACTTGCTATATCCAAGGGCTGGACACTCCTTACTCACATCGCGATAATTCGTTCAAGCTCCCAAAAAAGCCAGAGTCGACATCGTCGAAAGCCGAAAATGCGACCAAGAGGCCGCAATAATTCGTTCAAGCTCCCAAAAAGCCAAAAAGAAGCACGGAGCCCGTGAAATCGGGTCTTTTTTTGTGGTTTTTTATGTTTTTTTGGTTTTTTTGGTCTTGGTTTTTTTGGCTTTTGGGGTCGCCAACCCGGAAGTGTTCGCGTCGACAGGCGCAAGAGCTTTCCTCTTCTTCGAGGAGGCCGGGGCAGGACGAGGGGCAGGCGCAGGCGCATTGGTGGTGGTGGTGGTGGCGGCGGCGGTGGCGGAGGAGGCGGCGGCGACGTTGCTGCTCATATCAGCGGAGGAGGAAGAACGGGGGGTGTGTGCCCTGTCAGAGGCGGTGTGGTCTGATCTGTAACGGGAGTGGCAAGTATGGTCAGTGATTCACTTCTTCACCGGTCGGGGCTGATATCCAAATCAGTCGGGGGACATTGCCTCACCTGTTTCGATCGGCCTCAACCTCGACCTCACCCGCTCTTCCTCCTCCCTGCTTATCCTCGTTGATCCTGTTAGGACATCATTAGATGGAATACAGTACGGTTCGGGTGCTGCGACTTACCAGACGGGGTTGGTCAACTCGACCTTTTCGCCACGAGGAGCAGGTCCAGGCATGACTCTTTTGGTGAGTCTCGGAGAGGTTTCCACCGTGGACTTGCCCTTCGGCCGCCCCCACTGCACCGGCTTGTTGATATCGATCACTACAGTACACTGTCAGCAACGAGCGCAGGATGTGCTCGGTGAAAAACGCGAATGTACCTTTTCCGTTGGCCCACCAGGGCGCGGACTTCTCTGAAGGTGCTGTAAGTGGTCAGTACATGTTGTCCTTGCCTCATTCAGTACCACATACATTGATCTGCCATTTTGTCTTGAAGGGAAGAAGAGGAAAGCAGGGAGGCACTGGAACAACTCACCTCACTTTCGTGGACGAGCGGACCCACTTCCGAACGAGGCACGCTCACACATGATTAGCCAGGAGAGACGCGTCTTACTCGATTTGACCATGTCCAATATTCGTTCCCCATTGCAGCATCTACACGACGTTCATACCTTTTCGCATTTGAAGGCGGAATCATCGAGCCTCCGAAGCTCAGCAGCAGGAAGCGTGAAACTACCAGCCGTTCAGAATCGGTGGGACTGGTGTAGTCCTCGGTGTTTGGTGTATCCAGTCTGGCCGTATTCCTCTTGAGACTGCACGGAGCAAGGCAGGGTTCGAGTGTGTTTGCTCGGCCGCCGCTCCAACCTAGGTCTCTACATGAAGATAGATCAGTTGCTATGCGGCAAGACTCGGCGCCTTTGCGAGCACATAGCCTAGCTACCCAACACACTCTGTCGACTTATGGGTGCGCGAGCACGACGCAGAGAAGCTTCTGGGAGTCGCTGTCGGAAAAGGAGAAGTGGACGATTATCACCACCCTGGCACACGATGGCGAAGCAGAGAAGCTTCATGAAGAGGGCGAGTATAGTTGGAAGTTCATATGATTGCATTGCTTCCCATACTCAAAGAGGAAGGACTGAGAATACACACACACCCCCAGAACAAGGCCTCGGTCCTCAGAGTGTCGAAGATGAGAACTCTTTTGAACAAAAGGGAAGGCAGCGAGTCGTGCTGGCTACGTGTAGAATCTGCTCGCGCATAGGGAGGCACTCGACGCATGCGGGGTCGACCCTTGAGTTGAATTACACCCAGACTCACTCACACCCAGACTCACTCACACCCAGACTCATATTGAATGTTTACAGAGCTCCTTTAACTCCCTGGCATGGTCCCTTTCGCGGCGTCGACCGCTCACTGTGACTTGGATACGGTGAGACATGATGGAAGATAAACCCGCATTCAAGCTCCAAATTGTGATCAGCACTTGGATTGAAGACGAATCCAGCGTCACGATGGCCTTTCCGTCGGTTTCCGAGACAGATTCCAACGGCATGAGTCACATTCGCATGATGACAATCGGATTCACAAGGAGCATTGTTTGCTCCCTCTACTGCCTACGCTCCCAAAACTATTTAACACCCTCCGTTCCCGCAATCGAATGAAAAACTTCCTAACAGCACATCACACCCCAGCTTAACGGGTCAATATTTCTCATTATATATATATCAAACCATGGTGGAGCGGATAAAAAGGCTCTTTGTAAGTCGGCAACACTTCTCCGCCTTGCAAACACTAATGAAGATATAGGCCGTTATTCGCGAGCCGAAAGACTGAACATGCGGAGTTTCTGTCATCCTGCGAAAGGTGGGCTCGAATGAGTCACCCAGATATTGTGCCCGTGATGCTGATATCAAACACAGTGTTCAACATCAAGCTCCCAATCGGGTGGGCGTCTCCAAAAGGCGAGATCATAGAGTCTCTGAAATTCAAGTGGAATACTCTGCCGGAAGGCGATCGCAAGCGCAAAAAGGCTGAGAAGGTCGACAGAGTGTGGTAAGTAGCTGAAATATGTGCCAGTCCAAAAGCTGCGGTGTAACAGTTACTAAACAATGATCTTCATGTAGGGTCAACGAGTTTATGCAGCGGCGAGCAAAGGTCAATTACGAGACCGCTCGAGCCCAGGCCGCTCCCTGAATACTGGGATCGAGAGGAACATGGCCATACAACGTGAAGCTGGCACTCGACGACTACACCGCTGCCGCCAAAGAGGGTGTCCGAATTGTTATCATCATTCTTCCCAGTATTCCCACTGCTCAGACGCCTTCTAGCTAGCGTTCTATGCAGACTTGCAATCGAACTTGAAGTTACACATACCTTGAGCAGAGCCGTCAAATCCTCCTACAAAATCAACCATGGTTGGTGCTTTCGATTTCCGAAAACTTGATGGACATTAGTACGAGCTCCTCCAGTGCAAGTGGTGCCATTGATTTCCAAGTCATGGTTGAAGATTCATGGACGCCATACGAACCACTCCAGAGACCAACGTCCTATATGTTAGTGTCCCGACAATACCGATCGCCCTGTCCTACGAGCCCGACGACTATGACGAGAGACTCGACGATTACACCGCCGACGCCAAAGAAGGTGTCGTAGCTGCGACTCGCTTCACGATCTCGGACCTCGGACGAGGGTTGGACAGCATTGACAGCTGTGGAAAAGAATAGGATCGTGGATATCTGTGAGCTGGACGAAGCAGCGACGGAGCGGGCTTTGGACGCTGACAGCAGTTTGGGCAGTCAGGGGGCTGAGGACTCGGATGCTATAGCATGAAACTCGTCACTGGTCAGAAGCTAAGGAGCTCTTCTACTGCTGGAGTGCATGCATGCCATGAGTCGTGTTAATCGTCGAAAGGTGTTTTGTCCGTCCAGGACTTGACCCCACAGGTCAGAAGTACTGTATCATCGAACTACTGGCTGCTCCGAATGTGTTATTAAGCAGGAAGTCAATAGACAGTTCACAAGCATGTTTCTTATCTTCGATGGCCCTTCTGCTGGTTGATGCGTCCAATCTTGTTCAATGACAAAATCGCTGAAGGTTAGTGCTGGTAGTCTCAGGCCTCGAGTCTGCCAAAGTGGGTCCGCTGCGTCCACCAGAAGTGAGGTGAGGTGAGGTGAGGTGAGGTGAGGTGAGGTGAGGTGAGGTGAGGTGAGGTGAGTTATCCCAATGCCTTTCCCTCTTCTTTTCTTTCCTTTCTTCAGAGCAAAATGTCAGAACGAGGTATGCTATTGATAGTTCTGATCGGAGTGATATGTGTTTAACGCTCCTAGCAATCAATATCAAAAAAGACGTCCAGTGGGCGCCGCCGAAAGGCGAGACGATCGAGCCTCTGCAGCTCACATGGAAGACTCTGCCGCCAGGAGGTCGCGTGCGCAAGAAGACAGAGAAGGCCGAACGCGTCTGGTACGGAAAGCCCACGAGTCCGACCGCATGGTATAAGATAAGAAACTGATCTATGTCCATACAGGGTCGACGAGTTCGAGCAGAGGAGAAGAGGTGGCGGGGGAGGAGTGGGTGGGAAGGAGGATGACAGGTGAGGCAATACCTTTCTGCCGGCTGACTGCACAGCCAACATCAATCACGGCGTTGAGCATCATCACTGACCACGAGCATTTGGTCCACAGACGTAGTGACACCTCCGATCAGACACCAGCCACCACCCATTCCTCCACTACCACCTCTACCTCCTCTGCTGCGAGGAGCACCACGCCCGCCTCCGCCGCCGCTCCCTCCTCGCCCTCGGCAGCCACCACCACCACCATCACCACCACCATCACCACCACCCCCTAATTGAAGAAGAGGAAAGCTCTTGCGGCCGTCGCCGCGAACTGTGGCCCGGGCACGGTGAGACATGATAGAAAATAAAACCGCATTTGAGCTCCAAATTGTGGTCCGCACCAGCCTCAATGATCCAGGAAGATCAAGTCGCCATCATTGTTGCTGATGCGCTCGTCCAGTCTGATATAGTCTTTGTTCCAGCCACCACTACCGGTCCCAAGTTCGGCTTCCAAGACCTTGCCGTTCTCGACGAGTCTCACGTTCCTTGCACTGGCAGCGAAATTCCCACCTCTACCCCAAGCAAAGTGCCCATGCTGGTTCGACAGGCAGTCGTTCAAAGAGAGAGATGACAACTTTTGCTGACCGTGAACATTGGCGCATGAAGCAATCAGGTCATAGTCCCGGTCAAGCGTAATGCTGTTGGCAGAAGCAGAGAAGTTGCCGCGCATCGGCGCCGGTCCTCGTTGTGGTGGTTGTTGCTGTTGTTGCTGGTGCTGTTGATATTGATGCATTCCGTAAGCACTGGCACCCGCGGCCGCGGCAGGTCCTGCCCAGCCTTGCTTCTTCTTTTTCTTCTTCTCATCGTCAGAGGAACTGCTGCTTGATGAGGAAGAGGAGGATGAAGAGTTGCGGCGAAGACCAGGTGGACGTTGCAGTTTCTTCTTTTCCTTCTTGTGCTTTTTGTAGGCATCTTCGGCCATGGAGCCGGTGATCGCACCACCTATAGCGCCTAAGAAGCCGTGGTTGACTTTGTGGCCGCCGTAACCCCCGAGAGCGCCCCCAGCGAGGGCACCCATCAGGCCGCGATCTTGAGAATTGGGATCATTGGGGTCCACAGGCACTCCTGGAGCAGGCTGTGGAGGGTAAGGGCCAGTATAGGAGGGTGGAGGACCTGGAGGAGCATTGTAACCTTCATACTGAGATTGATGGCTGGGCTGAGGTGGGTATGTTGAATGCCCTCGTTGAGTCGGACCTTGGTCATAGTCAAAGCCATAGCCTTGAGTCTGTGGGGTGTAAGGCTGATGGTGCTGATCAGGCGGAGGCAAACTGTATTGATCTGGATATTGATTGTATGGCTGCTGATGCGATGGTCGAGAAGAATGATCATAGCCCTGCTGGTAGTCTTGAGTTGGCGGGCGATTGTGATCATATGGCCTGTTTTGATCGTAGCCTTGATCGTAAGACTGGTTATCGTAACCCGGAGGCGGTCCCGATTGCTGCTGCCATTGCTGCTGCCGATAATCTTCTCCAGTGCTCCCTCCGTAGCCATAGTACTTGGGGCGTTGGTCGTTGTAGTAGCCTTGGCTCGACATGTTGTTTGTGTCTACTTCCGACAAAGCTTCTCAGCAGCTCGAGGCAGTTTCTAGGCTGCCACCCCGAAGAGATGAAGGCTATATAGATTTCAAGCCGTGGAGAGATGGAGATTAGGCAACGATGATTTCAGGCCACTCACCTAGTGTCAGATTGGAAAGGTCGTGAAAGGATTGTGGCTGTATCGCCGGCTATAACTCAGCCACGACTTGGATGAAAGGCATTGACTGGTCGGAGAGTCTCCTGCTTCAGCCACATTCTAATGGCTTGTCATGGTCAGGCAGATTGAGGAGGTAAAGCTGCGCGAACTGTGCTGCATGGATGACCAGTCAAGATGGCACAATATCAGTCGATAGGCTCCAGAAACAAGGGTATATCAGCTGAAGTCGATTGCAGGCTGCTACCACCGTTCCTGCTCCGGCAAAACTACAGAACCGCCATGATCTCGAGGCCGGCGATCACCCCGGGCCTCGATACGGACAGATCCATGGACAACACCAATAGGATCCAGGTATTCTGAATGCGACACCAGAGACTTGGTACTCTTAGATGGAAAGATGAGATGGGAAGGACAGAAGAAGAATAGTTAGAGAAGATTCGGCCTTCTCCTTCGTGCAAGGGTCTTGAGTGTTGACATCGCTCAATAAAACTTCGGCAATAAGGCGTCATTTTATTCCTTCTCTCCGCACTTGATGCCGGCATCCTGACACTCAATGCGGTGCAACCTCTCAGACGCCGTTCGTTGTCATAGATCTATCCTTTGATTGCCCTCGCAATTGAGAAGAAGCGAAGGTACAGATGATCGCGTCGTAGGATCCTTCAGACACCATGAAGCATATTCTGCGACTTGGCCGCCCGGCCAATTCATACCTGCGATATATCGAGCCAACGAAGCAATGTTATTCCCCGATCCTACGATGCGCACCCAGCGCAAGAACATTCCACAATTCCCCGCAAAGGTCCGAGGAGCCAGGCAAAGAGAACCGATCCTTTCGAGGCCAGCTGTACGAAAGCACAGCGGACCGACTTAAGCGGGAAAGAGAAGAGCAGACACAATATATTAAAGCTTCAGGTCAACGCAGAAGAGAGCCGAGGACGGTGGCTCTTAGTCTAGGTATTTATATGAATAGGAAGCAACGATTTCCTGCTGATGGGCATAGTCATTCTGTCTGTGGCAGGCGCTGCGTACTGGCTAGGTACCAAGGGCGAGAAAGCACTAGACCTCACGTCCACCACTCCTCTGTCTCGAGCGCATCCTCCTCAACTCGACACTCGAGCCTCCGTCTTGCAAGCTGCTTGGGTCGACTTTGCTCAAATTGTTGGAAAAGACAATGTTTCAACTGTCCCAGATGATCTGCAAGCACACTCCGGTTCAGAATGGTCCTCCTACACCACGAAGCCTGAAGAGAGGCCGTTCGCAATCGTCTACCCTGCTACCACCGAAGAAGTGTCCAAGATCATGCAAGTATGCCACAAGCGACACATCCCAGTGACCGCACTCTCCGGTGGAACCAGCCTGGAAGGACACTTCGCACCCACAAGAGGAGGCATATGTATCGACATGGGAAGGATGGACAAGATTCTACAATTTCATCCCGACGATCTCGATATTATCGTGCAACCAGCTCTTGGCTGGGAAGACTTGAATGAATACCTTCACGAGTCCGGCATGTTCTTTCCTCCGGATCCAGGTCCAGGTGCCAAGATTGGAGGCATGGTTGGGACGGGCTGTTCAGGAACAAACGCCTACAGATATGGCACAATGCGCGAGTGGGTGATTTCACTGACAGTGGTACTCGCTGATGGGACAATCATCAAGACGAGACGTCGACCACGAAAGTCCAGTGCTGGTTATAACCTGACTCAAATGTTCATTGGTAGCGAAGGCACCCTGGGCATTGTCACAGAAGCCACCTTAAAAGTCACCGTTCTTCCCAAAAGCCAGTCTGTCGCTGTGGCAACATTCCCAACCATTCATGCGGCCGCTGAATGTGTGGCAAAAGTGGTTGGCGAGGGTATTTTGCTTGCTGGTATGGAGATCCTCGACGACGTCCAGATGAAGTGCATCAACAAAAGTGGTATGACATCGAAGCAATGGCAGGAGGCGCCCACCCTGTTTTTCAAGTTTGCTGGAACACCTCAAGGTATCAAAGAGCAGATCAACCTGGTACGAAGTCTGGCCAAGAGCACGCAAAACAAGAGCTTCGAATTCGCAAAGAATGATGATGAAGCGGCCGAACTCTGGAGTGCCCGGAAGGAAGCTCTTTGGAGTGTCATGGCTATGAAAAGAGACGACAGCGACCATGTGTGGACTACCGATGTGGTAAGTGACCCGACGAGCAATAGTTTGGCGAGCAATGCTGACATTATACAGGCTGTACCTATCAGTAGGCTAGCTGATATCATCTCAGAAACTCGAGACGATGTTGCGAGAAGCGGACTCATAGGAGGAATCTGTGGTCATGTTGGTGATGGGAATTTCCACAGTAGGTCGACCTGGGACACATATCTCCTACGGACTAACACCGCATAGCCATCTTACTGTACAACGATCGCGAAAAACAAACGGCAGAGGATGTGGTACATCGCATGATCAAACGAGCCATCGCCATGGATGGTACTGTCACTGGAGAGCATGGAGTTGGTTTGAAGAAACGAGAATATATCCGTGATGAACTTGGCGAAGATACCGTCGACGCCATGCGCAAGGCAAGTCATTCTTCATCTCATCCTCGACGTCGACGACAGCTGACACGATATTATAGCTCAAGCAAGCGTTTGATCCCCTTGGAATACTCAACTGTGACAAGATTGTGCAGCTGGAAGTTGGCCACTGAGTTGAGCTTTATGTCCTTTCAGGTACTGTGGTATATTTAGCGCACTTTGTATATACCGAGCGCGGCCTAACCAGCCCGTGAAGTGCCCAGTTATTCCCCCCCATGATGCCCCCATTACCAAATCTTCTAAGCGACTCCGCAGCCACCTCGGCCCCTGGGTGGGCACATGGTGGCACATCCCACCATTAAACTCGTTTTCTTTTTAGGCTAAATGGCCGCCATGCTATTTTCAATGTTTGTTCCGGTGGTCACTGTGCAATCATTTGGTGGGCGCAAGTCGAACACAATGGCTCCTCGTCCCCCAGACACATGGTCGTTGCCAGCAGAGGAAAGCGGTCCGCCGGTCAATAGTCTTTGCTCAGTAGGTGATTGAATTGCAGCGCAAAAGAACAAACACTTGGTGGTATAATATTGTGTCTGTCCTCCACGCAGTGCCCCTCACTCGCAAGGCCCTGATACCCCCAGAACAATGGCGACCGAAACGAAAGCAAGAGTCGGTATTCTCCCTGGGACTGGTACAACACCTACTGACCTCGTGTAGGAAAACAACTCCTTCGTCCTTCGAGGCATCAAAGATGTCCTCTTCGAGGAGCGACCTATCCCTAAGCTCACCAGCCCCTACGATGTTCTCCTGCAAGTCAACTACACAGGCATCTGCGGCTCAGATGTACACTACTGGCAACATGGCAGGATAGGACACTTTGTGGTGAAGGAGCCGATGGTTCTAGGTCACGAGTCCGCAGGAACGGTCGCAGAGGTCGGATCAGGAGTCAAGAGCCTGAAAAAGGGCGACCGCGTTGCAATGGAACCTGGCATCCCGTGCCGGCGTTGCATACGATGCAAAGAAGGCAAATACAACCTGTGCTTTGAAATGGCATTTGCAGCCACTCCCCCATATGATGGCACCCTCGCGAAGTACTACGTTCTACCTGAGGATTTCTGCTACAAGCTACCCGAAAGCATGAGTCTGGAAGAGGGTGCCTTGATGGAGCCTCTGTCGGTGGCTGTACACATCACGAAACAGTCGGGACTGAAACAGGGAGACAGTTGCGTCGTCTTCGGTGCAGGTCCGGTCGGCCTGCTCTGCTGCGCGGTGGCAAAGGCATTCGGTGCAGGAAAGGTGGTCGCCGTCGATATCAACCGTGAAAGACTGGAATTTGCCAAGTCATACGCTGCAGATGCGTCCTTTGAGCCCTCGAAAGTTTCGGCGGCTGAGAATGCACAGAGATTGATCAGCGAACACGACCTTGGGAGAGGCGCCGACGTTGCCATCGATGCTAGCGGCGCTGAGCCCAGTGTACAAACTGCAATTCACGCCCTCCGAGTCGGCGGCAGCTACGTCCAAGGTGGGATGGGTCGAGACGAAATCACATTCCCGATCATGGCAGCATGTACAAAGGAGCTCACCGTGAAGGGAAGTTTCAGGTACGGCTCGGGTGATTACCAGACAGCTGTGGATTTGGTCAGCAGCGGCAAGATCGATGTGAAGAAATTGATCAGCAGGAAGGTCAGCTTCGATGATGCGGAGCAAGCGTTTGAGGATGTGAAGAATGGGAAGGCCATTAAAGTCCTTATTGAAGGGCCGAAGTAGATGGCGATTCTTGAATCTCAACCAAATCTGATCCGTGCTTGCAGTCTTGTGTTTGGAATTCCAGTCCCATGGTCGTGCATGGTTTAGTTGGGCTTCTCTGGAATGCGCCACGACGCATCCTCGGCATGCAATTCTGGTCACGTGTTGATAAGACTGATATACGTCAGAGCACACAAGAATAAAGTGCACTTCAATATATTTTTGGCCGATGCCGTTTGTCTGTCTTGTCCTTTTGATACCCTTGCGGGATCTTCGAGTTTGGTTCCAGATAGCTTGTGGCATATTCTGTCTTATCAGGAAGATGATACCCTCGTGATATCTCTGGCATTATTCAGGTTCTCATGTCCAGCCTAGCCAGTCGGCTCTTAGTGACTTCCCGGCAACTGCAAAGGCAACCACTACCACGCATGGCACAGGCAATTTCTGGGGCCGAGAGCCAGGCGCCTCGCATAAAGCTGACTGGCAGAGCTTTCTATGAAAGCATTGGGAGTCCGAAAATGATTGTTGCGCCTATGGTCGACCGCTCAGAGTTCGTCCGTGCCTCCTCCCCGATCCCTTCTCGACCTATGTTGACTCGTTCGCCAGGCCTGGAGACTTCTTACCCGATCGTACCTGGATAAAGAGCGATCGAAATCATTGTTGGCATATACGCCAATGCTCCACGCGCGACTATTTCAAGAGAGTCCAAAATTCCGAGACGAACACTTCCAACCTACAAGAAGTAGCTTAGTTGCGAAAGAGAAGTCTTCTTCACCTGCTTGGTTGGACGGGAATCCAGAGCACGACCGACCGCTCTTTGTACAATTCTGTGCAAACAAGCCGGACGACCTGCTCGAAGCAGCGCAGTACGTGGCACCGTACTGCGATGCGGTGGACTTGAACTTGGGGTGTCCGCAGGGCATTGCAAGAAGTGGTCACTATGGAGCATTTCTGCAAGAGCATTGGGATACTATCTACAAAATGATCAACAGGCTGCACGATGAATTGTCCGTGCCGGTCACTGCCAAGATGAGGATATTGGAAACAAGGGAGAAGACGCTTGATTACGCAAAGATGATATTATCAGCTGGTGCAAGCATCTTGACTGTTCATGGCCGACGTCGCGAGCAGAAAGGCCACAATACCGGACTTGCAGACTGGTCGATGATTCGCTACCTGCGCGATAATTTGCCTGCTGAAACGGTCATCTTTGCCAACGGCAACATTCTCAATTCGGGCGATATCCAAGCTTGCCTAGCTGCCACGGGCGCCGACGGTATCATGAGCGCCGAGGGGAACCTTTCAGATCCGACCATTTTTGCCGAACCTCCAAAGGAATACAGTCCCCGAGAATATTGGTACGGGCCAGAAGGCAAAGGTGGATACCGCGTGGACGCCGTCTTTCGACGGTACTTGGATATCATCCACAAATACACACTCGGTCAATCGCCTCCGGAGCGTTCGCCGCTGTATGTCCCTGGCGACGACAAGCTTAAATACACTCAAGAGAGGAACGCGACGAAATCAGAGGACCAGACATTTAACAGCAAGAAACGCAAGCGAGACTACAAACCCAAGGCGGATCCAAACCTGAAGCCGATGCAAGGGCATCTTTTCCAGCTGCTCAGACCCCTAGTGTCAGTACACACAGACATCCGAGATGCACTGGGCAGGACCAGGTGTGGAGACATGGAAGGGTTTGAGCGAGTCCTCTCAATGGTCGAGCTGGCAGTTATGCAAGGTCTTGACGGAGAAGCAAGTCAAGCACCCAATGAAACACCGGCTCCACAAGAAGACCCTGTCGCTGAGGAAGACATGACGCCCAAGCAGAAAACAGAACTGAAGTACAAAAGACCCTGGTGGGTATGCCAGCCTCACGTGCGGCCGCTACCAGAAGAGGCTATCAAGCTGGGGTCACTTCAGCTCAGCAAGAAGGAAAAAGCTAAACTAGCGCTGGAAGAAGCGGCGGAGACGAAGAAAGAACCGATTCAACGAAGTGACGACAGTCCGAAGGAACCGTCTTCTCACAATACTGCCGGCGAACTCCCAAAGGCCGCATTGGTCTGTGGATAATGATCAGCGCAAAGACACGAGTTCGAAGACGAGTTCATATTCCCAAAGCATCCAGAATCTACCCGGACATCGAGACCCAGACAGACTGCCTGTTGGCTATACTACGCTGTTGACCCGGAGACCAGCTCTCGGTAGCAACATTGTGAGATATAAACCCCTGAGCAAGGCAGCCTCATCCGGACTTTTACTCATGAAAGCGCTTCTTGGACGGCTCCTCGTCACCAGAGTCTGGCTCGTCTTGACGTTTGCGCTTCTCTCCGTGCTGCTGCTCTTCCTCGTCATCGATGCTGCTGCCGAGTTCCATTGGATCATCGTTGGCTGCACCGCTATCGAGCTTCTGTCTTTTATGGCCTTCGTCGCCGTGCTCGGATTCTCCCGCAGAGTCATCGTGCGTACGCTTCACACCAGCGGTCGGGCCAGGTCCGGCGGACGGTGCTTGACTGGCACTCCGTTCGTTGTCCATGGCTTGATACTGTTCCTGGATCAGGGCCCGGATCGCGTCTCGAAGCACAGGAGCAACGCTGCCGTCGTTGTAGTTGGCTTCCACATCCTGGATCAAAGCGTCTCGGAGAGTTTCAGAGAATTGTGGTTGGCCTCGCCTGATACCGAGCTGCTGGTCCAAGTCCGCCTCGAAGGTTTCTACATGGTCGGTGAAGTATGAATAGGCCGCCGCCTGAAGACCTTCGACGTCGATGGGTGATTCGGATCGTGCGGGAGACCTTGACTTGCGACGAACTGGGGAGGGTGTCGCAGGTGGTTCGGGGGTCTTCGACTTACGAGGGACTGGAGCACTTGTCGGACATGGCGTTGCAGGCAAGGCAGAGGAGTCACCGCCTGACGGGCCTCCCAATGTAGCCAATGTAGTGTCCAGCTCCTCTTCTTCCTCTTCGCCTGAAAGCGACTGAGGCGCGGGGCTTCCCGCCTGTTTCTTAGCCTTTTCTTGCTGCTTCTTCTTCTTTGCATCCTGTTGAGCGAAATAGGCTTTGTCCTCGGGGACCTTGAAGTCATCAATGATGGCTCTGGTACGACCCCGTTGAGTCATCAGAGCAGAAGCCTCGCGCGGTCTTCGTGGGGCCTTGGAGCCTGGCAGGATCTTGCCGACGAATTTCTCGTTGATTCGCGTCTGCCATTCTTTCTTCTTATCGTTGGAAACTTTCAGAGGAATGAGCTCGGCTTCGGTCTTGTTTGGGTTCTTCTTCTTCTGTTCCTCCAGGAGTTCTTTCATCAAGCTGTAAAGGAAATCAAGTTCCTCCTTGGACCATTTTTGAGAGCTTTCGCGCCTGACGGTGTTCAGGACTCTCTGCCGGTTTTGACGCCACCAGTTGTTCAATAGATTCACGTGGCTCTGGTTCTCCCAGTCAAAAAGTGTACGCTTCGTGTTCCCTTCAGGTTTCTTTTCACCACGCTCGGGCCAGTAGAAATCGCTCTCTTTCTTGAAGATGTTGAAGTTGTACTTACCTTTGGAAATGTACTCCATGATGAATCTCCGGGGATTGGGTGCCGATCCCTTTGCAGTGTCTGGGTAGTCATCGATGACAAACCCGTCTACACGATTTCTCGAAGGAGACGACGGTGTTGATGAGTTCTGGGACATGTCATCGTCGTCGTCGGAGTCAGAAGGGAGAAAAGCGTCCTTCTCGCTGCCCCAATTGCTGTCGGAGCTGGAGGAAGAAGAGTCGGAGTCGTCACCGTCGGAATCGTCACCAGCAGGTTCTTTTCGCGGTACACAAGCTTCTGGCGTTGGCTTCTCCATTCTCTTGCCGTCGGTGCCCATCCGCATACCGTCAATGTCGACGTTGTTACGTCGTGGCTGGCCGGTGTAGGGAGGCACACCACCCACATGCCAATCGTGAACGGCTCTGACAAGGTCGAATTCGCGTTCTTCCAGGAAGACCAACAAGGAGTACCAATCTGGCCGACCGGTTATATTGATGAATTCAGCCAGTCTTTCATCCCTGGCCGCCTGCCTCTTCTTATCTTGGTCATTCATTTTTTTCGCGGGTTTCTTGTCATCAGCCGTCATTGGTAGCTTCTCCCGCATGTGGTCGAAGCGGCGAGCAAGTTGGCGCAAAAATCTGTCGTGGGTGAGTTCCAGGTAGCTTGCTCTGGCCATGTCGAAGTCCCACTGATTCTCGCCCATCCACATACTGGCTTCCGCTCGGCTGAGGGTCCGAGTCTGCTGAAATCGGTCCCTTACCCATTCTTGAAGTCCCAAGGCAGCATCGCGACGCTCTTGCTCGGGGTTATTGTTCCAGCGAACCCGTGAGCGTTCGAAAAAGTCTCGGGGCGTGTCGTCGCCAGCGTCGCTGTCACCATCGCCAGTTTCGAATGCGAGGTGGTTCGCCCGGACCGCTCTATATGCCTTCGCGGCGGCGTCGATGTTCCAGTCGTTGACTCTCAGGAAGTATTCCAGGATGGGACGCTCGACGACATAAGGATAGAGACTTCGTCGGAAAGCGTCGATGCGGTCTCGCTGCTCCTTCTCTGTCGGAGTGGTTCGGGTCTGCCCGCTGTTAGTGTCATCATTGCCTGCAGTGGATTGATTATTGGTGTCGGACGTTTTGCCGCCTTTTTTGGGAGCCATGATTTGCAAAGGTTGGTCGATTATTTGATTACAATTTCTTTTATACTGTCTCAATTAGTATGAAGGAAACCTGACTGTTTAAGGTTGCGGTGTTGACACTTACCAAACTGGTATTGGGTTGTAGCTATAAAGATCACCAGGACCGTAGAGCTGTAGCTTTCAAGGGAGTTGTGGGTTGGAAGTAGTGTTGAGAGGAGAAGATTCGAACACGTTGTGTGTGATGAGAAGCTTCGAGTCTGAGGTGCGAGGCTCGCATAAAGGGTGTATATATATGAGTTGACATAGTGGTCGAAAGCACATCGTCTGTGCTGCAATGGAATAAAGGAAGCAGTGGCTGTGTCTCCTTTCAAGTCCAGCCTCGCACAAAGCCAACGGGGGCGTCACGTGACCCGACTTCCATTGTGTCCATTGTTGAGACGCCGGTTGGTCAAACAATGAAACTTGGAGAGCGAGTCTTTCTCGAAGTATGCAATAGTGAGATTGCAAAGAAGGCCAGGGGTACACAGCGCATTCATTGTGAGAAAAGTGAGGATATTCGAGGGGCTTCGAGATCTGCCCGAAAGGCTGATCTGATACATATAGCCCACAGCTGTGATGGCTACTCACGTCCTCAGACATGCGAGAGTGTTTCAGAGACCTCGAGTCCGGTGTGGACGATTGAGAGAAGGACAGACAAAGAAAATCGTCCGTGAAGCGAGGTAGTGGATCCTCAAACAAAGCCAGACATTGAGTTGAATACATCAGCTCAGTGGTACAATGATTGAATTGCTCTGAGAAATTCAGGAAGAGTATGACTGGCCAGATATGTATGCCTGGGAGTCATGGGCATGGAGAAGATGCCCTTATCGGCCTCGTGACCGATGACCTGCGATCTTCTTTGGGAGCTGAAAGCTTTCCCGTAAGCCTTGCTTCACTACGGGTGAAAGGTCGGCGCGCTTGCGAGGATTGTCTGTTTGATTGTTGTGCCTCTGCCAGTGTTAAGATAGCCGATGAGCGAGAACGCGGGCGGAGGGGCCATTGGAGTTTGCCAGAGGAGAAGGAGAATCCATAGTAACTGCGGCTCTCCCTATCTCAGCATCTGGCTGGAAGAGACCAGAGACATTAGAATGCAGCGGAGATGGCCAGAAAGTCCATACCGAGAACGGCATCGGGTTGGCAGATGTTTTTCAGCCTTTGCTTGGCCTGAAATCGTTCCTTGGGGGGACTAGGCCGGTGAAAGCTCGCCTGTATTCTTTGAGTTTGACCCAACCTGTACGTCGGTCTCATCACCTGCAGGCCAACGCTGCAGTCTATTACGAGGGTCGTGACTTCCCTTCGATAAGTTGCATGGTCAGGCCAACCGCCCTGGTTATTGGGATTCGGAAGGTGTGAATTCGTACTTTCAGCATGGCCGAGCGTTCGATACGATCGTATTCAAGATACGGAACTTCGGGAGCTCTTGGAGCACAATCGGAGGACGCATCTCCTCAGATAGAGTCCTGCGTTGACGACCCATTCGAAAATGGACAAGGTCGGTCAAGATGGAAGATGGATGGACAAACACAGAGATGCGAAATGGGAAACGGTGGCTTGAGGCTATATGTGGTCATTTGAAATTCACGTGATTGTCATTTGATATCTTGCAGGAGTCCCTCACCGCCTCACGTACTTTCCATCTACATAACATGGCTTCACCTCATGCCTTGTCGTCCCATGTCAACCAATGAGCTGTCAGCCTATTTGACTATGTCTAATTCTCCTCGATGACTGCCACCAAAGGATGGGCAGCTCTGCCTTTCGAGCACCAGCTCATAGTTGCCAGTCTCCTTGATCGCATGACCTCAAGTGCTTGCGCAGCATCCATAGCCGCCATGGACTTGCAGCCACCGCAGTTCTATTCAGCACCATGCATATCAGGCCCGATACTCGAAGTTTTGCCCGCGCTTTACAGATTGCCCAGAAAGACAATCTGGCGAGTCGTGTGCGACGGCTTGTGTATCATGCAACCATCGTCGAAAACCACGACGAAGAGATGTCCAACCCATTATCTGACTATGGAGTCGAATCAATCGATCATATTGACTTCGTCGAAGACATTCCCGAATGGTATCGGGAGGTAATTGAAGCCAAGATAGCCTACGTCGAAAACAATCAGGAATGTTATTGGGAGGCAATAAAAGCCCAGGGAGCCTTCGCGGAGCTGGATGAACCAGAAGAATTGTCCCGTTTGACAAGCAGACTCAACAATTTGGAATCAATAGCTACCGTTCGAGACGTATCCGGTCCAATAGGTGGATACGTAAAACACCCGACAGGTCTACGGGCCACCGATTTCATCGAAGGACGCTCTTTCGCCTCTCTTTTCGAGGCCACCGCCAGCCTGTCAATCAAGAGACTTCACGGAGAACTGGTGCCATGGGATTTTTTCGCCGATGTTAACGCTTTACCAGATACCACTTTACGACTTAGCGGTCTGAGGGAGCTGTCATTGGACCTTCACCAAATGGGGCTGGAGAACTGCAGTGACCAACGAGGCACTTTGCAAGCAGTGAGGATCTTTTTGAGTCACTGTAGCAATCTCGAAGCACTCTCGATCGACTTTGACGAATTCCCTTACGGCTCCGAAAGCAAGTTTCTTGAATGTGTTAGCCGAGCGACCCTTTACAAGTGTCGCTACCCACGACTGGCGCGACTTACGCTGCAGGGCCTCGTTACATACGAAGACAAGTTCATCCGCTTCTTGAAAAAGCACAGCTCCACCCTGGAGGATCTTATGCTAGCCGACCTCATGCTTGTGCAAAGCTCCAACGAGGATGATCCGCTGTCATCCGAATCTGCGACTTCCATCACCGGCGAGAAGTACTCGAGCAGTATAGGATCAGTCGTGTCAGTATTCCAAAAAATTCACGATGTATGCTATCTGAAGCGAGTCCGACTCATGCGGCATTTCACCAATAATTTTGATGAGGCATGGGATTTTCATGAACCGATTTCGGAAGGCCTCGTGCCTCGGATTCGGCGCTTTTTGTGCCGGCAGGGACCATCACCGTTTCCTCCACTAGCCGAATATTTACAGATGCAGAAAGACTCGATGAAAGACCGGGATTCATCGGTACACAATCGCGATGGTCCTGACCCAGCCGCGAAGCAGTTCTGCGACGATTCTTGCGGATGGGAGCCTAATCTAATACGCTGGTGACGAGACTGGTGTACGACCAGAAACATGCCTGTTACGCCGTAGCAGGCACCAAAGCCCTATAATAGTTCCACGGCATGCGTCGCAAACATATCAGGAAAATCGATAGAATAGCGTAGGCGAGCGACAGAGAGCTCAAGTACCTAGGTAGGAATGAAGAGCCTCGATGGGTAAATTGAATACACGCTCCATGACATTGGTAGTACACCACCTATTGTCCTTGTGGCTTACACCCTTACGAAGGAGGTAATCCTACTTTTCAGAGCCGAGATCGATGTCATATTCATACTAATTGTCCTCTCGCTTATGTGTATAGGGAATGTACTAATTCGGACGGCCTTTAGATGGATCAACAAGGTGGGCGTACGATAGGGACAAGACCTAAGAGATACAGGCTACATTATAGGACGCAGATGGTAGCTATTACACTGCTGACGTACTCCATTGCCATTGTGTCTTCCACAACTGAAGCGAACCGAAAATTCAAGCAAGGGGGGCCAATGACATCCTGATTAAGCATGGAAACAACCTACTCTACTCCTGCTCCTACTGCTTCTCAAAATCCGTGTCCTGCTCGCTTTCCAGATCATCGTCCGAGTCGCCGGGTTCATATTTCAGGTTGAAATGCTTGCAGTACGCCTTGATCCTCCTGCGTTGCTGGTTGATCATGTTCTCCTCCCGATGGGGACGAGGCACCACCCCGACGCGGCTCATGTCCTTGACCTTGGCCTCCCACAAAATGTTGTGCCGCAACTTATGTGTGCCATCGGGCAAAATGGTCTGCGGCCTTGTGTCTGCCGGATGAAGACGTGCGTTCCACTTGAGGTACGTGTATCTCCCGGCGAAGGTTTCGTTGAAGCGGTCGGCGAGCGACGTCTTCTCGGCGGCGGTGAGGGGAATAGGGAAGGTCTTGTACTTTTCGAAATCATCCCTCGCCTTTTCATATTTCGTTTGGTCGGTTATGTTGGGGTCATACTGGTTTTGTGCCGCCCACTTCCAGAACGTCTCCTCGATGCGCATGCCTTCCTGCTCCGTGAGCCAGGAGAGCTCGTACTTGTTGAACGGGACGGGTTCGTCTCTGACGGTTTCGCCGGTGATGGCCCGGAAGCGCTCTGCTCGCCATCTGTTGAGGTTGGTGATGTGGCTGGGGTCATTCCAGTCGAACTCGTTGAGCGATGCATCGGGAGAGTCTGAGAAGTTGTAGTTGTGCTGGATTCGCCCGTCATTGTCTCCAGCTGCAGGGCGGCCGAAGTAGATGGTGCGTAACTGTCCCTGGCGTATGTATTCGATGCGAAGCCTGGATTCGTCTGGAGCACCTCTTGCCGCGGGTCGGCGGTCTTCGTCGATGACATAGCCTCTTCTGCTATTGCGCCCCCGCTCGGTACCATACTCGCGTCCTGGCTCGTTGTCTAGATCACGACGACGAAGGTTTTGCGGCCGAGGTAGGGTGTCTAAGGTCTCGGTTCCGGGGACCAAGGGTTCGGGGGGTACTTGTGGTGGCAACTCGTCATCGTAGTGTTCGAACCTGCCGTTGATGACCCGGCGAGGTCTGTTCGGGTTCCATGACCGCAATGTTCTGTCGTTGGCGTCGACTCGAAGTCCGCCTTGCCTGATCCACTCATCAATGGCGCGTGCTAGATCATATTTGAACTTTTCCAGCATTCGTCGAGCTGCATCCACGCTGTTGGTAGATGTGATGGTGAGGAACTCCGCCAATCTCTGATCCTGGGACGGATCGCCATCTGGATCACCGCGCATGCCAGTGACCCGTTCGGTAAGGTCCTCAAAGGGATCACTGCGATTGTTCGCCGGGGCGGTGCTGTTACTCGCCTGGCCTGCGCCGTTGGTCGTGGGGTCTGCCACACTTGCGTCGCGCGCTGCAATATCTCTCGAAGCTTCATCCAAGTCCCAGCTGTTGCGCTGAAGTAGCAAGGCCATGTTGGGATTCGAGGTGTGCAATGTCGTTCGTTGGCGACTTCTGAGCCCCTGTTGCATGTCGTGAAGGATCCGCAATCTTGTCTGCTCGACGTTGTCGGCCGCTCGATTCCATGTTGGTGTAGTGAGACCTATGGCCTGGGGGTTGTTTTGATTCTCCCAGTAAACTGCGGCTGCACGGTTGACGTCCCATCTGGCCCAAGTGAGAAGCTCGGAGAGGGTATGGTGTCCGCCCCCATGGGGGAACCGGATCTGGTTTCTGAGGGCTTCTATCCGTTGATTTCGCTGAGTTCTGGTCGTAGGTAGAGGAGGTGCTGCCTGGCCATTAGGAGGGTATGCCTGAGGTCGGCTAACAGGCGGTGGTCTGCCTAAGACACCTTGCACCCATGGTGGAGCTGGTCGATGAATGTCAGAATCCCCAGGATACCGTGCCTGTAGTGCCTGTGGTGCCTGCTGTCCCGGTGGTGCCTCCTGTCCCTGTGATGCCTCTTGTCCCTCTGGTGCCTGCTGTCCCTGTGGTGCCTGTTGTCCCTGTGGTGATTGGGCAGTTCTGGCTCTCTTCCTCGGTTGTTGTGGGCTCTGGCTAGTTGTGGCGCCACGCTTTCTTTTCGGCGGCTGGCTAGCGGGCGGAGGCGGCTGGCCTGTGTTGGCAGGTCCAGAAGTTGGTGCAGCTTGTCCCGAAGTCGACGGGGCTTCAGCTCCCTGCTGGTTTGGTTGCCCTCCTGCGCCTGCGTTTCTGCGATTTGTTCTTCTGGCGGCTGCTGTGGGGGGTGGCTTCTTGCGTTGTGGCCTTGGAGGCATCGTGTGTCAGGAGTCAGGACAAATGTCCAAGCTTTCTGCTATGGGGAAAAGAACAAAGAAGAGAGAAGACTGTGGGAGGCTGGAGGATGTTTGTACTTGCGAAGTCGCATTCTCTGGCGAGACGAGACAAAAACAAGAGTGTCACCGCGCACGGCCACTGCCTGCGGCATGCCGTCTGGATGGCTGACTGGAATGCGCATATTCACTGAAAGCACTGTCCCAAATTTTTATCGCCGGACAGGAAAAATCTGTCAATTGGAATGTTATTATTGTGTGAATGCTGCGAATAGGCTCAGGAAAATTACCTGTCGTTGGTTGAGGCTAGGCTCGGAACTCCTCGCCTGCCAAAGCCTCCAGCCATTGCCACCGACACGGCTTTCGGTGTTGGAATTTCATATATACATATTGGTCTGAAGGCGAGATTGAGAGTTGAAGTGAGAAAGTGGAAAGAGAGAGACTTTTGTATCTTTCAACCTCTCGCTCCCCCTCGCTCGTGGTCCATGTTGTTTGACATGTTTGCACTGCAGTCTGCGGTCGCTTGTTTCCGCAAGATTCCGCTGACAAAGGAAGTGCACAGGTGTGCTCTGTGGTCGGTCTGTGGATGCTTGATTGACCAGTAAGACCCAGCAACGAGGATGCAGATGGTGTTGCTCGTGTGCCAATCACACAGCAAACCATCAGCGTTCCAGGCACGGTCAGGATAGGTGGAATGTTCACGATACAGGCTGCTTGCCCGTTACCTACCGTTACCAAGGAGGCATCTTCCGCTCCTCAACATGCCTGCAGCAAACATATCACACCTTCCGGCTAACGAGGCTACGGGAACAATCCTGGGCAACCACGTTACCCCGGATGTGCCAGCATACCGGAGACTCGTGAAGCTCCTGTCTCAGAGAGGTATCGCTATGCTGCATATGCTGAAGAACATGCCCAAACAAGGATGCATTGTGCAGGTCTGCGTAGAATACCAAGGGTAGATGATGGCAATGTACTTAGGTATGCATCGTGGGTCGAAATAAGAATGTCGCATGTCTTGGCGCCAGCCTTGCTTTTGAATGATGACCACCGAAAGAGTCACCCTTCTACGTTTCTTCTGATGCTGTTTGAAGAACTCTTGTCGAACAGTGGTGGACTAATGGTATCCTTCAAGGTCAATATTCCGAGCGAGGTTCGAAGGTGAGTCATCCAGGGGTGCAGCGGCTATGACTTGACAACTTTTCAACGTGGCCGATGCAGGATCTGACTTCAATGCGAGACAGAGAAAGTCACCTTACGTTTAGAGAAACAGCGATATCCCGATGCCGGCGATGGCATGGAAAGCTCCTTGCACATAGTCTCCGGTCTGGCAGACACAGGCACATTTGCTAAAAGCAGTCACGGCGAAACATGTTGGACAATCACCTCACTTGAAGACAAAAATGGAATGTCACACTGTTTCTCGATTTGCTTCAACATACATTTCAATGAGTAGATATCTAATCCACGTCCATCTCGTCATTCAATCTACCTCCATTTGCATGACATCCTCCTCGTCCGCATCATCGACGTCCGCCGCACGTGCTCCAGGGGCCCATCGCGCATCGTACTCCGCCTGCTCCTGCTGTCTAACAGCCTGGATTTTCAGCGCAGCGTGGTAATTTCCCAGTGTTTGGACTCGGTTCCCCTTGTCGTCCAACTTGAACTTGCGGTCGATGAATGTGGTGATGAAGTTGCCCTTTCGCTCCGGGCAGGGGTTGATCTCGCCAGGAAGGTACCGACCCTGGAACACCTCATTGTAGAAGCGCGCGATGCTTTGGTTGTTTGGCGCAGCACCTTGCTTGAACTCGTCGATGCGGTCGCCAAATGCATTGCGCATCAGTCGCTCTTCGAATTTGGTGTACCGTGTACGTTTGACAGTTGCCCCGATCTCGGGTGGCCCTTTGTAGTATCTGGAGATATCGTTGCGCCACTGATTCAACGCTCGCATGTGGTCTGCGTTCTTGGCGTCGAATGTTTCATGGCCAGGAAACCGGACCACCCGGGGGCGTGCGCCATCACCAGACCTTGCCGGGATCGGGACGGCCAGCATCGAAGGTTGAAACGCCTGGCTCGTGATGGCGTTGGCCTGTTGGTTCAGTTGTTGGTAAATCTGAGCAGCGTTGGCAGACCGGAGGCTCTCGTCCGATTCGTATTGTTTGATAGCCTTCTTGACTTCCCATTCGTTGCCTTCAAGATACCACAGGGCTTCTTGTACGCAACTGCGAGTTGTCATGGCTTTTAACACCGTCTCGGTCTTATGCTCCGCCTCAGCGCCGAGGACAGAAGTCGTCAAGCCTGCTTGAACGAAATTCCGTAGAGGGCGATGCTGGATGAGGGTACCGAACCAGGTTGATGAGGCTGGTACAGCTTCGTCTGGGAGATTCTGGCGAAGGGACATCAACACATTAGCTGCCCCGATGACCTCTGGATCTTCCTCGTTGCTCATAACATCGTCAAGTGAGTTGGCGCTATATTGAACTGGTGGCGGACAGCCAAACAGTTCAATCAAGGCCTCGGCTGCAAGAAGTTCTTCTTGGGTTCTGTTCGTGTCTGACATTTTGGTGTTGATGTTATGAGATATTGAGGTGATATGGTTCTTGTGATCCGGTCTTAGATTGCTTGGACATTTCAGATGAGGACGAAGAAAAGGGTGGCATATAAGGACAACCAGACAACTCCTCCACCGCCTTGTTGTGAGGCAGGTGTCTTTGGAGCAGCACCTTATAGCATTGTAGTGCATAAGGCGGTGCTCACTTGCTGCCGCTCTCTTTGTCGTCAATGGCGAGCCAATTCATAGGCAACCCATTGTCCAGCAAAGGAGCAGCTTCCTCTTCGCAGGTTCCCATCTGCCTTGGACCACGCCGCCTTTCCGATTCTAGACGTTGATGTCAGTCACTATTGCAGAGTTTCACCATCGAAAGGATGACTTACCAAGGTGTGTCGAGGGGGAAAAACAAGGCACGAAACAGAGTCGCATGAGACTCGCTTTCCGCAGCACATAATATGATATATATTTACCTAGAGGTCATCAGGATTGGCCCTGGTCCTCTTCGTTGATGGGAGAAGGTGAGACATGAAGAGCTGGCCTCCCAAGATAAAATGCAAAGCTTTGAAATAATGATAGGAGAGTCGTCAATCTGCGGGACATTTGCATGCAGACAATGATCGCCATGATGATCCACAAACATGACAATGCATTCCCAAAATGAGGACAAAGATTTCTTTCGCGATGTTTGGTGATCAAGCAAGCCTCCTTTGCGAAGGGGCCAACAATGCATAATAATCACACAAAGAATAACATAGACAAGCACAGCTCGCCTCAAACTGAGGGCTTAGATACGTTGCGTTGCTTGGACAACGTGTCTGTTTGAATGCCATGGCTCCTGATATCGCTATCATCGGGCGGGCCGCGGGCCGCGGTGCAGCGACGGCGATTCATTCAACAAGCAAAGCATCGATGTTGAATGTCACCAGGTTGCATGACTCCTCCCCGTTCCTGGTGATCGGGCGAAATGCCCTATCATCGCCCACAGTTTGATAACAGGCTCCAGTCAAATCTCAAGGTGATCTTTCTGTTCCTCACGGATAACTAGCTGACTGTAGCTGCCATCCATCCTCGCTGGCCTTGGGACGTAAAGCCACAGAGTACCAAAGTAGCGTCAGAGCCATGACAATTGCCATGAACAAGGCATCGAGAGCGTAAGCAGGCCATTCGTGTGCGACGAGATATCCATCTTGTCCACCTTTGTATTCTGCCAAGCGATAAATGTTGCGAGCGGTGATCAACACGCCCACAACATAAAGGGATATCAACGTCCGACCCAAAGGTAGGCCTGAGGTCTCGCAATATTGCCACAGAGGCAGAGACCTGATTCGAACGTGCCACACCACGGCTGCCAGAATGAACAGGGCGAAGAAGATGATTTGCAGGCCAAGACCGATGAGAATGATGTTTGAACCACGGTCCATGACCTGTTTCGTGTCGGCGTTGACCAAGATTGCAGCGCCACCAGCCTGAACCAGAAAGCACAACACATCGCCAATAACGAAGATCTTCGTTAGCCAGGTGACGCGGATGAGAGAGTATTGCTTTCCACCAGCGGCATCGATTAGGCGGCCTAGAAACATGTAGACAGATGCGGCGAAGAGGATTGGTGCGAGTAGGATGAGCAGCGTCTGGGCGATGTAGGGTCCCTTTTCATCGAGATGGTAGTGGGAGTATGCACGAGCGGCGAAGCCAAAGACCTCGACTGCAAACGGCCAGTCAGTCGGATGAATTTTAACAATGGTGACAGTGTAACCCACAAAAGCCCCCAACAACAAT
Organism: Vermiconidia calcicola; assembly: GCA_035928285.1. NCBI lineage: Eukaryota > Fungi > Ascomycota > Dothideomycetes > Mycosphaerellales > Extremaceae > Vermiconidia > Vermiconidia calcicola. The sequence goes on from JAXLQG010000018.1 coordinate 291,127, forward strand.
GGCGGTTGCGAACCATTTCTTTGACCTGACCAGGAAGAAAACATGGCCTGCGGTCAGTATGCCGAACACCAGGGCGGCGATGACAGCGGCCGGGACGGAGGGAACAAAGTGGTGGTAGGGGTTTTTTCCTTCAACCATATTGTGCAGAAGGAGAAGTATTCAAGTTGTTGAAGTCAATGCAGATGCAAACCAGATTTGGCTCATGCGTGTGGGCGGCGCACACGGGTCTTATAGTTGTTGCATGGTCGGGCATCGAAAGTGCCGATTTCTGATTCTGATACTGTCCCCCGAGCTTCATTTTCTGTTTGAGGCTGTGCACGAGCATGCAGGATATTGACGGCTGGCCCAATACTGGGAGCGGGACTCGCTAAGGAGTTGTAAAATCCTGCTGCCTGTGTTTTGTGAAGCATACGTAGAGACAATTTCGCAAAGATTGCCGGGTGCTGCATGGCTCGCTTGCAGCACGTTCAACCGTTGCACGGACTTGTCTCAGGCAAGCGTAGCCCCTGATGCTATCGATGCTCGAAGAAGTAAGGTGCCAGGTACGCGAACGGCACGTTCCGTGGTAGGTCCAGAACGTACGGAGTATTGTTCGTGTATAAATAGTGAAATGATAAAGGAGTCATAGATATCGTGCTCCGAGCTTTGGACGGCTCCTACTCCTGAACGAAAAGACTGGTCAAGTGTATTTTGAACAGTAAAATCAGTGTCCGTCAGTGGAGGGGATCCGACAAATGGCCAGGTATTAAGGGCACAAAATTGTGCTAGCATGAGACCGTCGACATATACCTACATAGTAGGTAGGGAATATCTTCCCACCGACAAGCAGGGACGTATCCGCATTGGTGGCTGAGGCAAAGGTAACCTTCCCCTGAGTGAGGCTGAGCAACAGAATCGAGGTCTGCCTTGTCCTATCACAGTAGGACCCGCGTATGCGTGTCTCATTTAGGATAAGTTCATCGAAATGCTTATTTTCGGGATATGCTCCATGTCCAGAGTCCAGAGGATGCAATTCGAATCCTCGGGAGTGTTTTGTAGCGTCATATTCGGTTTGAACGCATGTAATCTCTACCGAACATGTGGGAAACAGACGGTTTGATTGATGGAGACAACAAACATTGATGAGTACAAGCAATTATGCCAATCCAGGGGGACTGTTAGGAAGCAAACTCCAGGAATAGAGAAAAGTGTTTTCTGATGAGCCCATTCAGATTGCTCCGGAAACATCTAGATGTGATCTTGAAAGTATTAAGGGTCGCCGAATTGTTGTGTACAGAATCGGTGAATAAATGAATGAATGAGCCGCCAAGACTCAATATAAATATTCATCACGTGGGCGCGCATTTCGACGCGTCTCTTCTTCACGCGTCTGCATTTTGACAATTGCTGACAGACTTCAATCATGATAGAGCAAACACCGCCCTACGGACCTGTCTTGCAGGGCAAGTAGGCCGAGGTGATCACGACGGGAAGGTGCTGTTTGTACCGTGGGTGGCAAACGAAGACATGAGAAAGAGTGAGAAAAGCCGTCAAATACAACACCCTTGTTTACCCTGATTCCCCCAATCTTTGCTCTTCAGACGGACACCATGCTGATCGTTGACATTGGTATAGCGTTGCAGAGGCCTGTCCTCTCTCCAGATGGCATCCTCCTGGCCGCCATCTCAACAGACCAGAGAATCCACCTCGTGGACCTCGCCGAAGCCACCAATGGCCGAAGAGCCATCTCGGCTATCAAAGTGCCCAAGGGGGCCCGGCCGTTTCTAAAGGAATGCCACATCCTGCGGTGGTCGCCAGAGATACTGGTGCTGGCGCAGGGAGAGGCGGACGAGATTCTCTCAAACACCACATCAGAATGCGACTTGGGACTGACATGGTTGTTGCTCTCCGATGGCGATCGATTGATCGCATTGAGCACCGACCTCAAATCACCAAGCATGATGCCTGGGGCGTCGGACGGCGAAGAAAACGCCAAATCAAACATACTCGCCGACTACGAACTGGGGGCACATTTTGGGAGACTCAGCCTTGCCGAGTTCGTGTTCAACCACCGACATGCGTTGGTGTTCTTCGAGTTTGGGACGACGGCGGCAATACTCAGCCTCGTAAAACCACAGAGAGACGACATACCACATATCAAATTTCCAGACTCGGGGAGCTTCGCTAATGCGCCCGACGCAAGACACTTTGCGCTGCTCAGACGCGATAAAGGCCGGGACCGAGTGACGGTGTTCGAGATGGGACAGAACAACATTATCACATACAACTCTTTCGACAGCAACACATCTGATGCCCAGAGTCTGACGTGGTGTCCGGCCAGAGATCCAATCATCGCGGTCTGCGACTCAGCCGCATATGGAGCCAAAGTCTCCTTTTTCACAGCACAAGGCCACGCCCTGAAGCAGCTGGACATTTCTTCCGCATCATTTGGAAAAAGCATCGAACCATCAAATCAGCCTCTGAACATTGACATGGAAAGCCTGGGTATCACACACTGGAAGTGGACACGAGGCAGCAAGGAAGACGATAAAACCCTGCAAATAGCCGTCAACGGACAGAGGCAAGTCCTAATCAGGTCCCACACGACCAAGAGCATGTCCACGCAGACAATCACGGCATTTACTCACAAAGACATTGTCGACGGGTCTCAGACCTTTGTATGGCAGGAAACGACGCAGTCGCACTTACCAGCACACACTTCTACTACACCAATCTTCATCCGCCAGACCGGCACATTCGATGCATCGGAGACGCAGGGGCAGAGCGGACAGCAAAAGCCATCGGACACCAACTCGAAACAATCCGGGATAGCAGCACAAACACACATCGACATCATCTCCCCAAACACCAACCACACAATCATAGCCACACGTATCCGCACCAGCCCCCAAACCCTCTTCCTCTGGAAACCATCCGAGATCAACAACGGCAACACTAATCCTCATCCTCATACGGTCCTCATCTTCACACACCCCGTCAAACAAGTCCTCTGGCATCCATTTCTGGCCAACGTCCTCCTCATCCTGACCACGACGAAAACACCACGCCTGTACGCATGGTACCAAGAGCCCCTCGCACCCATCACGGGCATCATCCCCATCGACACCACTACGCCACCCACTTCGACGAACTATTCCGCCACCTGGCTCCCGGAATGCTCAGGTGTACGACCAGACGACGACCACGGCCGGCGGTGTCCGTTCATGCTCACATCCACAACGGCGTATGAAGTCGGATATATCGCCGCCCACGATGGACATGTCGTGTTCGAAAGCATAATCAATCGGTCTGACATGCTCACTGCGCCAGGAGGAGGAGGTGACGACGAGACGACAACGACAAGCACGACGAGCATGTTTGAAATAGATACGCCGAGCCGGTGGCCGTCAGACCGAGGGCAGAAGCAAAAGAAAGCCAGGTTCGACGTCGATCCAAATCCGAGGACGGACAAAGAGGGTGAATTGTTTGCGGAGGCCGGGTATGCTTATTCCCGTTGGTGATACGGCCGGAGTATGGTATGTAAGGTACCTTATGCTATTCCCATGGGATACTTGGGCGTGAACACCTTAATGACGACAATAATGACAATGCTGTAAAGTAACGGCACTCGAGAGATGGCAGCGCAGGGGGTGCGGCTTGGGGAATCCTCCCCTGTACAACTAGCGAAATGACGATGACACTGACAGTGACAGTGACACTGTAATGAGTCTATGAATGACTCCTGTAGTGAGAGTGAGTATCTTAAAGTACTTATTTCTGAAATCCTTGATGTCGTGGGTTCTTGGTCGAATTTGTTCACACCTTTTCGAGTAGGACCAGGACCAGGTGACCAGTTCCATCCTACCTACCTGATTTATGATGCTTCTTCCTTTTTACTCATACTCATATGAGACATTCCAATCTACCTTAGGTACCTAGGTATGTACAGCCTCAAAAACTGTCGACACTCGAACACTCGAACACTCGAACACTCGACTTCGACCACTAGACAACCGATATCAACACCCGACGACCTGATTGCTGTTTCTTCTGTGTGTGTGTTTGTTTTCAATACCCCTCCTCAATCCCCCCAGCCATCTGCGCCGGCGAACCACCGAGCCCATCAACCGGCCCATCCAGATTCCGCCCACACTGGACCTTCCAATTCCTAGGCGTGTACCCGTCGACGACCCTCTTGAACGCCTCAAACGTACACAGCGTCTCGTCACCCTGGTAATTGTTGCCCGGCTGCGCACAGGCAGGCACCTTCATCACTTTATCATTGTACCGCACACGCACGTAATAGCCCTGAAGCCTCGCCTTTTGAGTGTCGGACAATTCACTCCACGCGGACCGCGCGATCAGATCTTTGGGTGGGATCGACGTGGCTATGCCGGAAGAGCCACGACTCAATTTCGGGGTCGACAATGGATCGGACCCGGACGAGCCAGAACTTTTCAGGTTCTCGGTGGTCGGATCAGGATGCGCCTTGGGCGATTTCAAGCCCAAAAACGACGCGAAAAGCCCGGGCTTCGTCACCACCTCCTCCTCATTTTGGGGGCTCTTAGGCTCAGTGCTCGCCGGGGTCGTCGGCGTCAAGAAATCCGCATCAGCATCAGCATCAGTGTGCCCATGTCCATCACCGGCCCCAACCTTGCGAAACAGCTCAAACGCAATATGACTCGTATAAGGAGGCCATTTCTCCCCCGAAAAAGCGCCCAGACTCGTCAACACGCCCGCGAGCGTGGTGTCATGACATCCCGACATGGCGAATCTGATCCCCATCTCGCCTCCTCTTCCTTTGCCCAGACGCCCATTCTCGCCACCGATCTCATTGATACTCAGGCCCGCGCCCTCGACTTTCGAGGTCATACGCTCGACGATGTCGCCCATCAACCCGCCAATGCCCAGCATTCGGTACTCTCTGTTCTCGTTGTATCCGTAGAACCACTCCTCGACGCCGATGCGGTCGATGATCTCGCGGGCCTTGGTGTCGTAGAACTCTTTCGGCAGGCGGGTCTCGGGCCCATGCGCGAGCGTCGAGTTGATCGTGTCCATGACGCCCGACAGTCTGGGATGCGAGTCGACCGCGACGGCCTGGGCCTTGTTGCTCTGCTCGGGCATCCACTTCCCGATCAACCGGGTCAGGTATCTCATGTCGTCCGTGTCGTTCCAGCGGTCCGCGGCGCGCTGGGCGAAGGCCCGCGAGAGCTGTGCGAAGCGCCGACAGTTGCCGTCGTTGGGGAACAGCGTCTCGTCGGCCGGCGTGCGCGTGACGATCGTGGGCGCCGGGAACGACGCCGTGCGTGCCGTCAGCGGGTACATGCCCCAAAAGGTCTGCTGCACGGACTCGAGGGCTCGTGGTAGAGGCGTGGCGCGCAGGTAGATCAGGTCGGCGTTGGCGATGAGTTTCGGCATGAATGCGAGTTGGTCCACGTACAGGTGGCGTAGGCGCCGGCCCAGTTCGTACGTCGTGTCGCGGCCTTTATCTGTGAGTTCGCCGAATTGGCTATATAGGTACTCAGTGCGTCAGTATTTTCCATATATACTATAACGAGTTCCAAATAAATCTTCGGGTGTGATGGTGGATTGTGTGCATTTATTTACCATATCCCGTCGACTTCACCGGCCGGGCCTGCTGCCACAAGCGGTCCGTCGTCGTCGCCGAATGTTTCCAGTCTTCTTCTCCATTGCAGGGAATCCCATCTCGAGATGTCGTCGGTGGTCATGGTGACCGATCGCAGGCGTTGGGCCGCATTGCAGTACGGCCAGTACGCGGGGAGGCCTGCCTGAAGAAAGAACGAAAAGCATGAGTATTTGGCTGTTACGCACAGGATTCCACGGTCGACTTTATCCAGGTAGGTCACTTACATTGCCAAATCGTGCGGATACGGGCGCACGTTCACCGTGTCGGAGGAGGACCTGGACTAAACGCAGCTCGAGGCCTTTGGGATAGAACTTGTCGAGCTCTTCCTGCGTGTAGGGGGAGCGGGGTACGAGGGTCGTCATCTTGAGATCCTCATTAGGTAGCTTAGGCCAACTGCCAGGTCCGCGGCGGATAGCTATATCATTGGAATGCAAGGCGATGGGAAATGCAGGAACAAAAAAGTCGTGTCGGGATAAGAATATCTGGACGAGTAGTATGGACACGGAGAAATAAGTCGAGGTCGGTTGTTGACTTTCGTGCACTAACTTATTAACTTAGACATTCAATCGAAGCCGGGGATCCGGGGGGCGTGCATCTTACGGAGCTACGCACATATGATGTGATGGCACGTGTGGCACCTATCAGGGAGCATGGCATGCAAAGAACAGTTCATAACAATTCAAATCCAATTCATCCAAACATCCATCTACACAAGGGTATCTGATAGACAATCTCCAACGAACGCTGACTGCTCCTCTCATCTCGCTGCTCAAATACGCATGTCGTTCATCTGTCGTCCAATATTCTCCGACCCGTCAACCGGGCTCACAGGATTACTACCGTATGGACCATTGTGTTCTCTCTGCTCGCCTGCATTAGGAGGCGGACTGCTACCATGCATGGTCAAATTCGCGGCCGCAGAGTCCTGCCGCGCCATATAGCTCTGCGTTGGCTGATAGTTTGCATTGTACGGCCCGGGCCTATGCTGCTCGCTGGACAATTCACTGATGAATTGATTCCCACTCGACTGCTGTGGCCGGCTAGGTGGCGTCTCATCACTGAAGTCGATTAAACCATCCGACTGCTTTTGATCTGGCCCGTTCCCAGCATCGTCTGCGAATGGGTTTTCGGCCACGCCGTACGCATAAGATTGAGACTGGGGACGGACTCGTTGTGGAATTGGAGGTGCCTGCTCAGATCCTGAATAGGCATCGGCGTAGTCGTAGTTCATCGGAGGAGCTTCGTTTTTGACTGCTCCACGAGCTCCCGGAGGCGGTCCCGGTGGTGGAGCAAATTGTTCTGGCGTCTCTCCTCGTTGCGGGCTGACTGGACTTGGCACGGTATCTTGTCGGCGTGGAGGTGAAGTCGGGTATGGTCTGTTGTCGTTTAGGGAACTGCTGCTGTAGACATTCTGTCCCAAATTGTGCTGTGGCAATGGTGCGGGATTTGGTTCAGTTGAAGGCTCTGCAGAGGGTCGAGGACTCGGCGTTGCCAATCCATTGGCCTTTCGTGCTTGGAGGACAGTTCTCTGGTGTTTGGACATGGCAATGTTCAGCTGATCGTTCGTCTCAATCAATGTGAGCATGGTATCTGGATCGGGAGCGGGATCCTGGCAATTCATGAAGTTCTGGATGCTCCTCTGCGCATTTTTCGCTCGATCTGCAAACTCTGACACCAAATCGTTGGCTAACAGCTCGGACTGAGGAGTGGACTGGACGGTCTGAACAAGGAGTCGAGCAGTGGTCTTTGCCTCTTCAATCCTCGAGACTAATTCCTCGGGAGGTGGAAGGGTTTCACGTCGTCGACCTGACCCGTGCTGCTGGTATTGGTATTGCCCGGACGGTGGCGGAGGAGGAACACGGTAATTCTGTTGGGGATCAGCGAGATGATCAGACCCAACAGCTTCCATAGAAGCCCAACCTACCGAAGGACGGATTGTGTTTCGTTTGCCCTTCTCTTTCTTCCACATCTCCATCAATGGACCCAGAGTGTCATTGCCGGGCGCCTTCTCGAACTCCCAGTGGTCTAATGTCTCTCTCAAGATCTGTTGGACGCTCGTGTCCTTCCCATCGCGAAGGAGCTCTTTGACTGTGTGCACGAATTTGGTGTCAAAGTTTTGCGTAAAGACGTGGCCCGGGTTGTCGGTCAGGATGCGGGCAAGCATAACAGCATTGTATTGGGCGTAGCCACGCGCATAGTTCTCTTTCGATAGGTATCGGCGTAAAGTAGCAGCGGCTTCTTTCGCAGCAGTAGGACTTGACTCTGCGGCATCGACGATGGCGGGTAGATGGAGGTATTCTTCGCCAGCGGTGTCTGAGCCTGGTGCGCCTGATTCGCAGAACGCAGTCTGCAGAAGGGTCAGATATTTGGCAACTCAACAGGTTCTCGTGAGATGCATACCACTTCACGGACAACCACGGCTTCTGGCGAGTCGCCTTGCGGTAGGACAACTTGTGAGCTTCCACTTCGCTCTGGGCCTGCGCATGGGGGTCAGTCTGGCTCAGCGTCGATGAGACCACGGTGGGCGCATACTGTTACTCTTTTTCTTGATGTTTCCAAGAAACTTCTTCATCTTGATCGCCCAAGTTTCCAAAGCACCAACGCAGGAAGCAGAGTAGGTAGTGCGGTCGATACGCCTCAGGAATGGTCAGGCTGCTGGTAAACAGTGAGGTAAGGCGGGCAATCCGATCTAAGTACTCCGTACGGAGTAGTGAGGGAGGAATTGTGGAAACCTGCAGGGGGCTCAGCACAAGAGCTGGAGATCTCCCGCTCGCGCGTACCTATAAGTAAGGGTTCACGCTTCTGGGCCGGGGTTTCAGAATCGACCAAGGTCCCGGGGGTGCTTGAGTGGTCACAGTAGTGGTCAATGCTGCAGAAACGATGAGGGCATCGAGGGCCTCGGTAAAGCAGGGATCGCAAGAGTCAAGGAAAACAGATGCTTTATCATTCCATCCCTTCACTCTTTCTTCAAGAGTATCTTAAGGTGGCAAACAGATGCCGCGTCAATGCCTAATAAAAAGGATAGGTAGCAGTGAACTTGATCATGGTCAGCCGCGCAAACTTCGCTTGGCTGTCGAATGCCTCGTCGTCAGCTCCAGAGCCGAGATCAACTCGTACTACGAGTAGGTATGTTGTAGACTGTTCAATGCACAACGCGCTGGCCATTCGGGATGCACTGTTTCTACTAAGCGAGGCTTATGCATGTTCGTCATCCGCCCAGACCGATGCATAAGATTTTCTGTCGTTATTCGACGAGTACTGTGGTATTCCTCTTTCGGTGGCAATGCGTCGTGCAACGACAACACGGTGTCCCACTTGACCAACCTAGACTACCTACGTGGTCCACTAGGCGAAGCATTTCTCGGGAAGTAGGGTACTACGGACACTCTCTGTATGAAATGCTCTGATTACGACTACCTATGAGTCCTGCTCACGGTCCAACCTAACCTAACCTAGCTCTTCTCATTCACCACGTAAAGCTCTCCTCATTCATCTCCATCGACGCCCGATGAATCCTACTCCGTACCGCCGCCCTCACCTCGTCTGCCAATGCTCCAGGACCGCAAACGCTGACCATGATAGCACCAATTCTGAGCGGTATCACCTCGTCAAGAATGGTTCCTGGATCGACCCGACCTTTCACAATTTGCATCGTCGGTTTGCTCTTGTTGTGGTTGATAGGTTGCGTCGGCTTACTGACATGGACAACAATCTTTAATACCTCCCGGCGACCTTCCATATGCAGAATCTCATTCATCCACGGCTTCACCCACTCCATCTGCTCAGTATCTCGAATAGACCAAATCAGGACCATCTTCCGCGTCGCCACGGTTTGCCATCGTGCACCTGCAAGCAGGTGTCGAATCTGGATGAGATGATGAGTGATTCCAGCTCCTCCCGCAAACATGACAACCGTGCCATAACTCTCAAGTGAGTCGTGCCCAGCATATGGTCCTTCCAAGAAACCTCGGAGATGCAACCTCCCACCAACCTGTGCTCGAGCGGCTTGGTATAGCTGTCTTGTCATACCGGTACGTGCCGCCATAACAAGGGAAACGCTCGTAGGTGCTAGTGACTTGAACACTGAGGGCGGCAGTGATTGTCGTTCAAGTGAGTTTGGACTCTTCGGGCTACCGGGCGGAGGATAGCGTCCAATCTCTGGATCAGTCTCAATATTTGTCCAGGCCACCGAGAAGGGGTGCGACATCCAGAGAGATATTGCTGGGAGGTAAGCGTAGACGTGACTTCCAGGTCGGATCGTGATATGTCGGGGCAGCTGGAACGTGACACGGCATGCGTCTCCAGGTAAAGCCTCCACAAACGCCGTGGTGATACCGCCTTGCCGAGAGACATTCAGATGCAGTAGTCGGCCCAAACGCCACACACGCTCAAACCCCCACAACAACACTGTTGCCAGGATGCATGGATATGCAGGCAACTTGCCTATATCCAGGTGGACATAGACGCCTAGCAAAACCAAGAAAGCGCAGACTTGATGCACATGCAAGAATGTCTCGTAAAAGGCATGTCTTAGCACGGAGAATGAGTGGAAGGCCATCACCAACATTGCAAGCAGGCCGATGAGACCGTAAAGGAGAAAAGGATTGCTGCTGAAGATCTTTGGGGTTGCTTGATCGCCTTTAGCCTGGATATAGGCCACCATCCAAGCAAGGAGATGAACTGTGGCGTCGACCACGACAATCCTCCCAATCCAGCGATGAAACAGGTTGAAGGTGTCGAAACTGACCCGCAACATTCGGATTGCAAGGTTGTTCCTCGACGATAGTACCACCAGCGGGATGAGGTTGACGGTTGCGAGGATGCCGCTTCGCCCACGAAGTTCGGCGAGCACGGCGCCTTCCTGAAGAGGGTGGTAGTCCAACATCAAGCAGTATACCAGATTCGAGAGTGCGTACAGAAGCAGCAGCAGGGAGTGGATCCGTCCTGGAAGCGTGCCGTAGTTGTACGCACTTGATAGTTGGAATTCCCGATTGTGTCGCTTCTTGCCGAGTGGAGCATAGACAATGTGCTTCTTGAGCCAAGGCCAGAGCGTGTTGTGGTCGACTGCGTAGTATCTCTGCTGAGCAGGGCTCGCGCTCATGCAAAAGATGTTCCGAATATACGACACAAACAGCTGTGCAAGTCGGAGCACGAAGACTGTGCCCACTGCAAGGCATATCGATAGCCAAAGCATTTGCACCATTTTGCCGTCCATCACCAGATTCACGCCATGAAGTCCAGTGTAGAAAGGAGGTGTTTGCGGTAGATTGACGACGGTAAGGTTGTGGAGGGTAACATTGTGTAGAGTAACATTGAGTAGACTTCTTCCGAGTCGATGATGGTGGTGGTGTAGGTGTTCATATAGGAACGAGCTGACGTTTCGAGATGTTTGTTGGGCCGTGTCCAGCACGACAGAGTTGACTGAATGCATTTTGCCAGTCTCAAACGCAATCGACTTGAGTGGTTTGGAAAACAGGCTCTTTCCTGCAGATGCCAAGGTCCACTTTCAAGACTGACAGTGCAGAGCCGCCAGGCGCTTTGTCTCGATCTCGACACAATGGTGATGGAACAAACGAAACCTTTATCCTGTTGGAACTGTCAACAACGGGCTGAGCAAAGAACTGCCTTGAGAACCATGAGTACTTTGTGTCTTAATGATGGTGTGCAAAGACAAAGAAAACCGTAACCGAGATGCGACAAGATCAAAGTATTTGGTCATCCAGAGGCACAAAGTCTCAATAACAGATGCTGCAACATCCCAATGCGGTATCAATAAACAACTCAATAACATATCCAAACCACGTGGCGCGATGAATAATGAAGGATGGCATGAAAAGGCGGGAAGTGGTGTTGAGGAGTACGTCTCATCGTTATTCAACTGATTGAACTGTCTCTGGACAACGAAAGGTAACCACTGTCACTGAGTGACCCTTCCATGTTAGCAAACTGGATGTGTAGGCAGGGTATTGACGAATATCAAAGCGCTTGAGGCTTTGCTTTGATATAGCTCGAATAGTATGCTCATGATGGCTGTTCTTGCATGGATAGCACCGTAGTCCGTCGACTGGATGTCTCACCGTACAGGCATCACCGCCAGCTGGGCCTCGAGTCTTCGATCGTCATGGATCCGGCTGTGTAACGGAGAAGCCGGGAGAGATATGTGGTGCATGGGCGTATCTGCGTAGGGTCTAGGATGGCCTGGCGGAGGAGGGCTTAGAACTTTGAAGACATTGCATGAAGGTAGAAGTTCTGCCCGATCTGCTTGCTGCCTCGCTGCCTCACTGCCAACGACCTTCAAATGACAATGTTTTATTTTTAGTATTGTCTTTTTATTTTCTTCATCATCCCTCGAGCCCTCCATCGTACTGCGTACCTAACACAGTACTCAATGATCCTGCTCTTCAAGCCTCGAGCTGCTAACCGATAATACAGAACTACCCTACACTCCCTTCTACCGGCCCATCCAACCCCCGTCTATCGTCAACACCTCTCCACTCACATACGCACTTGCATTGCTCGCCAAATAAACAACTGCACCCTTGAAGTCCTCGGGCTTTCCCCACCGTCCGGCCGGTATCCTCTCCAAGATTTGCCTTGCCCTGGTCTCGTTCGCAATGAGAGCCTCGTTCATATCCGTATCGATATATCCTGGCGCGATCGCATTGACCTGAATACCTTTGCTCGCCCACTCATTGCTCAATGCTTTGGTTAGCTGGCCGACACCACCTTTGGAAGCTGCATATGCGGGCACAGTGATTCCGCCTTGGAATGTGAGAAGAGAAGCGACGTTGATGATGCTCCCCCGAGAACCTGAAGTGGGCTCCGGCTTAGACAAGAGATATGCGCCGAAATCGCGGCACAATGTGAACACCGTTGTAAGGTTGACCTGTAATACTGCGTTCCAATCATCGATGGGAAATTGGTGTGCCGGATGCCTTTTCTGGATCCCGGCACAAGTCAAGAGAATGTGCATGTCGTGTCCAGCTTTCGTCAGGCTGGGAATGATCTCAGCTACTGATGATTGATCCGAGAGGTCTGCTGTGATGATGGTCGCTTTCCTCCCGAGCTCCTGGATCTGGTTGTATGTTTTCTTGTTGCTTTCATCTCTCTACTCGTCCGCATCAGCATCAGACATCCTCTGCCCTGGATGCGCCCAGTTGCTCCCCTTACCTGAACGAGAATGATATCCGCACCAGCTTCTGCCAGCGCCAGCGCCATGGTTGCACCTATTCCTCTTGTTCCACCTGAACATGCATCAGTTATCCGGAATATTGAGGCTCGCCTCAGGCAGAGTTACCTGTCACTACCGCCGTCTTGCCCGCAAGCGAGAACATTTTCGTTAAAGCATCCATCTTGGTTTATGCTTCGCTCCGTATGTCCAGGTAAATAATCCTACACCACACCTGCTTCGACGAAGCACCAATTGAGATTTCCTTGCCTTTTAAGAAGTTGACTGTCACCCTAACTTAGCCTCACAATGTATATCCACTCAATGCAGCAATTCCCCGCGAGGGGCCCGAGCCTGGGAAACTAGTGGCGGCAATTGGTTTGAGGAGCATCAATTGCCGATATGAGGGGTGGCCAGCCTTGTCGGATTCGGAGAGAATGGCGCTGCCCACCCACCACCAACCCACTGGCGAACCCGCATGTCTACCTAAGGTACCTAGGTAGTCAGCTCTAAATAAATAAGCATGCCCAAGCTGAGCAAGAGGTGGTTCTGTTTGCCGCAAATAACTCAGCCTTGAACAATGTCGTTAAGGTTGAAGAACTACTAGCACCTAAGGTATTCAGCGCCCGTCAGCCTTGATGAAAAGATGACAGCCTACACTTACGCCTTGGAAAAGTAAAAGGCAAGTCCAGCCTGAAGAAGAAACCCTTCCCTGGCTCATCACTAGACAATCCTTGTGCATGCCATTGTCCCCATGGTCGCAGAGGAGTTTCTCTCAGCTGGCGCTCCTCTCTTTCGATACCAGACATCGCAGCTGAAGGCTGCAGTCACAGGCTGCCTGAACTTCTTATGCAGGTTCAGCTTACACACGAGAATCGAACCAGGGTGGGCTCTTTCAGCTCGGCTTTTCTCCGCCATCAACTGTTTGCCTTTTCGCCCTGTCCGCATGGACATGTTTATCTGGGGCAGATAAATAAACGATGAAGAATGCCCACCAGAAATTGTGCGCGTGTCTTGTTTCCTATTGCAAGGAAGAGAACACCATCGACAATTCTCATATAAAAGCCCCCAGTTCAATACGGAGTACTAGCCAGAACAAAAAAAAAGATGGTAAGGCCAAGCTCATCAGGTCGTCTCTGAGCTTTGTTATACACTGTTACTCAGCAGCCCTGACAACTTCATCAGACGTCCCAGGCGCAAGGCCCGACGACCTACCTCATCCGCCACGGCGAGAAACCTGACAAACTCCCCAACGGCAAGGACCAAGACGGTCTCTCTACTCTGGGCGTCGATCGCTCCCAAGCGCTTGTCAAGGTCTTCGGCCGCGAGAGCAAGTATAATATCGGGTACATCATCGCGCAGCATCCTAAGGACGGTAAGTGCAGTATTCAGGATCTCTCTTTACGCCTCCCTCCCACTTGAGAGACGCCCTTCTTCACCCCGCGCAAACTGTTGACTGAAAGGTGGGTGTGCAAACAAATAGACGGCGGCCAAGACCGTCCATACCTCACCATGCGCCCACTCGCCAAATCCCTCAAACCGGACGGTGTCGACTTCAACCACACAGTCCACCGCGACGACGCCAGCGGAGTCGCTCAAGCCGTTCAGAGTTACACCGGCCTGGGAGATGTGTTGGTCTGCTGGGAGCATCATCGCCTGGGGGACATTGCAAAGGCCATTGGCGTGACGGATGCGCCCGAGTATCCGGAGGACCGGTAAGCGCTACCTACCATCGCAGATGCACTAACCTGGCATCAACTGTTTCTGCCCCTGCTCCCCTGCTTTGCATCGAGAATTGGCCCATGCATGCCATGGCACAGTGTAAGACTGACATGTTTCTTTGGCGTGGATGGCTAGGTTCGATGTTATTTGGACGATTGGAGCGCCGTATGACAAAATCTCCGCCATTACCTCAGAGCACTGTCCAGGGTTGGACAACCAATTCGCGAACGAGCCTTGATTGCTTTCTACGCACGCGTGGCATGTTACCTCTCGAGATCCGCCGAGAATCTCGGTTTGCAATTGCCATTTTAACGTTGGATCGGAAGGACAAGGACATTTACACGCGTAGGTGCGAGGTTTGAGCTTGTCTTGTGATTCCACAAAGTGTACGGGTATGAAAGAGTGTATCAATGGGAAATTGGCGAGGACTCTCACCCCATCTCTCACAAGAAATACTACATTGTGCGAACGGATAACGTGGCAGTCGGACCATGCAGCAAGTTCAGGCAAGCTTCAAACATCCCACTGCTTGCAACCCTCCAAGCCGCGCATCAAGCCCTTGGCGATATTCTTTTCCTCACACAATGTGGCCCATTCCTCCTTTCCTGCACCTTTCCCGTCGAGCCCGTAGATTTTCCCAAAGTCGGACACAAAGTTGTCAAACGTGGTATCCTGCTTGTCCCGGCAAAAGCCACAGAGAATATCGACAACTTGGTCGCTGAAGCCAAGGCGCGGGAAAGCCCTGACGATCTCCTTGTATTCGTCGACCGTGATCGGGTTGCCTGGAATGGGAACATTCGGCCCGAGGAAATCGGCCAGAATGCCCAGGTTCGTCGCAAAGACTTCTGGCTCCTTGTGGTGGGCGATCGAGGGCGTGGTGTGCAGAGCGATGGCATCCCACAGGAGTTGAAGACGGTGCTTGTCCCAACCCTCAGCCACCCCGGCTGCGGTTGACGACTTGACAAAGTCCCGCGCGATGTTGGCCCCGTCGACTTCGAAGCGTTTGTCGTCGGACAGGAGTGATTTGGTGGTTGACCAGCCCATGTCATGGAGGATGCTCGATAGCACGACAGCCTCGACGTCGAGGTTTGCAGCTGCTAACGGTGGGAGCTTACGCGCCAGAAGTAAGGCGAATGCGGCGGCGCGGAGGCAGTGGTTGACGGTGCATTCACTGGTATGCTCCTTCGAGTATGCTAATGCAGCGTTGATGAGCGGGTTGGACGGAAAGGTGACCTGGCAAAGAGGCAAAGCAGGGAAAGGTGATTGAGACATGTTTTCTGGAGCTAGATGGCTTTTTAGAGTTGTGTTTGGTGCTGACGCTTGTGAGCTTGGTTATTTCTGCTCCCAGGGCTTAACCACAATTTATATTCGGTCTTTGGCGATAAGAGCGGAATATGTGAAAGGGACTCTCTCGTTGATTCCGCTTCTGGAGGCCTGAACTGAAGTTCAAGTCTTCCAGACACAAAGGCATGACGAGGCTGTGCGCGACATAGCAGCATCTCTGTTACCTTGGGGAGGTCCCCGGGCAAACAATGGTACCGTCTGACAGCCTTGCGGGCCTAGAAATCGGGTAATCCTATGCATGATTGGCGAATTTCGTAGGAGACCGCTTGATGCTGTGGGAGGTGTGTCATGGCCCGATATGGATGTACTCCTCATTTAGGAAGTTGATTGAAGAATCCCTAATTGGACGTTGCAGTCACTGGTGTGAGAGGTGAGCGGAATGAATTTTTTTACTAGTCATCAAAACGCCGGCGAATGTTCCGTGGCCGCGGGTTCAATGAAAGGAAACCCGGTGTCATCCGAGCACCTACCTTATGTCTTAGCACACAGAGATGCTTGAAGGCAGTACGTAGGTACCTGGGTAGGTAGTATTTATTCATGAAAAATCCTTTGATACTAGAGACTCGAGTCTACTAGTAGGTGCAAGATGGAGTGACTGAAGAGACAGTCGCAGGGCCGGAAATGAGGCTTTTTCATTGGCGGGTACTTTTGTCCCGGGCGTCTTCTCCGCATTGACTGCCCGCCTCGCCGCCTAACTACCTACCAAGGCTACCTAGGTACCTAGGTAGGTATGGCACCGGTAGGTGACACCTCATCTGCTGTGACGACATTCATGTTTCATGTGCCCAGAACCGATGCAGGCATTCGTCAACACCATCAAACACTTATCGGCATCGTCAACACGATATACTGTTCTTTCTGTCCACACCCTTCCCATCAGATTGAGTTTCTCAAACACTTGAAGACGGAACACGACTACCTTATTGCGCGACCACATACCTAGGCGACTCAACTTAAGCCCAAAGACAACATGCTTTTAGAAATACTACCGGCTCTCACCCTGCTGACGACCCTTCTCCTAGCAGGACGAGTCTCAGCCGACCAAATCCCCATCCAACCATGTAGAAAGGGCCTCGACATACCGCCCATCGGCCTCGGCCTATGGAACTCGAAGGACGAAGATGCAACCAAGGCCGTCGAGTACGCCTTCGAAGCAGGCTACATCCACCTCGACTCGGCCGCAGCGTACAACAACGAGGAATACGTCGGCCGCAGCCTCAATTCGTCCTCCTCATCCTCTAGCCATCTCCCACCGCGACACAAATACTGGGTGACGTCCAAACTGTGGAACACAGCCCACCAACCCAAGCTGGTCGCGCCCGCCCTCAACAAAACCCTCTCCGACCTCGCCATCCCTTATCTAGACCTGTACCTCATGCACTGGCCCGTAGCCTTCCTCCCGAACGAGTCCCCCGGCCGCAGCGTCATCGACCAGGACACCAGCATCCTCGACACGTGGCACGCCATGGAAGACCTCGTCCGGGCCAATATGACCCGATACATTGGCGTGAGCAACTTCTCGCCGCGCCAACTCGACGAGGTGCTCAAACACTGCGACATCTGCCCGTACGCACACGAGTTCGAGACGCACCCCTACCTCCAGCAGCAGGAGTTCGTGGACTGGCATGCGAAGAATAACATCACCGTCATTGCCTACAGTCCGCTCGCGAATATTAATCCCACATACAAGGATAAGTACCCAGACATTGATCCGATCCTGGAGGATCCGTTCTGGAAGGACATGGCCAGCGAGAAGAACTGCACAACTGCACAGGCAATTCTGGCCTGGGGCATACAGAGGGGAACAGTCGTGATCCCGAAAAGTGTACATGAGAAGAGGATCGTCGAGAATCTGGGAAGTGTGAACGTGTCCTTCTCCAAAAAAGAAATGCGAAAGATTGAGATGCAGGATAAGCGATCGCGCTTCAATAATCCTTCCAAGGGTTGGGGCGTCGAACTGTTTGAAGGATTGGACGACGGCACCAATAGATTCTTCAGGCCACAGGAAGAGCTATGATCAGTTGCAATGAAATCGTGGACTTAGCTGTTGGAAGGATATAATAGCCAGGGTATAGAGCGCGCAAAGTGTAGAGAAAGGATGCCATGTTTATATTTCTTTCGGTAGGTGATACGCCAGGTAATGTAATACTGTCTGACTTGGTCTCCTCCTTGTGTCGAGGCTGGTTCATGTTCTCTTTCGGCCCCAGTTAAACACCCGCCAATTATGCCCCATTTACCAACGCCTCGCTCTCAGCCAATGCAGGTATGGACATTGAGGCCGTATCCAACCAGGAAATTCCAAGGGTATCATTCAATCATCAATGTCCTGGTGACGGGCCAACACCTTCCGCTGGTATTCTTCAGGATCCTTTTGGTGAAGTTGGGCTGCCTCATTGTTCAGAGGACTGGCGCTGTACAGGGGATTAGCACACATCCTTTCCCATAGCGGGACTTCATACTTGTTTGGTTCTCCGAGCAGACTTTGCAAGCTCAGTAGCACGGTTTGGACATTATAAACTGCGCTCCACTTGTCTTTCAAGATATCAAGGCATATTCTTCCGCTGAAGTCGATGTTGGGGTGGTAGATCGGCGTCTTGAACAAGACTGTAGGAGGAGCATAAGGATAGTTTCCAGGGAATTCGAAGCCAAGCTTGAGGTTCAAATCTGAATACGGGGTATCTTTGGGTCCGATGATTGTGGCGGTCCAGTGTAAAAGGTTGCCATCTGCGTCGGGAAACGCCGAGATGCCAGGAGTTGGAGACATCATAAGGGTCATCAATTCTGATTGCAGTCTATAAACAAGTCAACACATGAGTGGTCTTGGTTGATGATGTGAGTTGTACCTTTTTGTCACGCTCTGAGTGTCTGCCTTCCTAGGGGCGACCGAGAGCTTGTGTTGCTCAGCCATGCTGGTTAGACCTGGGGCGGCGTTCTGAGTGTCCTCGAGAGAAAAGTCCATACTCATAGAGTCGGGATTGAAATAGATCGGTGCTGGTGGAGTAGAAACCCGCTTGCGAAGGTTTCGAGAATGTATGGGTTGGAATGCTGCAAACGGAACAATGTTCTAGACAACGAAGAAAGCGGTCCGCTATGGCAGCACGCAAATAATGCAGAATGCAAGCAAAGGTATTTTCAAAGAATCGGAAAACGGACTGCTGATTATGAACAATTGGAAAAACTCGTCGGGCGATAGCAGGTGAGGCAAGAACGGGGGACGAGGGAGTGAGTGATGAATGAGGATGAGGATGTGGAAGGCGATTTTGTTGATGGTTTGTGTATCACTGCAGTAACAAGACACGCTCCAGAAAGTGACGTCGCGCTTCGACCCGATTTCTCGACCAACTCCAACACGCACGCGTTGGCCATTCAATCAAGTGCACCGACAAGACTCTGATGCGAGATAATCGTACTCATAGTCCATGCTTTCAAAGATGATCAGACGATATTGATCCCCGGCAACCGCATTCTCATCGAGCCTTCGTGATGAACGGTATTCCGCACTCGCAGTTGGCACCTCTGCCTTCCCAGGCGCCCTTCCGAATAGTCTCACCCACAATCGGCTCAGGAGCATATGCATGGTAATTCATACTTGTCCGCAAGAACTGGTTTTGTTTTCGGTCACTCGCTGACCAAGGTCAGCATCAAAAAAGCCGCTCCTCTCCAGACCGACAGCCCTGTCTTCGCAGTCAAGTTCATCAACAAACTCTTCGCACAGAAATATGGCCGAATCAAACAGAAGCAATTGGAGATGGAGATCTCTCTACACAAACACCTTGGCCTGCATAAGAACATAGTCGAGTTCTTCGATCATGGCGCTGATCAGGATTGGGTCTGGATAGCCATGGAACTGGCAGAAGGTGGAGATTTATTTGACAAGATCGAAGCAGATGCTGGGGTGCCACAAGATATCGCCCATGTCTACTTCACCCAACTGATCAGTGCGATTGGCTACATGCACGCAAAGGGCGTAGCACACAGAGACATTAAACCGGAAAATGTCCTCCTGTCTGCAGAGGGTGATCTCAAGATAGCAGATTTTGGAATGGCAACATTATTCGAGTATGCTGGCCGAAGGAAACTCGCAACCACTCTCTGCGGAAGTCCACCCTATGTCGCTCCCGAAGTCCTGTGTTGTAGTACACAATCAGGGACCAAAGGCACCGGCTATGCGGCGGACATGGCTGACATTTGGTCTTGTGGAGTCGTCCTTTTTGTTTTGCTGGCAGGAAACACCCCTTGGAGTCGACCCGTTGAAGGACGAGACGAGTATGGCAGACAAAATGAATACAGTGAATACATCTCGAGCAACGGGCGACCGAAAGATGAGCTGTGGGACACCCTTCCTTCCGAGGTGCTCTCACTTCTTCGGGGAATGATGCGAGTAGATGTCAAATCGAGGTTCTCGCTTGAAGATGTCCGGAGACACCCCTGGTTCACAAGACCAAACAAATTCATGGACCAAAAAGGCAAACTCAGCGATCCCATTACCATGGCCACCAATATGTTTGAAGCACTACATGTCAGCTTTGATGCAGATCCCTTCGCCAGTACCCAGCGGCATGTGTCAGCGGATGATATGGACATCGATGGACCTGCGGCTAAGCTAGCGTCAACGCAGCCTGAGGTACCGAGTGAGGATATGCTGTTCGATTGGAAACGTCCGACGGATTTCGCGGGTTCCAACACCCAGATTGTATCTAGGGCGGGTGGCTTCGCAACACAATCGATATCAACAACGAATTTCTTGTTCGATGAACCGGCAACTCAGCAATTTTCGCAAAGGCCCAGCGTGCCACTAAGCAGGACGCAGATGGCACGCAAATTTGGTGATATCTTACCGGCTCATGGCTTGACAAAGTTCTATTCCACTTGGGCACTACACCTGCTGTTCCCGTATGTCCTGGAGGCTTTGAGTCGGCTGGGGGTGCCAACGCCGAGTGCATCTCGGCCTACTGCTCAAGACTCGGAATGCAGGATAAAGGTGAAAACGCAAGACAATCGCGGGTGTCCTCTACGCGGGGAGATTGCTATTGAACTTGTCGATGACGGACTGGTAGAGGTGTGTTTTGTCAAGGCATCAGGAGATCCACTGGAATGGCGGAGATTCTTCAAGCGAATGGCTGTTTTATGTCAGGATGCCGTGTTCAGGCCGGAGGTTTAGAGTATCGAAAAGCGGTATTACTGGAGGTTGCGAACGGAAAGAGCAGCATAGATACCCTCTTGTCACATATGTACGGTCTACTAAAAGAATGCCCAAGAGATTTGCGGGATAGAGAAAAGCCTGGTGGCCCAGTCTGGGGAAACGAGGCTCTGGACCATGTGCCTGTACCAGTCCTATCCTCATCAGCCTCGGCTGTGCTATTTTCACATGCACTTCCAGGGGTGACGTCTTCTCTTCTTTGTGAGATCTGCCTCGCTGCACCGTGTGTTTTGATGCCCGTGTGACCACCTGCACTCTCGGTCCTTTAATGACCTATTTTAATACCTATAAACAGCAACTCTCCCATTGAATGCGCAACGCATATTGTGCTCGAATCCCGCCTCATACTCGACCAGTCCCTCCTTCATACGCTACAACCTCTTCACAATGTCTCTCAAGAACGGTAAGACATTCCTACACTCGGTACCAAACACACTCTAATCCACGGCTTACAGACGCATTCCCTTCCTCGGAAGCCTTCGAGGCTATCAGTGCTGCTCTCTCCAACGATGCCGAGCGAAAAGACGCCATCAAAACTGGAGGCGCCGTGTTTGCTTTCGAGCTCACGAACGACAAGGGTGAAAAAGAGTCCTGGTACCTGGACCTGAAAGAGAGCGGAAAGGTCGGCAAGGGACAGCCTCCGAAGAAGGCTGATGGTATGTTGGACTTCTCGTTTATCTGGGGTTACATGTTGGCGTGTACTGACAGGGCCGTGTCTAGTCACGCTCGCCCTGTCCGACGAGAACTTTGGCAAATTGGTCGCCGGGAAATCGAAGGCTCAAACACTATTCATGAGTGGGAAGCTGAAGATCAAGGGCAACGTGATGAAAGGTGTGCATAAATGCGATTCCTATACCCCCCTACGAAATGCTGACCACAGAACTCGCAGCCACAAAACTCGAACCTATCCTGGCGAAGGCTAAGACACAGTCGAAGCTGTAGAAAAAACATGTATTATAGATATGAACAGCCATGCCTTATTATAACAATATCTGCCAACCAAGCAGGCCGTCTACGGGCGTTTCAATGATACAAGATCCATGCCATTCCGAGGGATTGCTGCTTTCAATCAAAATACACGTTGTCAGGCTTGTGCACACAGGTCTTCCCAGAATTCTTGCTTTTCAGTACAATTCTGGGGTCATCCTTCGTTGCTTTGACCTGCTTGCCCTCGACGTCTTTACGAGCTTTGAGAACTTCGACGACTTTGCCCTCCACCCAGCCGGGCATCGCTTTCCAATGCGCAGTCTGGCCTTTCGTAGGCAATCTTGAGATCGAGCCTTGGGCTGCAGGCGCTTCGGCCTTGTCATGCTTCGAGCCGACGGTGGCGTTCGTCTTGGGATCGCCTTTGCTTTTGCCTTTGGCGTTGCCTGAATTGTCTTTCTGTTTCTTCTTCGAATCCTGCTCCTCGTCACCCTTGTCGTTCTTGCTACGACTGCGTTTGTGGCCGGGCTGCTCTTCCTTGTTATCATCCTTCTGGCCATCGTGGGCTTTGGCCGGTTGCTTCTGCTTTTTGTCCTTCTTTGCAGGCTGTCCCGTCGTTTCGTCTGTGCCCTGCTCTTTCCTGGTACTACTCCTCGTTTGTATCCCAGACCGAGCTTTCTCTTGATCTGTCTTCTTTTCCTTCTCGTACTTCTCATCTTCGGCCTCATTGGCATTCTTCCTGGCTGCTTTCGCTCGTGAGGTATTCTGCACGAACTGGTGTCCCGCCTTACTGCCTTCCTGCTTCTTCTGCTCGGTCTCTTCTTTCTCTTCCTCGCTCATCTCCTCCCATGCCTTCTTGGGTAGGTATCTCTTCCGGGTGCCATCGTCTTTTTTCGCATGCGCGCTACCTTCTTTTGTCTGCCAGTCTTCTTCGCCCCATTTGCTCAAATGCTTCTGAGACTCGTCTTGGTTTTCCTTGGGAGTGTTGTAGTCTCCGCCCCGCGCTTTGTATTCCTTAGCCATCATTTGCGCCTGCGACCAAAATCTCAGTGTCGCCATTGCCTGAGTGTGGTTTATGTCATACCTTCCGTGCAGACCATTGTCCCGGCGCGCCACCTTTGTCAGACTGCTTCAAGTCCTCCTTCACTTCTTCTCGAAGTTTGGGGTCGGTATATTTGTCTTTGGAAGGCATTTTGTACCGGGACGTGTTGGTCACCGATTCTGGAGTATCACGATTGAAGACTCGAGGCAGAGTGCCAAAGGAGAAACTAACTGGGCGAACAACCTGAGCTTATTTAGCCATCACTTACCATACGGCGAGCACAAAGGATCTCCCGTCATATGCAAGGGCACAGACCGGATCCGCGATGTCTGCACCCATACATCTGGGCACAGGTCCATCGTCATTGATTTTGAGCACTCCTGGGCATCGCAGCCACCCAGCAGCTGTTGCGAGGACAGAAGGCTCGAGCACCAAAGCTGAGGGACAATGATATCACGACTTCAAGAGGTGCTGGTGTTGGGGATTCGGCCATCAGGCGCTGACTAACTAAGGTGGAGAATCTTCTCTCCAGAGCCTCGCCATAACTTATCTTCTGTTTCTCTCAAGAACCCTTCTTGCAATGCTAGTGCTGACTCCTTGCCGGTTGCTTTGTCGGCTGTAGTCTTTCATCAGCAGCTCACAACTGTGTCTTCAAATAGACACTGGCAGGCAACCTTCCGACAGTCATCGATCCGAACTACTAGTACTGGGACAAGAACAGAGCTTCTGACTACCAACACCAAATGCTTGTCAGTGGTACGCGTACGGTCGCCATCAAGACCGTCTCCCTCGGCTAACGGCCATGTTACCTCCTACTACACTCATCAAAGCGAGGATCAGCTGATAGCGGGACACCGTCGCTTGCAACGCAGCAGCCTAGAGCTTGGTCTCAGTCTGGTCGGATGCGTTCTTTTTGTACTGTCTGGAGTTGCATCCTCCACCGGAGCTCTCCCAATTGCCCACTTAGTCCCCACCATGGGAGGGCATATGCTATGGATGTCTACACGTTGCGTACTAATTGGGCCGCCGACTGAAATGTTTAGCTGCGCGGAACGGCGCCGGCTGTTGTTGCTAGCAACTAACCTGAGGAGCAACCTGTAAGATACAGACAAGACACCAGCTGTTGGAGCGCTGGATGCCGATCATCCATCCTATCTGCTTCTGAGCAGATTACAGGTATTCTCAGCAACCCCCGCCCGGGATGGTGGAAATGTGGTAGTGAATACGTGTGGGAGGGCCACGGTCTTGTTGATCTATTGACCTTTTTCTGACTCGCTTTCAATTTTTGGCACTGCAGGATCGTCTTTGTTCAACAGAACCCAGGGCATACTCTTACTCTTCTCATGCGTGCTAGGGAGAGGGCTCGACCACTTGTCACTCCCAGTTTATCCTAACGAGCACTATCTATCGCACCAATAGTCGTCGAAATGGCCTCCGGAGGCAAGTTACAAGACCATTATATCCTGCAGAGGGACTACGATGCTTCGGCACGGTGTGTTTGTTTTCCTCACCCCCTTTGACTGGCAGTGTCTGAAGTTATATACTGAATGGGCCAACTCTCGAAGACTCTTTGGCCAACAGTTCCTTTTGACCAAGAGGACAGGGTGGCTTATACATCCTAGAGCACAACCACTTGCCGAAGGGCCAGGGGCCAGGATTGCGGATGTCGGGACGGGAAATGGGTATGTTATGTTCAATCTATTGCCTACCCGGCTGTCCAGTTCTCCTGCAAATTGTTGGCTCTGTCAGGTGTTGTGCAGCTCTTTTCCAGTCCTCGAGCAATTTGTATGCTCTTCCTCTTCGCTCTCATTTTCGGCTCGAGCTCTGTGCGTTACTATGTCTCTGCTGCCCCGGGCTCCGGTTCTTGCTGCGAATCCGGCGGACGTGGTCTTTCATGTCGCCACGCAGGAAAAGACTCGGGGACATTTGCTTCGTCTTCTGGGGCTCGCCATTCGCACTTGATACTGGGGCTGTGCTTGGCCTCGTGCCCGGGCGCGGTCTTTCGAGAGCGTTATTGATGACTCTGGGGGTTTGTAGGATATGGGCGTCCGAACTCGCCATCGTCTATCCCCACGCGCATATCGTCGGCTTGGATATGTCAGACCAACAATACCCGCCAGCATGGACGCATCCGGCCAACTTGAGCTTCGATATGTATAATGTCCTGGAGCCGCCGCCAGACAAGTTTCGTGGAATATTTGATATAGTTCACGTCCGACTGATAGCCGGCGGTATGAGGAGTGAAGCGGATTTTGAGAGAGCCATTGGCCATTTGGGGGAGTTGTTGAGTATGTCTTCGCCCATTTTTTCCCCAGCCAAGAGTCGGAAGAACGTTCGTTGTTGGCCGCAATGACCACCGCCGTTTACACTGGACCGTCCGATGGAACTGCTAACAAGTATTATGGAATGCAGAACCTGGAGGCTACCTCCAGTGGCAAGATGTGGTCCTTCCAGGCTGGCAGATGATCGACCAAAGCCTTGTTGTTGACATGAACGACAGGGCTCTGCCTCAATTTGCCAAGACTTTCGATCGGGCACTGGGCGGGATCATCGAGAAACGTATGACATTCCAGCTAGATGAGCTTGCGAGAAAGGAGGGGAATTTCCGTGAGGTCGAGAGCGTTATGCCTGCCGTTGTGCCGAGGCTGTTGAAGTATGTGTGTCTCTCACAGTACTCCGTACGGAGGTCGATACGGTGTTGTGGAAGATTTTGGCTTCGTCCTTGGAGTCAA
Organism: Vermiconidia calcicola; assembly: GCA_035928285.1. Classification (NCBI taxonomy): domain Eukaryota; kingdom Fungi; phylum Ascomycota; class Dothideomycetes; order Mycosphaerellales; family Extremaceae; genus Vermiconidia; species Vermiconidia calcicola. The sequence continues at coordinate 316,885 of JAXLQG010000018.1, forward strand.
AATTTGAACGGCACTGATTTTTGACCCCAAGGACTGGCTAGCTAGCAGTCGGTTGAACCAGGCGGGCTGATGAGATGAGTGAAAATACTTTAGGTACGAAACAGACTTTGCTGCAAAGTCCTTCGAGGAGACGCTGAACGGGTCGAAGGCCATGTTGATGGCGACGGGCGGAATGACTGAGGAGAAGGGAAAATTGTTCGATGAAAGTCAGAGGCTCTTGGCCGAGTATATGGGTGGTGGCGGGTTGATTTCGTATAAGACTGTGGTGGTGGTTGGGAGGAAGGTTTGCGCTCAGCAGGATTAATGAGGATAGGATTGTGGGTACTTACCTGGTAATAGGTATGAGACGAAGCCTGCGCAAGCAATCGAGTTAAGCATGGGAGACCATGATGCAGATGTTCGTGGCTTGTTATTGAAAAAGGGATATGATACCGGTCAAGGATCCTGATGTTTCTCTCTTATGGTCCAGTGAGAGAGTGAGGAGCTTACCTACTCGGGGATTCCAGACTGTCCTCGAGACGTTGGGAACGTATCGAGACTCGTGTGAAATCATGCCTCACCGTACGCTACACCATGATCGAACAGAGACGCTCCTGTTGTTATCAGACAATCTCAGATCCACCCTCCAGCTCGATCGGCCTGCTTGCGAGCTTGCCGGGAGAAGGTATGCATACTGTAACTTGTTGAGAGTCTTGATCATGGAAGAATCTCCCATCTCTCCACCTCGAAATCCGCCAGTCAGGCGACAACGCTTACTTGCTCGTCTTCCGTTGCTTCGCCAGTTCGGTGACGGCTCCAGGACCTTGGCGTGAAGTGGTGCAAAGTCGTGTTACGAATCTACTATGTGGCAAGGTATAGGCCAGGCCGTCCGCCGAGTGAGAGAGGTTGTCGGTTGGACTTATTGAGAAACCCGCTTCTAAATATATACCACTTAAGTGAACTCCCTGGGCAAATTCCGCAAAGCAACACGATGGGTCTTTGGCCCTTCTGTGTCTGAATACGAGCAGAACTTTACCTTTTCTACTAGTACTCACCACCCAGCTCACCAAAGCCTTTCTGGTATGGACTGAAGAGTGTGCTGGCATGTATCCGCCAAAGCGTGGACTTTCCTCCACTAACATCAACATGTTGAAGGGGCAGCTTGGATGACCGGCATTTCTCCAAGCATCGTGATAAAAACGGATCCCAACCCTTCGAGCCAGTCACCCGCTTAGTTGTTCCTGCCTGGCCTCACCAGCCTTGCACAGGCGCTTGTTGTTTGGCATTATCAAACGAAGAGCTTTTCCTCAAAGCACCGCGAATTCGACCATGATATGAACTTAACGCTCGCGATGACAACCAAGGCCTCTACTACTGGTTGGGCTGCATGGACTGTGGCTGGAAGGATCTCATTCAGGAGGTGTCTTGTCTTGGAGATGTGTTTCCGAACCGTTTCATCAGCCTTACACGAGCCACACAGAGAAGAAGCTGACCAAGCCTCCCGGCTGGGTTCCAGGGGAGTCATGCCTCGCTTCCTCGCCGCAAGCGATTTCCGGACAATGCGCGGCACAGCCTCAAGAACCTCGTAACCTATGCCTACCACAGTATGGGTACCCTGGACCCCATACACTCCCGTAGTATCACCACACCCTTGGGCTAGACCCGTCTAACCCCCTTCACTCCTTCTTGATCTCCTTGGCCGTAGGAGGTGCCCAAACGTGGTCAGTCTCGGATCGTTGACGAAAACGGTCCATGCATGATTTCACACAGCCTGGATTTCGCATGATGCCCGCCATGACCAGGTGTGCCAGGCTCTATGGAGTACGGGGTCAGACATTTGGCGTTTTGGCCTAATTTTGGCAAACAATCGTAAGTCCTTCCTTCGAGCCATTCTCAAGCTGGTGGAGGAAATATAAATGCGAGAAGCTCCACGGCCTTTAAGACGGGCCTTCCATTCCCAGAACTCATTTCTCACGACCCAAAAAAAATCACACAGCATAATTCTCCATTCTCGAACCCTGGTGGTCTACACTTTGTCCTCCGTACATTCCCAAGCTTGCACATACCAGCCCTATTTCCTTCAAAGAAAACAAACAAACAGACATACCACCGCACCGCCAAAAAATGCATTCAAGAACAGCCACATTCCTCCTCGCAGCCCTGGCCACGTCGGTCCTCGCCTCGCCCCAGTACGGTGACGACTCCAGCTCTTCCTCAATGACCATGTCCATGGATATGGCGTCCTCAATGACCATGACGGCTTCCGGGTCTTCGTCCTCAGCGACCGGCGTGCACAACGTCAAGGTTGGGCCAGGACTGACCTTCACTCCCGACAGTGTCAAGGCCGCCGTCGGCGACTGGGTGGAATTCACCTTCGGCTCGGGCCACTCTGTTGCGTCGAGCACCTTCGGCGCACCCTGCGTGCCCATGGACGATGGCTCCAGCATCTACTCCGGGTTTCCGAACGACGGCGACGTCTGGCGCATCCAGATCAACAGCACCGATCCTCTCTGGTTGTACTGCTCCGCCACGGGCCACTGTGAAGGCGGCATGGCCATGGTCGTCAATCCTCCGTAAGTCGATTGCGATTATCCGATTATCCGATTCCCCATTCCAGTCCATTCCATTCCATTCACCATTTTTTTTAAACGTTGTCCCTTTCAAGTCTCCGACCGTTGGATAAGATGATCATGCTGACCCTTTCTTCCTTCCTTGCGTCCTAGATCAAGCGATAAGACCCTCGACGCGTATATGTCGGCCGCCAAAAATGCTCAGGGTTCTTCTCCCGCGACTGTGCAGGGTGGTATGTTTGGAGCGGCGAGTGACAGTACCGGCTCTTCCAGCACTGGTTCGTCGGGTAGTGGTTCGTCCACTGCTAGCTCCACGAGTTCAAGTGCCAGTGCGACTTCGTCCTCGGACTCGGGTAACGGGGCTGGGTCCATTTCCGTCAAGAACGGTCTGATGCTCGCTGGAGTGATTGCTGCTGGTGTCGCTGCCGTCTTGTAGATGCTAGAAAATCTGGTACCCCATCGCTGGACTGCGGTACGAGGGGGATTGATATCACAGTACCTAGGTACTACTACTAGTATGTATCATGGAAGTCAGTCTGAGACTGGCGGTATGCAGCACGATACACTATATATTCAGTGGCGAATGGGTATTGTTCACGACACCCATAGGTTTCGAGTTTGATCTTCGCTCGAACGATTCACCCATTGGTTTTAGTTTTGGTTTCGCTCGATTCACTTGTGTTCACTTGTTGGTTTCAGTTCATGCAAAGTTCACAATATATCTTTGGGAAGTCGAGTCTGAAGCAAGCAGGACTTCATATGAGTGCCAAAAGCAACAACCTTGCTTAGGTCACTAGGCTCATGTGGAGGGTTATGCCGGAAATCTACCACCAGAAAGATAGTAGCAACCAATGACAAGACGGATAGTCTGCACCACCTCAATCCCTCGAGCATGTTCAATTGCCATCCTAACGGCAATAAGAAGTATTTTCCGACCACGAGATGCTCCAGGCGACGAAATTCTCATTCCATTTACTGCAAACGAAGCTTTCTTCCTGCCACCAGCTATACCTGATATATACTAGAGACTCACACAGCAGGCCCATGGCGGTCTCGTTTGGCATGTAACTCCTCAATCGGTGCATCGACGCGGTAATCCATCGTATCCCTCAAGTCGCCCAGGAACCAGCAGGCGATACAGGCGACCACTCCAAACGGCGCCCCGATGATGAAGACAACGCGAATCGAGTCGGCAAAGGCCTGCTGTAAAGCACGAGCCCCTTGTGCAACGATGGTGGGACTGATGCCCGGAATTTTGGCAAAAGCCGCGGGACCGTCGCCTTCGCTCAGGGCTAAAATGAAAGCCGGAAGGGAGGAGGCGGGAAGTCCAGCAGCCAACGCCGCCTTTGCGATATATTTGGGCAAGTATTCCTTCAGGCGGGTGTTGAAAGCCGCTGCGTAGATGGCCGAGAAGATGGCACCGGCTACGGCGCGCGAAGAGGTCGTGCAAGCCGTGGCCGTGGCAATCAAGCTATGCGGTGTCGACAATTGAACGCCCGTCACGACAAGAATGAGTGGAGCACCAACGCCGATACCGGCGAGACAAGAGAAGGCGATGGCACTCGCGGACTGGCCTGGTTGGATTGTGGCCAGTCCGATCAAGCCGGCGGTGAGGAAGACAAACCCAATCAGCAAGGGCTCTCGAATGGTCCGGTAGCGAGTACTGATGTATCCCCAGAGAAGCGTGGAGAAGATGGCTGGGATCCAGCATGCCTGTGAGCGAGCGACAATCAGGACGGGATCCGTCGTGAAGAGGATTTGTGAACTGCATCATCGTCAGCAACGTCTTCAGGGGGGGGGTAAACGGAACTGAGCAGCCTTACAGGACGGGGAAGAACAGTCCATAGCCGAAGGTCATGATGGCCTCTACGAATAGCAATGCGACGCAGATGGCGAATGTTCGTCCCTTGTTACGTCCACCACGGAATAGGTCATGGTGCAAGATGCCAGTCTTGGTACCCTTCCACTCATAGACAGCGAAAGCAATGAGCGTAACGAGTCCGATTATCATAGTCGACAGGGTGTTTGCGTCAGTCCAAGTGTATAGACCACCTCCGAGACTCAGGCCCACGATGAAGAGGGTCAATCCAGCAGTGAGGAGGAAGCAGCCTATCAGGTCGATATGGCCCAGCTTATCCCAGAAAGACAGATGATCCAGTCTGGTATGTCGTGTAGGTGGACGGTAGCCCACGCAGAGCGCAATGGTGGTGGCGCCCCAGAGGGCAGCTTGGAACCACTGTTATCATAACGGGTCAGTACTATTGGACAATACTTATAGATCAGGGAATTCTCGACAACGTACATAGAATAACCGCCAACCGGTATGTGTGTTGTGTTTTGTCAGGGCACCGATGGTGAAAGGGCCCACAATAGTCGCAAGGATGGCCGCAATGTTGACCCCGGCTTGCGCCACTAAAAAGGAAGGACTTTTGTCAGAATCTTCCTGTCGCATGCGTGCTTGCAATAAGTTCGTTAGGGTCGTTGCTTACATGGCCGCCATCTGCGTGGCAAGATCTCGCTGGGGACGGCATAAGCTATGGGAACTGATGCGAATCCGACGCCGATCAGGACATTGGCACCGATAAGCCTGTAAATGGTGCTGGAGCCCGGAGCGATGCAAGCCCCAACAAAGGATACGGCGCAGGAACCGACAAGCAATGGCTTGCGGACTTGGAAGGTGTCGGAAGCCGTGGAGAGGAGTGGTCCCACGACTCCTTGCACCAGGGAAAGAGCAACAACCACCCAGGCTTGAGTTTCAGTGTTGTGAAGGTCGGTTCCGATGTAGGTCAGCTGGGGAAGAATTGTCAGTGACGATCGTCTGGGAACTGGGTGGTAGACTTTGTGTGTTTTCCAAAATCACCAGGGTACAGCAGTACTAGTACTTACAACAGCGGATGGCCCTTGCAGAGCCACCACTTGGGTGAAGTTCAACAAGAAAAAGGCCGCGAGTGCGATCCAAGTGCGCGCGTGCAGTTCTGGTTCCAACTCCTGTTCGTCGAAGGTGAGATTTTGACCGGACAGATCAAGATGCTCCGCCTCCTGTAGCTCATACTTGTCATTGTCTTTCGCATTGAGCTCTGTGGCCGGCTGGACCGTAGGATTGTGCACGTCGCTCATGACTAGCAGTGGTGGTTGGTCGTAGAATTCTGATATGAACCAGGTTCGAGATCTCGCGACGTTTGGGCTGTGGAGGAGAGAGGACCACTACTACCTAGTACTTTATAGCACCCAGCCTGAAGAACGTAGAGGCTGTACGGAATTCGACACGACGAAAATGCTGGAGAGAGGGGATAGCATCGCATAGATAACTCCACGTATTGTCTTTTTTGGCATGTCGTTGCTCGGAGCCCCATGGGGACAAAATTGAGCTGGTGAGGTCCACAATGACCTGGCCGCAATGGCCGCTCTCGGTTTATCCGCCGGCATTCAAGAACCCGGCGGCTGTTTGATTGACAATTCGTCCGTCCGAAATCTCGACCGCTGACCAACATCTCCGCGTCAGACGACAGGCCGGGCCGGGAAGGGCAGTATTCGCGGGTCGATTGTAAGTACTTAGATCAATTGTAGATCGGATCAAGTCTCGTCGGTAGGTCATGTTTGGCAAAGTAACGTGACAGACGTCTCATCCAGCAACAGCATGGCTACTAATATCGGTGGCATCGAGGTGTTGTTCAAAGAAGCGAACCGCGATTTTAGCATGCGATGGTGCCAATTTGGCCCGTCGAAAGAGACTCTCCCCAAAGGATGGCAAAAGGCAGAAGGGCGACGGGCGTTGGACGAAGATTTGATCTTTGAGAGAGACATGCGTATCACTCTGCGAGACGGTGTCACCATCTGGGCAGATGTTTTCCGACCGGTCACCTCGGACAATCAGCCCGTCCCGGCCATTTTCGCATGGAGTCCTTATGGAAAACAGGGCAATGGTACGTCTGGCCAGACCTCTTTCTGCTCCTCGGCGCGCGCTAAGCCCTTCCTCCAGGCTTCCAGAGCCTCGATAGGGTCCCCTGGCGGGCCGGAATCCCCAGAGATTGGACCAGTGACCTCGAAAAATTCGAGGGCTTGGATCCGGCGGAATGGTGTCCTCGAGGATATGCGATTGTCAATGTGGATTCTCGTGGAGTCTTCGATTCCGAAGGGGACATGTACATGGTGGGAACTCAAGTGAGCGTGGCCCCCCTGATTTGAACACAACCCGATATGGTCATGACAAGCTGATCTGAACATCGTGCTCCGATCTAGGAGGGCCGCGATGGATATGACGCCGTCGAGTGCATCGCTGCTCAGCAGTGGTGCAACGGAGCCGTGGCTTTTGCTGGCAATTCATACCTTGCTGCCGCTCAGTGGTATGTGGGAGGAGAAGGCTCTTGTTCTGGCTTTCTCCGGCCAACAAGAAGAGCTACTAATTTGTCTTGCAGGTTTATTGCTGCGGAGCGACCTCCTCACTTGAAAGCCATTGCACCATGGGAGGGCTTTGCAAACCAATATCGTGAAATGCTTGGTAGAGGTGGCATTCCAAACCCTGCTTTTGTTGATTACCGTGGCAGCGGCTACTGTGGTGCGACAGATCCATGTTCTCTGGCCCTCTTGTCCAAATTGCTGAAACTTCTTCAAACTATATAGGCAAGAACCGACAGGAAGATACGGGTGCCATGATTCGTCGATATCCGCTTTGGAACCAATACTGGGACGACAAAAGTGCCAAACTCGGCCAGATCGACGTTCCGATCTACGCTGTGGCGAGCTTCTCGACCATGTTACACACCGAAGGCACGATACGAGGGTTCTTATTCTCGTCATCTAAAGACAAATGGTCCGTTGTTTTCGGACTTCGTACGGTCTGACCAGACATTTCTGACTTGAGAGGAATAGGTTGCGGATCATCCACACTCAGGAGTGGCACGATATATACCAGAAAGGGGTGAACGATGACCTGCAAAAGTTCTTCGATCGATACCTTTACGGAAAATCCAGTGGCTGGGAGGCGACGCCCAAAGTACGGCACTGTTTACTCGGGTTCAACCGTGACTGTATTGTGAACAGACCCGAGCCTGTATACCCACCCAGCTACGTTCAGCATCGGACATTCTTCTTGGACTGCCAGACCGCAACTTTGAACGAAGGCCGAGTCCCTGGCGAGGTTTCTTCGGTCGGCTACCAATCCGACTCGTGGGATGACGATGGGGCGCACTTCCACCACAGATTCAGCGCCTACACCGAACTGATCGGGTTTTCCCAAGTCAGATTGTACATGTCTTGCGCCGAAACCGATGACATGGACGTCTACGTCATCCTGCGTAAGCTGGATACAGATGGCCAGCCATTACTGCAGATGAACATTCCCCTCGAGAGTCTCCCGCCAGGGACTACGCCTTCAGATGTGCCAAACCTGAACATTTTCAAATACGTGGGCCCCAATGGCAGACTTCGAGCTTCTCACCGGCGGCTGAGCGCTGACCCGACCCTGTCAAAGGAGCAAAGCTCGATGCTTGCTCCCGCTTTGGCCTGGAGTTCTCACGAAACAGAGGAAAAGATTCCGCCCGGTCAGATCGTTTGTCTTGACATCCCGTTATGGCCGTCTGGCATCATTTTCGAATCTGGGGAGTCCATTCGGCTGGAGATCAAAGGGCATGAGGTGACGCTGCCAGAGTTCCCTGCTTTGGATCGCGTCCCGACAAACCTTAACCGCGGGAAGCATGTCGTCCACTCCGGGCCTGAATACCCATCCTCAATAGTGCTGTCCCTGGCGTCTGGAGACTCTGTGAGATAGGAAATAGGCAGCGTTGTATTGAGCCGTGTGTGGCACCAGAGTCTCCTGTTCAATGCAATGCCAACTGCTGCTTTGACGATTGAAGCGGCAGCTGTTTTGCACCCCAGTTAAGCCAGTCTCATTACACGATTTACCCATGGTACTATAGTACATTCTGATCAAGAGCTCCGGTGACGTTGTCTGTATCCCGGTTACCACTTTTGGTTATGGTCTACTGGTATCCGGCGGGTCTGCCGCCCGCAATTCTAAGCTCGGCTTTGAGATCCCCTTATCATTACTAAGCAGGACTCCAAGATCCAACCCTCTTGCTTGAAAGCATGGGAGCACCACTACCTTCGCTCTGTAGAGTACGGACAATATCAAGACGCCAGCAGCACATCTAAGGCACCCGGGGCCGTCTTCTGAAAAGACCTACCAACACGCTGAGACCATGTCGAAACCTTCAATCCTCTTTTTCCCAGGCTCGTTCGTTCTCGTATCGCTCTACCAGCCGATCTTCGACGCCGTCTCCGAGGCAGGCTATGAGATCAAGGGCATCCATCTGCCCAGCGTGGGCCCAAGCAGCCGGCAAGGCAGAGATGGTCCTGCACCTTCAATGTACGACGATGCGGCCATGGTCGCGCAGGAGGCCGAGAGACTCGCCGACCAGGGCAAAGACGTCATCATCATAGCGCACTCGTACGGTGGTGTTCCGGTCTCCCAAGCCCCCCGGGGACTGGGAAAAGACGAGAGGAAAGCGCAGGGCAAGCCCGGGGGCGTCGTTCGGCTCGCTTACATGACCTGCCTGGTCCCTGCCATTGGAAAATCGGCCATGGACGTGTTAAGCTCGATGCCCGAGTCGAAACCACCCTCCACAAGTATTGATGTAAATGAATATCCTCTTACTCAGGGTCCCCTCCTAACTCCGAAATCGGCTGTGTCTGACATTTTTACTTCTCTCAGGAAAATGGTTGGGCGCTGCAGGAGGATCCGGCAGGGACTGCCAGGCTTATTCTACAGCACTTGTCTCCTGAGGAGGGCGAGGCAATAGTCAGGGATTTTGCAAAGCACTCGGCGACTTGTTTCGTCAACGAACTGACTTACGCTGGCTACAAGGACATTCCAGTGTCGTATCTAGTTTGTGAAGACGATTTGATCGGTTCTCCGGAAATGCAACGAGCCGGAATCGATATGATTGAGCAAGTGAGTGGTCGCAAGGTCGATGTCACAAGCATCAAGTCGGGCCACTGTCCGAACCTGGCCGCGAAAAAGGAGACTATCGACTGGATTCTGAGTGTAGCCAAGAAGGCGCAGGAGAGCTAGAAGCCCGCTTGATGGTTCAATGATTTCTTTAGGTCCGTTCAGCTTTCTGAAGCATACTATACGGCAGTGACACGATCATATGAATGAAGTAAGCGCCGTGCCATTTGCGGAGCATGGGTCATGAACAGCAGAGTCTGTGTAATCCGAGGGATATGTATTACTAGACATCTAATCGAGTGAGCTCCACCTGACAACGGATACACCCACGATGTCGAGATGGTCTGACTGGACGAGCAATCTATCTTTCGATATGTTTCGTCACATTGTCGGTTTGCTCGAACCATTTCTCAAGGCGACCTCTATCGCGCACGCGGAACCCGATCTTGAAAGGTTTTGGCTCAATGGACAACCCTGATGGATTGGCATTGCATTCGAGAGGACCAGTCAAAATCGGTCTTTCGTTCGGTTGCTTGGCCGGCAACACTTCGAGCGCAATGATCATGCGAACGAAGGTGATGTACATCTCCCTGTCCGCCAAGTGCGAGCCAGTACACATGCGCGAGCCAGCTCCAAAGGCAAAGTGTTGCGTGCCCGAGCCCTCTGGAACGTTCAGAAATCGTTCTGGGTTGAAGTCGTTGGGACACTTGAAATGTTCTGGATCATAGTCTGCCGCCCAGGCGTTCTAATCCACGCAAAAGGCCGTCAGCACAATGATGCACACAGCCCGGAGATCTTGATACATCACTTACCATAAGGAATGTAGTACCAGCGGGAATGGTCGCACCTTGCCACACGACGTCTTTGATGCTTACACGTGGCAGAGACATGGGAATGACGGTCCAAAAGCGGAGCACCTCTTTGCAAAATGCTTTCACATACTCGCACTTCTCTTCCTCCAGGCACTTCCTCCATGCATCTCCGCCTGGATACATCCTTTCAATGTCATCGAGTAGCTTCACCTGAAGTGCTGCACCCTGAGGGCCAGACAGGATAGCCACACCGAGTAAGATACAAGCAGGCGTCGTGTCCAACCCCCCTGCAATCATTGTCACGCAGATTGATTTTATTTCCGCTACATTAGATGAAGTCGTTAGCAGATGTTCGAGATGTGCATTGTGGGCAAGTCCTTGCCATGGGTGAGCTTGCAGTCAGGATCTTGAAGGATATTGCCTGTGATGCAAGGTATGTGAGTCCCCATCGCTATTTTATCCTTGAGTTTCTGTAAGAGGTGTTCAAGGTAGACATCTCGCCGGTTTCGAAGGTCGGAAGCTTGGTTCGTTCTTCGGGAGAAAATCCTCAACAACGGAACAAAATCCTGCCAGTTGTTGCTTGTGCTGCGAAGGGTACTGATTCCGCGTTCCACCGTGATGATCTCGCGCAAGAGATCATTGTCCACGGAGCCGTCGATGCGAAATCCATAGCCAAGAGTCAAGCTCAGGTTCAGGGCGAGTCGTTGGAACAACGGGTAAGGGTCGAGGTCGACTTGCGTGTCACTGTTGTCACCAAGCTGTTGCACTAGCTCCTGGATACTGACGTAGGATTCTAGATCGACAAAAGGCATGTAGGATACAACGGCAGGTCTGTTCAATGCAGCGGCAGCGGCCTTCCGTCTTCGCTTGCAAGATTCGTCCCATGGCGAGGTGCCGATGGTGAAGCCTTGCGAGGACGAGAGGACGTTGTGAAATGTGTGTAGCGTAGGCCGAGATATCAGGCTAGATTGATTGTTGATCCAGAGTTGCTTGATGGATTGAAAACTGTTTGCGACAACGAATCGCTGGACTAGATTAACCTCCATCGGCTTGCTTCACCATTTGATGGGCGGGGCTTACCTTGTTTCCGAGCCTGATCTGAAAAACAGGTCCATACTTCTTGGACAATTCTGCCAAACGTCGTGGCTGTTCATCGCCCAGCTGAACAAGGTTTCCCACTATCGGAAGGCCGGGGATGGAGGGCAGGTGTTGAATGAATGGTACATCCGTGCTATCGGACAGCCACAGGATGAGAATGAAGATGACAAATCCACCACAAAGCACCATCCAGCTCGAGACAGAAGTAAGGGTCCCTCCAACTGAAGCTATTGATCGGACCCTGGCTGCTGCACCCAGCAGTGCCTCGGGAGTTTTGGAACCCATGGCTTGCAGGTGTTGAACAGCTTCCGCTCGCTATCTCGACCCCAAGAAGAACTCGAGATCATGAGGCTTTTGAAGAGAATCACAGCTGAGGCAGGACACATGCGGGCCTGCAGCATGGTGGCTTTCGTGAATAAACATGAAGCGCTTCCGGAAGCCCCAGGCACACTTGATTGGAGACGGGACATCCGGCGGGTGTGTCGAAGCTGGTGTGAATTGCGGACGCTGTTGTGGCATTCTCACCTGTCCAGCGACGACGAAAACATGTCGCGTAGAAGGGTTCCGAGCAGCTTATCACGACCAACTTAAGGTGCGGAAAGAATCATACACATTGTGAAGCGTGATACAGCGCTAGGCTTAGCTTGAGATTGGGCCATCAAGTTTCTAACCACGACGGTTTGAGTGCTGGTAAAATTGTTCCGGAGCACTCACCAAACCCGACAGTGTTTGAGTCGTCCTCACCACACCATCCTCGAATGGTAACACAGTCTCCATCCTCCAGGAACGTGCGCTGACTCGTCGAAGATACATCAAAGCTCCGCTTGCCTCCTTCGGAAGCCTCCAGGAAGGAACCCAAGGTTCCAGGTTCGAGGCCACTGATGGTTCCTGACCCTATCAGATCACCTACTTCTAGGGGGCATCCTCCTATTGTGTGATGAGCGATCATTTGAGCAAAGGAATATACGAGATTGCTGCCGTTTGTGCGCGACAAAATAGCCGTTTCACCATCGGATGCTAGAGCGAGTCTCGTCAGTAATGGAGCTGCCGCGAAGAGGCCACCGGCTCAACTCACTTTTCAACTCGACTTCCAGCTTGATGTCATACACGTTGTTCTTGCGCACTTCCCGCAAATATGGATGTAGCTTTGTCTCGTTCAAAATGCCCACCGCATGAAACGGTTCAAGGGCGCCTTTGAGCACAATCCAGGGACTGATGCTTGTTGCAAAAGTCTTCGCATTGAAAGGGCCCAAGGGGACCGCCTCCCAGGCTTGTATGTCCCGAGCTGACCAATCGTTCAGCAACACAAATCCAAAGATATTGCTTTCGGCCTCGTTGACATTGATTGGCTCGCCGAGCTTATTGCCCTTGCACAGCAGTGCACCCAGCTCAAGCTCAATGTCGAGCCGGCGACAGGGTCCAAAACTGGACTCGACCGCACCTGGAGTGCTCAAGAACTGTCCCAGTGGTCGGTGTATGTGCGTGCCTGAAGGAACGACCGATGAAGCTCGTGAATTATAGGCGACTGGAAGTTGAAGATAGTTGGGCTGCAAGGCCTTTGCAGGGTCTCTGAATATGCAACCACAATTGTATGCATGGTTTTTGCCCGCGAAGAAATCGGTATAGCCTCCAATCTTCATGGGCAGGTGCAGTTCGACCTCATCGTTCCGAAAGAGACTCGCGCGTTGGACTTCATTGTTGTCTTTCAAAAGGCCAGGAAATGCGCTTTCTTGGGCGAAAATCTCTTGCAAGTACCGGCGAACCCTGGCATGAGCATCCTGGCCAAGTGCGGCGAAGTCGTTCAGCGTAGGCTGCGAGAAGGTTGCGAGATGGTCAGGAGGGAAATCCTGGAGTTCCGCGAAACCCTGGTGACTGGCAAACTCATGCAGGTCTAAGACGTGGTCTCCTATAGCAACTGCCGCATGCTTCGCGACGGAAGGCGGAGTTGAAATGATTCCAAAGGGTATATTTGCCAGCGAGAAGTGCGACCCTTTCGGTATGCTTAACCAGCTGCCAGACGCCATCCTTCCCATTGCTCTCTCTTAATTTCACGTCGCCATGCGTTAGACTTGAGGGACGATGTCTAGCATCTATGTTGTCGATGAGCCTTGGGTGCCTGCTGCTTGCATCGAATCAGGTATCAGCGGATTTCCCGGCGGATGTTATTGAGGGGCACTCTTCCACGATGGGACATGGAGGAAAGGAGTCCAAGGCTCCTCTAACTGCTTGCGAATGAGGAGATTAACACCTCGGTCAGGCCGGCCCTTGTGAATCTGTGGCTCCTGTACTCCGTATTGCCTCAAGCAATGAATGTTGCAACAAAGCGGAGGTGCCTTTTGTTGAGTCGACGCACAACAAGTACAGTACTTCGCACTCCAGACTCTTGATCATTCAAGATGCCCGTCACAAAATTCGAGATACCGGAGAAATATTCGTACCAGACTGGTTTCCTGGCCAATTTGGAGTGAGTGATGTTAGTTGATAATGATGCAATGGAGCTAACTCTGAGACCAGAACGGAGGCCATTCCAGGAGCATTGCCAATCGGGCAGAATTCTCCTCAAAAATGTCCCTATGGCCTCTATGCAGAGAAGATCTCGGGCACAGCATTCACGGCACCGCGATGGGAGAATCAGCAGACATGGGTGTATCGCATACTTCCATCAGCATCTCACGCTTCATTCAAGGCCTTACCTTCTGACAGCAGACTGGAAGCAAAGTTCAATTACATTCCCGACCAACTCCGCTGGGATCCTTTTGATGTCAACTCCGATGTTGACTGGATCCAAGGCTTGAACATGGTAGCGGGTTCGGGAGATCCTGCTCTCAAGAATGGCGTTGCTTACTATATCTACGGCGCTACCAGGTCAATGGCTGAAAAGACTGCTTTCTATGATGCTGACGGCGACATGCTCGTTGTGCCGCAGCTGGGTGCGCTTGATATCTATTCGGAGATGGGCAGGCTACTCGTTCGTCCGGGCGAGATTTGCGTCTTGCCTCGCGGTATTAGATACCGGGTCGATCTTGTTGACGGCCAGCCCATCAGGGGGTACGTCCTGGAAATCTACAACGGACACTTTCAGCTTCCTGAACTTGGGCCAATAGGCTCGAACTGCTTAGCGAACGCCCGAGATTTCCAGATCCCTGTTGCCGCATACACTCACGATTCTAAATCGACGTGGACAATGTACAACAAATTTCGGGGCGAGCTCTTCTCTGCAAGCCAAACTCACACGCCATTTGATGTCGTTGCTTGGGAAGGGAGATATTACCCTTACAAGTACGATCTGGGTCGCTTCAACACAATCGGTACTATTTCGTACGATCATCCAGACCCATCACTGAATACTGTTCTCACGGCCACCTCCAACGCACATCCCGGGACCGCGATCGCGGATTTTGTCATATTCCCGCCTCGCTGGCTCGTGGCTGAGGACACATTCAGGCCTCCTTCTTACCACCGTAACTGCATGAGCGAGTTCATGGGCCTGATTCAAGGTTCTTATATCGCCAAGGAGGGCGGCAAAGGGGGCTTCCAGGCAGCTGGGGCGAGCCTTCATAACTGCATGAGCAGCCACGGTCCAGATGCTGCAGCGTTTGATAAAGCCTCAAACGAGGAGCTAGTGCCTGTCAAAGCGGGTGTAGGGAGCATGGCATTCATGTTCGAGAGCTGTTACATGGTTGGCATCACGGACTGGGGACTGAGGGAATGCTCCAAACTGCAAGCCCAATATTCCGAGGAAAGTTGGGGAGGACTGCAAGATCATTTCAAGCCGCCTAGCACGACGAATGGGGTGTAACTTACCTAGGTAAGGTAGTTGGGTGCCGAGGGCGCCTCACTAGCCTGATAGAATGCGCCATGTAGCCATCAGATTGTCCACGCTAGAGGGTACCCAGAGGGGATGATGGGGGTCCCGGGGGTGTCTGGCTTATCAATATAAGGGCTGAGTGGAGCAATCAGAACGTTGGGTACTGTAACTTGAGCACTTGTGTTTTAGCTAGCCACAATATCTCTCTCTCTTACTCAACTCTCTCTCCAAAGTACTCTTCCATCCTTACATCCTTACGTCCTTACATCCTCCGTTCTAGCCGCAGTAAATGGCATGGTATCTCTGTTGCTGCCGAGTCAATCGTCCAGAGCCCAGGATACGAGCGATCCGCCTCCCGTACTCACGCTCTGAGGTTAATGGACTCAAGGATGCGAAAAGCCGGGAGACCAAAACGGCCCAGAGCACTTCAGGCATGCGAAGTGTGCCGCATCCGCAAAAACCGCTGTAGCGAAGACCGACCATGCACTTATTGCGTTGGTAAGCTCTGTGTGGTATCTGCACCGCTTCATGTGGCTTACTCAATCGAGCAGAGCATGATCTAGAGTGCACTTACTCGCGCAGTCACCGCGACAAAAGACAAAGACCACCGCAAGTGCACCTTCCTCGAGATATTTGCCCCACTGACCTTCCTGCGAAGGCCAGTCTCACAGGACGGACAACAAACCACAGGCGTAGACACTCCACGCCTTGTTCGAGAGCCCATAACGGGCACTGCTGAGAGCGGCATCGACTCCTGGCCCAATAACGTCAACCAATCGATAACCCACGATGGAAGCCCTCTTCAACAGTCACGGCTCATTGTCGCTGGTCCAGATCGACAGCAAGACGCGGCATTTGCTCCATCTACCATGGATGAGAACAGCTGCACCCCATCTACGATCACATCTCGTAAGGCGGCGTCTGATGTGATGGACACCAATCTACACACAAGTAACCTGGAATTCTACGGGTCGTCCTCATCTGTCGCATTCATCCGCCACCTCGAAACTTTGTCGAATCGTCAAACCACGGGTCCTGCAGATGAACAACCCGAACGATCACTGGCTTCACTTTTGCACAACACCGAGTTCCAGCCGGACACTTCCCAGAGCACGCCTGCAACACGAGAAGTCGCCCCAAATCCCGAGCGCTTTCAATTCCGCGTAGCAAGGCGATTCCTGGATGCCTACTTCTCCAATATTCACCATATCCAGCCTTTGTTTGAAGAAGACGACTTTCTCGCTCGTTGCGAAGATCTGTGGTTCAACAGACCAGCGAAGCAACCTTTGTCCTTTATCGCTCTTTACTATGCTACGTTGAGTCTAGGCAGCCTCGTCATGACGTTCGAAGACCCGAAGCTGTTTGGGGCAGATCGGTTCACATGGAGTCGCAAACTGTTCAACGAAGCTTCTGCTATATTGACACGCCTGGGCACGGCAACGGACGTGGAGATGGTCCAATGTTTCTATATGATGGTAAGCCGTTCCAGAAACCGCACTGGCTCGGAGCACTGACGATGTTTGGCTGAAGAGCAAAATATGTCAGCACGAGCTCAATCCTCACGGTATGCCGATTTGGACTTGCCATTGTTGTCCTCGCTCACACCTTACCTAGTTGCATACCTATATTCCGGCCAAGCCGCAAGGACCGCATTGGCGATTGGTCTCAATCGAATACCCATCAGTCCAGATACAGCTGATCCGAGGGCTTCCAAGGCAGCTTCAAAAACGTGGTGGTAGGATACCCTGAATCTTTGCTTCTCTTATGACGAGTTTACTAAGCTTTGATAGGGCTGTTTACTGCCTTGATATGTATGTTGAACCAGACTCCAGGAAGGGCAGCACTGAGAATCGTATAGACAGACCAGCTTTGCCCTGGGAAGGCCCGACAGCCTTGGACCAGACCAATACCATACACAGTGTCTTCCCACGACAATTTCTGGAGAGGCAGTCTCGAGTCCTCATGTCCTACAGATTGTTCCATGCATGGTTGACCTGTCACGGATCATGCGGAAAGTGGCCCTCGATTTGTACACCGTGCCGTGCGAAATGGAACAAAAGCTCCACCGAGCAAACGCGCTCGACGCTGACCTGGAATATTGGCTCGAACAAGTCCCCTTGCATCTTCGGTCCGAGCACCAAAGTCGCTCGAACCATCCCTTGAAATCAAATCGCTCCCCCAGCTATATCAAGAAACAGTCAGTCGTGCTACGACTTCGTAAGCATTGGACACAACTCACTTCCGATCATCCGTTCTGACTATGCTCCAGGCTACCTCAACCTTCGCATGATAATCCATGCCGTGTTTATGACCCATACGGAAATCAGGCCAGACGAGGCCAGATTGATTCGAGACCGGCAGTGCCGGTGTCTGCAGACTGCAGAAAGTACGATTGATTTAATGTATGAAACATTTCGGACCGACGAATTCTTCCAGACATGGTACGCCCTCTACCTCACTGGATGCCCCTATAAAGGAATCAATGCCTTGCCTTTTAAAGCCAGAAACTGACCCTTGTTGAACCTTCCAGGTGGTATAACTCGACGTACACCTTGTTTGCCGTCAGCATACTGCTCACCGCGATCTTTCACCAGCTTGCGAGAACCCAACAAGCACTCGAAGAACTCTTTGCCCACATTGACCGAGCGATCGTAGTACTCCAAGCCATGGATGAGTGTCTGGTTGCCAGAAATGCGACTGCCATCATCAAGCGAACACTCGCTCGAGCTAGGAAAGTACCCCAGCCGGCCTTGGATGGACGGCAGCCATCGTCGTCCCACGTTGCTGACCTCAGTGGCGCGCTACATCCTGCCACTGACTTGGAACAACAAACAGAATTTGATACTACCCTATTACAGGCTCATGGGATGGACGACGATCTGGGTGAGACTGTGGACGATCTTGACTGGCTCAATGCATATCCTTTCGACGACGGCCAGCAGTCTCTGTTCTGGACAGAGTGGGCTCACGAGCTTAACACTCTCGGCACATAAAAGTATAGCATTGTACATACTAGTATCCTCAGGTTCTCATGCATCTCCAAGACATACTGGTTCTGCTTACCTGTAGCGAATACGCTGTCACTCCTGTTGCTCACGCCACTATCAATTGTCCTTGCTGCTGTTTGTCGTCGAATTCCACCCTAGCGCCAGATTACACGATTTTTCCACGATACCGTAGTAGTATCCTTGAACGTCGAACCCTGAGAGGCCTGTAAGCTCTTATGTACAGGGATAACTGGCGGAAGGCATCTGGCTGCTGGACTGCCTACTATAGGCTCTTCTTCATTTGATCTGGCTAGCAACCTGGCGATACTTTGAAGCAGCAAGGTAGACACGACTCCATTGTTTTGGCCGACGTACCATCACATGTATGAAATGAGAGCGCGCACAAATGAATATCGCACCTCGAGACCCACAACAGAGGTGACGGATAGAGGGACAGCTGACTTAGAGAGGGAGAAAGCCGTAGGTCCTTCGCCTTTCCTCCGCCGTGCTGTGCGGCCATGTCGCTGGTTGAATTAGGCACAATAGCGAGTAGGGACTCCCGAGAGTGCCCCCGTGAACCATCCTTTTCGCCGCCTCGACCGTGTGCGTCTCTCATCCGCAAGTGGACTGGTCCCCATCCCAGTGGTTGCAGCTAAAAGTTGAGAAGAGAACTTTGAATTCGACCCCAAAAAGGCCTGGGCCCAGTCTTAACCGTTTTGACAATGCCTTGTTGTGCCAACGCCGAAATCAGATCCTGAATCATAAAATCACATCCTCGCGCGGCCATGATGTCCATGCCCCGCGGCACCATCTCGTCTTTCAAGGTCGAATTCGAGAACACTGGCGATGCGCCCATCGCCATGGCGAAGTCAGGAAGGCCTGCCACCGAAGCCAGAAGAGCTGGCGACACCGTGACAGCGTCTGACGATTCACTGGTCAGCGCCTTGAGATTCTCCTGTGCCTCTCGACAGGCCGTGGTAATAGGACCATCGATAGTCGGATGTTTTGAAGTCAAACAGCCAAAACTCAAACCTGGTTGGCGATGAGCTTAAGCTTCTGTCCAGACATAAGGTAGCTAGAAGAATTGGCAATCTCAAGCAAACAGGTATAGGCATGCAAGATACTCCGTATGGTGTAGTAACACATGGTGCATATTTCGCGAGGCTCGCTGAATCCAGGGTCCTCACACGTGCTCTCCAAGCTATCTGAAAGAGGCAGGTTCGGCGAGAGGCCAATACCGCCAAGTGTAGCGTTTCCCCACACTTTGTATGCGCATTCAGTCCTCAACACGAGAGGCCTTGTCTGAGCCGCAACGAATCCTTCTAGATAGGTACGGATCTGGGAATTCCATACCAAAGAGTCCAGTCTACACTTCATCTCAATATGTCGCACGCTCGTATAGAAGAGGTTTCCGATTCAGATCCCGACATTGACGACCCCTCCGACTTTCTCCCACAATCCGACGATGTGATAATTCGCGCCGCAGATCAACCTTCTCGATCTTCGTCCTCGTCCTCGTCCTCTTCCTCGAAACCGTCATCATCGCTACCAGCGCCTCCAGGCCCTAACCCTACCCTTTTCCGCCCTCCTCCTCCGACACAGGCCCAGCAACCCGACCGAGAAGCCATCAAGACCTACCAATGCCTCTACCCAGTCTACTTCGACAGCACGCGGACCAAAGCGCAAGGCCGTCGCGTCAGTTCCAAGCTGGCAGTGCCGAACCCTCTCGCATTCAACCTGCTCATGGCCGCCAGAGCCACACTCGGTGACGGCAGCGTGCATTTCGCCCTGGAGCCGGACAAGACACATCCCAAGGACTGGGCGAACCCGGGCCGAATAAGAATCCAGCTGTTCGATCGAGAGACACATAAGCCGCTCCATCCGCAAATCAAGAACAAATCACACCTGTACAGCTTGATTGGACGCTGGCTGAAAGACCACCCGACGTCAAAGGACGATCCCTTACAGCTGCGGATTCAAGGTCTACCCATACCCGAAAACTTTGGCAAAGAGGAGATCCCGAAACCGAGAGGCTGGAAGATGGGCTCGATACTGCCGGTGCATTCTCCTGCGGTCAGTGGAGGTGGGGTCCGGGACGATTTCTTCAAGGAGGCCATGGAAGAAATCAGGCAGGCACAAAGTTCGGGCCAGTTACCGGCTGGTATGCCTGGTGGCGGCGGCGGCGGGGGTGGTGGAATGCCCGACATGAGCGCACTACAGAGCATGATGAGTAGCATGGGCGGAATGGGCGGAATGGGTGGAATGGGTGGTATGCCCGGGCTTGGTGGAGGGGATATGGGCGGCGAGTCTAGCGGTGCTGGAAGAAAGAAGAAGGACAAGAGAAAAGGCTGATCTGTGCGACCAAGCCATTGCGTTATATTTATGTTGAGGGCCTTGCCTGTGTGTTCTCTGCAATGGGCAAAGGCAAAGATCTCATGAGCCATGGCACTTGGCGCTATTGCAAGCTACGTCGATGTTTTCAAAGGCAAAGCATCAGCCCAAGTAGACTGGGAAGATGAAAACTTGCATAACTACCACGATCTACCTTCGCAATCACCGTGCCAAAGCTAGTAGCGCTCATCTCGGACTAAAATGTGCTTGCTTCGATCATCTTTTCTGTGATGAGGCACGATCGAGATAGAAATTATGATTGAAAAGAGAAAAGAAAGTCGTTTGTTTTAAGGTCTCTGGCGAGCCAACGCAAGCCATGTGTTTTTTTGTATTTTGTGTACTGTGTACGTTTTGCATGATTCGACGACGTTGCAAGATCATATTCATGTCCCACGTTCCATGTTCCTTGTGCTGCATGGTTCATGATGGAACTTCGCCCTAATATGGACGCAGACATATAATCAAATGAAATCATATCAAATAGAAGAGAGATCCAGGAACGCCCCAAATATCATTACTTCCTCCTCATACTGCCAAAGCCCAGTGGAGATTCCCCAGGTGGCTGTCTCGCTTGCTTGTTTGGTCTGTCGTTTAGTCAACGTTGATCTTGACGTACTCGCCTTCATCCTCCGACCCGTCTTTCTCCCAATCACTCATCTCCGCATCCTCGGCTCGACCATGGTTGCTTGTATCTTCAGCTTCATACCGCGGAAGAGTGTCGACCGTGGCATTCGGGTGTTCGTAGTCGAGGGTCGTCGAGCGTTCCCTTTCTCGTTCTGCTTCTGCCTCTTTCTGTTTGCCCTTGGAAGCACTGCTCATGGAAGCCTTGGCTGGATATGGCTGAGCCGGAACAGCAGCAGCTAGGGGTGCATCTTCTTCCATGTGTTCGTCTTCTCCCTGTTCTTCCGCATCGAACAAGAGATCCCTTTCGTTTTGGTACACTTCTTCTGGTCTCTCGACTGGGATTTCAGGTGACGACGAGACGTACACTGACTTGCGTTCGAAGGTCTTTTCAAGCTTGGGCACCTGCACAACGAGGACGCCATCTACCATCTTGGCTGTGATACCTTGGACGTCAACACCAGCAGGCTCCGTCTGAGTTCCAAGACGGATGTTCTTCTCGAAAACACCAGTCTCGCGTTTTCTTCCATCAACGACCAAGCGTGTCATCATTTCTTCGTCGACACCCGGTCGGTGGACGACACCTGCAATGCGAAGGACCGAATGCTCGCCGTCCCATTCCACGCCGACGTCGGATTTCTTTGCGCCTGGCAGGGAGAGATGGATTGTGTAATGCGACGCGGTGTCGAAAATGTCGGCTCTTGGCTCGAAGTCGGTGTCATTGGCACGGGGAGCCTTGAAGCCCAACCCTTCAGCAGCGGAAGAAAGATCAACACCAATACGTTCTCCCAGGTTGTTCAAGAAATTGCCCAGGTCAAACCCGCCTCGGCCATGTCCAGGACCGAATGGACCTTGTCTATGTCCAAACGGTCCGCCATGAGGTGGTGATCTTGAATGAGGACCGTGGGCGCCGTGGTGACCCCCGCGTCCGCGAGGGCATCCTCCACGGCCACGCGGGCCACCCAAGTGGCCGGGACCATGACCCTCCGGACCTTCAAATCCAGGCGGTGGGCCGTGGCGTCCAAAGAAAGGTCCTCCACGGCCAGCGAACATGAATGGCGGTGGGCCAAATGGAGGTCCACCTCTCCAAGGACCGGAACGGTCAGCGTGGCTGCGCCACCATTTACCGCCGCGATGGCCTTTGTCGCTCTCGCTGGAGCTGGAGCTGGAGCTGGAAGAAGAGCTTGGGCTTCTGCGTCGGCCCTTGCCATGATGGTGGCGATGGCCATGGCGACCTTTTCCGTGACGGCCGTGCTTGCTGTCCTTGTCCTCGACGTTGTCTGCATCAAAAGCATTTGCGAAACGACCACGGCCACGGAACGCCATGTTGAAGTCTGTCTCCCTACTACCTTGGGGATGGACGGTAGAAGGATCGACTTCGGGAGGGTCTTCAACGTTCTTGTCGGGGTGCTTGCCTTTGGCTTTTTCACTGGCCCCGTTGGCAGCAGCGCCTGCGGTTGCTTGTGTTTGAGTTTGCTCTGTTCCTGAGCGGGCTGAGTTCTGTGGTGCGTGGGGAGGTACGGGTCGTTGATTTTGTGCAAAGAATGGATGATGTTCCATGCCAGCGACGAAATCCCAGAAGGGATTTGGTGGTGGATTGAGATAATAGATTGGAGGCATGTCTGTGTTCACTTACTGATTGATGCAAGGAAGTAGAGATGAAGATTTGATGGAGGAAGAACAAGAGGCTACGTTCAAGCCACAGCACAAGATGTAGATCTTATAGCATTGAACCCCGCGTCCAGGCAAACACGTTTCGTAGCATGACGGCGGCCCAAGGCACGAATCAGCTTACGCAGGGATTCGGCTCGAAGGTGCTCGAAGCTCAAGATGCCACACTACTTTGCGCATCTGATAACAGGATTGGATCGCGAATCAAGGCCAGACTTGAGCCACGCGGCCCAGGCCCATGCAATTGGTGACGATTGTTGTCGTTTGATTCTGGATGCCTGCGTGGGAGGCGAAAATGGTGACAGCTGCTGCCTACCTGCTCGGCCCTATTGTGAACGTCCGGACCGAGATCACGTGTGGCCTTGAGAGCGAGATAGCAGATGCAAGCAAGGCTGGGCTATCGAAGGGGGCCTCGGGGGCCAACCGACGAGAGCTCTACGGGGCCCCCCCGGGCCGAACTCTGGACCGCACTCGTTCCATTAAGCATCCGTCTTGTCATATACTGTGATGTGTGCCGTCTCGGCCAAAAAGCTCGCCATGTCACAGACATCTCAAATATCCAGAAGAGAAAAAAACAATCCTGATCAGTGTAAAGGAGTTTAGGACATTTATGCTAACTAGTAAATACCCATTACTACTCGTACGAAGTACAGACTACTACGTAGTACTCCTGCCAGCACGATTCAGGCGCGTCGCTCAGGTGCCCGTTCGGAGTAGTCACTCCTCTGTTCACCTTACCTTACCTCACAATTTTCAAAACCCCACCAACCTCCGCCCTCTTTTCTCCCGGACCAAAAATTCTCCCGGACCACAAAAACAATGACACATCGCAAGGACGGTTTGAATGATCAGAGGGGGATTCGAACCCCCGCGGCTGTTAACTGTTAGAATTACGGACTATCTCAGGGCTCGGATGGCTAATTACTTTTACCCACAAGTAGGCTTCCAAACTCAGAAGCTGGGCTTCAGGTGTACCTGAAACTTGCGCCATAACCACTCGGCCATCTGACCCTATGAAACTCGATTCATTTAGGTTATTTCGAGCACCATTTATATCTCAAAATTCTCAATGTTAAGATATATAGCACTACTTATTGGGGCTTTATAGTTATTACGTTAAAGTTTAGATCTTAATAACTCTAAACGCTTACTACTTACTATTCTAGTATCTAGTATCCCATTAATAGAGGTTATCTCCTAAGGCTATTACTAGTATTAAAGTACCTTACGCGATATCTAAAGTTTTGATTTAGTGAGAAGAGTAAGCTAAAGCTCAACGATCGTAGACTTAAAATAACCAGAATTTTAAATGTTCTCGTTATAATTTATACCCTAATTTTATAGTAGTATTTAAGTCTTAATATAATACTACTATTTAAGAAGTTTATTCTTTATATATATATTTATTCGTCTCTTAAATATTGTGTTAGTAATACTTAGATAAAGTTAGACTTTTTTAGTTAAATTAATCTTAAGTATATTATAATATATTATTAATCCCGGGAGATCGAGTCAAGTCCTACGGCCGGGACACGTCCCGATCGCTGGTTTGTCTTAGTCGTTTCGGTGATCGTCTTGGACTCTTGGTCTAAGTAGAAAGAATATATCGTGTTCCTTAGTGTGTTATTATTATAGTGTATTATAGTACTTTATAATAAGTAGTTACCTATTTTAATTATTTTTTTATCTAGACCTCGCCTTAAATAGAGGGCCCCTTCTATTATATAGTAAGATAGCGTAGTTAAGTAGTATAGAAGAGGGATTTAGAGTAGATACTAGTTAGAGTCTATACTAATCAAAACTATACAATACTACGGCGGACGCTATTGCGGAACCTAGAAGAAACCGCCACCGTCTAGCGCCTTGGCACGTAGAGAGGTATTCTACCCTACGCTCTCTCCTCTCTTTCTAGAAAACACCAATCAATTACATTTCATGACCTCTTCTTATTGTTTCGCTACATTCTGCCCTGCGCTCTACGCTCTCTCTCTTAGACAAGCACTAATTGATTACATTTTCAGTTCTTGCTGTTTCGCTACAGACGCGTCGATACCGTTCAGCTCTTTACTAGTATGTTATAACGCAACGCATAGAAATAGAGACGGGTATGTACACAGGTATTCTTGCTAAGTAAGTATACTAGAGGTCTCAATCCGTTCATTGCCCATGGTAGTGTGTATACTTAGATATTATCTACCTATCTACTATCTTCATATGAATGCGTAGGCCAACCGAGTTACATATCTAACTCTTGACGGGTCGAGATCCTGGCACGTTTCGCCAGTGGTAGTATGGTTTCGACTCCCACTTTCCTAGCTTCAGTGATCGCCTTGACTGAAGCCGCACGCTCCTTCTTGTCATTCCCAGAGATCGAAAAACCGAAGTGCCTTTGGCAGTATAATAGAAACCCAGCCCGATTCCTAGGAGAATGGCAATCGTCATGTTGCACCTCATGTAGCTGTACCGTACTGTCGTTTCGCAATTTCTTGAGTCGACTCTGGCCGTTTTTCATTGAGGAAACGTACGGAGGCACTAAATGGCACCTCTCGCATAAGAGACTGCCAATGAAGTCTTCTTCGAAAAACCACTGAAGGGCCTTCGTCACAGTACACCCTGAGTTCTCACACGCGAAGACGTGGGTTTGTGAGTAGTGGATTCCGCGAACAGGTAGTATGATGGAGTGCGGTTTCCACATAAGGTAGCATCGTTTACACAGACACTCGTTCAATTCGGGAACCAAGGTTTTCCGGTCTTTGACTCCTTTCAGAGGAAACGGCTCGTCGCACCAGTAGCAGCCTTCTGTTTCTGCTTGCTTACGTTTAGTATCCTTATCGATCAGTTCCTGGCTTCTGTGCTCTTGCATGATTTTCCAATAGGCGTAGCATGCAGTGCAGATATACAGCGGTGCATCAAAATCCAACGTATCAGTACCTTCTGTTCGTAAAAAGAACCAGGTCGGTGTCTGCGTTGTTGGACAGTTTGCAACAGGATTCGCGCATTGTCGGATGGTGGTCAGGCATGTCTGAAATCGAGTATCGCGCTTACAGCCTTGCCGAACGGCAAGACATCGGTTAATGTACTCAACTCGTTCGAAAGTTCTCACACCCATTCGACGCCGGACCATTTTCACCCATTCTGGAGTTCCTTGAGGAAGGTTTTTCAGCGTACCGTTAGCTTTGACCTCGACATCAAAACCCACAAGAGTGATCAGAAAGGATTCCAAGATAATGCAATAAACCCGATGATACTCAGACAAGTCGCGGCAATCAGCGACCTTACGGAAATTCGGCTTTTGACCTTTCTTTTGTGCTTCGTCTAGTTTCCGCTCGTGCCCGAACCGTGGATTGCTCGTTTTTGGAAAGTAGGAAATCAGTCTTCCAATCAAGCCGGATGATGTTGCAGATGATTCACAGCCGAAAGCTGTGGCAGAACTACTGTACCACGCTTCGACAAGCCCGGAGACTGGGTTCAGGAGCAAATCGAAATAGCAACCCCAATAAGTGTCCTTCTTCGATATACGTGGTAGCTTCAGCAGGTCTTCGGGCTCGAAATCCGGGTCTGCAAGTAGGTATTGTGCTGGTTCCGTGACTGCTTTGCAAATGTAATCAATGATAGTAGTACTGTTGGCAGACCAGAGAAAGAACCCGACGAAGAAAGACACCGGGGCAGTCTGCCATAGGAAATCAAATCGCCAGGGATTCTTCTCCCGAAACCACTGGAAGAGGCAGTCCAACCAGATGGTAACCATCTCGCGAAACCGCTCCTTACGAGTTTCAAGTATACCTATCAATGTTAGCTAGTAAACCCTCTTTTGACCTTATTAGTCCTTGCCTAGATCCATGTGCACAGTACCCTCATCTGGTTCGTCTGTGAGACACTCAGAAGGGATGCGTGACCAAATTGGAGCGTTGGGACCGGGTATGACTGAATAGAAGGCTGAAACCGGGGTGCTTGTTTCGAGGGCCAACTTTATCGCAGTTGGGGCTTCATGGAGGGAGGCAGGTTCTTCATGATCATAACCAGCATCATACAGCTGTTCGACTGCATCGAAGAACTCCTCATCGTCGCCGGTAAGCTCGCCCTTGATAGCTCGTTCTTCCAATCCCTTTAGAATCTCGGGAGGCTGTTTGCCCCGGAAGCTTGCTGGTAGCATGACCTGGATCTGGAAACCGAACACGTACAATTCAAATGAGGCGGAAATCTCAAAGCAAAAACGGAATCAACATGTACTGAAGGGCAACGTTATAAGCATGTGTAGGAAACGCCGATCGATTCTTGACGAGAGGTCAAATGTTCAGAGAACACAACGTAGCGGTACACAGGAAACGAAAGAAAGGAAACGAGAAAAGAAGGAAACGAGAAAGAAGAAAATTGACCCTGCTACTTCGCTATAAGACCAGCGCAACGCAACTTCCTCATCCGCCAAAGTAGTTCAACACATCCTGAGGCAGGTACTCAAGCCAGGGTATCATATCACCACCAGGAAAGTTGAAATTCAATTGCTGTCCACTCATGTCGATATCCTGCGTCTCAATGAACATGTTGTTGAAGTTCTGACCCTGGTTGTCAAAGTATTGCTGCTGCTGCATATTTGCCATGATAGCTGGCTGCTGAGGGTAGCCAAAGGCATTTGGCGTCTGGCCTGCACCGGCGGCAGACGGATTCGAAACATTCCTAGTGTAGGGAGAGTGCAGACCGAGCAGTAAATCCGCCTCGGCAGTGGAAACAGGATCATACGGCAGTGGAGACATTTTGTTTCTTGTGGCTGGCATAGATGGCTGGTACTGGCCCGACTGGCCAAAAGCAGGGGAGAATTGTTGAAGATTAGGTAGAGTGGTATCTTGGCTCGGCACATCCTGTTGGCCTTCGTTTGGCAGGATCCGCGTGGCCGACGTCTGCTGTGTGCTCGATTTCATCGTAGAAAGGATGTCCTGATCGTGTTCGCCACCTGTATTAGGATACAGGAAGCTGAGATTCGGCGCCGGGGAGTTGGCGGTTCCTGTCAGTGACCAGCCGATTGCGTGACTCAAGTCCATTTTGGGAGAAAGAGCCATGTGTTTGCGCAGAGCATTACTATAGGCTCCCAATGAAGCTGCAAGCGAAGTACTTCGCCGCCATCCAGGCGTCGTGAAAGACGGTTCAGTCGAGGGCATATCGCCGTCCACGTCTTCCGCCGTGAAAAGAAGGGGATCCATCAAACCTCTGGCCTTTTGGTCCAACGCGGTCAGGATATAGCGACATCCGGCCCAGTAGGAATCCAAGGTCTTCAGAGCCTTGTAGCAACGCTGATAATTCTGGTTTGCCGCAGTTGCTAGCAGGGTGTGCCTTGCGGAAACAGCTCGGTGTTCAGAATGATCACCTTCGTGCTTGACCCGTGGCAGGAACCCATTTGCGGGTGGCGATGCTGCCCGGGAGGGAGGTTGTGAGTTATGCGCAGCCGCCTCTGCGAGAAAGGCGCACGCAGCAACGTACATTGGTTGACTCGTGAAAGGATTGCCGATGAAGCTCTTGACATCGATGAGTTCTGCGAAGGCGAGTATGTCCGCGATTGTCTTCGCTGAAGACATAGACAATTCTCTACTGTCAGGAAAGAGTTGCTGAATGCGTCCTTCGAAAGAATGCAACAGTGTTGGTTGATGAACCAGTACAATCAATGTATGAAACCAGAAATGTAGCAAAATGAAATTCGTGCCATGGCCAGCCTTGACATAGTGTTGAAAATTCGTCGCATTGAAGTGCAACTTTGGTGACAGACGTTGGTAAATGCCTGTTCCAGTGAGTTGGGCGAATTCGAAACAGTTGTGTCACCTACCTGTAAGATCTCTTTCCATGCTGGCCAAACGCTTCAGTACTTCTGGCGTTACTTGACTCACCTCCTTGATATTGTTAAGCACATCGGCAACCCTTCCATACATGTGAACGATCTGGATCATGGCTGGAAACGGATCAGGAAAACCTTCAATCATTGACTCATCGGACCGGTGAGGAAAGGATATTTCAATGTCTTTGTCTCGCAAAGTGACAGGGCGGCCGACGCCGGAGGACACAGCCCGGTCAAGGAAGAATATTGCCCAGAAGGTATCAATCCGCTCCCGCTCGCTCGCGCGCCTATCATCGAGCTGCGCGGAGTCTTTGTGAGAGAGATTCTGCGACAGCAGTTGATGTTGCTCGAGCCTCCTCTCTTCCTCAGCTTTGCCTTCTTGACCGTGTTTTGCCGTTTTGGGTGTTGGTCCGATTCGTCCTTCCAGCTGCAAGCCCTCAAGTTTCTGGATACCAAGATCTTGCGCCATTCTTATTGCAGTGCCTAGGTACATCCATAGCCCGCTGTCGTGATCTGTACCAAACTCCTCATAAGCTAGCAGCAAGCAAGCTTGAGCGACTGCCATAGATGGGCACGAGAAGGTGTCAACGACAGCGGCCGTGGCTCTTTGAGCAAACGGGTGGCCGCGAAAAGCTCTTCTCACATTGTTTTCGGCGTCCAGAGGGAGGGAGGTGTCGTTCGATTGGCAAAGCAGAGGACTGGGGGAGAATCGAGCAGCCACAGCACAAACAGCATCGACCAAGATAGCATCCACCTTCTTGTCTTCCAAGTCTTTCAGAAACCTCTCTCGCTGAAGGAAGGGATAGTTGCAGCCCAAATGAGAGAAGAATGTCTCACAAAGATGAGTTACCAACGGAGCATTTGGTTCAGGGTCCGTAGCATCATAGAATGGGATCTCCACAGGCGCTCTCTCCTGACCGACCGCTGAATTCGAGTCTCCCTGCTGTCCAGATGTCGGCGAATCTCCAGACACAGACGGCAAGCTTCGTCGGTGGTCTTTTACCTGGACGACCATCTGCTTGAACCCAGGTACAATGGCGGTTGGGCCAAAGTAGCGAAAGTATGGTACTCGATTTCTCGACGACGTCGAGCTGGTTCCCGTGTGACTGCTTCCCGGGCTCTTGATTTCACCAGTGTCGACCCTTTCTGCCGCTCCTATCACCGGAATGTTGCGCGCAGAAGAAAGATCCCTTGCGCTCCGGTGCGCGTAAATTGCAGATTCTACATCCCTTAACGGCTTCTGGGGGGTTGAAGACCATGACGCGACTTCCTCTTCCCCATCATGTTGAGTCTTCTCACCTTCTGAATGGCCTGAGCGATGATCTGCATAGCCTGAACAGTCGTGCCCGTTCTCGGTACACGTTTTGCATTCCGGGCGCTCGCCCGAGCAGCGTGTCTTCCTCTTGCGACATGTCAAACAAGCAGCGTTTATGCGCCTTCTCTTGGTGTACGGTTGGCCATCGGTCGAGACGAACCGGATCTGACGAGGTGGTGGGAGGAAGCTTCTGGAGCTCGTGTGTGACGTGGGCAGGTCGGCGTTTGGGGTGTTGCTGAAGCTCATGCTTCGCGGCAAGGGCTTACGGTGCTGGCTCTGTGCCGTAACATGGTAATCGACCCGTTACGCGAGAGTGTTTCTGCGCGGGTGATGGAAAACAAGCAGGCGGATCTCGAGACACCCACCGCAACGACGGTCTTTGGGCGAGCAGATCAGCGAAGAGAGGACCAGGTCGGCGTATCTGATGTGTGACCATGCGCAATGCTTGATCTGATCTGCAGGAAAATGAATATCTTCTCATGCACCATCGACACCTGGAAAAGGAGAGAAGCTGTGTCACTCACAATCTGCGGGGTTCAGGCCTCACCAGCCATACGCCATTACCTAAGGTAAGGTACTTGTAGTAGTTACCGTAGGCATAGGTAAGGCTTGGATGGCCCTCTTAGGGGTGCTCGTAGGCCTCACCAGCCTGATCTGCGGTCTAACTCGTGGTCCCGGGGGTGGTCTCCCGCCTGGGGAAATCAGGAGAGCCGCCATCACGCCACCTCGTAACCGGCTTCTTGGGGTTAGGTCCGCCGGGAAGACCCATATCAACAGGCACCAACCGCATACACCTGCCTCGCTTAGCTTTTCGAGAACACAGCACGCAACACAAAAGGTGATCTACTGTGTATTTACTACGGAGTACTCTTTGACCGTTTCTATTCAAGCTTGCTACATCTAACAACGCAAACAGGGCACTATTGTCCGTCTACCTTGGGCTTGATCAGACCATCGTTCAGAATGCCCTTCTTCTGCTCCTCTTTCAACACCGGCCTAGGGATCTCAAATCCTTCCAACACCCTTGCGTAAGTGATTCCTCCCAGCCTGGCAATCGGTCTCAACACTTCCGGTGAAATCAGACTCCGATCCTCATTGATCGCATCCTCCCTGACCCAGAAATGCACCCCTTCAATAACTGCCAGCACACCCGTCTTCTTCCCGGGCGTCGTCCTACTCTCAAACTCCTGCGTATTCAACAACTTGCCCTCGACGCTAAACACGGCTTCTTTTACTCTTGAAGCCGCCACGACAGCACTATCCGCAGGGGTCAAGCCTGAGACCGACCACTCCGACTCTCCGTATGGCAGGTCCATGCTACACGCATTGGCCGCCTCAAGGTAGTGCTCGCTAATGATGTTGATCACACACTCGCCCGTGTCGACCAGGTTCTTCAGTGTGTCCTTCGCGTTGTCAAACCCGCCACTGAATCCGACGCCAAAGATTGGAGGGTCGTGGTTGAACACCTGCGTGTAACTGAACGGTGCGAGGTTCGTGGACGAGCCATCCTTGGACCTGGTTGACAGAAAGCCAATTGGACGCGGGATGATGCCGGATATGAGCAGTTTGTAGTTCAATACCGGCGCGCGCCCTTCAGCATTCGGATCGATTGAGATATGATCTTTCGACGAGCCTGACTTGTCGGATGCGCCATCACCATACTTCCAGTTGGGATTGCGCGTCTTGGTATAGTGCCATTGACGGTCTTCTTCCCAATCAGGCCGCGATGCTTGAACCTTGGAAAAGTCGCCGTGAGGATTGCGTTTGACTGTGGATTCGGCATCGTGTTTCTCCTGGGCCTCTTGAGGCTTGGACTCCTTGGACGACATTGTCTTTGCTCCGAGTCTCGATGTGGTTCGGGCGAGTGGCTTCAGACACCGCGACGTGAGCGTGGAACAGAGTGTTCTTCGCCACACGCTTTTCATATACTATTGTCGCTGTAAATGGTAGGTCTCCTCAAGAAGATTTGCTTGGTAAGGATATCGGTCAAAAGGAGCCTCGTCCAGCCTTTCCGCCAGTCAATAGCTCTCTCGAGGAGCAAGTATGTCGTCCTATCGGTCGTCGAAGGCGATCTCTCTATGAGCGAGGTACTTACGTATGGAAAAGTTCGATCAGATATGTCAAGCAAGTCCCCATCTTTGATGTCTTCAACTTTACGTCACCATTCTGCCGGCGGAGCTACTTCGTACGAGTACCCTGGGTCTGCTCGGAGATACGATAACTTGGTGCACAATGTCGTCCTCCAATGGAGATGCCCGTTTTGCGGGGTCGATATCTATCTATCCGCCTCGCCGCCAGCGTCTTGTCATGCTCGCCCGTTCCATTGACCCATGCGAGAAGAGGGGGATATCAACATTGATGTGAATCCAGACCGAGCTACAAACAACAAACAATCTTTATTTCTCCGCTAGTACTCACCTATACAGCGCAACGACTGCTTCGAAGGCGGCTCCAAAATCGCCCGTCTTATCAAGAACCTCCGGAAGACCTGACATCAAGCACTGCCCTTCCTTGCATATATACCTGCAAGACCACCAGTGACCACCAAGCCCACCTGCTCCAATACTACATCCTTACTTCGTCCAAAGACCGTCCTCATCAAAACAACCCCCTACACAGAGTCACGTTGCAAAAATGTCCGACTACTCAACCTTCTCCCTCGGCGACTTCACCCTACAATCCGGCTCGACCATCCCCAAGGCCTTCATCGCCTACAAAACATACGGCTCCTCCTCCAACCCAGCCATCCTCTATCCAACCTGGTACACCGGCCTGATCTCCGACAACGAATGGCTCCTCGGCCCGGACAAAGCCCTCGACCCGAACCGCTACTTCATCATCATAACCGCCCTCTTCGGCAACGGCCAGTCCATTTCGCCCTCCAATTCACCATCTTCCACCACTACCAAGCCATCTCCATTCCCTCATGTGACATTCTACGACAACGTGCGCGCCCAGCACACCCTACTGACTTCGCACCTGGGCATCACGCACCTACGCATGGTCACCGGCTGGTCCATGGGCGCCGGCCAATCCTTCCAATGGGCCACGCAGTACCCGGACTTCATGGACATCGTCGTCCCCTTCTGCGGCTCCGCCCGGACCTCGATCCACAACCAGACCATGCTGGAGGGCGTCAAGTCCGCGCTCCTCGCCGCAAAGCACACCTCATCCGCGGGGCCGGCCGCTGAACGCATCGAAGTCGAAGCTCATGCCAACGCCAACAGGGACGAAAACAAAGACAAAGACACAGACGCAACCCCGGTTCGCACATGGACCGACGACGAACGCACCGCGGCCTTGAAAGCCTTCGGCCGCGTCTACGCCGGCTGGGGTTTCAGCCAGGCCTTTTACCGCGAGAGACTGCACGAAAAGGCGTATGGCGCCAAAGATCTCGAGGACTTTCTCCAATCCTTCTGGGAGACCTGGGGCCTCAGCAAGGATCCCGAGAATCTGCTGACCATGTTATGGACATGGACCAACGGCGACGTGAGCGCGCAGGAACCATACAATGGGAATTTCGAAAAGGCCATGGCCGCCATCAAGGCCAAGACGTTGGTCCTGCCGAGTAAGACGGATTTATATTTCCCGTGAGTATGCTGAACGAATGCCCTGGCATCCACGACTTCTTTCTTTTCGGCTCTTTTGCAACCCCTTCCACTCCCCCTTATTACATCGCGACTTACTACATAACCTGGGTTTTGTAGAACCTAGTTTTTCCATGACCCTTTTGCAAAGCTCAGCTAATAGCTAACCCCCATCTGCCCGCGTTCGGTCCGGTCCTAACTTGTCTAAAACTAGACCCGAAGACTCCGAATACGAAGTCGCAAACATGTCCCCTGGCGTCGGCACGCTCGAAGTCTACCCGTCCATCTGGGGCCACTGGGCCGGAGGACCACCCGGCAACCAAGACGATGCGAAATGGTTGGACGAACGACTGGCCAAACTACTCGACGAGGCGCCCAGACTTGGGTGATGACTACCTGATATGCCCAAACTCGACCGAAGGAAGTTCAGCTCAAGTGGATGAAGTACTACCTACCTAGGTACCTTAGGCAATAATAACAGTAACGAGAAATTGCAGAATTTCACGACTTGAAAACGAAGAAATACATAAAGTACCTATCTCTATTTGTTCTGCGATTCTGGTGTAAAATACGCAGTCGTGGCCCCGTGATCATGATCAAGTCGAATCGACCTATACCGGCCTGACCTGCCGAATCTTCAAGTTCTTGGGAGACCCATCCGCCAAGGTACATCCCCTTATTGTACCACTGCGATTCGATTCACCGCAAGGACCGTTCAAGATGGTCCAAAAGTATTCAATCCTTAGTCCTAAACTAGTAAGACAGCGAGCCGCCCGATTGCTGTTTTCATGGTCGTGCACTCCCATTGTGCCCAGAATGTATGTTCATCCAAGCCCCTGTTCCCGGTCAACGAGGACCAAATTTCTTGCCATTCTCCCATGGTCCTGCACCTCAAACGCCGTGCCATGCCGTGCCGAGCATCAAGTTCATATTCTTCGTTCAAACCGCCGTTCTCCAAAATATATCGCGACATTCGGACTGGCCGCCTTCCATATATCCAGAATAAGCCTCCATGCCCAGTCACTGGTAGCCCATTTATTCAACCATGCCTGGACTTTGATGCGCCTCCCAATGATCCAACAACTTGCCCACCTCCTTAAAGCTGACCGGCTTCGTCATGTAGATGTCGCATCCAGAGTCAAAGACCTCAGCCTGGTCTTTTCCACTCGCCAAGCCCGTGAGCGCAATAATCATCGCGCCCGGATCACCGCCATCACTTTTCTCATGTTCAAACTGGCGAATCGCTCGAGTGGCTTCGAAGCCGTTCAGAACTGGCATTGAAATGTCCATGAAAATCACCTCGAAGGGTTGTTGCGCACTTGTCACCGCATTGACCGCTTGCTCGCCGTCCTCGGCCTGGCAGATGCGCGTATACTTCCGTTTCGTGCGCAAATACGTCTCGAGCAGTCGCAAATTGATCTTGTTGTCATCCACGAGGAGAACATGCGGGTTCACAGGTCCGCCCTTTGGCGTGCTCGCAGGATGAATCGCTCTCGGCGTATCCAACGGCGTGGTGCTGCCGCTCAGCGAGTTTCGTGGCTGACTATTTGATGACAGGCTGCGGTTGCGCTCGCGGCGGACTCGAGATGCATCTTGCGTCTGTGTGGGAAACGGGAACGAATCGCCTTCACTGGCATGGGTTCTTGGTGTGCGCCGAGCCGTTAGAGGCTCGTGTAGAGCCATCTGCGCGTTCTGGCTAGCTTGTGACGCTGCGAATGTTTCGGTAGCTTGCACGAGTTTGGCTTTGTCGCTTTCGCCGGGTCGATTGAGGTCCATCTCGCGCAACTCCTCCGTCACCGGTTCCAGTGCTGTCCTTGGAGCTCCCGGACTGGTAGGTGTAAATACAGAGGGTATTAATTGCGACGAAGCTGCGGAAATGGGTCTCTGTGCCTGTTTCTTCTCCTGCGCCATCCGTATACTGCGAGCGAGCTTGTGCGGGCCACAAGGGGTCGACACAAACTCGACCACACTGCTTATTCGTTCTTCGAGCGATCGTAACAGTGCAGCGCTGTGCTTGCTGGACACAGAACACATCACGACCAGCGCAGGACGGTTTCCAGGTGTACCGACCGTATCTTGAATCAAGTTTTCCAAATGGTGTTCTCTCACAATAACAACAGCACAGCTCTTGTAGAGTCGCGAATCCACAAACTGGAAATCGTACCACTTCCGTATATATGAATGGAGAACCTGCCCTAGCTGATTATCTGCCTCAGTCTTGGGTTGATAGAACGTGATGGTGCCTTCATCTGAGTGATTCTGCAGGTAGGTGATGCTGTCATCTGGTCCAGAAGTTGCGGAGGATACCGAAGCGCCAGACCAAGGAGTGGTCTGGGTCGAGGTCTGGCCTGGCAAAGGTCTCTTCATAGGCAAGGCGACCTCGACTGTCGTGCCTTGATTGACAGCGCTCTTCACGTCAATAGTGCCGCCGAGCATGAGAACAATACTCCGAACTATACTCATTCCGAGGCCAGTACCAGGAGCCAGAGAGTTTTCTTGGGCGAACGGCACAAACAGTCTGGAGGACAGAAATTCCTGGGAAATTCCTTTCCCAGTATCGGTCACTGTAAAGATCATCGATTCGTTGCCATCGGGTTCGGTTGACGCCTTTAGTCTTAGCCGCACATGTATAGATCCTTGAGTGGTGTATTTGATGGCATTCCCAGTGATGTTCATAATGATTCGCCTGACTGCTCCGGGCTGTGTCAGAAAATTCCAATCAGCTTGTTCAACATCCACGATAATGTCAACAGGTTCTGGGCTCGCTCCGTTCATCCTCGTCCTGGCCGCTCCCCGCCCTCGTGCTTGACGGGACACGTCCGTTATGTCGATGCCGGAATTGTAGGTGTGGCCAAGTACCAGGCCATCAACCACTTCTTCCAGAACACAAGATACATCGGTGACGCCAAATAGCTGTAGGAGAGGCGGCGCGCCATGCGATAGTGATTTCGAAGAGTTGTCCGGACCCAAGAAGTTGTTACGCTTCGAGCCCCACGACTTCTTGTTTGATGCCTGCCACACCTTCTGGAATGAGTTGACCTTGGAGAAGTCGAGAACGTGGTTAATCGTGTCCAATAAAGTCCGGCCACATGAGTCGACCGTATCGATCAAAGACTTCTGAAAGCCGGTGAGGTCAGTCTCAGTCAAGAACTCCACACTCGCCAAAAGTCCGTGTAAGGGGGATCGCATCTCGTGAGATATTGTACCAACAAAATCGCTCTTTTGCTTGTCAGCGACCATGGTGTCCAGCCGGCTGCACTCCGCCATCAAGGTGCTGCAGAACGAGTTGAGAAAGGGGAGTTCAACAGTCGAGCTAAACGACCTCGTATCCAATGTTGTCGCCACAAAACAAGCATGAGCGAATGATCCAATTGTCGCATCCCACAGAGGTGCATAGAGCACTTGTAGTGCCGAAGGGAAAGCTCTTCGCAGTACATCCATCTCCATTTGTTTTCGACGGCTCCTTTTGCGTAAGCGAATGGGCGGCGGAGGCATGGCTCTGTCATCTTCAGACGATGAGGAGGTGTTGACGTCAATCGACCACAGTCTTCCACCAGGATACCGTTTCATCAGATTCTGAAGCATTTCGTCGTCGATATCTTGCGCCTTTTGCTCCAAGCCCTTCTCTCCCATGTAAGGTTCGCTTTCTGTTGAATAAGCTATGAACGAAGACTGGCTTTCTGTTAATGAAGCCTCCCCGTCGCCGGCCTCTCCATCCACCTGAGACATCGGGTTCGCAGTGTTTGAGGCGGGTACAAAAGGCACCGATCGTCGTCTCTGCATACTGATGGGAGTCTTGCCAGAACGCGTGCGAATACTCACGAATGTGACCGCCCCGTCCTCTCCGAGATCGCCGAAGCATTGTCGCAGGATGTTCGCTGCTCTGCCGAATGTCTTCGTATGTGACCTCGATTCAACGTCGTCGTCGGCCTTGGTCCACCCCTCGTCAGAGTCAGATGATTGCTCAGATGTGCTGGCTTCGTGCTCAATAGAGTCTATAGAATAGGATCTCTCGGCCTGAAGCTGAGACCCGCCATGGTATGCATGATGTCCCTTGGTCCCGTCGGTGGCGGACGGCTCGGTACCATTTAATAGCTTCGACCTTCTTTTGATAGATTTATCCAACAGATGCGACTGCGGTTGAATACATCTCTTGCCAGCAATGAAAGCTTCAAGCCCTTCCGCCATACGACGGCATCGCTGACCTTCAATTGCTTGTCGATTGATTTCCAGATATTGCATTATCTGTCGGACAGAGGTGGCGAGAAAGTTTGCTTCGGATTTCGTGAGACCATTGGGACGAGGGCTGGTATCCATGACAGCAAGGCTTCCGATATTGATCCCTTCTCTTGTGGTGATGGGGACACCGGCGTAAAACCTATAGTATGGCGGCCCCGTCACGATCCCCATTTGGGAGAAATCAGACTGCGTTAGATCGGGGATGACAAACATTGGTGTAGTCTGCGATGCGTCCAGTGCGATTGTCATCTCGCATATTCTTCCCTTGAGCGGTACCGTGCTGCACCTCATAAGTATTGGGTCTTCCACAAATTCATATGAAGTCTCTCCCTCTTCTTTGGATTCTTTTGTTGCTTCGGCGAGGAAGTACATGACGTCGCGGTCCATGACATTGAGCATCGATTTCCTGCATTTGCAGCGGAGGACGGCAAGCTGGCAGAAGGGCGTCAGAGCATTGCTGAGACTGGGAGAGTTGTCGGAGGAGACATCGATCGTCGAGTCGCGGCGGCGCAGGTCAGGATGGAGTAGATTATCTGGTTGTAAGTAGTGGTAGAACTCTCGAGCCCGTCGTACATCGTTCATGACAAAGTCCGCAGGCTGGACGGGGAAGACACCAGCTGCGGCCGCGGCGGCCATCGTGCCTTGTCAAGTATCCTAGTTTGCGCCCAATGTTCCTCTGAAGGTGTATGACGTGCGATTTCGCGGTACCAACGCAGGGACAATCAACAGCGTTCTCATGCCTAGAGAAGTAACGCAGAAACACTGGAGAAGACTGTACCTTAGGTACACATTGGTGAACACGAGCAGGAAGAATGATGTAGCTGTTGGTGGTGGAGTGGGCTTGCAAAACCTCTCTCGGATTACCAAGGTGCCAGGGGCCAGGCCCGAGTATCTGCGATTAATTATGCACGCCTCGCGCTCCACCACCAAAAAGCCGCGGGTGGTGGGTTTTGTCACATTTGTGTACCGGTAGGAAATGGCCGCGTCAATCAGAGTCACTGGCAAGAAGCTTGATCATGAGGAGAGCCTAATCATTGGGCCATGAGGGGCTTTCAACCTGGAAAATAGCCTCCCACCCGCCTCCGAGCCCATCACAGGCCATGTGCTTGGGTTTTTCTGTCGAGCTGTGTTCTAGACCTTTTCCACCGCAGCCTTGGAGGGGCGAATCAAGCAGGGGCGGCGCAGGGATGTAGCCCAGTCACCCAGGTGCCAGTCTCGCCCAGTCTCGCCTAGTGAGCCCCCATCAGCCTCCAAAAAGCCACCTGAAAGGCCCCGATCCGAGCGCCCATCACACTTTGCGTGCCTTTCTAAGCTAACCTCGGCGCCCGGTGTGTCCCCCAGTCTGAGATCTGCGTGACCGTTCATCGGATATAACATCCGTCAGGCAACTGAGGGAAGAACATTCCCGCAAAGGGGCTCTTCCGTGCCTTGCATCTGAATATGCTGCCACAACACGACCTTCGTTGTCCATAGACCAACTTTGCGATCGTGCGTACCATGTCCTGCTCTTTCACCGAGCGTGGCCTGGGTAGCGACTGGCGACAGTGTTACGGTGTTGTGTTGACAGTAGTCGCATAGGAGGAAGGGAGGGAGTCTCGAGACGACCTCCTTCCCTCGCACTGTCGGTTTCTCGTCGAAGGCTGGGGCGATACCTATCAGCCATCTTTTGTTTCTTCGTCTCCTGTTCCAACCTCAAGATCCTTCCCTATCAATCCCTCATCCTGCAATTTTTTTCTCTCCGCCTGCCGCAGAGCGGCAATCTTCTGCAGCTTGTACTTCTCTTTGACCTCGTCCAGCTTCGTCTCCTTCGCGTCCTCGCTCAACCCATACTCGACTGCATGTTGTTCAGTATCCTTGACAGCCTCCCTCTGCAAGTCGTCCTGTTGACTGCCTACCTCTATTAAAATATGCCATCGTCGCCAATATGTATCCTGATTCTCTTTCTCCTTCCTAGCATCATTGGCCCAGAATTCGGTGATGTTCTTCATATGGGCAGTATTTGCAAGAGGGATTTCGTACTTAAGATTCTCGTCGCGGACCCGATCGAGCCATTCTTTGATCGTGTCGGGTCGGGCATCACCGGTGCCAGGAAGGTGAACGAGAAGATCGCCGGGCTGATAGTAACCGTGCTTCCATTCCCATTCAGGAGGGACAGTGTCGTCAGTACCATAGTCTTGGTAGGCATTGAACCATCTCTGGGGAATGTGGGTCGTGTTCATGCCCCATTTGTCCTGAATCAACCATTCCATGGCCGTCTGCTCCGAGTACCGCAGTTGCTTATCTGGGTTGTAGGTGGTGTATGACATGACCGCCGAGAGATACCACATCGACCATTCGTGCACCCGCAGGAAAAATACCCCTGCGTTCAGGCCGTTCAGATCGTTGGCAACTAAGTGGTGGACGTGAGAGAATGTGTCTGGAGGAACGAACATCTCGAGCGGAAGCTGAGCATTCATGAGCACCAAGTCGGCGTCATGCCAGAACAACCACTCCAAACGATCCGCCATCGGTTTTGCCAGCTCTTGCAATAAGATCGATAGGATGAACGCCTGTTTCGACCAGACATCGGGCACAATTTCGTGACGGAGGACGAAGTGTTTGTAGCCGAACCGCAGATTGTGGGCTTTGTGTCCGGCCAGTGCCTTCTCGAACCAGACGCTGTCTTTGGAGACTTTGTCATAGTACAGCATGGTCACTTTCCCAATTTTGGAGTAAAGTGCTCCTTCACCACTCGGGCTGAGGTCTTCATCGTGGTCCGTCAAGGCCTTGATAGGCTCTGGTGAGGGAGTCGCAGTCGGTCGTTCTGACTCTACAGGGCTCGAAGATGAAGGCACGCCCTTTGCAGAATCGGCTTCGTTCTCGACAAGTACGGGTGGATGAAAGGGGGCTGAGGTTTCGATAGCCTGGGCTACGGCGGGCAATTGACTGAAATCGAGCGACTGCTCCCAACTGGATTTTGTGGCATAGATCAGCAGTATTACGAGGGCGACGGCGAGGAGGATAATTCTTCCGAGGCGATGAGGCCAACGGAAGGCCGAGTTGTGCGCCTGTGGCATTCTTGGTGTGTTATACCATTTTACGACATCCACGAAGAAAAAGAAGGACAAAAACCAACATGCGGCATGAATACACTGGGCTGGAAGACGGCCATGTTGGTGGTTTGACTCTTTTTTGACAGTATCCTTAATGTCCTCCGTACCTACCGAGAGGATCCACAACTTCTCCTGATCATGTTAATAATAGGCTTGCCTTGGGTATAGTGTATCCATTAGACAACATGTTTAAATACAAGAGAGGAGCCCTAATTCGAAGGCCCGGGGAGGCTGGAGCAGGGGACATTGTTCGTAAATCCGCGTTTGGTAGCGATCTTGTACTGTGATAGGCGAGCTCTTTAGGCGAGATCTTTAGGCGATATCTTTTAGGCGATTACGAGGGCGCCGGTCTGGGTGAGCCCTAGCCTGAATAAGGTAAGTTGGTGTAGTATTGAAATTTCAGACCCGCAAAGAGGAATATAACGTGGTACTCGTAGCAGCAAGGAACAGACCAGCACTCAGCACTGACCAGTCACTGGTAGTTGATTCAATACTACGGAGCAGTACGGAGAACGGAGGACGGACCCAGAATTCTAGATTGTGAAGAATAATGCTGAAAATAGATCAAGTTGAATGCACATGTACCCAGCAGTCGAGCAATCACAACTCAACGAAGTGCCGGGTACTGTAAGCATGGTAGCCTTCCAGTCTATCTACTGTATCGTCGCGTGGCTGTTGTGATGGGATGGCGAATGTGGTATGGCTTCTCGGACGAGGATTCGTTCGTTCGATCGCAGACAGCATAAAATGGTTGCGAGTGATGTTCAGGGTATTCGATGGTGAAGATACAGATGGATTCAATGTCATCAATGATGAGAATGCATTAATGTATCTGTTCTCTTCTCAAAGTGGGAGAAAGGGATGATGGGCGGCGACAAGGGACCAGACTTGGCACATCTGGGGAAGAGAAGCCTGCGCCTGCGCTGTACCACAGTATCGCCTGCGAGCGTGGTATCTTTTGTTCTCCGACCAAGTCACTTCACCTTCAACCAGACTTCACCTTTACTACTTGTCATCTTGTCTTGAATATTTCATCGTCATCTTTCATTTGGAGTTGGGGACGATGCTGTTTTCCTTTCCACGCTTTCTTTTCAACAGGCTCCCATACTAATCCTTTGTCCTGGTACTTCTTCACAGCCATCGTCCACGGTTGCCTGTCGTCGAATCATCATCTCCAACAAGTGTCGACAATTGACCCATAGATCTCGGCACGGTCTGGCATCCTCATTATGGCTGCCCCGTCTGCTCTTCCTAAGCAATGGGGCATCAGCCCTCCCATGTCCACTGCGCTACCCGAGCCTAACGATAATGAAAAAACCGCCGAATTGATCGAGGAGTTGAAGAGAGAAAACAACTATGAGCCGCTGGAGGCCACTCAGAAGAGAATGTCCACACTTGCTTTGCTCAACAGAGTCACTCAAGAGTTTGTGCGAGAAGTCAGTCGTAGACAGCGGCTACCACCATCCCAAATCGACCAGTTCGGCGGTAAGATCTTGACCTATGGTAGTTATCGTCTTGGAGTGTTCGGACCGGGTAAGTCGTATACAGGTGTTTGTTCCATGCGCCAGAGACTGACTTTCCACAGGATCCGATATCGATACTCTGGCCGTCGCCCCAAGACACGTAACCCGCGAAGACTTTTTTGAGTTGTTCCCCGTCATTCTCAAACGTATGACCGAAGAAGGCGAGGTGACGTCCTTGACCCCTGTGCCAGATTCCTACGTCCCTATAATCAAATTGGAGATCAACGATATCGAGATCGATCTTATCTTCGCCTCGATTGCCAGTTTACACACCATTCCCAAAAACTTGACTCTAAACGACAACAATTTGCTCACGGGGTTGGATCAAGCCACTGTTCGAGCAGTCACGGGGCCACGAGTCACGGATGAGATCTTGAACTTGGTGCCGGAACAAAAGACGTTCCGGACGGCTTTGCGAGCGATCAAATTGTGGGCACAGAGAAGAGCCGTCTATGCGAACATTGTTGGATATCCAGGCGGTGTGGCATGGGCAATGCTTGTTGCACGAGTCTGCCAGTTATACCCTCACGCAGTTGGTGCCACGGTCGTCAACAAATTCTTCTTCGTCATCAAGGGCTGGCCATGGCCTACTCCGGTCATGCTGAAGCACATTGAACATCCCAAGGGTTCACAGGCCAACGAGTTCAAAGTTTGGAACCCTTCGATTTACAAGGGCGACGGCAAGATGCTGATGCCCATCATCACTCCAGCTTTCCCTAGCATGTCCGCCACGTACAATATCTCCAAATCTGGCAAGACTATCATCCTGCGTGAGCTGGAGAGAGGAAGCCAGATCACCAACCGCATCCTTTCCGGAAAGGCCCGCTGGAGCGATCTCTTCAAAAAGCACACCTTCTTCACGGCCGATCACAAATACTATCTCGGCGTTACTGC
Organism: Vermiconidia calcicola; assembly: GCA_035928285.1. Classification (NCBI taxonomy): domain Eukaryota; kingdom Fungi; phylum Ascomycota; class Dothideomycetes; order Mycosphaerellales; family Extremaceae; genus Vermiconidia; species Vermiconidia calcicola. The sequence continues at coordinate 360,239 of JAXLQG010000018.1, forward strand.
CAGTACGCTGAATGCCGATTCGGCCAAGCAATGGGCAGGTCTTGTTGAGTCTAAAGTCCGAATCTTTGTCATGTTACTGGAAGGCATTAAGGATATCACGCTTGCTCGTCCTTTCACCAAAGGCTTTAAGAGGGTCCACAGATGCACGGATGATAGTCAGATTCGAGAGGTCCAGAAGGGCAGCATGAAGTACAAGGTGGAAGAGACCAAGACTGTCGAAACAACCGATCCAGAGCTGGTTACCAGCAATGGTGATGGCGCCGCTGTCCCGGCCGCGGTTGCCGCTCAACCTGAAAATGATCGAGGCGCTTACACCGTGTACACGTACACTTTCTATATCGGCATTGACACAACGGCCAAGGGAAGTCTCAACATTGCGCCATCTTTCCAGAACTTCAAGGACATCTGCGAGGGCTGGACAAGCTTCAATCGAGATGCCCATTTTCTCACACTTGCGTCCATCAAGTGGTAAGTCTACCGAGCTCCTCTGTTGAAACAGTGTTGGCTGACATAACCAGCTGGGATCTGCCTGATGATGTATTTGACACAAAGGCCGGTGAAGTCAAGCCAAGCAAGCCGGTCAAGAAGGTCATGAAGCCTTCCAAGGTCGAGACCAAGCCAGCGGTTCGAAGGAGCATCAATGAAGTTGAGGTATGTTTGCGTTTGCAACGAGTCATGCTATTCGTACTGATTCTGTCCTCAGGGTGGTGACGAAGCCAATGGCGCACCTGCCAAGCGACAACGATTGATGACACCCACACCAACGCCCACTCCGACACCTACTGCAGCGCTCGCTTGAAAAAGAGTGAGAGGCTGACCAGTAGCCCTGTCCCTTCCCACGTTGGCGCTTCTCCGAGAGTGCCTGAACCGATGAGTAGACGTGATGCGCAAAGCGTCCGTCCCGGTCTATATGACTACAGAGCATAAATGCTCGTCAGTTGCCAAACATCATGAAACACCAAAAAAGGTGAAAAGACACAAGAAAGTGGAAAAAAAGTTGCAGCAAAAAAAGCTGTCAACAATTTCAAGTGAGGTACCGTAGTTCTTGACGAGACTAACCTGCGCACAGCACAATACGCATCAGAGCACCGTGCAACAGCAGATTGGGATTCGGTTCGATGAGGTTGGCAAAGCTATGTTTTAGCCAAGCATCAGGTTTACAAGTGCGTTCTAACAGCGTTGAGTTGAAGATGGCATTCTGTCCAGGATTCGACGGCGAACGGAGAATCATCAAGCGCGGGAAGCGCTTTATCCTTTCAGGAGATCACAGAGGGGCAAAGCAGGCTCGGATTTGCTTCGTATGTACATAGCAAGTCACATCGATCATGGAAATCATACTATAAGAGACAGCCAGACAGACAGACACCAAAGACAATACCAAAAAGCATTTAGTGGTCTACGGACCTCGAGAAACAAGAAAAGGATGAGGCTGTGATGGGCTTCTTGAGGGAGATCATCATGATTGTCATAAGCACCTCTTTCGTTGATTTCACCACCGGTACTGACCCATCATTCATACATGATCACGAGCATCAACTCGTTACTCATTTGACAAGTATGGCTCGTGCGGCTGAAGAATTCCTCTTGGTTTGCCTGTTGTCCCTTTCGCTCCTTGTCCTCCCCTGCTTTCGCCAATGAGATCACAAATAGCGCCGACAAGTCGATCTTGGCCAGGCGTGGGTTGAGCAGAAGACCTCGTTCGTATGCTGTGTCTCTTGGGGCCTCATCTTGGTTGGTTCCGAGGGTCACGATGCATATAAGCTGAGTTCTGGCCTGAATCGTACGAGTAAGCGGTACTTTCGTGCAGGGATAGAGAATGGCTCGAAAACAAAGCTAGGAAAACTGGGCGTAAGCAGAGCGATACTTAGTTGTCATCCTGTCCAGCTTCCACACCTCCACCGCCTGATCGTATTATGCCTCATACAGTGATGGCAGAAATTAAGCCCAAGTCCGAATCTTGTCTACCGCAATCAGCTAGGCAAGAGCGAGCGCGAGACGGCTTTATAACGTGGTTGATTCCAACATCTAGCTGGAAATCGGCAATTTGAAAAGGCGGCCTGAATATTCACCGTGCTTTAATAGCCTGATCACCAACCCGAGGAATTCGGACTCATCCAGGACAAGCTACAGGTCTCGCTGGCCATGGCATCTGGAGAACAAAAGAAGCGCATCGTCATCTGCTGCGATGGCACCTGGATGGACAGCGACGGGGATTACCAGACCCCAAGCAATGTGACACGCATAGCCCGTGCCATACCTCCAGTAGGAGTCGACAAGACCAGTAATCCTCCTCAACCCATTCACCAAATTGTCTTTTATCAGAACGGGATAGGAACTGGAGACAAGTCGTTGTACAACAAGTATCTCGGCGGTGCCACTGGGGAAGGACTCGCCGAGCATATCCGCGAAGCATACAGCTTTGTTTCTCTGAACTACAATCCTGGCGATGAGATCTTCATCATTGGCTTTTCACGAGGCGCATTCACGGCGCGCTCCATTTCGAGCTTGATCAATGCGGTCGGCCTATTGACCTCAAAAGGTTTAGACTATTTTGTCCAAGTCTTCGAGGACTGGGAGTTCCAGCAGAAGAAGGGGTTCGTGACCAAGTGGCCAACCCTCCCCTTTGTCGGACACAAGCCCCCCGTCACAGATCCTCATTATCAGCAGCAGCTTATCGAGAAGAACCTCACGCGGCCTAACATCAAGATCAAATGCGTCGCCGTCTGGGATACCGTAGGTGGCCTGGGCATTCCCATGATCGGACTTCTCCCTCAGCCGCCTAGCAAAGACTTTGCATTTGTCGATACCCGGGTGGAATCAAACATCGAATATGCCATCCAGGCCCTGGCCCTTGACGAGCACCGTCGAGCATACTCCCCTACGATCTGGGACTGGCCACGCGTCGAGCCCAACGACCTCCGGGTTCTTAAACAGGTTTGGTTTCCAGGGGTACACAGCGACATAGGAGGCAGCTACGATGACACTGCCCTCGCCAATCTCACTCTGGCGTGGATGGTGTCGCAGCTCGACCCCATCCTAACAATCAACCACTCATACATCTACTCGCTCATCGAGCCTGGACATTCCGGGATTCGAGGCCACCTGACGTTCACGCATGAAGGCATGCCGAAACAAGTCGAGAACACCAGACCCCACGCTCGTCCGTGGGGCTTGGGCAAAATCCATAACAGTATGACAACATTCTTCCTCCTCGGCGGCTCCCGCGTCCGCACACCAGGCGAGTATCGTGAACCCGAACTCGCAAGTCAACACGGCACTTTGCTCTGGATGTTTTGGAAAATTGGACACAGAGTGTTAGGCAAGCCACAACATACCACGCCGAAATTAAATAGGACGAACGAGACCATCCACGCCAGTGTACGTATCCGTCGTGGGAAGAACGGATACGGGTACGACGACAAAGGAACGTATGATCCGCCGGCCTTGAAGGGCTGGGAAATGCATGGCCTGGAGACTAACCCGGACACGCCAATTGCGATCAACGCGCCTGGAGCGGTGGGGAAGATGACAGGCGTCGTGTACAAGAAGGCTGTGGCCCCTGAGACTGTGGAGAAGGGGCAGGTAAGAGATCTCGAGAGTCGGGGCAAGAAAGACGTACTTGAGTTACGTGAAGAGCCCCTGGGCGTGTTTGAGAGGCAGATTCTTCAGTTCTGGCCGGAGATCGACAAGGACTTTGACACGATTGGGACCGAGGGCGCGCAGGTCGATCGAGTGCAGACGCATCCTGCCGGACAGAGGGCCGCGGCAGCGGCAGGAGCTGCGGGCAGAGTGAATGGGCTGAGTGTGCAGACAAAGCCGCAGAGAAATGGAACGGCGTGAGCATGAAGTGTGTTCTTGCCCGTGAGGCAGTAGTATGCGCTGGTCTGGGGTCACACTATTTTCGGAAGGGCAGGGATATATCTGGGGGTTCTTATTTGATGAAAGGCTCTTCGTGTGCGGCCTCTTTTGATACGAATAATGGTAATATTTGGCAAGCAAGGCGATTCTCATCGTGTCTAGTTGAAGGAAGGAAATGATACGGAAAACGAATGCTATTTCCCTGCGGGCCTGGCTTGGCATTGCAGCCACGACCATCTTGTCCCTCTTATTCTGTCGCCCTTCAACACCGATTCATCCTTTACACCACCCCATTCTCAGCATCCCTCTTACAAGATGCTCAGGCAAAGAGTCAAGACGTGATTCCCGAATACTTCATGCTCTCGACTTTAGTTTCTCGGGTGTCTCGAAACCATGAATCGATGAAGACGAAGCCAAGACAACCATCTCGTAACGCTTTTTCAGCTCGTCCTTCCACAATTTTCTGCCTCAGAACTGTACATATCACCTGCTCAACACTCGGATTCAAAAGATTCAGCAGCGAGGAGACCAGCTCCCTAGGGTGTGCAGCATCGAACGATAAGGAGCCCCTGCTGTGGTCTTGGCCAGCTGATCGTGCAAGGATGTCAAGAAAGAGCCTCGAGAAGTGCACAGACTCTGGACGAATGGTGACACCGTGGGCCAGGAGTATTTTTTGATCGAGAATCGACAGCGGGATGGGTTTGACCGGTCACTCCCTGGTCAGGGGTTATTGAGTGAGTATATTCCTCTGGTGTGCCCTGGCAGGCAACCCTTAATGCTAACGATTCATGAACAGTCTGGCATGTCGATGATGCAAAGGAGAGTAACAGGGACGAGAATCATTACAAGGTAGGCCTTGTACAGAGTGACAACCGCAGACAGTTGGAGGCCGCCGAAGACGGCGGAGCAGGGAATCGAGGCGATGCAGGCGATCCTTATCCTGGGACTTCGAACAATTCATCTTTTGGTGCCTTCACCAACCCAAACAGTCGAACTTATCGTAGCCGAGACAGCTTCGTGTCCATCAGAAACATCTCGGCGCCTTCTCAGACCATGACAATGGGCATCGCAGTGAGAGCCGGCCTTCCACCAACTCAAGCGTCCAAATTGTGAAGCAGTGGCTAGCAACGGGAAACCTGGAGAAGCCTGCCACGCAGAGCGGATGGAATGACTCTGGTGCATTCCAAGCGAGCACTCTTTTGATTGCAATGCCTTTGGAGTAAATGTCCAGTTGCAAGTTTCTCATGAAAGGCGTGATGATATATATATCATTTCAATCATGAGGCGTGATGGATATATAATACCATGTTTCATGGCTCACAGCTTCGCCTGCGCCTTCGCCTTCACATCCCCTCCTATCCCGCCTCCTTTACAAGCTTTATCGACCCACCCCATGACCTCGACCAGCTTCTCGTCCTGCAGCCTGGGCACGACGACCTGCACACTCAACGGGGTGCCCAGATAGACGCGCCGATCGATTTTCTTCTCATCCCACAGCTCGCGATTCCTCTCGTCCCAACTTCCCAACGACTCCTGCTTTTCCTGCAGCCTGCCGAGCTGCAGATCGCTCTCCTTGCACTCTCGCACGGGGACCGTCCCCGCCGGATAATCCAGCAACACCCAACTACTCGTCATGCCCACGGCATTGTAAGCCTCGATGGGCGGCACGGGATGTGGCGCGACAGGACAGACGATGGCGTCGAGTCTCCGTGTGCGCCGGCCCTCCCGATCATCCTCGACCCACAACTTCAACATTTCACGCTCCAGCTGCGCGCGCTGGGCCTGCAGTTCCGCGACCCGGAGCAAGGATTGGGGCTTGCCGCGTCGGAAACGCGTGCTCATCCACGGGACGAGAGGCTCGCCCATGGACTCGATCATGTCGGCCATGGTGACGCCGCCGTCGACGCCCATCAATTTACTCATGACGGACTGACATTTCGTCCAGGCTTGGGGACATTGTATCTCCAGAACCTTGACGTTGTCCATCGCGGCCAGGCTGGCGGATACTTCGTCCAGGACATTCTCTATAGGTGGGAGGGTCGTGCAGTTCCCATCGCTGCGGAGCACGCCCACGACCAATTCACCGTTCTTCCCGCTGCCATATGGCCTTGCGTTTCTAGATCCGGACCCGGATCCAGACCAGGAAGCTAGCGGCATACAGTCCTCACCCCACAGGGCGGCGCGGGGCACGACTTCGCGCAGAAAGACATCGATGTCCTCGACGCTTCTTGCGATCGGCCCCGCAACAGCCTGGACGCTCGTCCGACTCATGCCTTCAATGCCCGTGAGCGCCTGTCCACCGTACGGCACGCGGCCCTGGGACGGCTTGAATCCGAACACGCCATTACACATGGCGGGCACCCTGATGCTCCCGCCGATATCCGTGCCGATGCCGATCATGCAGCCGCGCATCGCGACCAGGACGCCCTCGCCGCCCGAAGACCCTCCGGCCGTGCAGAGCCTGTTGATCGGGTTCATGGTGCGGCCAAAGACATTGTTCACAGAGTCCAAAGACGCCAGGGTCTGTGGGATATTTGTCTTCGCGATGATCACACAGCCCAGGCTCAACAACAAATCGACCAGCGGCGCGTTCTGGGCGGCAGGCTTGTGGCACAGGTACGCCAGGCCGATGGAGCTGTCGACTCCCGCGATGTTGAATGTATCTTTCACACTGACGGGGAGCCCGTGCAAAGGGCCCAGGGGGCGTTTGTGGGTGCGCAGGTACGAGTCCAGATACCGCGCACGCGCTATTGCCGAGTCAAACAAGGGCTCGGTCAGGCAGTTGGTCAATTGGTGGGCTATGGCGGCGCGGTGGCAGAAGGCTGTGGCTACTTCTTCGGCGGACACTCGCGAGGAAGATAGGGCCGCCAGGAGGGTTGGGTTCGTGTAGGATTCTGTGATGCGGAGTTCGGAGGGCGAGAGGAGGCCAGATTGGGATGGGATGTGGAGGACATTCTGGGAGCCGTGGGATGCGGTGGGAGGGTCGTGAGGGAGGAGGTGTGATGGGATTCGCCAGTGTGAGGGAATGCGAGAGGCGCGTTCGGCTTGTTTGCGGCGGGCGATGGGTTGCCAGGGTGCTTCTCCTTGTGGTTGAGAAGACATGGTATTTGTTGTGGGGAGGGTAGGGTATTGATTTCGAACGCCGGGACGAGAAATATGAAACCAGGAGGACGCACAATGAGAAGACGACGAGGAGGCCTAAGTTCGGGAGGTCAGGGTCAGACTTGTCAGTTACAGTAAGGTAAGCAGAGGCAGGCAAGACGTCTGCATCGTGAAAGATAAAAGATAAATAAATGTCCAGCTAACGATGTCGAGGATCTCCGCATATCAGCGACCCTGCAACCCAAGCTGGAGTTGAACCTCGGCTCTCATATCAAACATTCAGCCTTGCCTTCTCTTTTCTCCTGAGAGTCTTGGCATATGGCAGCCTCGTCCCGGCAACGGGTCTGGGACTAAACACGTGATCAGAGACACGCCCTGCGGAAGACAAGATTATCAAGTTTAGCCGAGATTCAGCCAGCGCAGTTCCCCGCGGACCTGCGGCATCGATATGGTTGGAATATTAATTAATCAATTCAGCCAGCGACGAGTCTGAACTTGTTTAATTGTCCGATACAACCCCCTTAAACTGACTGGAATCCTCGAGCCAGCCTGATCACCACCATCATATCTATATTCTAGCAAGACTAGACCATCGACATGGCCACCAACGGCACGCACTTCGTCGACACCGATGAAATTCCTCCTCCAGCGCAGTCCAACCCGCACACAGAAGAGCCTGACCTCCAGACCCTGCGCATCTCCTCACTATCCCCAGCCACACAAGCCATCCACGCCGACGATCCGCTGAATCTGGTCAACGACGTTGCTCCGCCAATCCACGTCAGCACGACCTTTCGCTACGACAAGGACCCCGAGCGACTACGCCCGTTCCATGAGCGTCCCCGGGACGCACCCATCTATGGGCAAGGAGAGCACTGCTACTCCCGACACACCACACACAGCACCTCAAGGCTCGAAGCCATCCTGAATGTGCTCCTGGGCAACCCCTGCATGACATACTCCTCCGGCTTGGCCGCCTACAACGCATTGATCACGTTCCTCAACCCCAAAAGAGTAGCAATTGGCGCTGGATACCACGGCTGTCATGGGGTCTTGAAGCTGCATCAAAGACTGTCCGGGTGCAAGATCCTCCCGCTAGACTGCAAGCCCGAGGAGCTGGAAAAGGGTGACCTGGTACACTTGGAGACACCTGTCAACCCGACGGGTCTGGCATTCAATATCCAGCACTATGCAGACATTGCCCATTCAAGAGGTGCATATCTCAGCGTCGATGCCACCTTTGCACCACCACCATTGCAAGACCCTTTCAAGCACGGGGCCGATATTGTCATGCATTCCGGCACAAAATACATTGGCGGACACTCGGATCTGCTATGCGGAGTCCTGGCGGTCAAGAACAAGGACTGGATCCCGCAAATGCTCGAGGACAGATTGTTTCTGGGTTCGGTAATGGGTGGTCTAGAAGGCTGGCTTGGAGTAAGAAGTGTGCGGACATTGGAATTGAGGGTCATGAGGCAAAGTGAAAGTGCACAACGGCTTGTGGATGCCCTCGATGGCGCATTGACCGGAGCAACAGTCGGCACAGGCCTTTCTCAGTCCGAGGTAGAGACCATCAAATCCGTATTGAAGAAGGTCCACCATGCCAGTCTTCAAACGGAGGACTATAAAACCTGGCTAAGGAAGCAGATGCCAAACGGCTATGGCCCGGTGTTCTCCATTGTCATGAAGACCCCAGAATTGGCTCGAGCACTGCCGAGCAAATTGCACCTCTTCCACCATGCCACTAGCCTTGGGGGTGTGGAAAGCTTGATTGAATGGCGGACGATGACCGACTCGACAGTGGAGAAGGACCTTTTGCGCATAAGCGTGGGTATCGAGGACGACAGAGATTTGCTGGATGATCTCATTCAAGGTTTCAAAGCTCTGACGACGTCGGGTTCCCCTTCCTGAGGTCAGGTGGCGGATAGTAACATGAAGACATGCCAATAGAAATACAACTCAGTTGAGTAGCACAAACAAGGGCGTAGTGAGCTGATCACACCCAACCGTAACGTTCCTTTTGTTGGTCAGGACTGACTTCGTTGCTGGAGGTTGACGCCGAAGTCATCTCTTCAACATTGCGAGCATTACGATCGTGGTGCATTCGTAGAACATCTCCTTCTCGAAAGCGTTTGCGATTCTTCAGATCAGTGCTTGGTAGTCCTATCTTCTCCAGTTGAAAGTCTTCTCTTTCGCCTTCGATAACGGCCGGCGGTGGCTGAGCCGGACGCACAGGTTTCGGGGCAACGATCTGCGGCGTGTTGGACGTGCCTTGACCGTAGCCGGCGGGCGAGCTCGCACCACCAAGCCGAAGGGTCATCTCAAATTCCCTGTCCAGACCCGAAGCAGGGCTTGCTGAGGGAGGTGACATGCCGGTCTGAGCTCTCCGTAGGCCTCTAGGCTTCAGCACGTCGGGCGGTTCATGTCGGTTGGCTGGTGGCGGATGATGCCCTCGAGGACTATTGATCGGACCTGTGCTTCTTTCGTTCATCGCGGCATCCCTTGAGCGGGCCCTGTAATATGACACCGGGGAAACAGATCTCGCCCGTGCCTTTGCCTTGGCCTTGGCCTTGGATATCTCAACGGGAGGTGTTGGTGCATCATCGCCTCCTTCGCCTATGACCACGGGTGGATCGTCGATAAAAGTGACACTCAATCCTCTTGCTCTTCCTCCTTTCCTCTTCGTCAACGACGTAGCCGACTGACTTCTTGAATGGTAATCTGGTCGTAAGAATGCAGGTTCCGCTTCGTCCTGATGACGTCCTTGTTGCCCTCCGATCGGCTGTTGCCCAGGCCATCTCTGCGAACTCGAAACGTCTATCCGCGGTACCACAATCCTCCTGGGCGATTGTCTAGGTACTGTGCTGGTCAGGTCGGACGTCGATGGCCGCCGCAGTAAGGCCTGGTCGTCCGCCGACGTTGTGTCCAACGACGCATAGTCATAGTCCTCTGGAGTGCTGCCGGAGTGTAGTGTTTGTTTGCCCGAGGAGGTCCAACTCGAGGTCGACGTTCTCCCTGCGGCGAGGAACTCGTTGACGTCGTCGCTCAGAACATCTGCTGTCTCTTCATTCTTATCATCACCATTGTTTTTCTTGAATTTGGATTTCGTCCGTGCAAGAGCGCCCTTGAACCGATCTCGCTTGGTTGTTTTGCCTTGAGCCTGCGCCTGCGCCTGCGCAGCCGCGCTTTCATCTCCCCCTTCCATCGTTCCGTCGGTGAGTAGTCGTTCTCGTCGGAATCATTGTTCAGGGGATGAAGACCAATGCGAGGAATCGTACTACGTAGTTGTATGCGTGTTTGCAAAATGCTGAAACAAGCGGGAACCGAGGGTGGGTGGGAACTTCTGTCGGGTGTTGGGCGTCAGATGTCAAGGAGGCAGAGGTAACGGTGGTAGCGGCATATGGAATGCTTGCCTGCCAACGCGCGTTACACGCATTGCGATGCGTATTACGAGTAATAAATGGATTGCAGCAGAACGCACTGGCCAAGATTGTTCAGTGCACTTTCATTTGTTGCCGAGACACCTCCTACCACTACCAAGGTGGCTACACGGCCAAGCGTGAATGCTGACTGGGGGCCGTAGACACCTAGTCAGGCTTGCACTTCTCGTTTTCGCTACACTCGATCAGCACGAGTTGTTGGCCATGATGCGGCCCCCCAAACTCGGTACACAAACACTGCTCACCGATAAGGCTTATCACCACGTGAAGACCCCTGATATTGAACCTCGGCTCTTCACCACTCAGACCCTCGCTCATTACCCTAGAGTCATCTTGAAGCATTCATTATCTACCCCCAGCTACCTCACTCTTTCAACATCTTGAGGAGTATCTACTCGCTCTAGACTATCCTTCCACTCGAAAGGTGGAAAGATCAAGCCTCCTTCGCCGATCAACCATCGCCATCGCGAGCTACAGCGTACAAGGCCTAGTTAGTGAAGATCGAGGCTTACCTAGGTACCTCACCAACCCAAGATACACGGGCCCAAGACGACATACCAGTTCACAACCACAATGTCCAATCCAGGCTCAGGCTCGGGCTCAGGCTCAGAGCGCAACCCCTCCCGCCTCGTCTGGCAAACAGACTCCTTTCTCAAACTCAGCATCCCCGACCGTGTCCTCGCCCTCCACGCCGAGATCACCAAGGACCCCAACTTCTTCGGCTTCGACACGCACACCCTACAGGACACCAACATTTCTCTGATCTCCGCCTCCCCCAACCGGACAACCTGGGAAATGGACGTTCCCTCCCATCTATGCAACAAGTCCGCCAACCTACACGGCGGCGCGGCGGCAACGCTTCTCGACAATCTCACCTCGACCGCGCTGATGACGATCGCCCGCCCCGGCTTCCTGGACGGCGGCCACGTCTCGCGGACCATCACCATGTCCTACTTACGTCCCGTCCCGAAAGGCTCGCATGTCACGGTGGACTGCGAGGTGCAGGCCGCGGGGAGGAACACGGCGAATATCGTCGGCAAGGTGTATTTGAATGGGAAGTTGTGCGTCACTTGTGTGCATGATAAGGCTGTGTTTTCGAGCAAGGCCGCAAAGCTGTAACGCATGGGTGTCGAATGGAGTTGAGGAGTGTACCGTTGGTATGGAATGCTATAGAACTACAGGGCTCGCTGTCGATACAGGCTGTCATAGAGCTGGAGAGGGTCTTTGGTGACATCGATTCAGATACGGCCAGACAGGTCGCCATCGAAATAGGATGCCATAGAACAAGGAGGTCGTCGTTGCCACTAGATGCTACAGGATCGACGAGCTATAGGGTATAGAGCAAGCTAGACACGTTGATACGCTTTCGGGAGGTATTATGTACACCGACGGGACGACTTATAATTATCCTCATGGTCTATACCCTATCCAATAGATCGAAACACGTCCGATAATAGTTTAGGGACCCTCGGGGCTTACTAAGAGCACGATGGGTGTTCCTTACTAGGAGGATCTCGTCTACATTGCGTAGGACCAGACCATATACGCACCACGAGAATTCTACACGCATTACGTAGGACCATACCTCCATACGCACGGGGAGCTCACGAGTAAGTAAGACGACGAATGCACATGAAATACACAAGACGGGAAACGAGAGCATATGTCTTCACCGAAAAAGCATCTCATTTCGTGCATCAATACACGCTACCAATCCTCCCTAAACACTGCGCCCATGCACCCATGGTGCCCGTCTTCTCCAAGCAGACCACACACCCAACCCCCAGAACCACACACACGACAACAACCGCAACCGCAACCCGCAACAAGCCGCCACCCCCTCCCCCCTCTACTCCTCAGCCTTGTCCTCGCCCTTCTTCTCCTTCTCCTTCTCCTCCTCGAGTTGCTTCTTCAACTCGTCATTCTCCCTCGCCAGAGCCACGACCAACGCCTCATTCTGCTCCAAAACACTCAAAATCGCACGATACGTGCGCCCCGTCGGCGTCGTCTTGTTCTCCTGACTCGCCCGGTCGATGATGTCCTTGTCCACTTTGGCCAGGATGCGCTGGCGATAGTCCTCTTCGATCTTGCGCCTGCTGCGCTGGTCGACGGCTTGCTTGCCTCTGGACAGCTGGTCGTTGCTCTTGACTGGTCTGCCAGAGGAGCCGCAGTTTCTCGCCCTATTCAGCGCCATGATGGGTTCAGCCGTGACTACTCTGTTTGCGCGGTCTTGGTCGTCGTCTGATGCTCGAGAATCGGCTGTGGCAGCGGCAGCGGAGGGTTCAGGAGAGCTGGATAGTCCGGTGTTTGTACCAGCGACGACGTCGTCTTCAAGAGCCACCTCTGGAGTGGTGGTTGAGGCAGCAGGGGCAGGGGCAACGAGAGGTTCGAGGTAAGTGCGAATTCTGGTATCCACCTGGTCTTCGAAGGCCATTGATGGAGTGCCAGCTGATGCTGGATAAGCGAGAGGTTGAGCGTGAACGGGAAAGCCAGTGCTTGAGGTAGACCGGTCGTTGTCGGAAGAGGCGAGAAGGCGAGGGTCAATAGGTATGTCGAGGTTCCAGAGGTCCTCCTCTTCTTCAAAAGCCGTGTACGCGGTTCTCTTTGGAGCCATTGTGTTCGGGAGGAAGCAAGAAAGAGAGTTCGAAGATCTGGTGCGTGTTCAATGTGTTGAATGTTCTGAGCAAGCAAGCAATCGTTCAGGACGTGGTCTTCTGTCGTGTCTGAGAAGAGTATGTGTGTGTGTAGTGTGAACGCGCTTGCCTGAGACAAAGCAAGAAACAAAACATTGCGAGTTGTGAGTCTGTGAATTGAATATTTATGCACACAGAGGCAGTGAGGCAGTGTGCGAAGCCTCTTTCGGCAAAGCGTTGTGTATACATACCACCGCCTTCGCCAAGCGGTGGAATGAAGACGGCAGTGGTGATAGAAAGGCGGACAGCCTTGAAGTCCGCTGTGGCAAGTCACTGCAATGAGAGTGAAAGACCGAGCCTCCTCGAGTTTGATGCTGACTTTAAACAGGTTTGGGACGCGCTGGGGTGGACTGTTGGGAGGGTAGGAGTAGAAGGTGACCAGGCTGGTCCAGTTATCCTCTAGAAATCCACGGAACGACCAGTAAATCGTGGTGTTTGATCCCGGGTGATCGTCCATGGGATAGTTACTATAGCGTGTATAGTGAGCAACCCAGAGCAAAAGAAACCGACGGTATTGTAAGCCAGATCCTAGAACGACCCGACCCTTTCCCAACGATATTCATGTGAGTATCTAGAGAAGAATTAGCGAGCGAGAAAAGAAATATTCAGAGCAATACGACTTACTTCTTGTTCTTCTTGTATTTCATGGTGACGACGGCCACAATATTGGAAACCTCACCTGCCTGAATCTGGTCATCCATCATGTCTATGCCTGATTCTATCACTGACTAGACTTCAAAAACATCCTCCCCAACCATCTCCCTGACCACCTGTACCCATCGGCGTACTTCTTGCTCGACTTCCTCATCATCGTCCTCAAGACTCTCATTCACATATATCATGGTTTCACCACTTCCACCCACACCTTCAGTACTTGCACCAACAACAACGTTGTTGACCCATTCCTCACCCACAGTCTCATCCTGCGTGAGCGCGAGGTGAGTTCTTATCCCGCTCAACCTCACGCCAGCACTTTCATTGTGCCGCAGCTGGCACAAATTGTGATTGATCGCATGGTGGTGCGAGGGCGTATCCATTGTGCTCGTTGCCAGGGCCACGATGGCGGGGATGACCAGTTCCGGAATGGACGCACGAAGGGCTTTGGACTTGACGGAAGAGAGAGTGAGTTGTGATACAAGCAGCTCTGACAGCGGAGAGAAGTGGCTGGGAGAGGCGAAGAAGCCATCTGCATCATGTTCCATGACTGTTCTCAGCAACGTAAGGGTCGACTTGTACAGCGCAACATCATGTTCCGCGAGGGCAGCATTAGAGGACGAGATTGTAGAGCGAAGGATATCGTTCGCCGGTCCAAGGATGTACCCTGCATAGCTCGTCGCAATACTCTTCAGTGTGGCGAAGAAGTGGTTGACAAACCCAAAGACACTCGATGCTCGTGCAGTCTTTGCGGCGTGGCTGAAGTCGGCGTCAGACAGGTCAGTGGGTTTGATCGCCCACTCGACCCAGGTCTCAAACAAGGGTCGGAAGGTCGTGTCGTTGAGTTTGTAGATGAATGGAATAGCTAGTAATTGAAGTTGCAATTCGATTGCGGTGATATCCTCCGGTGACACGCTGTGTTGACCGTTGGCGGAGACTGCTTGACGTCGGAGGTCCAACACTTGCAGCATGAACGTGGATATTGACTCTGCGTTGCGGACGACCGTGGACTTTGTACAACGTTTGATAGCTTGAGATAGAAGATCGAGATATTCCGTCACAGTTTCGACTTCGAGATCTGGTGAGGTATCATTCCACACCTGGTTCAGACTGGCCGTTACCGTGTTCAGGTCGATCTTGTTGGCCACCAACCTCAGTGTTTCGAGCCGAGATTCTTTGCAAGTTACTTCCAATTTGGCGGCGCATGATTTGCGGCACACTTCCAGAATCTCAGACACATTCTCGTCAGACACCATGAACGACACATGAGACAAGAACGATGACAGAAGTGTGAAAGCCGCATTGTGCAACTCGGCATTCCGGACATCGTTTGCGACGCTCGAAGCCAACAAACTGAGCACCTTTGACATTGACTGTGGCACAATGGGGACAGCTGCCTCTTTCAGGACCTCCATTGCAGACGCCAAACAGAGAAGAGACATGACTTGCGTCCTGGAGTCTTGGGAGTTGAGACCATACTCGGAATCAATCAGAACATTTGAAGCGGACATGATCGCCTCGGGACTCTTGCGGCCGTAGACCTCGATGATGCGATCCAAGCACGCGATAGCTGCGTGTCTGAATGCTTCGTCCTGGGTAGATTCAATCACAGTCTCGATAGTAGGCAAGAGAGCCATCGCCTCAGACTGAGTCTTGCTATCTTTCGGTGCGTTATGTCGGAGCTGTGTAGCCAACACTCGCAATGCTAGAGGTTGCAGCTCCTTGTCGTCTACTTGTCCCATCTCCTGTAGAAGATTAGGCATAACATGCAGCAGCTCTGCGAGTGAGGGCAACTCCAGCAGTGCGCTCAGACATTTCCGTGTGGACGATGTCAGAGTTGGGTGATGCACCTTTTGATCCTTAAGCATGGACAGCAGCTGGGTGAGGCAGTTCCTGTACTGGGCCCAGAATGCAACGCTTACGGATTCGGCCGATCTGCCCATGCGCCTGACTTGCGCCTTGAGACCTTTCGATGCAATCATTTTTGCCGAAGTTTCGAGCAGAACCTCGGCTTCTTGTTCTCGTTGTTCTTTCTTGCTGGTCTTTGTGATGTCAAGCAAGGGCTCTGCATTATGAGGGGTGGCCGAGAAGACATCATTCACCAACCCGAGTATTTTTCTCTGCGTTGATATTTGTGTCGCAGCCGGCATTGCATCCAGCAAATTCGAGAAGAAAGCTGACGTATCCTGCTGCCGTCTCCTAGAGGCAAGCTTGGCAATGACTGCAAAGGCGAAGTCTTCAGCACCGAGTCTGTCCAGCAATCTCTGGTAGAATGCAACTCGCCGATGCGGCGGAATATGGTCGAATGCTGTGACAAAACTCGAAAGCAGGCTGGATGTCGAATGGACCAGATTGTTCGCGTCCTGTTTCTTCAAAGTTGTAACCAAAGGAGGAATTATTTGATCGATTGCATGGTTTGTAACGTAGATTGACCTTTCATCTTCTTTCGCAAACAGATTGTGGCCCATGAAAGTAAATATCGGCATGATAGTATGCAATATCCTATCAGGTACCAAAGATGCCAAAGATGCTGCGAGTAACAAAGCCGTGCTTTGGACCTGAGGATTCTCCGAAGACCGAGCACAGTCGATAACCAAGTCTGCGCGAATCTTTGATATATCAATGTCGGGTTTTCGCGCTTGTCGTGCTTTATCAACGATGGCCAAGAGACTACTCAGGCACAAAGTGACCAAGTAAGGAGACGCTGTGACATTGCTGTCTGCAGTGCGCGTCAGTGTAACCAGGGCTTCGAATAGATCTCCCATCAGTTGAGGGTGGTTTTCGGGTCTGGAGTTCTCGAGAAGCTCCAAGGTAAATGTCAGCCGCGAGTCCATGGTATTCAGCGCCATGACCAATTCGCGAGGGAGACTGTCACGACCATGGCTGGTTCTCCGCTTCTTCCTAGGTGGTGCATCAATTTGCAGCTCAGCAACACTTGCGTATGATAATTCGAGGAATGAAGAAAATATTTCTGTCGAAAGCGCGACGGATTGTAGTACGTTTCGGCTCCCACTTGCCAGGCTGCTGATGTCGGAGAATGCTGTGTGGAACAATAGTGCTCCCACTAGAAATTGTGATTCGTGCCGGAGGTCCTTCCAGATCAGAAGGAGTCGATCGAATAAAGCGCCCACCAAGTCCGACCTCATATGAGAGCTTGCCTCGTTCACCATTTCAAGAATTTGTTCAACCGCGTCCTTGCTTTGGCCATCAATGATTTGCACCATGACGGCATCAACGTGAGAAAGTGACAGCCCGTCCGACGTGGCGAGCGCGTGAGCCTCATCTTCCTTCAGAGACGACCAGTGCTTGAGGACAGGCGCCAAAGCCTTGCCCGTGCTTGTGCTGCCCACTTTTTGAACGCCAACGAGTAGCTCGATAATTCGAAGTTTGACTTTCAACAGGGGACTGCCTACTGCGCAGCTTGTCAGTAGTTCGAATAAATCGTGTTTCAAGGACTTCTTCAGCTCGACGTTGGTGGCTTTAGCGCCTGAGGAAGAAGACCGAGAAGGGCTATCGAAAGCGCTCTCTAGTGCTGTGCGTATATGCGAAGCATCAAGAATACATTCCTCCAGAGTTGGGAGAAAGACCTGATCGAGCAGCTTGACCGATTGGCTCGGTGGCAAGGACTTGACGTTCGTCATGGTCAGGCCATCATAAACATCTGTCCCCTTCGACGCACTGGCATCTTCTTTTGAACTCTCCGAAAAGCGTTTCCGCAGAGCCAGTACACAGGCAACGGTTGCTCGTCTCACAGCCTGAGCTGGATCAGCCAGCAGAACCGTCAAGTAAGGAAGTAGCAGTTGTGACGGCTCTTGAGGCCGCTTTTCGAAACCTTCGGAGAGAATTTGAAGCGCTGTGGCTTGTTGCGAGACTGGAACAGCGCTGCAGGCGATCCGCAACAAAAAGCTCGTTTGCAAATCCGAAGGCTGTTCCTGGGCATTACCCCATAACGACAGAGTCTGAAATCGGGCGATAGCTTCCTCACTGCTACGGGAGAGCGCGAAAGCTTGGGACAGTTGTTCAAATAAAGAAGAGGTTCTGGTTGTCAAAAATGACAAGTCGACGGACTTCGAGGGGAGACTAGCCAACATGGAATCAAGCTTCTCAGATTCAGGCAAGGCTTCTGGTCTTGGGCCCTCGAGCTCCATCCGGTCAGATTCAATCGAACCAAGGCCGCTCGTCGTCTCGATGGTGCCTTCAATAACCGCCTCAACTTCGGTCAAGGACTGGCCCGCCAGCTGCACAGCTTGCGAAAACACTGGCGAGAAGGCAACATTGTCATTCAGCTTCTGCAGCAGAGGGACAAGCTGTTGTCGTGTGGTATCGTCAGTTGTCGCTTTCAGCTTGCGAAGCACGATTGCAACAAGACTGCTGATAATGGTTGGATCTACCACCTCCGGGCTCATGTCAAACAGCCTCTCAATAAAAATAATGCGAGCATTCAAGTTCGACCTTTTCAACCCCGCGAGCGAGGAGGTGATCAGTCTCTCGACTAACGTATCGACTGGAACCTGGCCTTTGAGCTCGAGCAGTCTTTCCTTCAGGCCAATCATCTTGATAAAAGTGTCCAGCACGACCTTTGGTACCTTTGGTTCGGCTTTCCTGGCAGCAAGGATGATAACACATGCCAATGCTGACTTTGGGTCGGAACCCGTGTCGGTGACGTGTGGTGCGACTGCTCTCATCAATGAATCGATTGTGCTGTCTTCAAGGGTTGAATTGCTTGCCAGAAGAAGGGCTGTCGTGAAGCATGTCACAGACACATCTGGGCAGTCTCTGATCTCGAAGCCCTCTACCAGGAGTGGAAATATTTTTAGCAGAGCGTCTTCTAGTCGTTGTTTCTCCACCTCTTTCCTCCCACTTCTGACTTGGTTGAGCCGTCCTGTTACCGCCTCAATTACCAGGCTGCCCCAGAATCGAAGCAGATGTGGGTGGCCAGCGCCCTCCTGGCATGCCCGCAGAGTGTAATTATTGAGGTATGAGAAGAATGCGTCGTTGTTAGTGGCGCTGTAGACCACAGCGTGACGGGGTACATTGGCTGCAATTTTATGGTAAGGTCCGAGGAACTTCCACTCATTGACGACCTTATTTGCTGGTATGATGCTCAGAACGCTTCGGAAGACGAGGGTCTCGTGGTAAGGTAGGAAAGTGGCAAGCAGGGCACTGGTGTTGTAGACATGGACTCGAAATCTTCTGATGAGCCACTCCACCGCTCTCACACCCGGGCGGAGGACGACTTTGGACCCAAGTAGGGCCAAACATCGCTCTACCACGACTCCGAGAGTTTCGTTCTGGGTCTTGCTTAATTGTTCTCTGTCCTGGTCCTTGGCTTGCGGACTGTAAAGGTTCTGCTCGAATTCCCGCAGTCTCGAGTCCAACAGGCACAATTCTTGAAAGCCATCGACGCATATTTGGTAAATTGTATCCCAATCTTGCTTCGCAGCCACTGGTCGATCAAATATGAGAGATTCGGCATGGGCGTCTCGACGGGCGCGAAGGTCTAATTCGTTGTTGGCATTTGCGGCGATGGTGCGCAACTGCGTGGCGAAGGTCGAGGTCATTGCGCGTGTCTTTACCGCGCAGGGAGAGGGCTAAGATGACATTAGAGGTGACCGTACATTGAGTTCAACGGCAAAGTGAGTCTTCTCTGCGGTATGAAGGGCAAAAGCACTGCCGGCCTTCGAGTCGTTACTTTTCCTGCCTGCAGATTTAAAAAAAATATTGGAGAAATTGAATGGCTGCGGGGTTAGTCGGACATAACGAGTCATTCACATAGTCAGCAAGTCAATCACGAGTCATGCATATCTTTGTAAAGAGCTGGGTAGGAGTTACTCATTTCCTATCAAACCAGTCTGATATGTCAAGACGGATTCTCAAGCCTCGCTCTGTCATGCTCTCGTATAAGTGCCGAAGTTGCTCGCCACCAATAGCTTCCCGCAAGAGCCTTTCCCTGAAAGCAATCATGTAGAGGTCCTTGGACCAGGGACAAGCTCGCAGTGCTGCGTACAAAGTCTCAGTCAGCAGTCTGTCTCTTTGAGGCCGTCTATCCCTTTGTAGACCGTCTTTGCTTGGCTTTGGCTGCGGTTGGTCATCAAGGAGACTGATCTCCCATAAGATGTATTTCTTCCATATGTCCACACAATGGATGCCTGGTGACCCTCGTTCTGTGGCTCGCTTGAAGGCTGCCCGGTTGCTATGAACGGTGCTTCCTGCATAGGAAGGTCTCCTGAGTTCAATTAGGAGACTGAACACGCATCGAATGATGCTGCTGTCACTCTTGACTAACGGGGTTTGCCCTATCGTGGTGGATTCCAACTGCCGAAGGCGGTCCATCAATCCGGCTTTTTGAGAGAAGAAGTGATGCAAAGAGAGAAGATGGACATTGAGTGGGAACATTCGCACCGACTCCGCCAAAAGCTGATAGCACTCCTTTGGCCTGAACAGCCGACCGAATATCCCTGAATGGGCGTATAGCAGACGTGCTCGATTTTCATGGATGGTCTCCACAACCATGGGATTTTTATTGGCGATGTTGGTGACATCGTGTAGGAAGCCTTCATAGGCTTCTACTGCCACATCCAAGCAAAGCCCGCTATTGAGATACCTGTGTATGGCAAGGATATCAGCCCACACTGGTAGGAGTTCATGCCGGCCTGCAAGCCGGCTTGATTCGTACTCTGATTTGATATACTGTTCGATTTTGATCTGTAAGGCCACCGAGGGACTAGCATCGGCTTGAAGATGACCCAGCTCGATGTTTGCGTTGGTGATCATGCTCAGCAGATTTCTGGCCTTGTGAAAGTCTTTCAAAATCATGTATGAGTAGGACCAATCTCTCCATAGGATGGAGGCATCACGTTGGCCTTGGGAGCCAAGCTCCCCACGCATAGACAATGCAGTTGACCAGACCTTTTCCGCCGTCTCGAAATTGCCAAGCTTACATTCCAATAAGGCATATATGTTGTATAACTTCAGGCTGTCAGGCTTTCTCTTGAGAAACAACTTCGCTCGTTTTCGAGCCGACTTGGGGTCAATACCAGCCTCAAGCGCAACATCATACTCCATCATCATCTCGTTCGGTTCACTCCGAAGTGTCACATCTGCTAATTGTGACACAGCTCGACGGACGAAGGGGATGCATAGATGCACAAGTCGTACGCAAGATCCAGATAAGCTGTCTGGGGAGGACAACACGCCCGCGATCCCGAGATGCACATCGTGAAGCGCCTCTCCAATTCCGAGCGGCTCATTTTGAGTGGCATCCAAAGAAGGAAATTTCGAGGTGGCTAGAGCTTGACTGTAAATAAAAGGGTCTCCTCTCCATTTCCTGACTTCTGGCAGAGATGAACAGGGTGGCAGCCCCAGGAATAACAGAAAGGCATCCTGAAGCAGTGTCAGACCTTGCTTGGAAGCGATAGAAAAGACAAACTCCTTGATATCGGAAAATAGCAGGATTCGGTACGGGTCATCATCGCTGACTTCATCCAGAGCCCTTGCGGGCAAAACTGCATGTCGCCCGAGGCCGGTCTCAGCGGCTTCCCAGCTACCGAAGTCTAGGAGTGCAACTGGCGAGTGCTCTTTGTCTGCTGTCGGCTCAGGCTCAGCACTGGCATTGGAACCCCACCCAGTCGCTCCCTCTTCCCCAACGCGTGCCACTTCGGACGCCCAAAATTGCTCGAAGGATGGCATGAGGTCCGCCGGCAGAAGTCGTTCTGGACGGAAGATGTTATATTCCAGCATGGCCTGCCAGACGCCGACAGCTCGCTCAGTAAACCCGGCTTGCCAAAGAAGTAAGGTAAGGCGGAGCAGGAGATAGATGCAGCCCGACTCACTTGTGAGATCATCTGTCCTTGACTGGAACTTCTGGAGACAGCGCGTGTAAATTGCCAAACATGTTTCCAGGTTGAACTTCAAAGCGTTACTTTGCATAAAGTTCAAATATAGAACCCACAGTTCGAAAGAGGATTGTTTGTCGAGAAAGGATTGCCATTGTGAGGCTTGCTTTTGGACGTCCCACACCTTACTCCCTTCTTGCATTAAGCCAAGAATCAGAGTATGTCGTCCTTCCTGGTCATTCACGTGGGATAATGCCTGTTCGTAAAGCGATATTCTTAACTCAGAGAGGCTCCGCGAGGAAGCTGTGTGAGCGGTTTGATCATCTTGTCGACCGCCAAAGGAGACATCTTGGTAGTTGATCAACGCAAGCCAGGTCTTCACATCTTCAGGTCTCTCCATCGTAGCTCTTGAAAATTCCAAATGACGTTGCTGGACTGGATCTTTCTTGAAAGCATCAAACGGATCCTCATAGTGATCTCCATCTGGTTTGATCTCATGGTCAGACTCGTCGCTGGACCCTTCAGAAATGGATCGTTCTGCTTCGGTTGAAATCCGCCGCCTCTTCCTAGCGCGCCCATCTCGGAGATTCAAAAAGTCCTTTCGTAAATCGTCATCGTCTCCAGAACTAATGGGAGGTTTGATGAGTGGCCCATCTTCAATGGCAACGCCTGAGAGGAGAGACTGCTTGCGCGATTTTCTTGTCGAATCCAGCTCGACATTTTGGACCTCACGACGAGTATCAGATTTCGAGATGATGCGATAGTTGGGACCGAGGCCAATCAATGCACCTCCGCCAGAGGCATGATATCGTGGGATGGCGTACCGATCTAAGGAGGCATACTCCAAGTTCCGCCTATCTCCTTTGCGGTCTTCTACGAAGACCGAAGATCCATCACCTTGTGATGAAGTTGATTTAGTAACTTGCCCGGGTTCTCGAGCCTCGTTCGAATGTCGATGCGATGAGCCATGATGAGGGGGTCGATGTCCTGAATGGTGAGTATTGTGTCCAGAGGTCCTCATATTTCAGTCCTGTTCTTTGTCTCCGTTCGGCCAATGTCCTGTACCCGCAACAGCCGGCATATTGACAACTTGGCAGCTGAGAAACTTTCGTCGATGTGGTCGATGGATCTGCTGTTAGCCACCAACGGCCACTTCAATGACTTCAGTGCGCGAGAGGACGAGAAGAGCAAGATGGATGCCAAGTCGGCTCCAGATCACGTGAGTTTTGTCTACCTGAAGCGCTGCCGAAGCTACTTGTAGGTACTGGTGTTCAGAGAACGAGAATGCCACTATCATTAAAGAGCTGAGTGACAGGTATGAACAGCGTATGCAGCAGATTATTTATTGCCAAATACCAGTGTGCTCGCTAAATAAGCAAGTAGTTGCATCCCTAAACCTGGTGAGCCCGAGTTTGGTTCTTTGGGGTCATCCTAGACCCGATAGCAGATCTGCCGAACAACCTGGATATAGTTCCGCTTTAACTGGAGCTGGTCCGGTCGCCTAAATCTTAGGGAATGATGGGGGTCATAATGGGGCCAAGCCGCCTAAGTTGGAGCGTCCAGAGTGATTGGAGGCTGCCTCAGTTGCTGGTAGCCACCCTCCCACCCTGCCGTGTCATGCGTGCCGGGCGTGCCTGCTGCAGAAGATTTGACCCTCGTCATGATGGCTGTCCAGCAAGAGTCCAGACCCGAGTCCAAAACTCTTCCCACCCTCATCCACCTGTCTCTCTACCAGGTCCACTAGCAATTCACGGGTAGGAAGATCCTGCAGCTCAAAATCCTCTCTACCTAGTATGTTCGACGGTACTTGCCATGAGCTAACCTTCGACTCCTCCAACGCTCTTGCACATCCTCTTCCGTACCAGCCAACGCTGTCCCTGTCCCATGGATACACCTCGTTCGAAGCGAAGATCTCCTTCCCTTGACGGCCGCGGTCCGCCCTCGAAGAAAATTAAGACTCTCATCGAAGAGCCTGAACAATACAGCGATGCAGTGCGAAGAAAGCTCTCCACCACCTCGCGTACGGGGCAGGCGTGCGATCGGTGCAAAGAGCGTAAAATGAAATGCGACACCGACGCCATGGCTTGTGGACCTTGTCGGCAAAGGAACATGCGATGCTTTACTACCGATCGGGTCACTAAGCAGGCAAGAGAAAGAGGAGAAACGGATCGCGCTGAGAACGAGTTGCTGTTCTTGAGGGAACAATTGACTGCGTACCAGCTGAGATACGGCCCTCTGCAGCACTTGGAGACCAACGGGCCTGTTCTCGCGACACCAAAAGAGTCGACTGTCACGCCAGTGAGATATCCCACAACCTCAATACCAGATGCGCACTATGTCGGTTGGCCTGCACCTGAAAATTCCGAGCCCCTCTGTTCAGGGCCTGTGAAGGGGACGGTGGTTGATATCATGGATGGCCAGATAGACGTCGCAGATTGGGAGTGCGAGATGATGAACGACTATCCGCAAGACCGCATGAACAAATTCAATGTTTCAAGGACCTCGGTCATTAATACCGTCAGCGGATACCAGCGAGTCGAGGATCCAAAGCCGCCACCCAAGGAAGAGGCCTTACGCGATTCCCATCATTTTCTGGTCATTATGTCGCAATATGTCCCAATCGTCCATCGGTCGAGCTTTATGGATCTTGTTCACAGATTTTACGACCTCCCGGGCTCGCTGTCAGCAGCCGAGAGGGTTCAGGTCTTCATGGTTTTTGCCATCCTCGCGCAGCAGACAGCGGTAAGAAACCATTTACATTCAGCGGAGAAGTTTGAGGACTCCCATCGGTACTTCCATGTCGCCCTGGGCCATTATCGCGAACTATTCCACGATCGATCTATTGCGTCCATGCAAGCTATGGCGTTGATCATTGTCCACCTTCGAAATCTGCCCAAGCCTGGAATATCTTGGGTTTACAGCCACAAAGTCCTGGTCCGCGCCATCGAATTGGAATACCACAGGGATCCAGACAGGATTCAATTGCCCGAAGGCGAAAGTGATCCACTCTCGAAAGAGCTTCGTAAGAGAATATTCCACTCTATCCTCGGTGTCTGTGTGACAACAGGCTGCAGAGTCGGTTTACCTGCTCCATGGCAATTTCAGCACATTGATCTGCCCCTTCCCAAAGCAATCAAGGACTCGGAGATTTCCAAACATGGCATTGCGCCCGAGTTATCAGGCTCGTGTGAATTCTGGCCATCTCTGCACTTGGCCAAACTACTCCCTTTGCTGACGGAACTCCACAACAATATCACGTCAGTAAGGAAACCAGCTGCAGAATATCTACAAGCGGTCGAAGCACTAAACACCAAGATCATGGCATGGCGACAAGATTGGGAGGAGTCGATCAAGTTGGAAGCCAAGCACGTAAATCTTCATGTTGCGACATTGCTCATGGAGACCTGGGCGGCTGAGTATCAGTTGAACCTATACCATCCGGTTTGCTGTACGAGTGATGATCCTGCCGTTCAAGAGCGACATTTGGACTCTTGCCATAAAGCCGCCAAGCGACTACTACAAACCTTCCACACACTTTCAAGCAAGTATAAAGGCGTGGACTTCACCTGGCATTCGGTCCTGGCGTATGCGACTGGCTTTGGCATCACGTTATATGTTTACAGAAGGAAAAGTAACCCCGTCACTGTCGAGCAATTCGAGGCAATGCGGAATGAGCTAAAAGGCTGGACATCATTGATGGCATATGCTGATCTTGTTCTGAGTAAGTGGCGAAGACCGCTATCTACAGTTATCAGGTACTAATAAACGTAACAGAGACTGGCAACCACCTTCAACGACAATTTCAGCCTCGAGTTCAATCCCTTGAAGAACAATATCGGGCACTAATCATCGATAAAAACCCCTCGGCCATACAATTGCCCTTCATCTCGGTCAATGGCTCGGCAACTTCTCAACCCCAACACCACTACAGGCAAGAGCCTCAGCCTCATTTCCCCTATCCAGACAGCCAACTACCACTGCACCGAAAGAACAGCCTTCCTCACCCCACGTTCATGCCGGCACATACACCTTCGTCACAAAGTCAGCCTCCTCAACCGTGGTCACCGTCGTTCGCATACTTACCACAGCCGCATCCGCACTCTCAACCCCAGGTTACTTCTCCTATATACTCAGCCTTCTCGCAGTCACCAATGTCTGGTTTATCTGCCGGTCCGGTGCAGCAGTCGGTTCCTACGTCACTGGCGTCATTGCTCAATGACTCGGGCAGCATATATGTCAACTATCCTACACCGCCGCAATCGCAGAATGGCCTGAATGGAGATTCATACATGTCTTTCCAGCCAAACCATTATTTCGACGGACCTGGCCGGTTGACGTGGCCGCTCATATCGATGCCTCCTGGGGCGCAGTCATGATGGTGGACCGGACAGGTCAAGACGCAAAGGCTACCTACCTAGGTATGTAGGATGATGGACATTAGTTATCGAAGATTTTGAAACGAGACAGACGAGAATTCGAAGGGGTTCGGTCCGGTGATGTGAATGCTAGTAGTAGATATGAATTGTAGTGGTGTATCATTAGTACATAATCAATCATGCTATCATGCTCTATTTTTTCCCTTTTACCCAAAAACCTCCCGAACCACGTCCGCATACGTATACGTCTTCTCCGTGCCCGACTCATCGATGACCGCGCCACTGCGGATCTCATACGCGCCGTCCCAGAATACGGCGCCCGCGAGATTCGGCAACGCGAGATCCTTGACTTGTTCCAATATGCTCATGTACGAGGAGACATTGACGTAGCCGGTGCCCGCGGCGGGGAACGCAGGCGTGCCGAGAAGGAGGCGAGGCGCTGTGATGCCGTTGTTGATGGTGATGAAGCCGGGATTGGGATTCGGATTCGGATTCGATCTGGAGTTGATGGTGCCGTCGTGCGTGTTCGTGTTGGCGTTGGCGTTGTTGATGCGCGAAGATCGAGACCGTGATCGTCGCTTTTGCTTCTTGTCGGTGGTGGTGGTACTACTAGTAGTAGTGGCATCCTGCATCAAAGCCTGACTCCATGAGCGTAGGGAGTCGAGAAAGGGCTGGCCGGCGTTGAGTTGGCAGGAAGGGTTGTTGTAGAATTGGACGTTGAAGAAATCGATGACCCCTAGAAGCTCGGGGACGGGGATGGATGCGTCGGGTTGGGGGCATTGAGGGGCGGCGGAGAGATAGTATGCTTTGGGGGTTGAGGTCGAGGGGTCGGTGTCGGTGTCGGTGTCGGTGTCGGTGTCGGTGTCGGTGTCGGTGCTGGCCATGAGCCAGCGCAGTGTGGACATTAGGGTGGGTAGGTGGGCGGCGTTGGCGGGATTTTCGTTGTCTGTTATACAAGTATGCATCAGCGGGCCGTATGGTTAGTATAACCGAACAGGGTGACTTTGAGATACTCGAGGACAGGGACACTTCAAGGAAGGAAGGTAGGGATGGGGGAAAATAGTGGGAAGGGGAAGGGGGGATATATAAGAGAAGATAGAGTAGAGTAGAGTAGCTGAGCTGAGGGAGAGACAACTGGACCTGGAACAGGAACACCTGGACATACCTAAATCGATGCCATCGAGGATGACATTCCCGTAAGGTCGCAGTGGTGTGGTCGATGAGTTTGAAACCCCACCGAGGAATAAATCCCATACAGTGTGCGCGGCCTCGACGGCCAGATCTTCGCTTGGGATCTGTAGGTTCGCGAACGCACCGCCGAGACTGAGCATGACTTTCTTGCCCTGCTGCGACTGACATGTTGCAATTTGTGCAGCAAGGCCGTCGCCCACACAGTCGAGCAGGCCCGTGGCTCCGGCGGCTTGTTGTGCGGCATTGGGGGCCCAGCAGTTCGAGGCCATGTTCATGCTCGGGTAGTTGCCGGGGCCGAAGAGCTCGGTGACAAAGGCGAGGATGATTATGTCGATGGACGGGTCGGAGCAGATCTGTGTGAGGGACACGGTGCTGGTGAGGTCCGTCTGGGAGTAGTAGACGACGTTGAGGTTCGAGGCCTGCGGGTCGAATGTATATGTAGTACCTGTACCTGTACCTGGACCTGTAGCGCTTGAGGGTTGGGGTTGGCTTTCGACGGAGGAAGAAGACGAAAGAGATTGAATGGTCGGCGAGGCTGGGGCTCTGACTACTGTGACTGAGACTACAGCATTCGTCGAGGGTCGGGGCGTTGTTGCATAGTAGCTGGCACCCGTACTTTGTCGTGTTATAGGTAGGACGGTGGGATGTGATTCTGGGGGACTCGAAGAAGAAGAAGACGACGAAGCGAAAATAGGGGGTCCGATGTTATATTGTTGCTGAATGAGGGCGATCAACTGGTTCAAGGAGCTGCCTAGCTGTCCAGCCAGCTGGGAGAGCTGGTCTGAGAAGCTGTCGGAGGGTGCTGGTCGTTGTGTAGGTGACAATGGTTGCCAATAGGTCGATCGGGCAGTGGAATCCCCCCGTCGTCTTAGTAGACCAGAGGAGACGTGGTGGTTTTGATTTTCATGGGAAGACAGTTCGAGTTTGTCGAGTAACCCTTGCAGATCGTTCGCAATCTCGTTCCAGTTCCAGTTGTTCTCCGAGGCAACGGCAACGATCGTATTGAAGCATAGAAATAGTAATATGGGCAAACACGAAAAAAGGGTTCTTGAGGCCAGCATCTTGAACGTCGTACGGAGTATGGCAGGAAAAGGATGCAACTTTGATTGCTTGGGATCACTGAGAACCACGTCGACTTATACCTGGAGATAGACATGGCTGGGATTGACTGAAACATTTGAACACTTCCATACCATGAGGTGGAAGGCCGGCTGGCCCACCAAGAATGGCCGGGCTCATCGTAGGAATTTGGACAGGCTTGGTGTCGTTGCTGCGAGGATAGGCGACGTCTGTGCTGTGTCGCATTCCAACAACAACACCCACGACTTCACTGGGAGGGTTCCCAAATATCAAGGACCTGCAGATACTGTCTTGCTTTAGTCGTCTCATCATTGGTAAATCCATGTTGGCAGGGAAAACCGAGGGAAGGCGCCCGTAATCCGCTCACAAACCGACATCAAACAACTCGTACGCTTAGCGCTGGTGAATTACCGGACTTACTCTTTGAGCCAAGATATGTGGCGATCGTATTCCCGAATCCTCCTTACACCAAAGTGATCGTTTGAGGGCCTCCTGCACTTGGCAGCTGCGACGTGGGCCCTGCATATGATCGGACCTCCATGGACGACGCTTCTTCCAGGGATGCTAGTCCAATGTATTCATATGTTTGAAGACCATGCGGTCTAAGAATCACAGCATTTGGCGCATCCTCAATGACCGCTGCTACGTCGTTGATTCTCGTCTCTATGGGCGCCCAGCAGAGGCGGTGAGTCTCTGTCATGACAATCTTCATTCCCTCGAAAACCCGCCTGCATGAAGCCAGGAGCGCTATGCTATCGACGCTTGTGCTCTCAGACCCGTCCGATGGAAATACACCAACAGTACTTGGGTCGGAGCTGCCGAGAACATTCGAGAGCAGAAGTGCCAGATTGTCGACCGAAGCGTCCTGATGGCTCAGCGACATTATAAGTGAAGCAACCACTTTCAAAAATGGTAGATCATCTTTGCAGACGCTTGAGTCAGTGTACTTGAGGCAATACCCTGCTAGAAGGCGACTTTTCGCAAGCAGGAGGTCGTTATTGTCATCTACGGTGATTCTGGCCACCGCAGCAATCTTTTCAAGACTCGTACACCTCACTCGTAGGTTGCCTTCTGTCGAATCAATACTGAAAGCTGTAGTCCGAGTTAGATTAGGCGAATGATCATTGCTGGACAGGGCTCGTGAGAAGATGCTGGCCGGGCCCTTGACGACGGCGGATGTACCCCATGTCCACCAGGCTGGAACCCATGACGGCAGCCCTGCGCAATGGTTACGCCAGGCTCGGCATAAGCAAAGCATCCATAGCCCTCGTCAATCAGAGCTATTGTGAAGATGAAAAGAACGTCAACTGCTGATATTGAGTAGTCAGGCTGGGGAAAGGCGTCCCGGTCGCTTGCAATGCCCAGTAGTGCGTAAAATGTATCTCTTTGATCGCCTGACTCAGACCCAGTCGTAAGATCCAAAAGATGGGCAAGGCTTGTATCGCCACTTGCAGCAATGTCAGATCCCGAGATCTTCTCCCGCCATGCCTTATTGATGGTGAGCATTGCGAATGGATTAGCTTCCATCACGGAAGTGATTTTCGCCCGATACAACTGCCCTTGCTCCATCAAGTGTTTGACTTGTTCAAGACGCGCATGAAGCAAGGGCAGCATAGGGAAGTCATATCGACCACATATTCCAATAGACCACCTAGAAACTACCACCTCCTGAAAGACCCACCGTCTGCGAAAGTAAGGTCTGCCGAGCAGTCGATAAAGCGCTTGTTTGTCGACGTCGAGAGGTTGAAGGCCTTCAACTCTGCTAAGGTCGATTGGCAGCTCAAATGGAGCTTTGTATAGGAAGGGCCAGTCGTTATGCAGCGAATGGAAGTAGGACGCTTGGATCAAGGCGCTGTACGTGTCATCGTCCTCGGGACCGAGATAGCAGAAGCATATACGACATCCTGAGTATATTCTCGTCATCAGTGCGACCTGCTCCGATTTCTCAGTGTTGTTGTCTTGGTCGATACATATCTGATCGACCCAGAAGAGCTCGTCTGTACCAATGCTGTGCAAGGCCTGATGAAGGGATTCCGTTATGGCGAAAGAGTGCCCATTGATACATATGCTGGAGCTGCGAACAGAACCTTCCCAGCAGTATGACAACGCGTCGTACACGAGCGCTGTCTGGCTCAAAGCTGAGACTTGCATTGTGCAAGATCTCTGCCGGTCATGATTGATGGGTCCATCAAAGCGCAGGAGGCGTATATGCTCCTTCGATTGCAATGGAACTTCTGCGTACACTGGGTGACTCGTCGTTGTCCCCATACTGAGAGAACGGACTCGTGGCTTGTAGAGAACAGGTCTCTCTCTCGAAAGTAGGTTGATATGTCGCACCTTGGGACCATCCCATTTCGCATGCAAGCGGATGCGTTGTTTCACGGGTGCCAAAGCAGTGAGCATTGATCATCAAATACCTCGATGATTTTCTTAACGATTTCCGGGATATTCTTTTGAGAAGCTGTCTGGAGAATTGTCAACAGCATTACAACTAGGTTGTGTGCCAGAGGATGGCAAGCTCTCACGATGGTTCTGTCAAAGGACCAACCTGCCTGACCTAAGGCTGCGCACTCGCTAAAGTCCTTGGCAACGGTTTGAAGAGACACGCGTTGGGTGCTGCGCCTACTAAACGTATGGTCGAGGAGGATCGACTGCAGAGACATACTGTACACCGCCCTCCACTTGTCGTCAGCATGGCGTCCAACGTTGCCAAAGCCCGGCGTAGTAACTACCGTAGCGGCAGGACCCCCTCAGAAATTACGGTAAATAAGCGGTAAATAGACGGTAAGCCATAAGTTTACCGTTAACATTTTCGGACCGAACATAGACGGTTATAGAATGTTTACGGTAAAGAAAAGTTAACGGTAAACGAGGTTTAACCGAGCGTGACCGAGATAAAAAGAATCACGTGATATCTAACTTAGATATTTTTAAGTATTTTCTAAAAGACTTTAGAATCTTAGTTTAAAAGTTATATTTTTTAGTATAAATTAAGAGACTATGAGCTATACCACTATACTACGAGAAACAAAGAATTCTACTTTAAAAATCAAGAGTTTCGATATAAGTACGTCATTTTTGATAAGATCCACCGAACTTTACGGTTAAACCTCGTTTACCGTTAACTTCTACTTATCGTAAACTCGAGTTTTACCGTCTGTTTACAGTAAAATCCTATGTACCGTCTGAACACGGTTACGTCTGACCGCATCCTTCCGCTATGGTATGGTCCGAGACATGATGGTCAACGGATCACCCACTACTGGTGATGCGAAGATGGCTCACGTTACTCATTGTAGTCAACTGCTAAAAGTGCTTCGGCCTTCGATCCCAGAAAAGTACCACTTTGGCAATCCCACCCAAGACCAACATAAACTGATACTCACAGATCGCGTCAGAGTCATCTTACGGCATTGATGAGGGCGTGATAAATACGTACAATTTGATCCAACAACTTGATATTCCCAGGCAGGGACGGATACGTATCCCCATCCCAAAAGACTCGCAGGGCATGTGGAATCTTGACATCTGGACCTTGTGACAAAAGGTCGTTGAAGAATCTGCTCCGTAGACGCCATAGTTAGTTAGTCAACACCCACCTCACCCTCCAGAGCTCGTACAGGGGTCTCCCAAAGAGGGCGGAGATGGAAATCATTGATACTAGGTAGTACTCACAGCGCCTTGGTTGGGCCAGCCGGGACCGCCTTCTCCTGAAAGACCACTTTCTCCCCTTTGAACCCTTTCATGCTGTGGACATGCCACCGCGGAATGAAAGCAGGCTCATCACCTGCACTGACGATTCTAGTGATTCCCTCAACCGTGACCTCGAGTCGGCCTTCGGTCACAGACATGTACTCGTCGTGGTACTACAATAGTACAAAATGTGTCAACCGCCGGGTTGTCCAACGAAACACCTCGAGAGTCCCTTAAGGGGGGTAAGGAGGTGAGGAGGGTAAGGGGGTAAGGGTACAGTACTTTGTGCCAATGCGGTGCCACATAGAACACTTCGGAATCTGGCTCTCCATCATATGATGCCTCTGCGAGATACTTGTCGGCCGAATCCTCAGCTTCGTCCTCCTTACTGAGGAGGCGGATTTGACAACCCTGTAAAAGAGGTAGACAGGCCAAGCGTCAGCTGAGCTGCCGCCGTTACTCCAGTTGTAAAAAAAATGCGACTTGAAATGCGACTTGAAATGCGACTTGAAATGCGACTTGAAATGCGACTTGAAATGCGACTTGAAATGCGACTTACCTTGATAAAGGGCAGTACCTTGAGTTCTTTTGTAGTTGACATGGTTCACGGTACTCCTAATCAGTATTGATCCCTTGCCTTCTGCTTGTGATCAAGGCTTCAAGGTTCTTGAAGGCAGAGAATCTTCAAGAGGGGGAAACTTGAAACTTGTTGCACCCCTCCAAGCAACTCGGTCGCTTACCGTGGCTGGCTGACGTGTACCACTCACATCCTCGGCCAAGAAAGTGGTTCAAAAAAAACAGCAAAAATGGCGAATAGGCGATGTTTCAAACTATTACCATAGTACAAACACAACAACTAAGTTGCTTTTTGGCAGGTAATCGCTGCCACTATCGTTGCCAAGGGGTTTCCCGTGGGGGAAGATTTGGCCAGCTCAGAGTCAGAATGGCGTCGGCGTCGGCGTTGGCGATGGTGATGGTGATGGTGATGCAAGTTTCTCGGTGAATCTTTTTCTTGATAGTAACATGTCCAACCTCAATTTTTGTCGGTCGTCTGTCTGAAGAAGACACCATCCATACCTACCTAGATACTAGTACCTAGAACCGAGCCTACCGTACCTACCGTACCTAGCTATATCATATCCAGCCATATCATAACCAGCCAGAAAAGACTTCATATGAAGCGCCCAAAAGAATGTGTTAAACCGCCAGAAAAAGATTATACTGTATCTTATCTTCATATCTAGCAATCAATCGATCAATCGATCCCACCGATCACGATGCCCATATTGACCGAACCCGTTCCCCATATTACACAGACATGACATGGCATGACATGACGTGACAAAAGTTGTTGCTTGCTGAAGACGCCCGCCAGCCCGACCTGGACCACCTGGAAAACCAGAAACAAGGATCACAAATGGCCTTTACAAAAAAAGGACGCCGACGTCAAAAGTTATGTCGTGCACTGCCATGTTTCCATACCCAATACACCACGAACACTTTTTCTATTCCCGTTTCTTTTTTCTTCAATCTTTTTGCTTTGCCCTTTTTACAACCCCGAATCAATTTGATCAATCGGTCCCAAGCCTGTATACTGGCCCCAAGCCGTACACTGATCATTAAAGGCACTTGGCTTATTCGTGGGAATGGCATCTGGTCGTTCCTATACCACACACCCATCTCGTTAGCACAACATGTACAAATCTCATATAACACCTTCACCCGGTTTGACAAAACGCGTCTGTTTTGGGGCGGAAAAGTAGGGGGGGGGGGACGGGGCTTACCAAAAGATTAATATACAACCCACCACTGACATGCCACGCGATATGGCAATGGAAAGGCCACATGCCCGGATTATCCGCGTCGAACTGCATCACCAGATGCGTGGGCGTCCCATCGGCGCTCGCGGGCCGGAGCATCTGCACATCTCGTCGAGCAGGATTGGCCGGGTTGACCACACTGCCATCCCACTCACCCACGCCCTCATTCAACACGTACATGTTGTGCCCGTGCAAGTGCATCGGGTGGCCCACGGGGGTCAAGTTGTTGACAATGACCCGGATACTGCTCGCGTTGCCCAGGTCGTACACATTCCACTCCTCGGGGTACTCGAACGTCGAGTTCGGCGACGTGATGAGATCCTGCGCGCGGAACAGGGCTGGGTCGTTGTAACATGTGCGGAACGTCGAGTTGTTCATGGTCCAGAGGAGATTGCCCGTCGAGTTGAGTCCAAAATTGACATCGACAACCACTTCCTTGGCCGCCGTGGTGGGAGGGGTGATTTGGTAGTATGGCACGGTCTTGCTGAGGTCCTCGTTGGCGCAGATGTCGGTCGTGTCGATCCAAGCGGTGCTGTTGGGCTTCAGGTTGGTGTTGGCATTCTGGTAGTACACCATCGCGTAGGCGTATGGCTGGTTGGCCAGCGAGCAGTTGCTGATCACCGAGCGCATCCAGACGGCATCGCTGGCGCCGCCGGTGGCTTCGACGATGACGTCGGCGCGCTGACCGATTCCCAAGCTGACGATTTCCGTGGTGTACGGCTGGATCGGCACAAAGTCATAGGCCATGACGGTGAGTTTGTGGTTGTCAATGCTGAATTTCTGCAGACCTTCAGCACCGGCGTTGATCAGCCGGAGTCGGTATTTCTCGCCCTTTGTGAATTGGAACTTGGCGTAGCCCGCGTTGGGCGTGCACGTGGTGCCGTTCTTGACCAGGCTGCAGTCGAATGTGCCCTTGCCGTTGATCAGGTTGTTGTCGGAATATGGTGCCACCTTGCTCAGATCGGTACCCATGACATCTTCGACGAGGTCGTAATACTCGCCGTGGTAGTAGTCGGTCAGAAGAACCGGGCCAAGATCCTCGTCATAGTCGGCATTGGCAGGTCCGTGGATAATCATGGCACCGAAGACACCAGCAGCGTATTGAGCAGAATAGTGAGAATGATACCACGAAGTGCCATAAAGATCGGCAAGGAATGAGTAAGTGAAGGAATCGCCAGGCGCAATGGGGCACTGCGTGATGCCAGGAACACCATCTTCCCAAGGTGTACCTTGCTGTAAAAGACCATGCCAGTGAAGCGACGTGCCCTCCACTGGACCTGTAATCTTGTTGACCACAGTAACCTGAATGGTATCACCCCAGTTTGCCTCGATCGTCGGTCCAGGAAACTGTCCGTTGATGAGGATCACATCCCGTTGGACACCATCAGGTGCAATGAGGCCGCGCTCAAGAACAAAATCGTAGCTTCGAACAACGCCTGTGTTGGGAGGGTTTTTGTATGGATTGGTGTTGCCAGCTGTACGCGAACCCCATGGGAAAGTTGTGGGCCGGTTGCCGCCCGAGGAACCACCATAGCCAGAGCCAGAGCCAGAGCCGGAGCCGGAGCCAGAACCAGAACCAGAACCAGAGACAGAGCCAGAAGAACTGCCACCAGAAGAAGAACCGCCATTGCTGGAAGAACCTCCGTTACCACTGCTGCCACTATTGCTACCACTGCCGCTGCCACCATATACACCCTTGGGTCCGGGAGCACCAATGAAAGCCGGGAACTTGGGCGCACCCCCTTGTCCATTTTGCGGAATCGTACCCAACAACCCCTTGCCGTTCGTACGTGACTGAGGCAATCCCCACCGTCCCGAAGGGATATTCCATGGCCGGATTGGTCTCTGGAAAGGGAAAGACGTGGGGAAAATAAGATCCGATATCGTTTTCGGGAGGTCCTTGGTCAAAACCTCGGTCGTAGTGGACGTCGACGTCGAAGTCGAGCTCTTTATCGAGGTGGTCGTGGTCGTTCTCGTAGCATTATGCCATGATGATGTGGTGGAAGAAGGGTGATACCATGATGTCGTGGACGACTGGGTCGTTGACTCTGTGCTCCAGGTTGAAGAAGATGAAGGGTACGCCTCGGCCACGAAGTTGGTGGCGAACAAGAAAACAAACAACTTGACCAGGAGAAGCTGCATTGTGTGAAAATCGATCAAGAGAAAAGGAGAGTATTAAAGAAATAGACACTGCCTCCCAAGCGAGTGAGAGAGGACAGCCAACAAGGAAAAACACGACAACGATAGTCGATGGAAACGAGAGACTCGAGAATTTGACAACCCACACTGAGGAGAAGAGAGAAACAATGGAGGACAAGCGGGCTAACATGGGGTTTTACTTAACATGGTGCTTACTACCTTAGTGACGGGAAGACAGCCATGTCAGTGTGTGGAGTGCACATGGCAGGAGACATTGTCATCATGGCCAAGGTCTCCGTTGGGCCATGCTGGTTCCAGAACTGGCCCTGCCATCACAAACACTCGTATGTTGGGAGAGTTTCATTGAGGCTAAGCGAGGAGGATTGGTGGTGGCTGTGAATCAATCTTGCCGGTCGGCCCAGATAAACAAGGCGTGGACCAGACATCGAGATCCCCAGCTGTCGATGTCAGGGCGATCCTACCACCATTTGTCCCATGCACCGGGGTTGATTTACACCTTGAAAAGAAACACCATCCTTTGACAGCCTTGACAGGAGTTTGACAGTGCTTACCTTCCTCAAACCGTTAGCTAAATTCGGTTGATCAGTAAGAGTGGCAATTCACACTCACTCTCCCTTTTCCGCAGCGTCATCCCCAGACCTTTTCTCATGGTTTTTCCTCGAACTCACCGCAAGGACCGTCCGTCTGTGATCTCTCCTGAAGGCTTGCAGTATTTTGAAGATCAGGGGTACCAAAAAAGTTTGACAAGCGCGGGACGATCAGTAGACCATTGGACCTTAACCGAGGGCGGGCTCTGCAAGGGCGGCCGAGTCCCATGCGTGCCCCAGCGAAACGAAAGCTTTGCATGGCCTTGTCTTTGCTTGAAAAGGCTTAGGTGCAGCTGAAAACCTTGGCGCTTGGCTTGAAAAATTTGACACCAAGTCCACCATCCTGGCTGTGTCTGGAGGACTATTGTTAGTATGTGGCCACCGTGGCGTAAGGACGCTTTTCTGATCCCAAGTTCCAAACCGACACGCGACCAGTCCCAGTTCTCCGGAATAAATGGATGCAGGTACCATACTGTGCATAGCCTGGGCGAGAGCCACTGGTGACCCGTCCGTGATCGAGTTTCCAGCCAATGTGATGATTGAGATATGTCAGATCAAGCGTCACGCCCTCGTGGCTGGCGCTGATGATGTAGAGTCACTCGGTGTCACCAGCTAGGTGATTGATTAGAGAGCACTGGCAGTCGACTTGCTAGAGATGCACTTGGACTTTTTTCTGCACAACAAAAACAAACCGGTCGTCCAAATGCATATGTGGCTGACGCCCCAATGTTTGTTAAGATTGTATTTCCTCTAGCGCCGGCAGAACGATTGAAGGCTGCATGGGTTTTGATAAGGCTCGAAGTATCTTCAACGTCCAATTTGAATATATGCGGCTCGATCACCGACACAGCGGGCGGTCTTGATCCTTTGGTATCTTGATTCGGTCGCGTTATCTTGCATGTGATCAACCAAAGCGATAATTGATCGTGACTGCCTGAAACACAGTCGATGCCAACGCTCCGTAACAACCGAGGGAAGATTCCTTAGCGAGGTGATGTGGGTGTTTTACGAATCCAACCTTCCACAGAGATAAAGGCTGAGGACGCGGCCACCGGGTTGTGGAATTCGCTTCCTTTCGCCGCGTCATCTCACCTCTTGAACTTTTTCAACTCAAGCCATCGCAAAGGCGGATACACCAATGCTGCCCAAGAAAAGCCAACATAGTTGCCCATGTCGGCGCCATATTCTCCCACCAACTGGGCAATAGGTCCGATATACCAGACCTGAGCCATGCAGAGAATCGCGCCGGCCCAACCAACCAAGAATGCAATAAGCGCCGCAATACCGACCGGAAGTTTTTGTCTATCATTCCAAACATGCCAGTCGTAGTTCGACATCTTCCCCTTTCGAAAAATGAAGAATTCTTCAAGCAGAATCGCGACCCAGATCGCGACCCAATAGCCCATTAATGCTAGAAAATTGGTGAAAATGACTCCGAGGTGATTGCGCCCAGCCAAGGCGCAAACAAAATAGATGACGACGCCGAGGGTATTCCAGATGACTCGGGGAATTTTGTCGAAGTATCGATTAAGCATCTGAAAGTCGACCCCTGATGAGTATGTCGGGGGTATCATGTTGGCGATACCACCCAATGCAGCAATAACCGCACAGAACTTGCCAAAAGCACCCAACGGCAAATAAGCTTGGACAAGCAATGCTCCAGAACCCGAACCTCCTTGAGAATTGGTCCACGCGGCCATGTACAGCTCATTGCTGTAAATGCCGGATGCTACTCCAGCGCCCAACACAAATGCAAATGTGAAAGAGAGTGTCAGACCTA
Organism: Vermiconidia calcicola; assembly: GCA_035928285.1. Lineage (NCBI taxonomy): Eukaryota > Fungi > Ascomycota > Dothideomycetes > Mycosphaerellales > Extremaceae > Vermiconidia > Vermiconidia calcicola. The sequence goes on from JAXLQG010000018.1 coordinate 398,508, forward strand.
ACAAGGTCATGATGAAGATCATGGAGCGGGAAGTCGTGGTTGGCCAGTACACGAAATAATCCATCCCCAAGCCTGAGTACGTGATTGCAGCCGACACGCAAATCGAGAAGAATGACAACCGATTGCCGACGAGTGTACGACTATCTCCCACACTGGGACTGCTCAGGTCAAAGTGTTTAGCCGAGACTCCGAATAGGATTGAGTATACGATGAGTTGTGGAAGCCATGCAAATCGTTCGTAATAGTGGAAGACTCCGATTCCAAAGGTTGTGACAGCCCAAGTGATAACGGCCACGATGACGATGCCGACAACCACGGACATTGATCCATTCGGAGAGACTGCCGAAAGCACTTGGCCGGCGATGATGGACACAAGCAAAGCGTAGCCCAACATGACGATGATGTTCAGGACGACGATCAGCTTGCTGGGATACCATCCCATAGCGTATCTTCCCCAAACCATCGTGCGGATGCCGGAAAGTGGTCCCCATGTTGCAATCCAAGCCACAGGAAGCGAACCTAGGAGCGCACCCAAAGCCGCACAGATGGACGAGTCGGCGAAGGAAAGCTCGTAGATGGCCGGACCCAACATGCCCAGGGTTACATTGTTGATGGCCAGGTTGATCGAAGTCCAGAGCACGAAAACCTGAAGGTAGGCATACCACCCAATGCGCTGCTTCTCATGAGCCTCCACACGTTGTATTCCACGAGTCTCAATGTTGTACTTCAACAAGACGTGCTCGAATGATCGCACCCACGAAGACAAACCGGCGGTCAAGGACGGGTCGGCAGGTTTGTGGTGGCCAGACGCACGGTAGTCAGAGACGGTCGTCGCCTCCGGCAGAGGTTGGGTGGGCGCCTTTTCAGTGTCGAAACGATCGGCCTGATTCGCCATGACGAGAAGGCGGGAGGAAGATGGATAAACTGCGGCGAAAGAACTGACCAGGAGTCAGCATTCAGTCTCCCACATGCAACAAACATATTGGCATGCTGCACAAAACCGAGTTTCGCCAATGGAGTAACAGGAACAAGGAGGGGTTCCCATGCAGATGCCCAACGTGCATGGTAGCATGGGGCTTCTGGCGGAAGCGGACGAACAGGTGTTCATGCACAGTGATTGTACATACCCAAGCGTATTCTTGACCTCAAGGGCGGTGTGAACCCGCGCTTACTGGTGATAGAGATTGTGATTGCAATCGCCAATGAGACCAGAAAGCCCCGTGACCGAGCGACAGCAGCAATGAATGGCGCAAAGAGCGGTGGAGTCCAGACTCTAGTCCTCCTTCAAACGAAGGTTGTGCAACGTGCAAGCCGGGGAGGCTATGGTGAGTGGCACGAGGAGAGAAGATGCCGGTTAGGACGAGGGAGAAGAGGACGAAAAGGTGGAACAATCAACGTAGAGGAAGTCTCCATGAGTCACCACGAGCTTCGAGGACTTGCCGTTGAACGCATCCTGGTATCGCAGTTCAATAATGCGAGTGGAAGGGCGCAGGAAGAAAAGAGAATCGAGGGAAAAAATAATGTCACTTGAACAGGATCACCGATTGCGGAGAAAATCGCTGATAGCGATAACGGGCAGGTGAGTTCGGAAGGCGGATAAATATTCTTCCATTACAGAAATCAAACACCAGACCATCTTCCATCCTCTTCATCGTCATCACCATCCTCCACGCCAAACAATGGCATGGCAATGGCATGCAACTGCATCTCCATCCCGCTGTCATAACTGCAAGAGGGACAGAGACACCACGCCGACACAATTGCGGACCTGGACGCTTGACATCATGGGCTGGGCTATTGGCCAACGACGGCCAGTCCGTACTCCCAGAATACCGCCTTCAGCCAATCTTGGTGGTTTCAAATCACTGAGGCGACACGAATCGGCGACCACCTCGTGATTGGCATACGCAGCATCGCATGGTTGACAGATTCCTGAGATGCTTGGGCTACCCCAGCCTGACTACTCGCTCCTGAGCAGGCTCGATTTGTCTTTAGGGAACACCAAATTGTTATTCGAGCGGCGATTTTCAGCCTCAGACAATTCTCAATGCCGGCACCTTTCATTGTGCGAGCGAATCTGTTGCCGGCGGCAGTCTTGCCTTCCCTCGTTCCGTGCCTCCCGTATCCTCGCAAGAACCGTCGTTAGGGTATTCTCCCTCCGTAAAGAAAACGTCCTGTCAGTCCTGTAGCATGAGCAAATTATAATGGACTGTAATAGCCTCCCCAACGCCAGCGCTTCATGGTTGTGTCAGGAACTCAAAGGTCGACTCAGCCATTTTTGAAATGCTCTCTGGCGTACTGCTCACATGCCTGGTGATGTTGGTTAATAACAGTAGTATTAGGCAAAATCACAGAGGCGAGGATGTACCTTTGCTGGCTTGCCGAGCTTCTGCCCGATGACTTTCCACTTGTTCGCCTCGTATTCTTTGATGGCTTCACGAAGAGCTGCCGTCTGTAGGGGGTTGTCAGTTGTGAAGCGGATCAAGCCAACAATTTCTTAGACCTCATCTTCTGCGAATTCTGCGTAGTGCATATCCTATATGTGCGTTAATGGATTGGGCTGAATGGAAACTACTGAAGTAGTCACCTTGTACCAGTGCTTCTTGACGCTGCCTTCAGTCCGCGCAGGAAAAGCCTGGCATAGGTCAGTCTCCGCATGATATAGCACTTCAGGCATGCAGTACCTTGGCGATCTCGCTCCAACCATGACCCGCGTCTCGCATCTGCTTTAAGCGCTGCTCCTCCTGGGCGGTCCAGGGCGTATTGGTTCGACCCCGTTTCTTTCCGCTATCCTCGCCAAGCATGGCCGGTATAGAAATACTGGGAGTCGTCGATGTCGACTCCGAAGTTTGGGGCAAGGTCGTTCCGGGAGGTAAGGTGTTCAATTTGGGACTTGAAGCTCTTCGCTTGCGCGAATCAAGAGGAGACGATGTAACTTGAAGGGTTTCCGTGTTTGGTTTGGGCGCCAGTGGCGTCTGAGGTGCCGATGGCTCCTTGTTGGCTGTAATGGGCAACGTGTTGAGCACTGATTGCTTCTGTCGCTTCTGTGGTGGTGGACTCCTGGTGGTTATGAGGTCAGGCTCGTACGTTGGGTAGGGCTGGTATGAAAACGAGAGGAGCCATCCAGCCAGCCCGGCTCAACCGGAGCTTCTCTTCTGGAGCAAGATAGAAAGCAGCGCAGAAGGAGACAACTTACGACATGGTATCGAGAGTGTAGCTGACAAGTCGAGACTGAAGCCGGTCAGTTATGGCTTGGTCATGCTCGATGATGTCCAGAAGGGCCCCTTGGGCAAGGTTAGCCACACGGTCACCAGTTGCCTAGGAGAGGTAGGTGCGCTATGAGGGTCAAGTAATCGAGGTCACACAGCGGCGGCACGTTGGTAAGGTTAAACTGAGGAAGGGCTCTCTTGGAACAGTCGGCAAGACAAACAGGTAAAGCCCGGCACAGATATGTGTACGGGACGAGGTGTGACCGGGCAGAAGTGAGACCAACAGGATGAGGCCAATCACGTCCAGGCCGGATGAGAGAAGTCGTAGCAAGTCGAAGAGACGGTACGACTATGATCCAGGTAGTGCAGTGTTCTTTTGTATTTTATTCCTCTCCTGCCAATGTTGTCAAGCATGACGGTGACCGAGAGGCGTGCTGATCATAAGTATTAGTTCGTCCTTCCGCTGTAACTGGAACAGCACTGATCATAGTCAAGCTTTTAGTGCCGTACATTCAGAGGCAGGGCAGGGTAGCCGGAAGCAAGAAAGGAAGGAGCTAGAACGGATGGCGGGATCGAATTGAGGTAGTGCAGTAGGGTTGACATCAAACCACGATGCAGTAAGTCAAGTTAGGTGAAGCACTTGCGACCAAGAAGGAAAAGAGGAGTACCACCGTAGAGCAAGCAGGGCTGTGGGAAGGGGATGGAAATTGAGACTGGTCGTTTTTCGACTTTGTTTGGCTTCGTTCTCGACTGAAACCGTGCTTCTGCGACGCTCCATCTCGGGTTCAACGTCTCGTGAGGCGTCAGGGTGGCCGGAAGGAGGAGTAGGAGATGACGGCACATGCTCCTTCATGCAGTGGGCCAGGGTTGAACATGGCGGAGGAGGGAGGAGAGCGAACGACGAGGAGAGGATCATGGCGGAGGCGGCCACAAAGCAAGCGGGGTTCCTCCTCCAGGGTGTGTGGTAGGGCGATACAACAGGACTTTGTTGTGCGTGGTTGGCACGCCTAGCTCGAGCGGATAGTGTCATTTGTGGTCAGATGGACAAGCTGGAGTGAGGTAGCTTGATGTAGAGACTTTGTGACGAGTACTCCGTACGAGAGGAAGAAGTCTCCAGCGTGGTAGCTTGTAAAAACCGTCAATGAGAAGATGAGAATCATCGGCGATTGCGGGGTAGAAGCAGGGGAGGATTTTGAAGGTTAGGAGGGTACAAGGTGACAAGGCAAGGTGGTTGGCGGCTGAACAATAAACGGGCAACAAGGTCATTCAGAGGTCCAAAGGTGACGATTGTTGCTCGACTAGCCTTGGAATCAGTGATAAGTCAAGGGTCCAACTCTCACGAAGAAGGATATACAATCTTCATACCATGTTTGATGCTAAAGCCCTGATGAGAATCCCTCCAGGGTGGCTAGCTGAAGCATGAAGCAACCATGGTTGTTGGAATGAATGACACTGTCTGGACACGAAGACAGGCTGTTGCACAACAACCACCGTTCGTCTGTTAGGATCGTGGTCCGCAGGTAGCGAGGGTAGCAAACAGCCAGAAGTGTACAATGGCGCCAGGCGATGCGACCGTTGATGCGAGAGACACAAGCCGCGATAAAGCAGTCACGAGTACAAGACTCATGTACCAGTACGAGGTACTTGGCCGCTAATTAGCTTTCTTCTGGCAGGACCAAACAGTATAGCTTCTGGGCAGGACGAATAACGGCACGACAAGGTCAGTACGATGACGCCGCTGGAGCCGGTAGATCAAAGTACAAGTACCTACAAGTAGCAAGCTAGGTAGGTAGCCCACGGTCGCCACACTGAGGAACTTCCTATCTCCTCGCCAAAGTAACCAATGGCGCTGGCCAAGGGAAAGAGATCCATGAGCCAACTTCCTAGGTACCTAAACCATCATCTACCCGGATCCAAAGAGGCAGTTCCTCTACAAGCGGAGAGCAACTTGGAGGAACCTCGCTAGTATTGAACCAGTGTTTGTACCCGCAAATATACACAGTACCTAGGTAGTAATGATGCAGCTGGCTTTGCAGAGATCGGCAATCTCCCTCGTGCTGTTTTCTCATGATAGACAACCCCTCTAATCGTAAGTGACGTGGAGACCTCTCCAGCAGAGGATGGGATTGTCGACCTCATGATAGGGCCGTCTTGCTGGCGACGCTTATCACCTGCATGGCCGGATATGGAGAGAGCTTCAGAAACGTGGAGAGAGGCCGTCCGGAGTGCCGAATCATGGGGCGAACTCTTTCTATCGAGTGGTTTATCCTTGCGTCACTGAAGTACCAGTACCTGGTATCTTGGTAGAGACCCATGAGACCCCCTCTAATCCTCGACCTCGTTGCCGTTGCCATCGATCGGCAACGCCATAGCCACCGAACAGGGTGGCTGTTGAATCTGGCGCATTTGGACAGGGTCTCAGTCTTCCTGATCAGACGCTCCTTTCATCTCTCATGATGACATCTTCCAAGCACAAAGTACTCCCCATTCCATCGCCAATCATCAACCAACGAGGCTTCGCTTTGTTTGGCACGAACTAATGCAGGCTCGTACTCCCCGGATCGCCGAAATAGCGCTGGCTCTTTTCAAGCAGCAGTCAGGCTAAGACAATACGAGGCAGTCGTCAAGTACGAGTGCTCCTCGTAACAGAAACCATCACAAGGTCTCTGAAAACATGATGAATTTTCATGTGATAATCTGGAGCGAATCTCGATCATCGTATCTTCGACGGCGTCTTCCGAGCGACGATCGGGTTTTCCAAGCTGCACCCAAATTTGGTCATGGTGTTGTCGAAGCCACTACCTCAATCGATACTTCGCTTCGTATACTTCGTAACGAGTAGCACACATGTCACTTGTCAAACTTTGTTCCGTGGGCTGACATTAGTGTCGCATCGATCAGTGTCTGCCTCTTCGTCTTCATGGGTACGTCACTGCCACGACGATTCGTTTAGGGATAAGGCAGGAGCAGCACCAGAGTCTTACTGGCCTCTGACTACCGTATCGTGGCAATCTTGTATGTCTCGCAAGTAGGTGGCCTCGATGTAAAGTCTGTCATATCATGGTTGTGTTCCGTCAACCGACGAGGATCTCCTGAATAGATCAGCATGTCGGCGCTTTTGGAAGTTGTGCAGGGTCAACAACTCACGTCCTGCTTGTGGATGAAATTGTCCCTGGTCAGTCTCAAGATCAGCCGCCCTCGTCCAAGCTGACTTCTATTCTCAATCAGATTGACCCTGTTTGCTGTTCGACTATTCATGAAATCTTGGAACACGCGGGCGTATGCAATCATTTGTTCTCGTCCTTTGACAAACGTTTCACGGTCGCACCATTCTCCGAGGAATGAATTGCGCCACGTATCGGCTCGACACCGCAACTCAAGGCTGCTCCACCGACTGACATCCTCGGGATCTAGTCGAAGGTCTTCGGGGTAGAAATGTTTCATCATGTCGCAGTCAACTTGCCAGATCAACTGCTTGACATGCGGAGCACACGCATGGCCATCGGTGACTGCTATGGGCAATTTTCCAGCAAACACCCGGTTCAGCACGTGGAAAGTCGTGTTGGCATACAGCACGGGCCGAGCTTCGTTAAGGATGGCTTTGCTGACTCGCAATAACTGAGACGACCTCGAGGATTGTGTTTGGAAAACGCTACGTCGAGGAAGCAAGCAAGGTTTGTTCTCGTCGTCTTGGACTTCGATCATGACCTTCCCCCAGCCGAAAGTGAAGGCATAAATCTGGAGCCGAATCTCGGGAGGCAAGTCAAAAAGAGAAGCGGCCATGAAGTCTCTCGGCAACTTGTGCTTCAAAAACAGGGAACAAAGAAGATTGCTGGTCAACTGATAAATTATGTTGAATGGCCTTGGGGGCTCTCACACACTAGGGTTTGGCTTTGCAGGTGAGACGGCGAACGTTGAAAGGAGCAGTTGAAAATCTTCCTGGGAATTTGAATCAGATATATTATTTCCACGCCGTATATTAGAGTGATCGTGGGCCATCATTATCGCTGCGGACCAGGGTGGCTCGTTCGTAGATACGAATCGGAACTGCTGGCTGATTACCTGAACGAAATTTTCAGCCTTATCGCTGAGATGGCGCGCTGAGGATGAGGGAGATTCCTGAATGTGCGCATGGGCCAGGCGGGAACACGATGCGCCTGAAGGCTTCAGCTCGTGGCGGGAAGCCTCGTGGCTGTCAGCGTGCTTTTCCACCAACAAATGAGCATCCTGCTGTCCTCGATGTTTGCGGTTATCACTTTCCTTGTTGGGTCACCTTCCAATCCACTGGCTCTTTAGAACTTTGAACGGTCAGCCGCACACAAATCGACATCCGGAATCAATGTGTCTTTGAGGCCAAGATCCGTGGCCCCTTTGCATTGCATTCTATTCTGCATGATCAAGCCGATTTGTTGTCCCGGCCTCTGCGCTTGTCAGGTCCTCGGAAAGCTCGCTGACAGGCACTTGGAATGTCTCTGAGATCCTTCGAGAGGATGATTGATTCAAAGTCTCGTCCAAGATGCTCGCTTCTGGTGATGCAAACTCTAGAACTGATGAGGAAAGTGCTGGTTGTGTATCAATGGCGGTAGGCTGAAGAGGTGCTGAGATTACCTCCGACAACTGTCGAAGAACGCTTTCTGGACTGTCGCTTACCGATGAAGCCGCGTGTTCCGAAGCGGAAGGGATCTCAAGCGGCTGAGCAACGATAGAAGTCGTGACGGTGGCCGTAGCGATTGCGACACTCGTGGTCGTGACTGTGGTTGTCAAGGTCTCTGCCACATGCGTTGGGATGGACTTGTTCAACGAAGGCGCGTATCCGGTCGAAGAATTCCTGCCCACCAAAGCCAAAAACAATACCAAGCAGCTCAACATGCCTAGAATGAAGTTTCGGTGGTCGTGACTTAGCTTTCGCATGGAAGCAAGCATCAGCGTTGTCAGATCTGTTTCCTTGACTAATGGCCGCGGCCCTGTCGGTGCAGCTTGTTGCGGTATCTTTGATTCTTCCAAAAAGCCGTCGATCTCGGATTGACTCCTGACTCTGCCACTCGCGCCATACACTTCTTGCTCACGAGTAGCTGCGGACTCATGCTTATTGATGTTGTACTCAGGATCCACCTCTTCGTTGTCGACAGGTGGCGTCTCGATGAGAGCAATTTTCGCTTCCAAGTCTCTTCGTACTTCTTCTGGCAGCCAGACCTTTATCTCCACGTCCACCTTCTCCATCTCCTGCCAGGCGGCAGCCCACGCACCCGCCTTCATCAGTCCGTTGGCAGCAAAGACCTTGACCTCCCACTTTCTAGGTGTCTCATCTGGGCGCAGTCTTCTACCACAGTCAGGGCATTTGCTGTCGCTTGGTGCCTCGTTGTCAGTTTCGTCGCTCGTCACGCTGCCACTTTCAAAGCCACTGTCGCCTCCATTGCCATCATGTGGGAAGTAATGGTTATGTCTGATTCGAGGTCTTTCGAGGTCCAAGCTCTCCAGAAGCCGCTCTTCGAGAAGCTCATAGTCTTCTCTTGGATGTGCTATCAGTATTCCTCTTGTTCTGACCTCGACATCTTCAATCAGCTTATCTTGCAGGGTGATCCATCTCTTTTTGTATTCGTCAGGGAGGAAATCATTTATAAAGGTGTCTCCATGAGACGTCGATTGCGATAAGAGGGTCGGTGGTAATGGTGTGCAATGTAATAGAACAAGTGGAAACTCCTTTCTGAGATTGCTGGTCCCCTTATGCGGTGATCCACGGTTGGACCGACTCGATCGTTTCGTAGGAGAGGTGTGGGTGGAATAAGAGCTTCTGTTGCTGTAGGAGGACATCTGCGAGCCACTGCGTCTGTGTCTGAGCACGCTATGTGTATCGCTCATAATCTCGTCTCTCATCTGGAGAGCCCTGACGCTGCTGGGATGTCGAAAGGGGGAGTGGTATTCTCTGAGGCTTCTAGGCGATGTCACCGGACAGTCGCCACTGTCATATCTGTAGAAGCCATGCGAACTGGCCGAGTCTCTCTTGGTAGGAGTGCGTGGGTTGTCATATTGACTTTGTTTCGAGGCCGGACGCTGCGAGATCGATGCTGGGAACGAAGATATGGAGGAACATCCGGAGATTCGCCTGTCATTGTCCAAGACCTCCGCCTCTTGCTCGTCTTCGACTTCTTCTTGGTCTTCTGACTCTGCAGCAGAAGTAGTTTCATCGTAGACTGCACCGGAGAAGTTGTAGTCGTGATCTTGCGAGGGATCATTGCATGGTGGAGCGGGTGGAGATGACAGTGGCTGCTGCCGTAAGGAAAGCGGAGAGGAGTGCTGAAATGCATATCCTTCGATTATCTCTGTTGATGAAGGAGAAGACGAGTGAGAGATCGGCATCATTATCAACAATCGTCGACTGTACCTTTGTGAGGTGGCTCCTGCGCAGAGCACAGGTAAATCTGGTGATGGGAAAGATGAGGTATTCACGGTATTCTATTGAGCCGCAGCAAGTGTTGATGCCGCCTTCAAGCCCCGTCACCACGGCAACCGGTCTTCTGCTTGAATCATCGCTCGCGTCACATCTAACGATCTACAATGGCTTCCAGGATCCGAAGATGAGAGACGACTGGCTCAGTTACGTTTCTCAGAGAGACTTTCAGGCCCTTTGCTAAAACTTAGGGTACCTCGAGCGGGTCGAGCGAGTGAAGACTCACAGCCATTAACAAGCTCAATAAGTACCGCAGCCGGCAAGCACTGACCAGACAGCGTCTTTTGCTCAGGCATCCCTTTCGAAGACACCCACCGACCCCATCGCCACCCTTTGAATTCCGGGCCCCGGCAGACCCTCGTGGGCTGACGCTGGAAGATCGTATGCTACTTCGGGCAGTGAAGCGTACCTAGGTAGGTAGCATTCCATACGACCCGATGTCCAGACAGCGTCTTGGCTGCAGGATACTGACCAAGAACCATCCATCTCTTCGGAGCATCTCGGTGCATCTTACAGCGCGCATTGGATCGAAACTGCTGAATCAATAGAATGAAGATCACAGAAAGAAGCCGATAAATGTTAGTAATCGAGGACTCAGGAGTTCAGCATAAGCAAGATGCCGTCACCGTTGACCGTCGAAGGCCTCAAAGCCACCGAAATCCACACGAAAATCGACCAACTGATCAACAATCTGATTAACATAAAAGATGAGACAGGACACTTCCTCCTAAAATTGCCCGATGGTCGAATCATTGACACGAAAGGCTGGAATGACTGGGAGTGGACGCACGGCATCGGCCTGTACGGGCTGTACCAGTACCACGCGCTCACGTCCTCACCATTCGCATTGAAAGTCGTTCAGGACTGGTTTTCCGCACGGCTGGCCGAAGGGACGACCAAGAACATCAACACCATGGCCGCGCTCCTAACGCTGGCTTACTTGTACGAGCAGACCAGCGAGAAGAGCTATCTGCCTTGGCTGGACTCGTGGTGCGAATGGGCCATGTACGAATTACCCCGGACCACGTTCGGAGGCATGCAGCATGTCACGTATCTCGAGGAGAACCACAACCAGCTATGGGACGACACGCTCATGATGACGGTGCTGCCGCTGGCAAAGATAGGCACACTGCTGCATCGGCCGCACTACGTCGAAGAAGCCAAGCGGCAGTTCCTTCTGCACATTCAGTACCTGTACGACGCCCCGACGGGCCTATTCTTCCATGGCTGGCAGTTCGATGACGAGAACAAGAATGCTCGCGGTGGCGGTAGTCTTGGTCACAATTTTGCCCGGGCACGGTGGGCGCGCGGGAACAGTTGGCTGACGATCGCGATTCCGGATTTCCTCGAGCTGCTGGACAACACCTCAGGCGGGGGGCCCGATGATGGTTTCAAAGCGTACCTTGTCAACGTACTAGAAGCGCAATGCCGAGCTCTGCGCAGACTACAAACGTCCGAGGGCACATGGAGAACGCTGCTCGATATGTCAGAGGAGGAAGGAAGCTACCAGGAAGCTTCAGCGACAGCCGGATTTGCGTACGGGCTGCTCAAGTCGATACGAAAGAGATACATTTCCAAGAAGGAGTATTTAGACATTGCCATCAAGGCCGTGAAAGCTGTTCTGCGGCGCATCAATCAGGAGGGAGAGCTGGTGGATGTCAGCTTCGGAACAGCCATGGGGCACGATTTGAAGCATTATGTCGATATCGAGCGCACGAGCATGCCGTATGGTCAAGCGATGGCCATCATGGCGTTGGTGGAGTTTCTCCGAGTGTATATCTAATGTAAATAGTACCATGTGACTGGAGAATTTCGATGAATGCTAGGTATCACAGGACGAACCAAGGCTGCAAGGTTGGTGTGGCATTTCGATCGATCTTGGGCTCGATGTTGTACGTCGAGCCTCTGGGACGTAAAACATGGTGTTGACTGATCAGAAGGCCTTCTGTCTCATCAAGGAATCTTGGGCGTTCAAGACGAAGTCCTCCGGGATCGTAACAGGCGTTAAATAGGGGAAAATGCTTGTTCAAGGTTTAAACCCCTGAAACCCACCATGTATATGCATGTTTTGGAGGAAGCTGTCCGCCTGGGTCAAACCGTTCCGGTTTTTCTGTTCAAGAGCTCAAGACACAGGGCGGCACTCGTAACGTAATATTTACAGCTTTCCTCTGGACAGCAACGACCCGCCATCAGTCGTAATGACTGCGCCGTTGATATGAGAAGCCGCTCTACTAGCCAGAAAGACGACAAGGCCAGCAATATCCTCTGGCTGGCCCAGTCTCTTGTTTGGAACTTCAGCAGCTAGAGCTGCTTGTCCTCCTTGCATCTCCATCAACCCGGAAGCCATTTTGGTCGGGTAAAATCCAGGCGCGACGGCGTTGGTGACGATGCCTCTGGGACCCAGTTCAACAGCAAGATTCTTCGCCAGGTGGATGACGGCGGCCTTGGATGAACTATAACTGTACGTTGCATTTGGTCCGAGTGTGCCCACGCCTAGACCGGCGACACTTGCGGTCACGATGACCCTGCTCGGGTTGGCTGTGCTTGCTTTTCTGCTCAATAGGGGCTCGAACTTCTGGACAGTGTAGAAGACGCTCTTGACGTTCAGATCCATGACCTTGCTGAAAGCATCTTCGGGATGTGTTTCGAAAGGAGCACCCCACGTCGCTCCAGCGTTGGCGAACAGGATGTCAACGTGGTCGGTTGTCTTGGCTACTTCGGCCGCCAGTCGCTCGATCTCGGATACCTTGGAGGAGTCGGCGGGAACGGAGATGGCGACTGCGCCGGGTCTTTTGTTCGGGAGGGCATTGAGAGCAGCAACGGCTTCTTCGCACCCTTTTGCTTTTCTCGACGTGATGTAGACTTTGGAGCATCCGGCTTGCATGAACCTTCGCGCGGGTTGTTAGAAGGATGAACACACATGAGTCCAGAAGTTCTCGTGGAACATACCCTGATGCAACATTGAGCCCGAGCCCACGACTGCCGCCGGTCACGACAGCGACCTTGCCTTCGAGGCTGAAGATGTTGCTGAAGTCGTGCAGCTCGACTTCCTGCTTCACACTGCCCATGTTGGCAGGGTTCTTGGATGTCAACGGGTGAGTGTTAGTAGAGCACGAGAATACAAGACCGCCTGTGCACAGGGTGAGTTATGGAGAGCATGGAAAGAGTCCAAACATCATCATCGGTTAACCCGTACCGTATTGATTAGACGATGTGGACGATCAAAGTCCACCAGGACGGCTCGACGGTTGGAAGACGCAGTCGATCTAAGATACCTCGGCAGTTGATCGAATGTGGAATAGTGTCATTTGCCTGGAGTCCCATACACGTGACTGACACGTGACCATCAGATTACCGCCGAGGCCGTGAATGTCGACAAGCCCGAGACTACTCCGTAGATGTTTTTGAATGTTGAAGTGACATTGGACTCCATCTTGCCATCTCTACCACTTCACTCTCGATGGCAATACGCAGCTACTTGTTGCTAAGGCTCTCTTGGCTGCAGGTAACGATACATCAATCACTGCCAATCATGTGCCGTGTCAGCGTTCGATCGTTTCTTCGTGACCAAGTGTAAGTGTTCTTTTTCGCCGTCATCATTCATTCTATTCCGTTTCCGAAAGTAGCGGCTATACTCGAACTCTTCGTCTTGAATTGAACAGGTTAGGATCAGCGAGTTTGTCTTCGTTTTGCAGATGTGGTCTGGACCGAAGGATCAAGTGTCTTTGGCTTTCTGGACACTACCATGGCACGCCTGATCAGCTTACCGACTGGCATCGACCTGGCATATTGCTCGCCGCGAACCTCATAAGTGTCGCACTCTGCTCACAACCTCCTGTACGAACATTTGAGCATTCTTCAATATGGCTGATGGACACAAAGACGATTTCGAGATAGACCCTGAGCTCGATGCGGTATGAGTCGTCAAAGTCGATGGCATTCTCGCTGATAAGCGTTCTAGATATGGCAAAAAACTGGCAGACCAAAATTCTTCTTTCCGAAGGCGGATAAGATAACGGGATCACGACAATTGCATGCAAGGGGCAATGTGCGTTTCATGAAGAGCAAATTTGTCAAGGAAACTCTAGGTACCACATCGCCGCAGCCATGGACGGAGGAAGACCGATCCATCGTTGTTCGTGATGGAGCAGCCATCACGATTCGAATATACCAACCCCGATCGTCGTCTGATAGCTGTCCGGTCATGGTATTTGCACACAGCGGAGGTTGGTGCATGGGAGGACTCGAGACCGAAGAATTCATCTGTCAACTATTGTGCATCAAACTCAACATCATCATCGTTAGTGTTGCTTACCGTCTAGCTCCAGAGGTGTCATATCCCACCATATGTTACGACGTTTACGATGCAATGAGATGGGTAGGTTTTTACACATGACTGTCCTATTAGCTGACAAACACAGGTCTCTGTCAACGCACACACCTTCGGTGGAGATTTGTCCAAAGGCTTTATCAGCGGCGGTGTGTCTGGTGGGGGAAACTTGACCATGGCAGCCACAATGCTGGCAAGAGAAGATGAACTTCGACCCAAGCTCACGGGCCATCTTTTCATCTGCACAGGCATGCCACATGTCTACAAAGACCTACAAGGGGGGAAATGCAATCTGTTTCCGGAGCAGTTAGCATCTGGAAGTTGGGAGACCTACAAGAATGGTCCAGTGGCCAACCGTGCAATGTGCGATGTCTATGCCGGTATGGACAAAAACCGTGTCCTGGAGATCTGGACTAATTGTGGTCCACAGATATGGCAAAGTGCAATGTCAACGATCCTCTTTTCACCCCTTTGAACTTGACAGACTTCTCAAAGCTGGGACCGATTTATTATCAAATCGCAGGAATGGACATGTGGAAAGACAGTGCTGTCTACTGTGACAAGGTCAAAGAGGCCGGTGGCTCTGTCAAGATGGACCTTTACCCTGGTGTCCCGCACGTGTGGTATTCCATGTACCCCGAACTTTCTATCAACAAGAAATGGTCCAAAGATCTGGTTACTGGGGTTGGATGGCTCCTCACTCAAAAGCCAGAGTCACAGGTTGTCCCGCGACTATGAGGATTCATGTTTCCGCGTAGCCCGAGAAAACTCTGGGTTCGATTTCCACGGCGACCGTTCCAGCATCCGCGGAAAATCTTCAACACGAAAGCGTCGATCCGGGTCAAGTACGCTGGCAGCCAACCTGCAGGCTCGAATGTGTCAAAGTCATCGGAATAGGCTCATGTACCCGCTGTCGTCCGACAAACTACCTGATCACCTCTTCAGCCACTCCTGAGTTGGGCGCAGTCACCTACACATATCCGCATGTTGATGTGCCCTTGGTGTAACAGATACAAACCGTCAGATTTGCCCGACCGGGGCAACTACATGAGTAGCAGTCCCATCAACCGCTACCTTCTACATATATACTCCGCTCTTCAGTCTGTCCGTCCAAGCCTCATTTATTCAGTTGTTGGTTGCTTCCATCTCTTCCTTACTTGTACTAAAAATCCGGTCTTCCCATCTACATCTCTCAACTGTCTCTTCTTGCAAAGATGCTTTGTCTCTCTGTCTACATCTTCAAGCTGTTTTTTATGGTCCTCCTTTTCAGGTTCCATGGCTGCCATGCGCAACTCGCTAACGAATCTGCTTCGCCCACCATCACAGCAACCTGGACGGGAACATATACGGATTCTGTAGTCTGTGCCACTGCTCCTGCCGACTCGCTCATGGACCCTCCAACTGCCATCCGTCTGGGTGATCTCTTCTGCGAAGCGCTGTCCAAACCTGAGAACTTCCCTCCTCAAGGTAGTACTTCCCCTTTTTCCATCTGGAGTGAAATCCCTTGCCACCTTCAGCTGCACCAAGCTTTCCCCAAGCTAACACTCTTTGAACACCAATAGGGGGGAACCTCAGCCAATACCATTACCCAACCGAGCTCACCGAAATACCTGGATCGCCCAACTATACGGCTATGGAACTATCCGGTCTGATTCTCGACGTCTTCTTCTACCGGAACACCCCATTCGTGTCAAACGGCACGCTCGAGTTACACGGCACTGACGAGCAGTGTGCAAGAGACAACTGTACAGACATCGTGGCCAAGGATGTTGATGCATGTAAGTCTTTCTTTTGTCTTCTTCTTTTTCGGACTTTTTCGGATCCGCGTCATACCGATACTGTACTGATAAACGTACGTTCTGTTCTGAACAACAGGCCAGCGGAATCCATACTACTACGGCGGGGACAATGCGTGGCTTACAGAGTGTGGAACGTACTGGGTCGGTGTCAGGAATTGCTCGAGTAACTGGTGGGATCCGGATTGTTGCAGGTGGCACGAGTTGCACCCAGACATTGGCATCACTCTGGAAGAGGCACTAGATCCCGATGCTTGTTGGAAGTGCACGAGTCCCTGTCAACCTTCAAATACAACGACAACTTCGAACGTGACGGTGATAAGCGAGACGACTACACTACCGCTACCCGTGTCATGATCTTCGAGGTCAGGCTTGATGGTGCTGGAATGCACATCTATATCACGGTCCGAAGCGTTGGTACAGTGGCAATGAAGGGCGAACTGGTAGAGTCTTGAGACACCAATAAGTACACCAGTTTCAACTTTCGACATTCCGCTGATGGATAAATTGAATCCTCCGAAGCTTCCCTACCACTGGAGGAGGCTTCCACCTTTCGATGACTCTAATGCCATTTCCCTGGGCGCCAGCCTCAGATCCATGTCGCCCTACTTAACATCGCATACCTTAGGCAGGTATACGGAGGTCCCGAATCTGCCGCACTGAAGCCCACCAGGAATATCCTCATGCCCAATCCACATTCTCTTTCAGAGTGGCGGACATCGTCGTCCCAGGTACACGCTCTTCTCTTCTCCGCCATCATGTGCGACCGCTCGCTGCCTGCGGTAACCTCAACCTCAACCTCTAGCCCCAAATAATCTCTTGTCCGGACGACCCATACGATGGCAAAGGTAAGTACCGGTGTTACTTGTCCCTCTTGCCCCCCCGTGATCGTCCACCCACATGACCGAATGCCAAAAAACAGATCAGATCAGATCAGCTCAAAGACTAAATTCCAATCTATTCCCCGCGAAATCCCTTGCGAAGAATCGCTGAGGATACTCGACGCCTTTCGCTCCTATGTGCACAGGCTCATGTTAGCTCTTGTCTTCCAACTCACCACGAACCACCACGGCGCCTTTCCCGCCCGAGTGTTCAACTTTTCTCCAGCTAGTCGCTGCCATCCCCTCCCTTGCCAGAGCCGTGCGGTGCGGCGCGCCGCCGAGGGGGACACCGAACGCATAAAAGTGAAAGGCCTCACCGGCCTCAAACAATAAAGTGGGAAGAGTAAGACTGAAAACACCCCCTTGAGGAGGGAGGCAGGCAGCACTTGAAAAAACGTGTAATGAAAGTTAGAACGTACCGCTAGCCTCGCGTCCAGGCTGATCCGCCTGCTGCGGCGCACTGCTCCCTCCACGCTGGTGATGCTCCCAAATGCGCCGTCGCAGCTCCAAGAGGGCCTCGGGGTTTTGGATCTTGAAACACGGATGGCGCGACGACAAGGGGCTTGAAAAATCCGTCGCCGCACCAATGGCGACATGCACCTGCTGGCCTGAGGTGCCGATGTCGAACCACGCCAGCGTGTCCTTTTGTAGGACGGGCACTGCGCGAGGGGTGAGGCCGAGTGTGCCTGAGTAGAACTCCGTGGCTAGGTGCAGGGTGTCGGCGGGGACGGTGACGTTGATGTGGGCGATGCCGGATATCATTTTGCTCTGCTCTGCTGTTGTGGGTGAGGTGTAGAATGAAGAGTGAAGAGTGAAGAATGAAGAATGAAGGAATGGGAAAAAGATGAAAGCTAGTACTAGTAGTAATTAATTTATGTAGAGGTTGTGAAGAGGTGAGGAGGGCTCGAGGAGGGTGGGTGGAGGGGTCAAGACGAAGTCGGGGGTGTCGCCGTCGGGGTCTGGGGAAAACTCACCGTCTCACGGTCCGAGATGCGACATGAGCTTACCAACCGCTTTGAAGCTCACACACACACACACACACACACATGAGCTCAAAACTCAAGACTGAGTAGTCAGTAAGAAGTATTTCTTGACCAAAAGGTGCAGCTCGTACACGAACTGATGAGTGACTACGGTACCTACGGTACCTAGGCGCCCACCTTCTACCAGTACCTGAGACCGACAAAAATCATACCGCCAGTCCCTATCAGCAACTTCCCGATAATATCAGCCTTGGGAAAGACACAGCACCATTGTCCAGGCCCGGAGTCCGTCGATACCTGATGGCTCGACCCTTTTACCTCCGCCTCCGCTGAATTGCATTGCGCGTCTGTTATTCTCACTCATTGCGAGAATGTCAGGGTCGATAATCTTCTCCCTTTCCGCAGTGTCCATCTCCCACACTCTCCTGGCGATACCACTGATTCTGATCGCAACATGCCTCCTCACCTGGCTCATCACCACATTCAATTTCTCCCGGAGCATCGCAGAGTTCAAATCGCGTGAGACAGAGAAAACCAACCGGATTTCTTTATCAACACAACAATCGAACCCTATAACGCCGCCTGTCTTACCTTATGCGATCCCCTGGCTGGGCAGCGCCTTGACCTTTCTCAACGAAAATCCAGGCTCATTCTGGCGTATGCTCCGGGCCCGGCTCGCTCACACAGGGACCAACGTACAGATCTGTACGATCCTGCTGGGTGGTAAGCGTGCACACGTCGTCAATTCGGCAGCCGCCGTGCAAGTGCTGTTCAAAAGTCGCCATGTATCGCGAGATCTGTTCAATCACCAGCTGGCGACGCAAGCGCTCGGCACGTCGAAAAGGGACGCCGAGCTCATGTTCCCGTCGTCGTCGTCTTCTTCTTCCTCCGAACGTCACCAGCGGGAGCGACGACAGCAAGACAAGAAGGACAGTATGGACGCGGTGAGCCATGAGTTTCTCCTGAATCAAAGTGCCGTGAATGCTCTTACTGGGAAATTCATGGAATACTTTTGCAGATCTCTGAACGAAGCGGATCTCGATCTCGATCTCGACCGGGAGTGGAAGACGGTCGACTTACTTGCCTGGATGAAGAAGATCATGTTCGACGCCTCGGTAGTGGCTGTGTTCGGCACAAAGATTCTCGACATGAATCCTGATCTTGCCGAGCAATTCTGGAAATACGAATCCGGGTTTCTGCCACGATTTTACGGTGTGCCCCGGTTCGTCAAGCCGAGTGCATACGCTTGTAGGGACGAGTTGCTGGACAGGACACAAAGCTGGGTAGAGTACGTGCTTGCTGAGCACGGCGGAAGCCCTCCAGGTGAGCCAGATTGGGAGCCACTACTAGGATCAAAGGTGGTAAGGGCGAGGCATCGCTTCTACGCACGGGAAGGGCTTAGCACGAGAGGAAGAGCAGCGTTTGACCTTGGTTTTCTGTTTGGGTGAGTTCGAGTCGGCGTCTGTTCTGGTGTATCATCGTTGAGCTGACGGCGGAATTTGTCCAGCCTGGCAGCAAACGTTGTACCAGCCACGAATTGGCTGTTGGCGCACTTGCTTTCGCCGTCGACGCCCGATGACGTACTGCGACGAGTCAGAACGGAGGTCGAATACGCAAGGCGACCACGGAACGACGTCGTGGATATGGCAGTGCTGATGGCGCAGCCTTTATTAAACTCGGTCTTCAATGAGACTATGAGACATTACGTCGATTGCCTTGTGACCCGTCAGTTGGAGACGGATATGGTCGTTGATGGGTACCTTTTACGGAAGGGCGATCTCATCATGGCGCCCAGCTCCCTGAGCCAGCATGACACAGTGTTTTGGGAACAAAACTTCGAGCCTTCCGCGGACACATGGTACGCAGAGAGGTTCATCAGGCACGATGAAACCCCGGGGAAGCAGGGTGGCCTTATGAGCAGCACTTCCTGGTGTGGGGGGAAGTTCTTTCCTTTTGGGGGAGGAAGTCATGCCTGTCCTGGTCGAGTGTTTGCTAAGCAGAAAATCCTGGGAGCAGTAGCGGCGTTCTTGATGCAATTTGATGTGGAATTTGTGGAATTTCTGGGTACAGACAGAAAGGGAAACGTGGTGAGCTTGGGCACGGTCTGCTCTTCCCAAAGTGAAGCAGCAGTATGCCGGCAATGGCACGTTGGCCATGGATGGAGACATCCGCGTACGAATTAGAAGAAGGTGATCTTCATTTGCTCACCGCCAGAAGGGTTTGGAGATTCCAAACCACTTCAAAGACCATCATGCAGCGCAGCATGTGGATTGATAGGCGTTTTCTCAGACCTTTACTCGTGGCACTGGCTCGACGACCAGGATATCTTCCTTCTCGAAAAGCTCGTTGCAACGGCTGTGACACGATATTGCCGCGCCGGGAACAGCCTCATCAAGAAGGACTGAAGATCTGTTGTTAGAATGGTTGCATGGGGACTATTCTGACGGTTGATCTTCTACTGATAGAGTGGTTGCCAGTGAGTTTGGTGAAACAGGGAGGAATCTCCTGAGCGATGATCATCCGACCGAAAAGATAGCCAGCCACCCACTGATGGCGTCATAGTGCCCCAAAGATGTCAAGGGTTGCTGGGGCCATAGCGTGGGTTTTGATATTGTGTTACTGAATGGTCTCAGTGAGTCTGTGGACAGTACGCAGTTTGGCACAACTTGAACGCTTGGGGTTATGGCGGTCTTTCGTGAAAATGCCATCTGATAAAACACAGATAAAGTTGTAGATTATCGTGAAAGATCAGGGTCTGTTCGATCATTGTCCTGACGCAGGGTCCGCGCCTGTAACCGACCGAGAAAGGCCCCTTTGTCCCTGCATGCCTTGGCCAGTCGTATAGCATATTTGACAGGGCACGACAGGGCACCGGAACACCCCTGTAGGATTGAACGAGAAAACCTCCGACGGATTATCATTGTTGGGGTATCCGTCCTCGCCATAGCCTGAAGGTCAGTCTAGTCGCCTCCCTTCGATCCTACAAGCGTCATTGTGGTGGCGGAAGAGCAGCCCGAAAACTGGGGGATGGGAATAGGCATGGTAAATGTCGCATTCTGTGTAACACAGCAACAGCTTCATGACCTGCTAACGTGTCATCTCGCCTCTGTCGGCCTTCTCTCGAGTCAGGAGACGAAAGCAATCCTCCACAGTGTAGCAGCTAAAAGCGCTGATCTTGCAGAACCACCTCCACTCGATGAGTTGGCGGTACCCATTCGTATGACTCAAACTTGCGGTCATGGACGAAGATGGGCGGAGAAGTGAATAAATCCCAACATCAAAGGCTATACTGTGTATCGCTAGGGAGCATGAAGAGAATCTCTTTCGATAGAGCGTACGGGTAGGCGCCTGGTAGATGATACTGTCGAGGCTGTGTATATTTCTCGTGCCACGCTCGTCCCTGGCTTGCTGGGTGGCTTGTCGGGCATCAAAAGGCCGAAGGTACTCTCGTTATGACGGATGAGTGGGATGCTGGCGTAGATCTCGCAGTGGGTTATTGTGGTTCTCGGGTCATCGACGACGTCAACCTGCATACAAAGTGCTGTGATTCCTGGTCCTTGTCCCTGGTGGGTGCCTGATGCCCAATCGGGGCTTTACCAAACTGCGCCAAGCCAGCAATTCTTCCACTCTCGCTTCCTCCACCATCTTCCTTTTTATCAACTACTAGGTGACTACCGGCATCGCTCACGGACCATACACAGCCTTTGTTCCGACTTTCCGTTCGTCAATCTCTACAGGATCCTCATCGTCGTTATCATTCGCCCTCTCTGATCCCGTGCCTAACCAACAACAACGTCCCAGACTCCGTCATCCTCTCGAGTCGCCGCCTACTCAACAGCCTCACGCCACCCACGATCTGGTGTCATCACTGGGGTGCAGTGTCGTCCAAGCAGTGAACGCTGACAAGAGCTGGGCGAAACATATGGACAATTCAAAGGAGCGCAGGAATTCAAAGACAGAGTGAAACAATTCCCTTTCTCTCCGAGACTCCATCTCATCCAATCCTATCCACAACCAATCCTCAAGAATCCGACAAAGTCAAGACCTCCGTCGACGCCGATCACACTCTTCCACCGGGGTTTCTAGTGAACGACGTAACTGTCTGTTGCACAGGCGAGAGCAGAAGTACCCACCGATTCCCACCCTCCCAGAGCCTGCGCCAACTGCTGGCTGAAGAAGAACGCTGACCGTGCCACCGCCCTACTTCGCTCGGGCAGATCAACATAACCCAAGAGAAATCAGTCCACCCACTTTCTCCCGACCCTTCAAAGTCGTGCAAAGCTTGATACCAGACCCTGCGAGGCCTGCTCAGTGGAAACTCCGAACTCATACTCCTCCGCCAAGCGGCTACCTTGGACCCGGATAGTTATTCTCACGCTCCTGCGTTCCTCCTTACTCCTCAGCCATACACTTACCGCCTGCTTGGCCCATACCAGTTCGACGAGGTCTACCTCGTTGATGTCTAGAGCTCCCTTGACGGCTTAGGCCAGTTGCGCTCCAGCCAGCCTTTGCATGAGAGCCCTGTTATGATTCAGGAGGACTTCGTATTCAACGCCCAAGATTCCTTGATGCGATAGAAAGCCTTCTGACCAGTCAACACCGGTTCGGAACCTCCAGAATATCAGTCGACCTTCCTTACCACAACCTCTTTATGGATGCGATAGGATTTGCGGACGCTCCAGTTCGACCCTCTATATCTCCATCATTCTCTAGTGGCTCATCTACCGCTTCCGACTCGGATTCAGCTGCCCACCCAACATCACGTTCTGGTTCGAGGCGCACACGCATGGACAGGCCTCGGCTGGGTGATAGGCAACGATCAAACACGATCATTGTCCCCAAGGGCCGAGACGTTGTCCAGACAGAAAGGCCACAATATCCTCCAACGGACGCTCGAGCAATGAGTCCTCGCCGGAACAGTCACGACATTGAGAGACTAGAGCGTGATGTTCGTCAAAGCCTAAAGGAGTATGTTTGATTCATGTCGTGTACAATCCCGAGTTACTGACTGGTGATTCTAGGCAAGCTCGAAACCTCCAGTCTTCACTTGCTGCCCTGGCCGAAAAGATTGACGAGGTCAAGAACGATCACGACAAGCTCGAGAATGAGAACCGCTTCCTGCAGGATTATATCGGCGGGCTCACCAGAACCATGTCGAGGGATAACCTAGGCAGAAGTGACAGAAGTGCCAGCACCAGGAAAGGCAAACGATGAATGACTTACGACTCCCGCATTATCTTACTTTACGTGACGGGCATACCATATGTCGGCACTTTGTTACAGCATTGCGGACTGGATCAAGAAATAATACGCCTATGGTTTAAACCTCACACACACGCTCGAGGAACCTTGGGACAGGGAGTTTTGATGTCATTCACTCGATGACTTATATGATACCCACGCCATGGACACTGGCTATACGCAGAAAGAATCCTTACTAGACACTATGCCTCAGCATCATGGCCATCATGGCCATCATCGGCTTTATCCGACAGATCATCAAGCATTGGTTGCTCTTTCGACCATTCATTGTACCTGTTTGCTCTGATCAAACTTACCTGCATGGGTGCGGTACCGTCTATCTTGCAGAATGATCATTGATGATGCATTCTTGTACAATTACAAGGCCGGCACGCGGCTTAACGGAGTTCACGGGCGTTGGTTGGAGCGAGATTACCGATTACTCGTGTATCTTTGCAGGGACTTGGTTCAAGAGTTCTTGATACCTAATGACGGGAAGCTGGCTGGATGCTCAGCTAAAGCAAGAGCTAGTCTGCTGTACAGAAGATAGAAAGCACGGGAGACACATTGTTGTGTTGTCATGGTCAGCTCCAGTACCGGTAACTGACATGCACGGCACTGCGCCCGTTTTTTGCAATGAGAGTTGCAGTTCCAAGTTCTCAGCATGCTATTTCCTTGTTTCAATTGTTTGTGTGATGCCCGAGCATTGTTTGACGTCGGCCTCGCCGAGTCACCAGAGGGTCGTCGGGTACGAACGAGCACGCACGAGCTCCGTTATTGGGTTCTGTCAATAGTACTATTCCGGCGGGATGACATGGTTGATTTTCCTTGTTATGGCAGGGGCACGCATTTGTTCATCTAAGCCGTGCTTTAACGTTAGGGACGATGGGGGGGCTCGGTCACAGCCTGGTGGCCTGGAAGTGGTGCTTTGAGTCGCCCATCAAGCCCATTCGTACCAGCCGAGCCCAGCTACACGAACGCCCGTCACGCCTAAGAATACTTACCTGAGCTTGCCTCCGGTACCCAGGGTGCCAGGGTTTGTTTTGGGCTTCCACTTCCCCCAACTACTGCCAGTTGCTTCCGCGATACTCGCCATCGCCATCGCCTTGGCCCTGAAGCTCACTGAAGCTCCTCTTCAGTACGAGTAGGGCCGGTCTTCTATGGCACACCGAGACACGTACAGTACGGAGCAAGTACCTAGAGTACCGCGTAGATCTAACTTAATCTAATACTACTCGTAGTCGTTCTACTACTTCTGACAGCCCGTGGCCCCCTCTCCGGAGTGGAGTTTTCTGAGAGCGCGTTCAACTTGCTTCTCGACCAAGTTACTCGTACTTGTATCTACCGCACCGAGAATAGGTGGAACCTGTTGAAAACTGAGTAACTTAGGGTGGCTGGAAGAACGAGCATGAGCCATGAGAACCTTTGCAAGGGCAACGGCACGGGCGAGACACGTTGACACGGAAAAGAATTCCCAGACGTTTCCAGAAACTATCCAGGCCAGGTGATGATTCATCATACTACCCAGAAGAGAAGCCAAGGAAGAAGGGCGTGGAGCTCGCAGCGGCATGAAATGAGATTGGACTTGGGAGTTGGGATTGCGCGAGGACGGGATTTTGCATTATTGTGGTCGGTGTGGTTCAAGTTTCCATGGAAGGGTTGTGGCTGGCCTTTCCTTCTTTCCTACCTTTATTCTTGCTTTTCTTTGCGCTTCGAGGGGGCCCAGGGTACGAAAGAAGAGGGAGATTTGGGTGTTTTTGCGTTGAGTTGAAATCTAAATACCTTCCCCCCTTTTCTCCTTTTCTCCTTTTGCTAACAACCTTCATCGTTCATCGCCTTGTTTTGGCCTACCGGGCCCGGTAAGTTGGTCAAGTTCACGGTTGGACATCCGCCACAGCAACGCCGACCGTCTCGTCTGCTTGGCCGTAGTACAAGAACCATCTCCCCTTGAATTGGACGAGTCCTTCAGCGAAGACGACGAGGTTGACTTGACCTTTCTCTTCCTCCGGAGTGCTGGGAACGAGGAACGGCGTTTCGAGCCGGGCAAGGGGACCCCCAGCCGAGTCGTGTGATGGTGATGGTGACGGTGACACGTGGTGGACTGGTTCGGCCTTATTGTCGCTGGGTAGCACCGGCAGTGCGATTTGTGCATCGTCGTGATGGCGTAGTGGCTGTTTATTACGTGCTTTATATTCGGCTTGAGCCTCGCTGTGGAAGGTCGAGGGATCGATCTCTTCGACGCCGATGGGGTTGGAGGATCGCGAGGTATGGCTTGATGGCTCGTCCAACAGCATCTGGCCGATGGAGTATTGTCCTGGTTGGTAGCTCCCTTGGCCTGTGGTCATGGCGTTGTATATCTACAACAAGAGCAAAAGGTAAGTCGACGGCCATTCCGCACTGCAATAGTACTCCGTGCTAGTATTCTCGATGGCCTCACAATATGGGACCTGGACCTGCAGGATTTGGGCTTAGGGCTTGCGAACGGGAAGGAAACCCCCTTGGCACGAGAGGAGTGGCACCACATACCAACAGCCATCGCCCGTCCCGAGTTTTGATAGGCGCTGGCCCAGGCTCGATCAGCGCGTTCTCCCATGGATATATGGGCGTTGCAAAGGGTTTATCCGATGCCGTCCAGTTCACAAGGTCGGTGGACGTCGCATGATAGAAGACGCTGTCGCCAAAGTACATATGGTAAAGGCCATCCGACGTTGGGTCGGTAACGATGGCACCACCTGGTGTACGGAAACTGGTTCAGCTGACACTTCCGGCCATTTCAGCCTGGGGCATCCTTACTTTTGGAGTCACTGATGATCGATTTTCGGGCTCCGTCCTCAGACTTACTAGCATTGACATCTTCAGAAGAGTCGGGAAAGAGAGGCGGACATTTGGCCCAAGTCAACAAATCCTCACTTGTTGCAATGCAAAGCCGCGGCGTGTTCAGGTCATAAGCCGTGTATGTGAGGTAGAAGGTGCCATTGACGCGAACAATTCTGGGATCTTCGGTCCCACCACCGTCTTCCCAAGGTTGCGTGGCGTAGAGTATAGGCCGGGACAGACGGGTGAAGTTGTAACCGTCGGTTGACCAGGCTAGACCTATGGAGGAGGTTTTGCTGACGTTCTGGGCCCGATAGAGCAAGAAGATGGTCCCATTCAGGACAATGGCGGTCGGATTGTACACATAGGTCGATTCCCAGTCATTGTCACGGTTGGGTGTTAGTACAGGGTTGCCCGAGTATTTCTGGAAAGGGAGAATAGGAAAAATTGGTGCAAGGTAGTCCGCATCGCCGTCCGGAGTAGATCTGTCGATCGGGAATGGCAGGCTGCTTGATGAGAGAACGGTGACGTAGACACGACATGTGAGCGCGGTGAGGAGGTAGATAGTAGTACTCGTCCAGAAGAGATGCTTCATGTCGCTGAAGGCGCTGAGGGCTTCTCAATCTTTCAAATCATGAATTTACGGGAGAGCGGACGTGTGGTGATCGCCCCGCTGATTGCGCAGCGTTGTCTTGAGGCTTCAATGGTGGCTGATCATGAAGCTGCATTTGTCACAGCCATCGTCTGGAGTCGGGCAAGCAGTGACGCGTTGACGGGTGCTCGGATATCAGCAAGGAGGGAAGGGTAGAGACTAGAGAGTAGGGGTAGTCACTCGTCGCCACTGTAAGTTCACAAAGGGGGTAGATGAGAATGATATGGGACTAGTCCTGATTCATGCTAGTGCCTCTGCCTGCTCTTGCTTCCCTCTTTTCACTTGATCATTCCCTCTCTCTCCTTGTCCCTCTACACTTGCAGCTGATGATCAAGGTACGTTCTGAATCGTGGTCTCTAGTCATGCAGCGGACCAGAGCGACTTACGCTTTCTCGGTCTCGACATTCTTCTCATGAACGTCCGCGACCTGTTCATCGCTCTCACGTTGTCCAGCGGCAGACACTCTGCGATCGAGGCCAATCTCAGCATTGATCTGGCGCATACGTTCTTGATCCGCTATTGCGACTCCGCTAGATCCAAACACAAGATCCATCTCCTCGAGGGTAAGCTGTTTAGTCTCGGGGACTATTGGCTATGTTAGAACACTGTATCTGATGACAGGACTTCCTCGACTTACCGAAGAACCAGACGAACCCGGCGCCCATAGTGATCAACAATCCGAAGAGAATGAATGTCCCATATCGAATTCCGGTAATCATATCTGGTGTCACTTGACCGACAATGAAATTGTTCATCCAGTTGGATGATGCACCGAGGGCAATGCCATACGGACGAGCCGACAGCGGCCAAACCTCTGCAACGACAATCCAGGCGCTGCAAGCACGTCAGATTATTGTACGTGAAAGGGATTTTGCACACTCACCAAGGTCCCCATGACCAGCCGAAATGGATGACAAACAGCCAGACCATGACAATCGCAGCCCAACCTGCGGCGTGATGAGTAGGCCATTGATGCTCATTCTTGGCGAAGATGATGGCAATGATGAAGTGGCAAATACCCATGCCAAGTGCTCCAATGGCAAGTGCGGGCTTTCTTCCCATTTTGTCGATGTACAGGATTGCAGGAATAGTAGCAAGCAGCATTGCAATACCGACAACTCCCGTTGCCAGCAGCGAGGTGGTATTGTTTGAGAGACCAAGAGAGCCGAAGATCTATCTTCGTCAGAGTGCTTCGCTTTAGCAGGTCCGCAACCTTACCTGAGGGGCGTAGTAGAGGACGGCGTTGATACCTTTGAATAGTGAGTTGAGTTGATAGAACTGATTCAGGTGGTTATGAGCTTACCAGTCCATTGCTGGAAGAACATGATAACCGTCGACACGATGACACGACGGAACATCGGCATGGTCTTGAACAAAGAGCCAATGGCCACGAATTGGAGCTTGATGGTGTTCATCGGGGTCAATTCTGACAGGTGAGGGAAGTTGGCTTGGACAGTCCTCTTCTCAAACAGAGATTGTGCCTTGATTTCAAGAAATTCGAGTTCGATAAGCTCATCTTCGGCTGGCATGTCCCGGAGAAGGGCCAATGTCCTTCTTGCATCTTGCTCCCGGCCATGGTGAATGAGCCATCGAGGGGTGAAAGGCATGAAGATCATTCCAACCAACAGGATCAGAGCAGGAGCCAGTTGAAGGGCAAGAGGCACAAGCCATGAAGCATCGGACTGCCCTTTGCCAGTTCCTCCGATATAGTTGGTGCCGTAATCCTGAAAGGGTCAGTACACGTGAGCGCAGGAAGTCGCCACAGTCTCTTACAATCCAGAAGCTGATCATGATGCCGAATTCGATGGCAAATTGTTGCATACCAATGAGCAAGCCACGCAGCTCAGGTGGCGCACACTCAGCGACGTACATTGGGACGATCATGGAAAGCGAGCCAACTCCCATACCAACCTAAGAGCCCCCAATGTGAGCGGGCTTTTCTAACGACGCATGAATGTCAACACTCACCACAAAACGGCCTCCGAGAATGGCAGAGTGTCCGGCCGAGGTTGCTGTGCATTGGATAATGACACCCAGGATGAAGACACAAGTGTTAACGATGATGGCATATTTTCTTGAAATGATTTCGGCGAGGAAGCCGGAGTACAAGGTACCCGTCCAAGCTCCTAACTCGAGAATGGAAGTGAGCCAGCCCTTTTTGGTCGTGTTGCTGACATAGTCGCCCATGTGGTTATTGAAGGAATTCATGGTCCTGAGCAAGGCTTGGGTCAGTCCGTTGACCACATGAGGTCCGGATCATTTCACTTACAAAACACCACTGAAAACACCTTGGTTGTAGCCATAAAGAAGACCGCCGATGCAAGCAAAGCATGTAAGGCCGAAGACGCGGATATTCTTGAGCAACGCCTGAGGACCGGCCTTGCCTGTCAGTTCAAGACGGTGTTTAAGGGCTGCATCGCTGAATTGCGAAGCTTTGACTGCCGGCGCCATCTTGGAATGCTCCCAGACAAGTTGAGTGCAGCGAACAAAGGCTCTGGAAAATGGAAGATGGGAACCGTGTTCGAGAAGGGAGCGGTCCTCGTTCTATAATATCAGCAAGCACTTGCGCAATACCACCCTCGTACTGTCTTCAGGCTAATTCAGAACCATCACGGCACATGCGAAAGCAGGGATTGCACATCCACGAGGTATGGTCGTAAGAGATTGCTGATTGGCGTCCAGCAAAGACCCTGCCCTGCAAGCCTGGTAGGTCGTTGTCCATCACCGGTGGAATGACCAGCGAAGCAGTTCCATTTGGCGACTGGCTGTGTGGGTCGACGCTCCATATCAACGATCGGCAATTAGCTTCCGCTTCAGAAAGGAGGTTGGCTAAGCAAGCATGGCCAGCCTCCGCGCCAGAAGTACGGCATCTGATCTGAAGCGGCGATACGCAATCGAGAACATTGTCACGCACTGGTCCACAAGGATTGTCTGAATATCAAGCCAGAGCCGGGTGTTTTTTCAACATGCTTCTCTTGTGTCAACACTCATTGGTTGGGCGGAATGGACGTCAATGCGGCAAACACCAGCTGCGGGCGAATGTTCCATGGAATCAGCAGGTTGCCCTTTCACACCCTTCCTGGGGTCAGGCAATCTCTCGCCTGAAAACCGCTTACTTACCGATCATGAGAGGCTGAATGTTTGATCAGGCTCCATGTCTCCGCAGTGATGGCAGGCATTCTCCTCCACCTCCACATTTTAAGAGACGCAATTTAGCCTGATATCCCCCGAACAACCTCGATTCTTTGAAAGCCCGCCTTTGCCTATTATCCACTGTTACCACGTCAGGGTTTATTGCTTGGGATTCCTACGTTACACCGAAAGCTCAGGCAACTGTTGATCGGCATTGGTTGCTTTCAACAGGAAAGGAAGGCCTTTAGCCGTATATCCGACCGACTTCGGACTCATCGATGCAAGAAAGCATGGAAGGGAACGCTTCTCCGCAAAGCCTGATATGAACCGCCTGCAACTAATGAGGGCATAGGCTAAGACTTTGCTGCTATGCAGAAGCTTTCTTGCCGAAGCTTGCTCGAACTTCCTCGTCATAGCATTGTAAACCACAAAATCTTCGTTGTGGAACAAAAGCTACAGGTGGATACGCCCATGGTGTCGGTCACAAAGCAAGAGGCGGTGACCCGCTGCAACTCCTCCCAGGCACAACCGCTACCGGCAATTCGCATTGCATTCGGATGATCATCATCGCAAAAAGTTAGCAGCACCAAGCTCCATATTGTCCTTCCAAAAGAAGATGATGTTGGGTTCTGGGGGAGCGGAGAATGCGCACACGGAGATGCAGAAGCGTGCGGGTGATCGGTAGGTCGATTTCGTCAATAGTAGTCTTGGAAATGCGAGGATAAAAAGCATGCATCTGCCCCGTGTGAATCTGTCATTTTCAGCTTCGTTCACGGGGTGTTCAACTTGAGAGCAGTATTGAGCCATGGCGACACTAATCACAGGCATCATCGCCTTGCTGGCTGTTCCCGCAGTTGCAGACTTGTTCCCTGACTGTGTCAATGGGCCTCTGGCAAACAACACGGTCTGCGACACAAGTGCACCAGCAGTGTCCCGAGCGCAGGCTCTCGTCAATGCTCTCTCGATCGATGAGAAGTTCAATTTGACGGGCAACACTTCACCCGGAGTACCGCGACTGGGCTTGTATAGCTATCAATGGTGGCGTATGTTGAAATCAATGCTTGTCACAGCGTTTGGGGTCATAAACTGACCAGATTTGCAGAGGAGGCTTTGCACGGAGTCGCAAGTTCTCCCGGCGTCAACTTCAGCACGTCCGGAGATTTCTCCCATGCGACATCGTTCCCGCAGCCGATCACCATGAGCGCAGCTTTTGACGATGCATTGATCAATGCGGTTGCCACCGTCGTCAGTACGGAGGCGCGGGCCTTTAACAACGCCAATAGGAGCGAACTGGATTATTGGACTCCGAATATCAATCCCTACAAGTGAGCACTGATGCCCAGACCACCCAAGCCGGGAGAAACGGCTCATTGACTCGCTCCTCCAGAGATCCAAGATGGGGAAGAGGTCAAGAGACTCCCGGAGAAGACCCTTTCCACCTCAAATCGTACGTTGCGTCGCTCATCAATGGACTGCAAGGAGGTCACGATCCGCCCATCAAGAAGGTGGTGGCAACATGCAAGCATTTCGTGGCGTACGACCTCGAAATGTGGGAGACGTATGATCGATACAACTTTGACGCCATGGTAACAACGCAAGACCTGGCCGAGTATTACATGCAGCCTTTCCAGACATGCGCCCGGGATGCTGCCGTTGGGTAAGTCTGTCCGACTCTGATTTTAGCCTGAATGGTGTTCGAGCCCGGCTGAAGAGATCATTTTTGCTGACACAATAACGAAAAACAAAAGGTCGATCATGTGCTCGTACAATGCTCTGAACGGAGTACCGACATGCGCCGATCCCTACATCCTGCAGGACGTGCTCCGCGACCACTGGAACTGGACGGGTGAAGGGCATTACGTGACCTCGGATTGTGATGCCATCCAGAACATCTACGCACCACACTATTACGCCCCGACTCAGCAACAGGCCGTCGCCGATGCGTTGACTGCTGGCACTGACTTGAATTGTGTACGTTCCAGCCTGCCTCTCCTCTCTCAGAAGGGAGATAATAGTACCCCACCCCAACCCTAGCTGACACAAGTTTCAAAAAGGGGACGTACTACCAAACATGGCTTCCACGGGCCTACGACCAAGGGCTCTTCAACGAGACCGTGATCGACCAAGCGCTTGTCCGCCTGTACACGGCTCTCGTCAAGCTGGGATACTTTGACCCTGCATCCGCGACTCCATACCGGTCGCTTGGATGGTCCGACGTGGCTACATCGGCCGCGGAAGCACTGGCCCTCAAGGCCGCCGAGGAAGGGATCGTGCTGATCAAGAACGACGGCATCCTCCCGCTACAGTTACCGACAGACCACAACACCACGATCGCACTCCTCGGTAGCTGGGCGAACGCCACAACCATGATGCAAGGCAACTATTACGGCATCGCCCCGTACTTGCACTCACCCCTCTACGCTGCCCAACAGCTACCAAATGTCAACGTCATGTACGGCGGCGGATTCGGTGTGCCCACGACCGACTCATGGGATACATTGCTTGCTTCCGCCGAAGCCAGCGACATGATCATCGTGGCCGACGGAATCAGCACGGCCGACGAATCTGAGGGAATGGACCGGTACACCATCGACTGGCCGCCCGCTTCGATCGACCTGATCGGCCAGTTCGCTGCCATGGGCAAGCCCGTCATCGTCCTCCAGATGGGCGATCAACTGGACAACACTCCACTGCTCAACAATCCCAACATCTCCGCCATCGTCTGGGGCGGCTACCCAGGCATGGCCGGCGGCGATGCTCTCATGAACGTGCTCACCGGCAAATCCGCGCCTGCAGGACGCCTGCCCGTCACGCAGTATCCCGCAGACTACGTCAACGAGGTCGCCCTAACGGACATGGCGCTCCGACCGAACGCGACCTCCGGCAACCCCGGCCGGACGTACATCTGGTACGACGACGCCGTCGTGCCGTTTGGCCATGGTCTGCACTACACGAATTTCAGTGTCTCGGTCTCGTCGTCTCAGCCCAGTCAACAATCGAGCTACGACATCTCGTCGTTGGTCTCGAGCTGCAACAAGGCGCAATATCCGTACATGGATCTCTGTCCGTTCGAGGCGATCAATGTCACGGTCAAGAACACCGGAAGCGTCACGTCGGACTTTGTCACGCTGGGCTTCATCAGCGGCCAGTACGGACCGCAGCCTTATCCGATCAAGCAACTCGTCGCATATGAGAGGCTGTTCAATGTCACGGCCGGTGGCGGCTCGGCCACCGCCAGCCTGAATTTGACGCTGGGAAGTCTGGGACGACGTGATGACATGGGCAATCTTGTGCTGTACCCCGGTGATTATGGGTTGTTGGTCGATGTGCCGACGCAAGCGATGGTCAATTTCACGTTGACGGGTTCTCAGGCGGTCCTTGATCAGTGGCCGCAAAGACCTGCTCAAGGTTGAGACTCGGTTCCGCTCGTCTCGCTGTACAGACGGAAAACAGTGGACAGGGATTCGCGAGCAATTGAACAACCTGTATATACGTGGTTGAGGGAGGGGAAAAGACACTAACAATTAATGGATTCTTGTTGCTCAATAACTTGAAATACTCCCGAGCGCGCATGTCTTTTTGCGCCCGCCGAGCCGCCTTTCCAGGTTTGTGATCGCCCGTGTAATGAATGTCCTTACATATGGAAAGCAATCGAGATCATAATGATTCCATTACCAGGTGGCGGAAATGTATTCTGTCCAGGCTCTCCACCGCAACCCCCCCAAGGCTGTGGTACTGTACTTGGTCTCCAAGATCGTGCCGATCGAATTGGCGTGCCTTTTGACTTACCTTAAGCACCTTAAGTAGAGTGTTGGGTCATTGTATATGATGGTGGGTATGTTGAGATGAGATGAGTAACAGTAACTTCAGGGTATATTATAGATTACTGTCATCATATTCAAACCATCTACGTCTGTCCCTGTCCGAAGCGGACCTCGAACTCGACGCCGCCGAACACGCCAATGGCAGGGTACAAATCGCCCTCGCCCATGAGCCCGTCGACGCCTTCATCGCGCTCGTCCCGCTCCTCGTCAACATCCCATTCCCAGCCCTTATTGGTCTGTCCCTCTCTCGTCGCGAACGCGCTGGTCTCGACTCTTCCTATCCGCCCACTGGCAGATCCGGTAGCAGGCGCAGGAGTGGTGGAAAATCTCATCCCCACGCCGACCGTCTCCCCAGGTTTGAAGGGCTCCTCGAGGAAATCGCGCCCTCCCCACGAATCATTGACGAAGCGTCGTCCGTCGTCGCCGTGCACGCCGATACTCGCCCGGTGCCAGCCCGGCAGACGCCACGGCGGATAAGGCTTGGCTGCGAAACCGATGGCGATGCCCGAGTTGGCGTTGGATATGCGCTGGACGTGGATTTCGAAATGAATCGTGATCGGGCGTTCGGTGAGCAGTGGGTTGTCGGCCGCGGCGAAGTATAACGGGATGCTGGACAGGATGATTGCGTCTTGTTTTTGGGACGGAGATGTGCGGATGGACCACGTTGTCGGCGAGATTTGGCGGAGGGTCAAGTTCTTACTGGAGACTATAGCGGGCGGTGGTCGTTCGAGAGTTAGGTGGCCGGTTCGAGCGAGGGTGTGGATGTCGGCGGACGGTCGGGAGGGCGTGTAGACTGGGTGCTGATCGCACCATTCATGTGCGCGTGCGGCCGAGTCGTAGGTTGCATTGTTGGTGGGTGAGTAGTCCTGCGGTAGTGGTGGGGGAGGGGGAAGGAGGGATGTGTCGGGAATGACTGTCCAGTCGTGGTATGGTGGTGGGTTGTCAGATGGTGGTGGTGGACCAGGCGGTGGGAGATAGGTTTCTTCGCCTTGTTGCTGGGCTCGTTGTCGATGCGATGGAGGAGGGCCTGGTGGAGGGGCGACGAGATCGGCATCGTCGCGTTGGCGATGTGAAGGAGGCGGTCCTGGAGGTGCAGCGTATTGCTCTGAGCTCATCATACTTGATGAAGATTGCGGGTTGTTGTCGGCTGTACTGTGCCCGAAAACACGTCGTTTCTCCTCTGTCGTGGTATAAGCCTGATGCCGGTCGTCATTATCGGTGCCGACGTCGATTTTGCCTTTGAGCGATTTGAAGATGCCCATGGCGAGTGGCCGCTGGGTAGAGGATAGGGTTGATGATAACAATTCTGTTCCGACAACCTCTGAGATAAGACGTTGAAATTCCAGGCAGATCCAGTTCAAGAGGAGGTCCTCAATCACAAGGCAAGTTGAAGGAGTGGTGACATCGATTCACAGCCACGTCGGTGACAAGCCAAGCAATGGATGACGGAGAAGTTCGTCTAAGCCACAGTCAACACTTACTAGTCAGTATTGTCTTTCTGCTTTTGCCCGGTCACGACACGGCACTGTGTAGATGTTGTGATGGCAGAGGCAAGGGTTTTATGATGATTGTAAGATATCGAGGTGCTGGAGAGCGATTAATGTAAAGGTGGGTGAGAGGGACATCATGGAGATCCCAAAGAGGGAAGATGTGGCGTACGGTGGCTGGACAGGTCACTGCAGGTGCAGGTGCAACATGTTGACTCTACTTGTTTGCCTCATGCCAATCTTTCTTCTCTCTTTCTACGGCAGATACGGAGACAACTACAGATGCATAGTGTCTACCTACCGAGCACGCGAGATCTCTACGTCTTTGGGGGTATGTTGGTCATGAGTGGCGATGGGGCGAGGTACGGTCCCTCAGGAGATGGGACACAGGACAGATATGGGCATGCGTAGCCAGAATAAACTGACCAGCCAGCCTCCAAATCCCTGCAACTGATTCCGTCAAACATCGATTGACTGATCTGCCAGCTCTCCAGGAAGCTCTTGAGGTCTCGCGCTTTTCGCTTCACACACGACTGCGATATAGGAACGCGCATTGCATCCGACGCCGAGTCTTTCGATGCGTACACGTGAGTGACGATAGAGAACGCCTGCACAGATCTCGAATGGTGCTTGCGCGCGGCAATCGGTACAGGTGGCCTGCAGTGCGGATATTTCAAGCTGTCTTTCTGATGCATTCTTTGGTGTGCAATCTTTTTCTTTTTTCTTTGTTTCTCTCTTCATATCCCTGCCTTCTTGCCTAGGTGCGTAGAGCTGCCATGGGAAAATGCGATTGTGGATACGTTTCGACTGTGGCAAAGTGATGCAGGTGGCAGTTCAAGGAAAGATGATGTTGTCCACAAGGAACTGGGTCGAGTAATTAGTACGAAGGCAAACTTCCTCCAGCAGACTCGCACGTAACTGGAGTAGCACGCGTCCTGGCGTAAACATGCTTGAAAGTAAGGTAGCTTTGGCATTCTGTGAAACGCCGAGTATGTTGAAGGGACAGCCATTCCTGGTTGCTTAAATTTTTGGGACTCGCGGTTGCGTCCATCCAAACGACACTGTGCCTCAGGGCTTCCGACAAGGTTGGACCAGCAGAAATTTGGAGCGTTCCTCCTGACAGGTTTCCAGTATGAGATATCCACCTCTTCATTTCATCCCAGCGGGTCCAAACCGTTGGGTGTAAAATTCATCCTGGTAGGGTGGTTTGAGGCTCGTTGTGAAGGCCAAACCCATCCCGCTGGGTCGATAGGTAATAGGGGCGACAGCATCGGACGGAATGGCTTCATAGAGAGAATGAGAGTCATTATGCTCCACACAGATCGATAGATACCAAGCAGATCACCGAGTCACATCGTCCGTGGGCCTGCCGGAGGTGTCACTCCGAAAAGAGAGGGGAATAATGCAGATAGGGAACCTAGACGTCAAGAATCATCCATGAAACCCACATCGCTGTGCTCTAGCGCTCGCATTCATCTCGGTATTGATAAGAGCGTACCATTGTTGCGGAGAGCAGGTCGACTGCGGTGGAAAATTCAAGTTCTGGTCGCAGCCCTTACCAGGACGCCGCGTGTCTCACCGGGAAGTCCAGCCTAGACAAGAGCTCGTGCCTCTTCGAGATCCGAAGAAGTTGTGTACCTGCTTCGCTGTCTACAGGCCAGGACTTTGCGTTCCAGAACCCACAGCGTAGCTGCAGATGGAGCAGAATGCAGTTAGTTGCAACGGTTGATCGTACGTGGCTGGAGGCGAGGTTCAAAAAGACACCGACAGGTGTGACCGCACCTAGCCAAATATGCCTCTGCACGACCCCAACGATCAACGCCACTTCCTGGGTCGCATATGGACACCGATCCTGCGAAACGTGAACACACCATGTGCCAATCAACAGAGGGCGGATTCCAGTGGCGAGAACAAAGAACCCCCACGAAAGCTTACGTAGCCGCGAGGATGCGTCCACGAGCATGACATGCAGTTGGCTCCTGCGCAAGTGGACTGGGATCAAGGCATTGCAAATCTCATACTGAACCGCGGACTCTCCTCGCCTCCCTCGGCCATGGATTGACGGTCAATCCTGTCCAATCGAAAGGACCGAAGATTTCGAGAGCATGCAACTCAAGGGAGATCGGCCCCGAAACAGCAAGGCAAGTGGTGGCAAAACCAGAGGCTGCAACCTGGCCCGGTGCAATGTTCGCCAAGGATGGTTGTCCACCAAGTCAACGCTTTTGAGAACTGCTATTTGTCGGCAGCTAGAAGTTGGTCTTTTGAGACCCAGCCAGTCGGGATGCTACAGCGGCAACTTGGTGCTGCATGTAGTCCATCCCGCGACAATCCAGACCGGCGCCAGCAAGGTCTCAAAATGACTTGCATGGCACGATCTTGGTTGCAGATTTCGATCTGTGCTACATCACACAGCAGGACGCAGGAACAAGTCGAACCCGATTTAAGGCTGGCGCGAAGTCTGCACCTTCGGACTCGGTGGCCATGTGACCAATATGGTGGGGGTTCTGACCCATGGATTGGCTCTGACGAGTATGGCCATTCTTGGATTGGGCTTTGGGAGAATAGCGTCGTCACTACTTTTGCATCCTCTGCGGAGGATGGTTAGAGGCCGTCATGCCGTGGTTCGTGAGTTCGTTGTAGGGAGATGGTTTGAAGCATACAAATTTGTGCAGAAGTGAAACCTGGGAAGTCGGTGAAGGCGTGTCTGGCCAGAGATACTTGGATGTTTGCATATTTTTCAATACCATGGTCCAGGTCGACGGCGATGACGAACGAGATCATGATAATTTAAATAGTTGAAGTCCTATCAAAGTTCAGCAAGGTTAACGGGAATAGGGAGATCGTAGGAAAGTCCCATGGGTAGGGAGCGGTTGTGGCAGTCGATCTCGCTTCGGGCCGTGAAAGACAAGTCATCAACAGGCCTTGGAGGTACTCGTATCGATCGAATCGTAGGCAGTACAAGGTACCAAGGGGCGGGATAGTGATCTGCCTAGCTTCACCGCCTATCTTGCATCAGTCCACGAGGAGTGGGCAGCAGGGGTAAGTGGCGGTGAAGGTCGTGGTTGATATGCATGAACTCGACCATCCATGCATGAACACTGGATTGCAGATCGTTCCGAGATGATCAAGCGGTACAAGAGAAAGAAAACATGGGTGAATCTGGGAGTATTTGAAGGTCACAGAGAGATGAAGGCTACTGTGTACATGGAGGCAACCGCCAGAATCAAGTCCAAGCTGGTCGTCGGAATTGACCAGATTGTTGACGTCATTGCCAAGACGAGAGTACAAGTACCTGGTAGTAGAGAGGTCAAGGAGGTGTAGAGAGGCATGGTGTTGATGAGGCCATGAAAATGCTGGTATCATTCATCTCATGTCTCCATTCCTCAGCATCTGGGATAATGAATCCGTTCTGATCTCTGGGGATGGATCAGGATCAGGATCAGGATCAGAGTCAGATCGTCCAGGCACCGTGGACCAGCCCCACGCTGTGACTTGGTTAGGGTGTTTGGGCAGCTATCTGCATCT
Source organism: Vermiconidia calcicola (assembly GCA_035928285.1). Lineage (NCBI taxonomy): Eukaryota > Fungi > Ascomycota > Dothideomycetes > Mycosphaerellales > Extremaceae > Vermiconidia > Vermiconidia calcicola. Next base: position 436,830 of record JAXLQG010000018.1, read on the forward strand.
TTAATGCACATCAAGAGGCCGCTCACGGGGGGAAGTTTAGCCCTGTCTTCCGGACACATTGAGGTGTCTTCATCTTCATTCGTGCTCTTTCAACGACATGCCTTGCCTTCATGCATCTGTTGTGCTGCCTTTGGAAAGCAAATCATCATACGGAGATACCATGGGCCATGGCTGGCGAGTTATTCAATCCCCAAAGTCATCCAGGAATACGGATAGTGCGGAAAGCCAGTGGTTTTGACCCTAGTCTTTAGTGCTCGTTGTCTCTCTATTCTTTCGTCGAGACCGCCTCGGGCTCAATGTTAATGCACCAGACTCATTTGACTGGCTGGTCCCCAACCTGGAATGACCAAGACAGGTGGTTGTCATACGTGCAAGACGGTTACTGATTCGATAGTCCGTACTCGTACAGTGGAGGTGAAGGAGGCATGAGATCTCCTGCAAGAATTCGCACACCACTACACTCTTCGATCACACGTGCCATCTACCTGCCAGAACGGGACCACTGGTGGTATGGCCAACAAAGTGCTGCCATCCACGAACACAAACATTGCAAATGTAGTACTGGCTCTTCTGCCACACTCAAGATCCCTGATTGTACCTAGGTAACCTCTTCGGAGAGGGTCTAGGAAAACGAACCTGGTCTGTGTTGAAGAAGGCGTAAATCCGATGTAACGCCAGAACTTGTGCTTGCGTGCTGCTCATGTCTTCATGTCATGATAAGCTGATTTTCGTAAGTGAGAAGGCCAACCTCAGTCTATGTTCCGGGCCTGAGGTAAGGGATTGGCCATCGATATCGCCGCTGGATTGGCAAATAGTCATGGTTGCATGAGCACATCCAAACAGTCTCTTATTGGCGCGCACACGCATTTCCATCTTTTCATGGTTTATCCACACCAGACTCTCGAGCATGTTGAAGTGATGATGCCTTGACTCGATGTTCGGCCGCCGACATTCGATACCTACCCTCTTTCAGCTCAGTTGCATAAGTGCCAATAATGCGCGCATTGCGTTGGTGAGCCGAGCGAAGTCGAGCGGTCGAATGTTGCCAGAAAGGAAGCTGGAAAGATGGTGCGCGATAAGCCGGACTATACGGAGTAGTCTGCTGCATGATTGATGCAATGTCAAGAAAGCAAATGCATCGAGATGGTCGGTTACAGGAACAAGCAAGCTTGCTCTGGGGTTGGGTGACGCTAAAGGAGCGAGGTTGGACGCCGAGGACGCCACCATGCAAGTCGATGCCATGGCCACTCATGGCCCTTGACGTCCTTTTCCTCAACCAGGGATGGGGCCTGCTCAATTCCGACCATCCAATGCGAACTCCTCGTGTTGTCAATGGTATCTGAAGATCAGTCACCACTATCCGTATTCTCGCTTCCAAACCTGTCATACTTGTAGGTTTGAGGTCACGTAGACATTAGTAGTGCTGCAAATATCAGTTCGACATCAACTACCTGATGGTGTGACCTTTCACCCTGGTAAGCTGAGTCTCACGCAACTCTTCAGCTGTCTGACCTTGTCAGAGCGATTTGTCCTAAGCACAGACGACAATGCAGAAGTTCAGGCCAATTTTACCCGCTCCCGCCGACTTCCCGTGTCACGCCGCCTCGCACGGGCACAAACTGCGCTGGACTTTGACGCAAGACTGGCGTCTGGATAAACTTCCTCGAACAGCAAGCTGTTTTGGTCCAGTTGGCAAGCCAGCCATGCCTGGGCAAAAGGTCGTCTGGGCTCTGACTTTGCTACAGCCATGTGCCAGGGTCACTTCGCTGCGGGAAGCCCCCTGGTTATGATCGCCAACTGACGTCGTATGCATTTGGCTCAATCGTCAAACTTGAAGCGTGCTGATCTATCATACCTGAGAATAATTTTCATTTCTACGAGGTATGAGAGACGGCTCGGTTAGGACCCTGCAATGCGGCCGGCTTGAGCACATGTCTCGAGCAGATGCATTCCTCTGCTGAGGATTCTTGTCGCGCAGTCTAATCGTAAAAATTGCCCTCGAGGAGCTAGAGGCAAAGACTTATCTCCACGCCTGCAGCCAAAGGCGACGGCCGGACAAGGACGGATTGGATAGTCTAGGTATCTGCTTTGATCGGACACGGCCTGCGGGTGATTCCGTGTTGAGTCGCATCACACATTGCGCCATCTGGGGGCTGGTGGATCGCCAAAAGCACAGACCTTCTAGCGATGCACAGCTCCATTCTGGGCTGGACCCTGCCTGAGCAGCTGCAGCTGATCGTGAGAGTTGAGAGCGACACGAGCGAGGGGCGAGGACCGGGTTCGAAGGTACGGGACGGCCGCACGTCTTCCTGATTGAGTTCGACAAGGAAAGTCAAGCCAAGCACATCGTCTTCCCAGTCCATCTGCCGATTATGCGTAAATGGCCTGTGAGAACGGGCAAGCTCGAGTGGCTTTTTGTCGTCGACTCCTAGGACTTGAACAGTCTGCAGTCTTTTAGTCAACGATCTCCTATTCGGGACATGCCGAGTGCTCATGGGCTTCGATCCTGGATCAAGTGCAGACCATCATGGACGAAGATTGGTGGAGTTGCGGCCGTGGACAGAGCTTTCGTGTGGAAGTTATGAGCGAAATCGACCAGAGCTGGCGAGAGTGTGGGGCTGGCGGGCGAGTAGGTGTTGAGGCGATGCTTGATTTTCGATGCATTACGGAGTATTGTAGAGTAGTGCACTGGAGATCTTTTGCAGTTGGCTCGTACATGCTCCTCGGCTTGTACTTACAACGATTCGAGTTTAGCAGCTGCCGCCTGCGGTAATTATGATACTCGTAGCCTGGGTTTGCACGAATTGGTAGACAGAGTGGCCAGTCGACGCGAACCTAGCGGCGAATGAGGATATGTTTGTGGAGTTTCGCATTTTCGTGTTGGCGGCGGGCAAAATGGAGACGATGGCGAACAAAATGTTGATGTTGAGAATAATGATCAGGTCGCGGGGAGTGATCGTGACGGCAACTCCACGACATCAGCAGTCACATTTCTCGGTCACACGGTGGTTTTCCGTCCTCGTGCCCAAGGTCCAATCTGACATGGAGGGACGTCTCTTTGCACTGGATTACAGGATGAGGTACAGCTTGGAGAGTAAGGTCGTCTTTGCATGTGTCTGTCGGAGTTGTGTACGAATTGGCCTGGGCAAAGGAAAAGAGGCGTTTTGAGGTGGTCCTCTAAGGCCTGTCAGCGACTGGATGGTGTGTCCACCGGTCGCTAAGAGGACCGCTGCCATCCCGCCAGTGAGTGCAAGTCTCTTTGGCTTCCATCTCTTGATATGGCTACGAGGTAATGGATCTGTGCTCGTGTAAATCTTCGATGTTTGGATCGTCCGTCTCATGAGAGGATTCGAGGAGGGGCACGAGGAGCCATGTCTGAGTGTCTGAGTGTCATGTTGATCCACCACCATGCCTCCGTCTGGATGAGAACGGGCAGCAGGAATGAGACCGTGCTCAACCTGCTGTAAGATGCGTAATGAAGGATGCGTGAGAATGGGCGTCTGTGAATGCCTGGTGGTGCCTGGTAGCGCTGCGGTTAAATCAAGGGGAGGCGAGGAGGCGGCTGCAAGTACATGTACATGGTGTCATGACGAGGATGCTACATGGTCTGATCGACTCGGTCTACCACAGTGATCGAGAAGAAAAGTAGCGCCGCAGTCACTGGCTTTAGAATCAGCACTTGTTTGGATCTGTCCGATTAGTTAGAGCACTCGAACTTACGGCGGTTGGTTTGTGAATGGGAAGCTCACGAAGCCACGAAGTTCAACACAGTGGATATGATCGCTGGATGCTGATGCTGATGGATTCTTCAACCAGAACCTGACACAAATCTGATGGCAGATGCGCAAGCACCAGGCATGCCATGCAGCAGCCCACAGAAAATCAAAAAGTGGGAAGCATCCACCAGCTTGCAGGCGTGCTTTAGGCTGTACCCCATATAACGAGGTGTCTATCCATACACAACGCTTAGGCGGTTCGTACCCTTGGCCCCGCCAGTCTTAACCAAGACCCCGGTCATTGTGGCCCGTGGTTGACTTGACCACCCCTGCACCCTGCACCCTGCACCACCACCCTGGCCACCACCCCTCTATCGTTCTTGCGTGGAGGGGTGGAGGGGTAGGGTCTCTTAACTAAGGCAGGTAGCTAATTCACAGCTTAGAGGTCACAGATGCGCCTGCCCTTGCGGCAAAGGAACCTTCAACATCTGTAGCATACCTAAGGTACATTCTCCATGTCCAATCAATACCCTGGACCATCCCGAGTACACGAAATGAAACTGCGGCTAATAATGTTCTGTTGACGCTGGCATCACAAGCTACCTTACGCTTCTTCTTCTGGGGGTGTAAAGCCGAATCCAACCTCGTGCAAGACTTACTGCAGGTTCATTTTCATTTCACGACTTACGGCTGTTCTGCTTTACTGCATTTCTCACCGGCGTCATTCTGCACCTTCACTTGCATCTCAGCCTCCCCCTCCCCCATATTTTCTCGGACGTTCAAGTACCTCTCATCTCCGCATCGTCGTGGCCTTCTCTTTCTTGTCTTTCATTGCTATTCCTCATGTCCTCCTCATAAATCCTCCTCGTCGTTGTTCGTCCTGTTTTCCCCTTACCTTGAGTGGTTCGACCACTCTTACAGTCGTTATTGTCTGTCTGCCAACCAGAGACCTCATTGACTGAGTGTCACTGGTCGATCTTGCAATCATGGAACCGAGATCTTGGTTTCTTGTCTTCGTCGGCTATGCGTGAGTGCGGACGTGTCTCAACCTCTTTGACAGATCTGCTGACCAAGTCTAGCCTCTGGCGGTATGCCCGTCTCGTGGTCAACCTGTGGTTGTTCTGGACCTTCAAACCGATTCCGATTCCAGACAATCCGACCTTGTCCCCGTCAGACGTCACCGTCATCTTGCCAACCCTGGACGGTGAAGGAGAAGAGTTGGAGCGGACCATTGACTCAATTCTGAAGACTGAACCGAAGGAACTCATTCTGGTGACCATCGACGAGAATCTTCACAAGGCCGAGAGGACCATGTCCAAGATGCCAGCGGCACAACATGGCAAGATCCGTTGCATGTCGGTCAAGCAGGCAAACAAGCGGCGTCAAATGGCCAGGGCCATTCCTGAGGTCACCACCGAGATCATTGTCTTCGCCGACGACGATGTCACGTGGCCCTCTCAGCTTCTGCAGTGGATGCTAGCTCCCTTCGAGGACAAGAAGTACGGTGCGGTTGTCACTTGTCAGAGACTCCGACGTGCTGAGAATCCGACCTTCTCTCAGCGTATCTACGGATTCCTGGGGGCCTTGTACTTGGAACGTCGAAATTTCGATTGTGCTGCCACCACTCACATGGACGGCGGAATGCCATGCATCTCCGGACGCACCTGTGCTTACCGTACCAATATCCTCCAAGACGTCAACTTCACCAATGGCTTCACCAATGAGAAATGGTGGTTCGACCAATATCAGCTCAACGCTGATGACGACAATTTCCTTTCGCGATGGATGCTCTCACATGGTCACGAGGTTTACATGCAATACCATCCCAGTTGCGAGGTCCTGACCACTCTGGAGGATAATCCAAAATTCTTGAAACAATGTCTACGATGGGCACGCAGCAACTGGCGCAGTAATTTGACCAGCATGTTTACTGAGCGACACATTTGGAGGTGAGTCTTGTTCTTGGAGCTCAGTAACTCCTCTCCTAACTCACTTCTTGGCGCTGACAATCCCTTCCATTTCTAGAAAGCAGCTCTACAGCACCTATGCGGTGCAAATGACTACCTTGATGCCACCCGCACTCCTCAGCGATGCCTTGCTCTGGTGGTGCTTGTCGAAGGCCACCTCGGATTGGCCCAGAGATCAAGCTCGGATTGCCTGCTATGCGTTCGCAGCATGGATGATGTTCTCCAAGTTCATTAAGCTCATCACCCACTTCGTCCGATATCCCGTTGATATTGTATTCTGGCCTGTATCTGTCGTTTTCGGCTGGTTGCATGGCTTCATCAAGGAATATGCCATGATCACTCTCAGTGAGACTACCTGGGGCAGTCGAGCTAATGCCGACGCCAGCGATTCCACGAGAATGATCAAGCAAAAGAGACCACAGGTCACCTTCGACTTTGCTTTGACAGATGAGAAGTTTCACGAGAAACTCCTACCCTCTAACGATGAAACGAAACTCTACGCAGCCTACGACATGAAACGCTCACAGCAGCCTCCTTCCGCTTAATAACATCTTTCCTCTCTCCTCTTTCGATTCTTGAACGGTGCAGATGCTTTGCCCCAATGATCCCAGGTTCTCACGGTCGACGCAAGTCTTGTTCTCTTTCAAAAGCAACACTCTCTCTTAATATTACAAAAATGGGGGCGCAAAAAGTGAGGATGGAATGGGTGATAAAAAGAAACGGTGGGAGGCTTCCTCTTCGAGTTGCCGTGGCCTTTTGGCGCGAGCACATAAAAGCTCATTCGAGTTTGATCACCGTCTTGTCATCCAAAAGATGACCTTATTGCCATTGGCATGGACAGCATTCTCTTCTGTACCCACAGGCTCAAAAAGGCCAAGGGCTTCTTTTCACAACATGCATAGCAGACTGGAGCTTGGGGCTTTTTTACGCGCTGTACATAGCGATTCATTTTTCTTGCTGGGTTCTGCTGTGCTTTGCTTTCGCTTCACGAAGGACATGATTTGACGGACAGACGGTTGCAATGAGCATGATGATGCTGAAATGATGGACGATTCAGCACTGGCCGGGAGACACAGTACGAAAATGGCCACGATTATTGCAACGGGAATCATGCGACAGGGGGAAAAACCGAAATTGCTTTTGCTTGCGTTACTGCACACTTGCACACTTGCACATTAAAACTTGGTGAGGACAACTGCTATTTTCTATATCGGTGGGCAAGACTTGCAACATTTACTCGAGAGAAAGAGAGACAGAGCTGTGTCAACTTGCTAGCGAGACTAAGTTCCTGGGCGGCATATTGTTTTTTCCAAAATATCAATGATTTGTTCTCCGATCTTACCTATGTTCGACTTCGCTTCTTCCGCTGCTCCAAAGCCCTTTGGCCCGGACCATTCGAGTATTGTGAGTAGAACGGCAATGTAAGCGCATTGCAGGTGACACCAGCTCAACTGTTGGCCGCTGGGATTGAGACGCCAGGCATCACCGCATCCGATTTCCTAGGCATCCGTGTTCACTGGGGACGAATCAGGAGTACTACTTATCTACCTTACCCTGCCGTGCGGGCAACAGGTTGAAAACGTCCCCAAACTCGTAGCAAAGGAAGACGGAAGGGGAGAAAGCCTCAGCCTCAGCCTCAGCCTCGTCCTGCCGTGCCGTGACCACAAGCCAAACGTCAATGTCGAATTCCCGGGCATGTCCAATTCAAAATATCTTATTAATTACCACAGTATATTATTTTTTGTCCTCCCTTCCCACACAAACCCCACGAAACAGCTCGTATTCGTCTGTGGCTCTTGTTTTCGCTTTTCCTTCCCAAAAAACTCGCGTAATGCCCAGTGGTTGGTTACACGACAGTAACGAACACACACCGTTACACAACTTGAACTTAGCTCTTCCCCATCTGCATAATCTGCACAAATTTGCCCAGTGCCAGTGCCAGTGCCATTGCTTGTTTGTTGTCTGCCGAAGGGGGGGTGGTGGGTTGCACAACATTCCCGCACGGCCTTTCCCCCGTTTGGCTTGACGTCGTGTTACATGATATTTCTGGCCGGGGTTGTTGGGCTGGGTTGGGATGGGTTGGGTTGCACAACATTAAGGGCACGCTAATGTCGTCAGTCAGTCAATTGGGTCGCTTGTGCTGGATCGGGTCCGTCGTGAAGGGAGGGTTCATGCAAGGACGTTGGAAAAATTGCAGGGTTTTTGGATGGGATTATCGATGGAGCGGTTACAATAATGATGCCAACCCGGAAAACGAGGCTAAGTGGAAGTTTCTTGTCCTCCGCTGCGGTGCAGGCCTTTTTCTGGAAATGTTAATGTTAGCACCGTACGGACTGCGTAACTCCTGGGGATTCGTGGAACAAAGATTGTGGGCTGCATGACCTACAGTATGAGCTATCGACAAGTCATATTGCTGTTCGTTAACGGGCCAGGTAGCCATTTTACTGCTGGTTCGTACATAGCTCTGATGACCGGACCCTCGAGATCGATTGCTACGAAGCACTCGTAGCAAGAAGTGGAGGTCGCAGGAAGCTTCGGGAAAAGAAATGGGAGAGGGAATTGCGGACTGTGATAGTGATGAATTTGGGGTGGCTTGCATTTACATGGTTCTTTGAGTGTCAGGGGTGCCCTGCACCGAAGATCCTGCTCTGCTTTTCGACAATCGATCCCATGTTTCGAACGGCGAAAGTTTGTACCACTTGAAGTTTGTCGAGGCAGTCGACTACCTACCTCAGAGTATGCGGCATGCTGAGCAATAATACCGGGGTATTTCTTTGCAAGCTGTCTGATGTTCTGCTCCTCGGACTCGGGTAGGACTTATCATAAGAGCTAGGAGGCGGTGCATGCTGCGACTCGCCGAAATTGGTTGGACAGCCAGGTATGGGTGAAGTGGGTGGTATGGTCGGCAAGGTACCTCTGATGGCTTGGAAGTTGAACCCATCGAATAATCGTTCCGTTTCGTCATCGCGGTGACTATCTGCACATCATCAACATTCCTTGAAGGATTCGATCGCCCACACCTTCAAAAGCAGTGCCGATTATTGTCATGTCTTGTTGGAGCTGAAAAACAATGATTTAATATCGTGCAACAGTCCTCTCATGAGCTGGAGGGGCAGTGGCTGCTATCAGGCGAGAATCCATAGTGCGGGAAGCAGCGTGGCCGAATGTTGTGTAACCTTGATTGAAACCCCCAGTCGCAAGACACAACCTTCGCCTGCTAGCCGACTCTGGCACGCACGTCGTCCACATTCACATTAGCACCATCATGCGGCACGGCGCGGGGCTGTTGCCTTTCTCTCGACTTCCGCGCCAGGGGTGTTCTCATCCACCGAGAACAGTCCCAGGTACGAAGTCCCGGCACCGGCAGTTGACTTGTCTCCTCAGCGAGGACTTCGATCCTTGCCCTGAGCCCGTTCGGGTTCAGGTGTCTCCTTCCTCAGAGCCTCTCTCGGCGACTTTCGGGGAGCACTTCTCTTGATCGTGTCAAAGGAGAGCGATCCCTTCATTGTTGAAGGCTATACGATGGTATGGGCTTTTCTAGCCTTGTAGGTACCACGGGAGTACTAGTACCTCGGTGACGTACGGTATGCTGACAGTGAATTCAATCACGTGCAAGGCTGAGTTTTGGTCGAAGGTCAGGGTGGTTAGATCCATCCTCCTTGAATATCTGTCCGTATTGAATATCTGCAAAGTCACCTGAATCTGAACTGATGCGAACAGCCGTTACCAGGAGGCCTCGTGTCTCACCGGGAAGTCCAGCCTAGGCTCCTGAGGAGCTCGTGCCTCTTCGAGATCCGAAGAAGTTGCGTACCTGCTTCGCTGTCAACTGCACCAGTATTAGGCGCCATGCAAAGTGCCTAAACCGCAAAACATGAGGAGCACAATCTTCGCCTATGTATGCCGACCTACCAGATGCCGGACACCTGAGACCTTGGTTGACCAGGCCCGGCCCTTGTATGCCTATACTTACGCTGACTGTTCTTCCCCTGGTCGTGCCTGCATCCTTGTCCGAATGTCCGCCGGGTACGGTTTCGTCCGAGCAGTACGGAGTGAATGAGCAAACTTCTGATGAGACATCAGCGTTTTTCGTACTGCTTTCAATTTTGTTCTTTCCACTTTGTGATCGTGGGCCCAGAAGGCACAGCTCTGCAGGAATGTAACTCCTGCAGGGTTTCGAGTCTGCTTGAGGCCTCCTGCATATGCATCAGACCCATATTCGGACATGGAATACGGGACAAGCCGGGGAGACAAGCAATCCTCTCAATAATGGAGACTCGAAACGCGTGTGGAGTACAATGTACTCGACAGGCATGTGCAATGTAGAGTTTTCAACGCCGTCTGCATGTTTGAGGTGAGGGTGTCCATGGTCTCCGGGTGCTGACCTGAGATCCTGCCTGGATTGGGAACAGAGGCGAGCTGAGTCCGTCGTTTATTCTGGAGACCTCTGCAACATCTACAACGAGGGCGGAACCTATCGATCCGAATGTCGAAAAACATAAACGCCTGGTAGGGAGTACGGAGTAGTGATGGGAAGTCGAGGGAGCAAATCTTTATCACGGGTGCACGGCAAGAACAGACGCCCGAGACTTTGATGACTCAGCCAGCCGGGCTCACGACGCTGATATAAGTCTTAAATCCAAGACTAGCCTAAGATTGATGTGTAGAAAGGCCGCTTTATGAAATTCACTCTCCAGGATCAAAGCGGCATATGGCGGCCTTGACAACTTATCACAGATGACTGCGTTGTGTGAATAAATCCAACAATCAGTGCAGTCCCTCAAGGAAAGCGTGCGATCATGAAATTGCCCTAGGCAACGCCGATGATTCTGCTTCTAGATTTCCGCTCGCTTCGGGAGCTCGATGTCGACGAGCCAGGGCCTCTGCACGAACTCTTCGCCACCCATGATCGAGGCGTTGACGAACAATGTCTGCCTGCCGACTTGGAGCGGATACTCATCATGAGTACAATGGCTAGTTATAGCGCACCTACTCTGACTCAGTCGTTCTAACTTCACTCGCTTCTCCTGCGCCATTTCCTCAAAGTCCAACGTGCTTTTCCTCAGCCCGGCTAACTTTTCGATCACCGGCGACTTCTCATTGTCGAACGCCGTGAAACGGGACAATGGCGGCTTCTTGTCAGTGGCGCTTTCGCTGCTGTCGCCGCCGTCATTACTGTCTTTCCAGGTGACTAGCTTCGCACCCCATCCCTCGTGAATATGGCCGAAGCAGTGGATTCGGGGCCGGGCGCTAGCGACGGCGGCGAAAAGATCAGGACAGCCTGCTCGTTCGCGGCCGTATGTATAGTCCATGACCCCCCTCGGCGGGCCGTGGGTCATGACGATGTCGGTACCGTCTTGGATATCGAAATGCCAGCCCCGGTTCTGGTGGTATTGGAAGCCCCACGAACACCCTAAGGAGGGCGTATATGGACTTGCATAGATTGTCAGTATAGCTCCATTCTCGAGTCGAAAGCGATTGGTCCCTTCGTCCAGAAATACTATACCTCTTGTCTTGGCATCGTCAAACAGCTGCCTGGCTTGCCCTAAAACGCCGTATTCTCGAGCAACGAGCTCAGGATCCAGTGGCGGTACTACTTCGGCAACCTTGGCTTCGAAGGCGGCATTGTCCATGGTGAAGTCGTGGTTGCCCGCAATGATCAGCTTGAGTGGTGCGTCGATGCTCTCAAGCATTTTGAGTGTCGAGCGGAATTCATCCAGCTTTGAGCCGTCGGTGAGGTCGCCGCAATGGAGAGCGACATCGGCACGCTGGTAAGGTCTGTTCTCGGGGGTGAAGTCTGCACCATGTGTGTCAGATATGATAAGCAGTCGAGTCTGAATCGTGGTCGCCATTGTCGGGAAGTGAGGTCGAGCAGGATATGTGAACGAAGAGTGCTGCCTAGGGAAGGAGTTTCTTCTCTAGGCTCTCTCCAGGCGCTGCGATAGAATACGTCGAAAGGTGTAGTGAAGAGTATAATTTTGGAGAGAATCCAAAAAAGAAAGAAAGGGAACTAAAAGAATGAAAGAACCATGAATTGTGATCTGACTTTACTAGCGCCCGTGACAGATTTGGCAGGCTTTGGAACACACTGACACAGTACCACAATTTTGTCCACAACAAACCTTCTCGCGGAACCTTCGCGAACCGCAAGCGAAGGTCGACGAGGCTGGCCGACAGGGGTGGGTGAGGCGTCACACTCATTATGGTAGCCTCACTACCAAAAAGTTGGGTTTCAAGCTGATCAGCATTCTATCAAGGAGATCTTCTGGATTTAGGTGTACACAGTCTAGACTGGGTGCTCGAAAGAATAGGTATACAGTACCAGCTTATATAAGATCAAACGCCGCTCCGTGGCTCCAAGGAATAGGAATAAAACTGGAGACAATTTCAAGTGTCTAGAGTCCGTTCCAGGAGTAAGTGATGGCCGTCTCGAACACACCATGTAGACAATCAGCCTCTCGACTGCTGCTTCCGACCAGGACGTCGTAGGTGCCAGCGTCTGACATCCAAGCACCGGCGTGCTCATCCCAGTAGGATGTTGCATATTTCATCGGAATCTGAAGTGCCACATCAACACCTTCCTCGGGACCAAGGCGGCATTTTTGGAAGCCTTTCAGCTCTTTTTTTGGCCGCGAGATATTCGGATCACGTTGACCGACGTACATCTGTACAACCTCTGAGCCCGGCCGGGTGCCGGTGTTGGTCAGGCGTAGATGAATGGACAGGGTGGAACCCTCAGCTCGAAGCTTGAGGTTTGAAAATGCAAAGGTGGTGTAAGACAACCCCCAACCGAAGGGGAACTGGACAGGTATCTCGACGGCCTCATAGTAGCGATAGCCGACGTAGATGTTCTCGCCGTAGAGCATTCTGCCCGCATCTGCCTTGCTGTTGAGATAAGCAGGACAGTCTTGCATTCGCTTGGGGAACGTCATCGGCAGCTTGCCGCCCTGATTGAAGTCAGTGGAAAGATCCATTGCTTCGCATTACAAGTAGCGATGGACTTGGGGAGGGTAGAGAGGAGGGCAAATCAACGGTGCGAGGCTTACAGGATTCACATCGCCAAATAGCACATCGGCGATGCCGTTTCCAACTTCATTTCCACCATACCACATATGCAACATTGACGCCGCATTCGATGCCCACGGCATTCGCACAGGCGTACCACTTTGCGTGACTATGACTGCATCGGGTCGAACATCCAGTATCCGATTAATCAGGTCGTTGGTATGAGGAGGAAGGTCCATGGTCGCCCGGTCCTGGCCCTCGATCTCCCAGTCTCCCTATGAGCAACGTCAGTTCTGGACTGTTCTGAGTGTAAGCAAACCGTTGTGCGTTTTCCTCACGTTTAGACCAACCACCACCACAACCTGTTCAGCCGCCTTAGCTACTCTCACAGCCTCTGTCATGGCCTCGGAGACAACGATCTCAGGACCACCCCGAAGTCTGACACCCCCTTTGCGGAAAGTGACAACTCCCTTCTTCACGAGTTAGGACGTTGGCGCGCTACCGAAAGTAATGAGAAGTCTGTAATGTCGTCCAGCTTCGAGGTTGATGGTTCCCATCACTTCCTTGGTACCGGCTCCTAGGAATGTGTTTCCCGGTTCCTGATGGGTCTCGTTGTCGATGAGCTCAATTCCATCGACGAAGAGTCTGGCAGTGCCATGGGTACAAAGTCCAAAACTCCATGGCCCAGGTTTGTCAGGCACCAAAGTCGCTTCCATCTCGGCCCAGAAGAGCGGCGAGTTGAGCTTTGGAGGCGAGTAGTCTGACAGGAAGAACTTGCTCGTCCGCACATACATGGTGTCGATCAACTCCCGGTTCTTGACTTCGGGTGGCTCGAGATAGCACCTAAACGTAAAACCAGGATTGCCTTTGGTGTCGGTAATCACACCGTCGCGAAGAGAAAAGTCCAAGTGTGAAAATGGACCTTCGGCATATCGGACGTCGTCGCATTTCCGCTGGACTGATTCGAGGATAGATGTTGAGTAGTGAGCGTTGAGCGATGCACTCCCTCCTCCACAGAACGGGGTGACCCTCACATTCGAGCCTATCACTGCTGTCTGCCACAATTAGTCGCGTAAATATGGAGGTAATCACAAGCCTTACTGATTTGCTCTTTTGTAAAGGCAAGGTACCCATCGAGTTCTTCAAAAGCACGACCGAGTCTGCTGCAGCTTCCCGGAGCAATGAACGCTGGCCCGGCGTGTCGAGTGTTGTTTCGCCACAGCCTTGGGGAATTCCAGATTTACCAGCTTTCTGGACTGCTTCAAGGACATTCCGAGCACGGTCATCTATCACTTTTTCATCCAATTTTCCACAGTTGACTGCATGCGTAAGCCCAAGGTCCCTCCATCTTGATGGTCCTGGCATTTCCAGGTCTAGTCCTGCTGCTATAGCTTCACACGTGCTGTATGTACCATACCTGGAAACTTGGTCAACGCCTCTGGTTTCTTGCGCGCGATGCGGTCCCTTGCACTCACCAGTCGCTCATCAACAGACCCTGCCAACCCCATTCTCCACGCAAAATGTCGCGCAACAACTTGACATTTTCGCTGCAGTGAGTGCCATTGAGCTTGTTGTAGGCTGTCATGATCGCTCCTGGGTTCGAATCGCGTATAGCAAGCATGAATGGCAGCAAATATATCTCGCGAAGTGCCCTATCTGAAACAGTGATGTTGACAGACATGCGCTTGTCTTCTTGATCGTTGCATACAAAATGTTTGATCGCTGTAATGATGTGTTCGTCTTGTACCCCATTGCAGTATGCAGCTGCAAGAAGTCCCGAAAGAACAGGATCCTCGCCAAAGAATTCAAAGCCACGTCCACCCAGTGGGCTGCGTTGGATGTTGACTGTAGGGCCTAACAGTATGTGAGCACCTTTTGATTTTGCTTCGAGGCCTAGAAGGTTTCCCAGTCTGCGTACGAGGCCAGTGTCCCAGGTTGCGCCGAGACCTGTACCGCACGGCAAACAGGCTCCCGGAGTACCATCGAAGAAGCGCGTGCCTCGAACTCCATTAGGTCCGTCTGAAACTCGAAGAGAAGGTATTCTGAGCCGGGGAATTGGCGTTGTATGCCACATGTCTGACCCTACATTTTCTGTGTAAGCTCGAGCTTGATAGAACATTCGTCCAGAGTGAGAATGCATACCTCTTATGAGAGCAACCTTTTCGTCCAGTGCCAATTGAGACAACAACGTCTCGGTATCAAACTCGATATCAGAAAAATGATCAGTATCACCGGAACATGACGGGGGGGTCTCAAGCCCAGTGGAAGAGCTCGAGGATGATGGTATCTTTACTGAGCCCATGGCGAGGATGATTGGAGTTGAAAGCGAGAGGTTTGAGATGTTTCCAAGCCATAGAGCCTTTCGTTCTTGTTATAGCTGTTTTGAAGCGACACGATGCCGTGGTTTGTTTAGTGAGCACAAGTCTTCACCTCCCATCCGTCCATTAACAGACGCGGGACTTCCCCGAGCGGATCAACAGTGACTTCAAGCTGGTTTAGTTGGGCATTCACCAACAGGTTTGATCATGTCCATGGGTCAACTTGAGGCGAAGGTGCCACTCTTTTCAAGCCGCATGGCTATCCACGCCATCGTACATGAGTGAATGACTTGGTCGGATTATCAACTGGGCTTACAGACGCTTGCACACGGAGAAAAGCATTCGGCGTTGATGCCCTCCTTCGCATATCCATGGCCTGCCGACGAAGCCTCACGGTAACAGCTCCACTTCAGCATTCAGAGTCCTTCACTGTCTGCACTTGCTCTTGAGGGTCTTGTCTGCATTTCAAACCCAGCCGTCTTACAGAATCTCCCATTGATGGAACAAGAAGCCGGGCGTGTTGTAGGTAAAGAGATACGGTGAGCGTGGATTTGGGACATCTGGCTGAGAATGGATAAACCGTTGTGAAACGGTGCGAATTCTGCGGCTTTGCGGCCACTTGCGGCGTACAGCTCATGGGCAGTGTGCCCCCTGCATGAGTTCCCAACGATTCAGCCGGAACCTTTGGTCTTGTCATCCGAATGGCTGCGGAAGCTGAGTGGAATTTCCGTTAGTGAAGAGGCATCCGAGGCTGGCTATGCATACTTTGATGACTGTGGTGATGGACTTCGATGGGTGCATTGGATGTCGAGGATGTTATCATGTGGCCGAAAAAGGTGCCGGCACTTGGGTTCCGCGAGCTTCCAACGGCCCCGGGGACGGATACTGGCAGCCGGCTTGCCGGGCCCGCCGGGCACACTTTGCCAGGTCGGTAGGGCTCGTGTGCCCGGAAGTCCTCGAAATCTGCCGCCTATTGGCCATGAATCGTCGCCAGTCTTAGGCTCACCAGGCCCATGATGCCCCTTAGATGCCCCCAAGCCCTGGCAAGTGTCTACCTGAAGAAAGCTTGGCCTAACTACCCTACCCTCACTGCCTTGGTAGGTAGGTACCTTAGGTAGGCAGTAGCCAAAGAAAATCATCCGAATTCATCGTCTTTCCTTGCTGGTGGCTCTTAATTTAGACACCATCATGACGATGCCTTCATACGCCCTCAGAGCAAGAAACATCGCCCAAAGTAAGCAGACGCAAGAGAGCGCAATGGAAAATCCTTCGGGCAGCTGCCGAGCGGCCCCCAAACCCCAAACACCACCGTCAAAGAGTTGAGTAAGCGTATTGACTCTTCTTGCAGCTTACTTATCCCGAAGTCCACCCTCAATCACATACGACGACGACAGTCTCGATATCCACGCTGAATTCAAGCACAAATCCAAATACAAATGCCATGCAGAAGCAGAAGCAGAAGCTGCTTTCTAACTAGCTGCCCGCTGCGCTGAGTTACGTTGAGCTGAGCTGAGCGTCGGTAAACTCGGATGTCCAACGCCCTCCCTCTCTCCCTCTCCCTCTCAAAAATCACCAGTCATAAGCCCAAGTTATCTTCTACTGCCCAGCGGCAAAAGCAGCACAAAGCAGAAACAAGAAAAGGAAAAAGAAAGACATAGGGAGCGTCGATGCATCATGTCCTCGCCACGCCTCGACCTACTCCTCCTGGAAAACATCACTAACCGCCACCTTCTTATCACCACTCTCGTCACTCTAATTACAGTCTCACTCTACTACGCCCTCCTCAAAATCACCCATATCGTCTACAACCTCCACACCGCGCGACGACACCGCTGGCTCGACATTCCCACCCTGCCCCGTCACCCACTATGGGGCAACCTAATCAACATGGGCTCGAAACTCCAACCATCCCTAAACCGACATCCGGATTATGGCTTCGTCGAAATCTGGAACGCCCTTAACCAACCCGACGCGTTCCTCATGGACATGCTCCCGCTGGATAATTGTTTTCTCGTCGTCGCTCACCCTGCCGTCGCAGAGACTTTGGTCCAGCCCTTGGTCCAACCTTTGCCAGGCAGCTCGCCAGGCACACCGGGGTCGGGATCCAAAGGCTATAAATACAGCATCCCCAAAAGCGACACAATCCGGACGTTGTGGCGCCTGATCGGTCTTGAAAGTATGATCATCGCCGACGGCGAGGAGTGGAGAGGGCTGCGGAAACGGTTCAATCGAGGGTTCGCGCCGGCCCATTTACACAGTCTGGCGCCGTTGATCGTTTCGAAAACAAGAATCTTTGTCGACAGATTAAAAGCCGTGGCAGCGCAAGCACAAAGCCCCGACGTCGAGGCGAAGACGTTCATCTTGAAAGACTTTGCGCAAGATCTAACGACAGATATCATTACCGAGGTGACGATCGAAAAGGACTTCCACGCGCAATCCACACCTAACGGTCAAGGCCACAAAGGACCGCTGGGCATGTTGACGGCGAGCAGGAAGTTAAGTGGATTGGTGTACCCACTCGGGCGGGGGTTGGGCTGGCATTTGGTCGACCCGATCAGACCGGTCAGGGCGTGGTTTTATGAGATGGTGTACAACAGGGAGTTGGGGAAGGTGGTGCGGGAGCAGGTCGCGAACGAGCAGGCCTTGCAGGATGAGAAGGAAGTTGGTGAGAATGAAGGAGGAGAAGACGAAGAAGAACGACCAAAGCAAACTCAACAGCAATCGAAATCGATAACCCGACTCGCCCTGTCTGGTATGACGCCCAGTAACGCCCTCCTTCGCAACACCGTCTCACAAATCAAATCTTTCCTGTTCGCCGGACAAGATACAACAGCGACACTTATCCAGTGGCTATGCTTTGAACTGTCAAAGGCAACATGGTCCGATCGTCACGCCGAGATCCTTGACAAACTCGTCGCCGAACATGACGCTGTGTTCGGCAAGACCGAGGACCCTTCCAGTGCGTTCAACGCGCTCGACGTGCTGGGCCGAGAAGACGATGACGAGGGACGACGAGAAGCCGAATCCATCCTAGGCGGCAGCAAATTGCCCTACACCACGGCTTTCATCAAGGAGACGTTGCGCCTACACCCGCCTGCCTCGACAGTACGACTTGTCCCCGAGATCACACCCAGTAATCCAGTCCCCGTGAATGTCAGAATACGTAATAGTAATACGAAGGACGGAGGCGGTGGCGGTGGCGACAGTGAGAAGGAGATCAACGTTAATGGGTTGAGGGTGTATGTTGCGGCGTACCTGATCCATCGACACAAGGGGATCTGGGGTGAAGATGCCGACGTGTTTCGGCCGGACCGCTGGCTCGACGACGAGTACATGTCCAAGTTGCCGAGCGGGGCGTGGCGGCCGTTTGAGCGTGGGCCGAGGAATTGTATCGGCCAGGAACTCGCCATGCTGGAGGCGAAGATTGTCTTGTGTGCGGTTGCGAGAGGGTTCAAATGGGAGAAGGTCGGACATTCGGGCAGGAAAGGCTTCGATGGACAATTGCCCCAGGGCGATGGGTCGGATGATCCAGACATGGAGGTCTGGAGTATAAGCAATGTGACTGCAGTGCCATTGGATGGGATGAAGATGAAGGTTGAGAGGAGGTGAATTGGTCGATCATGACTGTCAACGGTCGACAACTAACGGAATTCCGTATGGAATCTTCGGTTGTTATCTGTAGTCATGTATAGCCTTTTGATGCTACTGTTTGCTTAGCAGCCCAGTTGTCGCCAGTGTGGTAACTCTTTGGACTTTAGCCACGGATTGCTCTTTTGCCCTTTCAGATCAACCACAAGAAGCGTTTGCGATCCAGAAGCATCTGTCGTACAAGGAAACAGTCTCGTCGGCTCATGGCGGACTTCCGCCGATCCCATTGGGTTGTCAGCATCATCGGCCAGCCTACTATCATCACTCGTCGAACTCTCGGTGTCATTCTGCCTTTCGGAAGTGGACAGTACGTCTTCGAACCATAAATGGCCTTCTGGCTGCAGATGCCGGTCATAGACAAATTTCTCGAGTATCCTTTTTGCGTCACTCCAAGTCCGCACACCAAGGTTGCTCGCGTGCCTTGCCAGCAGCTTCGAGAACCACAGGCCTGAACTGCCATTTTTGTTTCGTAACCAGATTGGCCGCTTACTGGCCTTTTGCCTTTCTTCAAACATTGCACCGACATAGAACATCCAAAAGTAGACTTCGTCGTATACGGGACGTTCATCTGGGGCCACCACAGAGAACGCAGACTGCAAGGTTGTCGCTAGCCTGGGCATGATGGCATGTGACGCTTCTCGAATGTCAATCCCCGAATTTTCCATTTGAGCTGCTAGCACGCTCTTCCGGATGCAATGTGCTAGCGTCAGACATATGGCCGCCTCGGTGAATTGTTGACCGGCTGTCCGAGTAGATGTCTTGCCTTCGATCAGGTCGAAGAACAGATGAAGCAGCACTCCCACATCATGTTGTGTCCTCGTCGCAATCCAGCCATAGACCAGGCTTCCACGAAGCTTGTCGGCTGCTGTGTTCGTGGGCAGTGGTGAGTCGCAAATTCCAATGCAGTATCTCAAGCGGATCATGATCTCCCGTACAGGCGGCTGGATGCATGGGTGAACCTCGTCGTACTCTGGGAGATGGACTGGCAGCGCAGGATAGCATAATGCCCAGTAACTGGCTAGTCGTGAATGAGTCCACCTACCAAAGGGGATGAGCGGTCTTTCCATGCCCTTGCTTGCAAGTTCGACGATATTGAACATAATGACAGACGTATCGGTAGCTCGGGAGAGCTCATCACCACCAAATGGGTCATCGAATTGCATGAGCATTTTCAAATGGGCCTTTGCAGAGTCCCGATCCAATGCCATACAGTCCGATTCCATTAGTCCTCTCACATGTAACCTTATCAGGCCTTTGGCATCTCTTGACAGTTTGTTGTATTTGGACAAATCCTGCCGCAGCAATCTGATGCTCTGCAGCTTCATTTTCAGACCGTCAATGGTCAGATCGTGGGTGACTTCCTCTGATGCTGCAGTGACAATCCCAGGGATATGGCCCGTTAGCCAAGCGAGGACGGCGCCTTCAGTGGCATGGTGGAACATGCCCATGATAGCGGCATAGTTCGCTCCACCGATAACCCGGTCTGAGTTCTCGAAGGTCACGGTTCTAGGCGAATCCAAGGTGAGTCGTCTCATGTAATCTGGAAGTGTCAAAGTCGTCAGAAGCACGTCTCGGGTGTATGATATGAGTCGGTGAATTTGTGGAGTGACACGAATAGGGAATGCATTGAAAGGATCTGAGGAGCCGCAAAGAAGTATTGCCAACTCGGGTACGGCGAGATTCTTCCTCAAGTCCAGCTCCAACTCCTCTTTCTCCCTCCTTTGTCGGCGCTTCTGATGAGATATTTTCGCGGCATGGGCTTTTATATCTGCCCTTTCCAACTCCCGACCACGTTTTGATAGTTCATGCCGATCTGTCGATGTCGGAGGAAGGAATTTGATTCCGCTGGCGACGTTAGTCGTCCTCCCGGCGGATTGCATTGTGCAGTTGACATTATGGACCGAGTAGCCTCCTGGACGGTTCAAGATACTGTCTTCGCTGCTTCATGATGTTGGCAACCTTTCTAGGTTTGGGGCCGGCTTGAAGTCGTATCTGCATATGTACGCTTAGTCAGAGATGAGACAGCCTGATTGAGTATTGGGGGGTCGTGGAGGAGACACGAGGTGTAGTCAGATGCAATACAAGCCACATCCATCTGCACGGCCCAGAACGAGCTGTAAAAGTCCAATAAGGGATCTGAAGAGTCTTATGATCGCTGCACTCGATTACCTAACGCCGGTTCCCGTGGCGTTGTGACAAGGGTCTCTGGATCGTGAGCTGCATATCGTACCGCTTGGGAATTGCACGCTGAGGACTTTCACTCCAGGTGATCTTTGTCAACCCGCATTATTCAGCCGGCAACTCTGCGTCACGATGGCGTTGTTTCAGATGAAGCACTCACACATTGAGGTTTCCGTCCCACCCGTTTTGCAGCAACGAATCTGCTTCAGAGGGCCGAAAGAAAGACATACTGAGCGAGTTACCAAGCAGATCAATACTAACCAGGCCCTGGTGGAATCTTCTGCTGGTCGGGCGGTTGCACCTGGTCAGTCGAGACACGGCGTTGCACCGCTGTCAATTTTGTTAGCGAGGGCGTTGGCGGCCAGATTTAGGGTAAGCATAGGTATGTAGGTAGGCAAACAATTCTCACCATACCTATTGTCCCTATCCAACAACCACATGTCCCTCTTGCCACTGACGACTGGGCGGGTTGTTTCCTCAATGACGAGCTGCAAGTTTGTTGTTGAAGTAACACGTTTGGAGAGCTCGGGGTGCTCGGGTCAATTATTGATGGTGCCCAGAAGTCCAAGCTCAAGGCCGACGCCGAGGACGCCTATTCAACATCATTTTCCAGCCCCAAATCTGTGTCATCCATCTTCTGCATCTTGTGTATCGCGCTGGGCGGTCGTTCAGCAGTTGTTTAGGCATCTGTGCATAATGGTCCAGAGTATGCACATGGCTCAAGACGAGATTGAAGGTAGTCTGCAGCCAAAATTCTACCACTTTTCCAGCTGCCTGAGCATCACGAAATCTCCCGATGCACAGAGCACTTGTACCTTCCAAAATCACCTAGCCCTCGCAGTGATCGTCCCTGCTGCAAGACGTAACATCTCGTTGTTACTGCCCTGATGGCTGCTTGCCGTCCTCCTTTCGATGGAAATCCACACCAACCACATTCTCCTCCTGGCGATATCGTGGACACTTCTCCCTTTCTTCGTTGGTATGTTCATGCCATTTGCAGTCCTTGCGCGCAGTCGGATCGATCAGCTTTCCAGCGTCCTTTGCCTCGTTCAGCTCGTCAACCCTCACCAAAAGCTTCTTCAGACTCCCAAGTTCAAATTGTTCGGACTCGTGCCGCAAGAACTCTTGCCATTCATTGTTGTCCTCGACGCGGTCGGCCTGGGCAAAGACAGTCCAACCCTCTGTGACGATTCTGTACGCCAGACACTCGATCGCATAGTCAACGTAAAGGTCTGCGCTTCCTACCAGGAGGGTCAGACTGTCCAGTTCACGCACACTCCATTCATTGCTGGGGTGTTGCTGAATTGAGTCCATCACCATGTTCTTGTACTTGGGCGAACCCACGAAATCTGCAAATTCCAGGCGCTGGTTAATGTCCCAGTACTCCCTGACGTCGAGCTTACTTCCTCCCTCTTCCCATCTGTACATTGCATCGAGCCAGTCTGCAAAGACCTCGTATTCCTCCTTATCATCGCATAATCTGTCATTATTTGGAATCTGCAGACGGACAATATCTCGAGGAGGTGCAGTATCCAATAGAATGGCGAAAAATCGGGAATGCTGAACGAGGAAGGATTTGTTGATGTAGAAGACATTCAACTGAACGAGACCAGAGTCGGTGTCGGCGTACTCATCCCATTGTCCAACGATGACTCTGATGTTGGGTGAACGAGCATGACTTGAGAGGTTAGCAAGGCTCTCACTGGCAGAGGTCTCATTTACTCACTGAGCAGTCATTCCTGCTGCCACGGCATTGTTTTGGGCCATTCCGACTAAGCATGAACAGCAGTAAGGAAGCTGAGTGTTGGATACGACGACCGAGTGAAAGCGAGCTTAGAGGTGAGGACCAGCCCACGGCGAGGTCGGCAGGATACTGTGTAAAACAAGAGGAAGCGGGAGATAGTAAGAGGAGGAAAGGGACTACGAAAGGGTGCCGCAGAAAGGAATATCAACCGGGAATGATCCTGGACGAATCCTGAGATCAATGAGCAGGAAGTGAAGAGAGACTGACTCTAAGTTTCTGCTGATTGAGTGCATAATATCCATCCCAGCAAAGTGAGGTGAGTTGTCTCTCAGATCCAGCTCATTGAGAGTTGTCGTCTTCATCAACCACTTCACTGAAGACTTTCTCTGAAGGAAGGGCTAGCTAGCCATACTCAAAACACCTCACTGAAAGCTGCCACAAGTCCAGCGCCGTCAGAGCCTTCTTTCAACACCAAGGATCGCCCTCTTCGACAGCCCGTCCTCTCTCTCAAGATCACTGCTCGACGATGCCTAATTCTTCCTCACCACAGCCGACCATGTCTCAACCAGCTCGACCACTTCAACACAACGAGCGCGACCCCTACGAGTGAGTCCATTCTTCACCAAGCGTCAAATCCCCGGCATACCTAAAACATGAAGCAGATTCACCAAATCCTCCGTCGTCGCCGCCCGTGTTCTAGCCATGAACTCAGGGCCATTGGTAACAACGACTTTTCACATCCACACCTCGCTGATCCGTCGATATTCCTCCGTTCTCACACAGCGGCTCGACAATCTGCGCCGCCCCTATATCCCAACCGAGGAAACAGACAGTTTCGATTCAAGTGACAGTGAAGCAGTCGACAACACCATCACCATTCCCTTCTGGCAGGACACATTCCGCCTCTTCGTGGTCTGGCTGTACCAGGGTCCTGACTCATTGCTCTCCGGCCTAGCGTTCACCTCCGATCCAAAACGGTGGACCGCTGATCTGATCGACCTCTGGACCTTCGCCGAGGATTTCAAAGTCGAATCTCTC
Organism: Vermiconidia calcicola; assembly: GCA_035928285.1. Lineage (NCBI taxonomy): Eukaryota > Fungi > Ascomycota > Dothideomycetes > Mycosphaerellales > Extremaceae > Vermiconidia > Vermiconidia calcicola. Next base: position 460,444 of record JAXLQG010000018.1, read on the forward strand.
AAGAACGATATCGTCGACACTGTCCAACATCTCCCCTTCAATGACGATTTCTTCAAAAGCCTCATTGAGCTTGACTGGTCGCCTTCGGCTACCTCCCAACGTCCTTGCGGTGCGGTCGTCGATTACATGTACGATAAACTTGCCTACGAGATCACAACCAAGAGCTGGGCACATTTCATGTCCGTCGCGGAAACAACGTGGGCTAAGTTGATGCACAATCCCCATGCTTTCAAAGAAACTACATCACGCATCCTCAAGAGACTTGTAGGCCAGCTGAGCCTGGCACATGAGTTGATAACCAAGGGGGACCCTGCAGATCCAGCGAATCGAATGGAACTGCCGTTGGCACCAGCATGCGACGCTGGAAAGTTTCAGACTCTGTCCAAGGTATAATGAGGAAGAGGAAAGTACCACGTGGACACGGCTGTCCCGGAATGAGGAGAACGCGCAACGTCACAGACAGAGAGAAGCGAAACGGACGATTGCAACCTGGCCACACCAATCGTGGGTGAAGAGACGAGAGGAGAAGGCTCGGAACGAGAACGACGCGAAACAGGTAACTGAAAGCCAGCAGCCGCCGTTGCAGTTGGGTTGGACCCAGGAAGAAAAGACTCAACTCCAGACGCAAGAAGAACGAGCTGATATTGAAAGATTACAGCAATTGGAAGCGCAGAAGAAAGAGGAACAAACTCAACTTGAGTTGTGGAAGTCCATGGCACGCAAAGCATGAGCAGTTTTGATGTGTACAGACTTGAAGACATCCATGTGTGCGAACCTGAAGAGTTGCTCAGCTACGTGTGTAGATTTCAGACAATGGGTGGTAGTCTGTACAGCTTTCAATCCATGATAGCAAACAACCAGCGCAGTCCAAGGTCAACAACCAGTCGAAACGATGGATCTCTCCTGCTAATAGAACGTCCTGCAGCTATAGATGTTTTCGGTGCGACCTCGATTGGACATATGCGTCCGCCGAACCGTTGGTCCCAATAATGTGATGTTTACTCTCACTCATCGGCGTAAGACTCCAACGACCATGTAACGTCTTCCATCATATCAGTGAAACCCGTATATTGTCCGAAAACCGAGTCCCAACGAGCCCAATCGAAGCCGATGTCTGTAGCAGCCGCCGCCGTCGCAGTCGTGAATCCATCATCCTGCAATGGCGCATTGGAGTCCCCGTGAACATCAGACGAGGGCGGGAGGATGTGATCGTTGAAGCCATTCTGTTCCCGGCCCCCGACCCCGTTTGTCTCACGTCCATGCCCATTCACCTGGTGAGCGTGATGGTTCTGTACACTTTGTACCTGCTGGTCGGTCACCGCTCTGCCATAGCCATTGGTTGCCGCATGTCCATTGTGCTGAGCTGTCGCCGTCGTCGTTGCTGTTGCTTCATCGTGTCGTGTCGCTGCGTCTCTGACTCCTCCGTGGCTTGCGGTAGCTGCAGCTGGTCCACTAGACTGGGACCGGCCCAGTTGACTCGGGCAGAACGCGGTCTCAGCGGCCATCGGTCTGATCGCCGGCCTTCCGATGTCCTGTGGGACATGAGGAGGTAAGTCGCCGTTAGCTGCTGCTCGGGAACATTGTTCCATGCAGCCGCTCAATGGGAAGGGCATGCGTTGTTGTTGGCCTTCTCGCGCCCGAGCAAGTATTCGACCTCGACCCCCACCATGGTTCGAGCGGTCTCCAGTTTTTTCGATGCCTTCGAGAAACCGGTTCCGCATTTCCCTTAAGCATGGAAATCCTTCTGATTTTGGTTCTTGGATTCGGCCGCCACCGCCAGCGCCGCCGGCTAATTCGGTCTGCGTTAGTTTGACCATATACCGTACTCCCTTCTCGGACGATTGGCTTTCTTTTTCCGGGTGCTGTGAAGTTGTTGTTGTTGCCGAAGAAGAAGTGATACCGGGATCGGGATGGGGATGATGACTTTGCCCGTGCCCACTCTCGTAGACGGTATCCTCTCTCAGACTCTGCGCTACCTTCTGGGCGTCGGTCAAGGGTGTTGCAACGCCGACATCAAGCTGATCTGCCTCGGTCCAAAGGACATTCGGATCGAGACCTGCTCGCTGCCAGGCGGCGGACCTAAGTCCGCGCAGCATATCCCAAGGTTCCACCCCGCCTTCGCGCAGAGGTCTCTGAGCGGTGACACCATTGGGACCACCGACGATGCCTACCTGTGGGTCGGACAAGGAGAAGACCGTGTCTACCAGTTCCCTCGAACGAGGGGCTTCAACACTATCGGGTCTCTCGTAAAGGTCGACCAACACAATCAAGGCGGCATGCATGGGTCCATGCATCGCAGGCCATGTCCATCGGAAAGTCTCGAGATCCGGATCCTGGGCCAAGGATATGAATTTCCGAAGGAAGCTGTGACAATTGTGAAGAGCGCACTGCCTTCCGGCGCTCCATAATTTGCTCTTCGCGTTCTTCAGAAAGGGTGCATATGCCACGCATGAGATCTTGTCCTTTAACATCGACAGTGTAATTCGAGCCCATTTGTTGAACGCTGCCAGTTTCTGTCGATGATAACGTGTAAGGGGCGACGCGAGGTCCTCGTTACTGACGTAAGTCTTGTAATATGCGACGTCCTTGTCGGTGACTGGACTGCTCATGACTGAATCACAGTCCAGCGTATATTGCTGATGGCCTCTTCCAGGACCGTCGGGGACGAAAGCTAGCTCAGGCAAGCCTTTGGCGGGAATTTGTGTGATGATCTCATCAATCTGGCCACCAGCATCGCTCATGACTCTCTTCATTTCTTGCATATCAGCGTGGGTAAGCATCTTTGTACCCAGGTGGACGGCTACGATAGTACGCAAGGCACAAGCCGTTATCGATCTGGCTCTGGCAACGAGGCCCATCGTCCGATGTAGCGTTAAATTCCCATTCTCTCCGGCCGAATGTGCCTCACCCCACGAAAAGGGGTTCGAATGCTTTTTCGAATGAGCGCTTGATCCTTCTTCGTTGTCAGCGACAAACGCATCGTGGTCTTCGCAGTTGATTCTCGTATCAGAATAGGCCTCTGAGATTAAGGTAGGGTAGCCGCTTGCTATGACAAGAGATGTGTCTAGTTGCACGAGTTGCCACCAAAGTCGGCGGCGCATACCTTCTTCAGACACAGGAAGGTCAAAAAGGGTCGGCTCCCTGTGTAGGCCCATCATCAGAGCCAACCGAACGTTGAGTTGCATATAGAGGCTGCCCTGGATCGGGTCCTCCTCTGCCACCGGCAACGATTGCAGCAGAATGAGAGTGGCCAGCTTTTGTAGAGTTGCATTCCGCATGAATGATCCCAGATGCAGCAAGAACACCACATGCTCATGGTATTGGGATGCGAGTTGGGCACGAGTGGTTCCAGGAAACCATCGTTGAAGGCCTTTGCTGGACAGACTGAGCACTCCGGCATACCATACTGCATAGATCGTAGCGTACAATTCCACATCTGGATATTGCGTCTTTAACTGTGAGATTCCGGTCGTTTCAATCCGATCCCACAGCTTCTCATGTTTCGCCAGGATTTCGCTTGGAATGAAAATAGGTAGGATCGGATATGTGCTCGACAACCAACATCTCAAAAGCACATTGCTTTGGGCCCTAGTGGGAAATGCCTCTAAAAGGTGGTGCCAAGCAGCCGCATGCGAGCATTGTACCGGAAGAGTTTGGAGTAGACTAGACTTAGCAAAGGGCACTTTTCGACAGATTGAGCAATCGCTATCAGGGTCGTAGGTTGCGAGACCGGCAGGAGCGGCCTCCTTCTGAAAGCTGATCGGCTCCCAAAAGTCATCTTTGCCCAGAGTTGGATCAGCCTTGGCTGCTTGTGTCCAGACTTCCGGGCTATCACAGGCCTTTCTCTGGCTGCTTGTGGTGCCGACGTTGGAATTTTTATGGCGCCTCATCATATGATTGAGCTGGTCCAGCTCATCAGATATATGCATCCAGAAGGGATCTTCCGGGTTCTTGCTATGGCCGTTACTCAGTTTCAGGCCAGACAATGGTCTGCTTAGGTCGTTCACATCCTGCGGCGAGCCCGAGTTTCTGGATTGGAACATGTTCAGACTCAAGTCCGACCTAGGCACAATCTCGTCAGAGTCGTGGTCCGAGTTAGAAGGGACCGGTGTGAGCAGAGTCCGGAAATGTAAATCATTGCCGCCTGATTGTCGAAGTGCATCAACCATTGAGGTCAAGCGAAGCAGTTGTTCTTCGATAGCCTTGAGCTGGGGAGGTGGTGGTACCGAGCTGTCCTGTGAAATGCCTGAGACTTGTGCTAAGGTTGCTGGAGGTCTCACCACGCTTGACTTTCGCTTCTTCGACCCGTCTGTGGTCTCGTCGTTCGGTGGTCCAGTAACCGAATCGGCGGCTTTGGTATCTTCGCTGTACAAGCAATGTTCATTTGCTCTCTTGCACCCTCCACACACTGGATGGGCCTTGTCGCATTTGACCTTCCTTCTGCGGCATGTGACGCAACTGTAGCTGATGCGATTTCTGGTTATCTGGCGCCTGTGATCTTTGCTGGTGGAGGGTGCTCTACGGCGATCGATATGTACCTCATCGTGAGGATCGGCTGCACTGAACTGAAACATGGCCGGTAGAGATTGAGGAGTGCAATCCAGTCTCGAAGGGTAATTGTGAACGGATTAGTATTATCAGTTTTGGAATACTGTTTCTTCGATTCCCGCTGGATGTTCATGAACGTGCTGACAAATCCCAATCAGGCGGGCATCAGAAGTATCCTTCGTAGCATCAACGCCAATTCAGGTCAGTGGCTGGCCCAGCCGATCGTGCAAGCAGACAGAAAGACAATCTCATGATGGCTTTCGGTATTCTTCTCCACAGAGAGACACTGTGTTGGTGAAGCTGGCTCGAGGGATCGTAACGGGAGACATGGACTTTCGCGTTCGCTAGAGGTCGGCTTGGCACCTCTGATTGGCCAAGATCTCATGGAGGGCACCGAGGCATGTAGGTATAGACGAGGCGGACGTGAGGACGAGGAGGATGGGTCACAGAAGTGCAGAGAGTGTGATAAGACTCTCTTAGGTATCAAGTCTCACGGCTCATAGTATCTAGTCTGCAAAGCCCTCCCATGACTCGCTTGCTTGACTAGCATGCTCAACCACCTGTCCTTCGTGTTGTGAAGGTCGGGCGAAGGCACAAACGAAGAAGCCCATGGTGCCTTCATCATCCTCTGGATAACATCGAATGCATGCTTCTAGCTCTTCCTGCGTCAATGTTGAGTCTTCGTCACGGTCCGTGATAGAATTAGGTATTCCCCTATGCCTCCAGCTTCGTAGGCCAGCAACCTGTTCACGTCGCCAGAGGACACGCCAACCTCTAGACTTCGCTACTTCAGAGCTTAAAACTCTGGAAACGACCCCTTCATTCTCCTCCACGTGTACAGAGCAGGTAGAATATGTCACCCTCAGGGCGGCTGAGAAAGCAAGGGCATGTTCGACGATTCTCGTCTGGAGTGCCGCAAGCTTTTGCAGTCGTGTCTGATCGACTGAAATGTCCTTAGTCTCCTCGGCATCCAAGGGTTCAGTGGATGAGACTTCGACTTTAGATTCTGCTTGGTCGCGTTTTCGCTTCTTCGAGGTTCTTGCCGTGCTGGCGATTCGAGATTTCTGAGCCTTAGGATCTTCTGGTAGTGCCAGCGTAGGAATGTCTTCTCGGCCAACAATGCCACTTCCAGAACAGCTCGGGTCCAGGAGCAGATGAGTGATATTCTTGAACCGAACATCTTGAGGGTCTATACTCAAAAAGTCCTGCTCTGCGAGAACTGTCACATTCTTCGCGCCACTTTTGTCCATCATCGTCTTTAGCACTTGAGACCTTCGTCTATCTCTCTCACAAGCATAGATGCTGCCAGGGTGGTCGGTCTCCACAACGAAGGTCGCAAGGTGCGAAGTTTTGTTTCCCGGTGCAGCACAACCGTCCATGCAATCCCTCATAGTTGCTCGCTCTTCTAGCGATCCAGCCAGAAGGTATGCAGGAAAGCAGGATGCCTTGTCCTGGAGTATGATCTCTCCATTCCTATAGGCCTGTGACTTGGTGAAATCAGCATCTGGAGGTAGGGCGAGAACATCAGGAATAGTCTGATCAATTGCTAGCATTTTCACCGTAGCTGGAGATTGTGCCACCTCTGCAAGGGTCGCATCGCTTCTATAACCCTTGAATGTCGTAGCCAGTTGATCAGCAAGCCTGGACTTCAAGGTATTGACCCGAATCCATCGCGGCTGCGATCGTTGTGTAGGGGGATTCTCTCTAAGCAAGCACTCCTTCAGAGCATCCAGCGTTGCACATTTTCTCCTCAGCCGAGCTTTTGTGAATTCTGCTTGCAACCTTGCTTTGTGTCTCTCTATGGCTTGACGAAGGGGGTGTCCAGCGGGCGCTGCAATGCCGCCTTTGGCAAAGCAGTGGTCATGAACGAGAAGGAGGGACAAGATTGGAGTTAACTATTCACGATGCCGAAGCGGCTGCGTCAGTCAGCAGTGACGCGTATAATGGGTCCAGACTACACACCTTGGGCTCCTCTGTTAAGAAGGCTGCATTGTCAATGATTTCTTTCACGAAGTGGTTGAACTTGACCGTTTCAGAGATCAGCGCATAGAGGTGCGCGGGCTTCGACTTGAGGTTGAGTTTGTTTCCATAGAGTCTGGACCTAAGAGAGCCGTCCTGCGGGCCGCTCGTTAGCACGGTGGCCGCATCGTAGTAAAGAGACATCCCAAATGTGTACTTGGAAGAGTTCCTTGCTCGTGAACAGAAATTGGTACACGGCCGGTTAGCCAATCGAGGATTCGTTTTCTCAGCCTTGCCGCTATTGGCCGCAAAGACCCATGAGGCTGCGAGGCTGTTACAAAAATCTTCTGGCACAATATGGCAAATCTTAGTGACAGACACTGACCGGCACTGTACCTGTGTATGTGAGTAATCTGCGTGTCAGTCTCATATCACAACCGAAGCACAAAGACTTTTTGCACCCACCAGCAATGGTGCACTCAGACTACAAGATTGCGATGCTCGCTCCACCTGGTAGCATTGTGGCTCCTCATGGCTTTCCAGCTGATCCTCGACCAAAAGGGGCCCCTTCAACCTTTCTGGATGCTATGGACGTCCGGATAAAGGTCTTTTGTGACGAACAGAGATGCGCTCTCGAGCCTGAACTAGACGAAGATGATCCTAGATCGTGGCACTGGGTTGCATACTACACTGGAGGGCCAGGGCCAGATCAGGCTGTCTCTGTCATACGTCTCGTACCTCCGCCTCATGCGCCCCATCCAAATGGCTTTCACGACCCAGATGAAGAGCCGTATGTGAAGCTCGGACGCGTTGCTACTATGCCCGAAGCTAGAGGAAAAGGCATCAACCGCTTACTGACAAAGGAGGCCTTTCGGTGGCTCGCTACGAATAGAGATCAAGTTGGCAACGGATGGAACGGGCTCATTCTGTGTCATGCTCAAGTCAATGTCGAAAAGGTGTATGCGAAGTTGGGCTTTGTCACTGACGACAATCTCGGACGCTGGGACGAGGAAGGCATTGAACATTTGGGGATGTGGAAGCGAGTATGAAACTTCTCGGGACATACGATGGTCCTTTGACGAAGACCTTGAGGCTCGGACGCTCCCCTTTCGCACGACAACTGGATTGGTCCAGTATGGGATTTAAGTGTGGATGGACACAGCCCTGAAATCATACATCCGTTCCGCGACACTTTGGGGGCTCCTGACTCGCTTGCCTATCCATGGCGCGACACGTCTTCTCTCAGTTGCAATGCGATCGCAACAGCTAGACGTTGACTGGGGGAAATAAGGATTCACGTCCGGTGCTGGTATCGGCAGACCACAGGCATCTCGGAAACATTCCACCCGGTCTTGATACGTTACATCAGTGGCACTTGAAAGCTGGTTTTCTCGAAAATGCAGATGTTAGGTGCAATGTCAATTTCCGGCAATCAAGGAACAGACCTGCGCGGAGCCATGGTGACAGCGACCGGAGGAAAGCGGCATTTCCAGCAAGGGCCAAGGAGTGCCATTTGGTATCAGCTTGGTGTTTTCAGGGATATGTGATCAAATCCGTGACGACCAATCTGGAATATCGAGCGCAAAAAGCGAAGCATGTTGTTCCCGGCGCCCTTCATTCATATGTACAATCGTGTGGTATCTCCATTTCTTTCAAGGCTTCGAAGACTTTCTTTCTCCAGCTCAAAACTCGCTGATGGTGTCTCCCCGCAACTTCCCACGCATATTCCATTTTCCCTGTGATTCAAAAGGTACGTGTCAGCCGTAACGTCCATCATGGAAGCGATATATGGCACGCAAACAATAGTGTCATCACTCACATCAGTCTTTGCAAAGGTATATCCGACCACCGTAGGCACGAAGATGGCGTACATGAAGGAAATCCATGCTGTTCGAGGAGTCCATTTGAAGTATTTCCACCGTTCTTTGTTTAATTCTGCATTGCTAGCAGTCAGCACATATTCTACCAGTCTCTGCCCTTCTTTTTCATCCGAAAGAAGTGACCGGCTCGTGGCGCAACATCGCATAGGTAAGACCAGACGTACGGCCGTATTTCTCATAGGCAGGATCTAGGCGGAGAGCTATGACAAGTCAAGTCAGCACTGTGCGCGGGACATCGACATCTTCAGTGGGCATACGTGAAGGTCCGGCCATGATTCAAACACCTCTGAGTTCTTGGTTGTGGTTTGGGAAGCTGTGTCGTCGCAGCTGCGATGTCAATGATACTCGATTGGAGTTGGATCTGGCCATTCCTTGGCATGGCGGTGCTCCTGGTACCAGCCACTTGTGGCTGAATGCGTTGCTGCTTTGAGACCCTCAAGATGACGTCCCGAGCCTCTTATCAAAGAACCTCGGCTCTTATCAAGAGTTGGACTGTACAAATTGATTGAGACTCAAGACGATCATATTGCAAGCACCGAATAGGCATTGCAGTCTCATCTCCCTCCTCTCCGGACCTCTTTTTACACCTTCAGCTTCTAGGGCTACTCTACCTCATCAGATTTACTTTGGCACGTCTTCACTGGAACCAAAAGTATACGACACTGCCGTGCCACTACTCTCTACGACCGACAGCCGATAAACGAGCAGCCCTAGCCTATCCCAGGTCAAGATGGCAGATGCAGGCCAAAAGCCCAAGATTATACTCCATTGGTAAATTGAAGCTCGCTTGCAATGCTTGGGACTTGGCTCTGACATACCCAGGCTCGAAGTGTCTCGCTCGCATCGTATCCTTTGGTTCTTCGAAGAACTAGGAATTCCTTATGAGCTCAAAACTTACAAGCGTACCGCAGAATCGCTTGCGCCGCCGGAACTGAAAAGCGTCTATCCCCTGGGGAAGTCGCCGGTGGTCGAGATATTCCTGCCTGATTCCGACACCCCCATCGTACTTGCGGAATCTGCAGCTATCGTTGAATACCTCTGCGACTATTATGGAAGTTGGTTGATTCCGACGCGATACCGGGAAGGTAAAGATGGGCAGATTGGCGGCGAAACCGAATCATGGATACGATACAGAATGCTTATGCACTATGCCGAGGGCAGTCTTATGCCATTGATGTTGATGTCTCTGATGGTGAAAAGTAAGGCATCATTGTAGCAATTGGTAACCGAGACTAACGCATACCGTATCAGGGATCAGAAACTCACCCGTTCCGTTCTTTATCAAACCCATTACCTCGAGCGTTGCGTCCACGATTGAATCTTCCTTCCTACAGCGGAATTTCAAAACCCATTATGACTTCCTAGAAACCCAACTAGCCACCGCCCCGGGCGGCGAAGGATTCCTCTGCGGCAAAGACCTGACCGCTGCAGACATCATGATGTCATTTCCCATGGAGGCTGGTCAGGGTCGTTCTGGTTTCACCAAGGAACAATATCCCAAGATTTGGGCATACGTTGAACGAATCCACGAACGAGAGGCGTATAAGCGAGCGGTTGCAAGCATCATCGAGCGCGAAGGAGAGTTCAAGATGAGCCTCTAAGTGGTGGTAAACTTGGCACATATATCTATATACCATACCAATGGCAACACATCTGACTGTACTTTTGGTACACTCGGGGCCGAAACCCCCTCTTCAGCCCCCTATTGCACCTATGCTACACGACTACAGTGAGAGGAAGCAGCATTCTCGTCCGCACTTTGGGGGCCGGATGTAGATATCTCGCAGGATTGGCCCAAGACCCGTGGGACTGAGATCAGCTGTCAACGCTGTTTGCAATTTGCTGACAATTGCTGCAGGACGGCACGGCACCGAGAATCCGGGATCTTGCAGATATAAGAACAAGTGCATAGCACTGATGATGGCGTATCAGATCTGCCGTCAACTTGCAGCACATTCTGCAAGCATATCGGCATACGACACAGAGGACGTGCATGCACTGGCGCCAGTGACTACGGGACTGAAGAGGGCAGAAACACGATACCGAACGCGTGAACGGCTACCGGAATCCTCGCAAACCAGTCGCCCTTGCCCTGGCACTGGAATCAGCCACAGACCTCAGACTGTCCACTCTGTGTCATCGCCCGGCTTGTTTCGACTGCTGCCGAAGTGAAGCTCAGATATAAGTACAACAAGTCTTTTTAAGGTCGTTGCCTGTACGAGTCTCAAGACGCACGCCGTCGACTCGACACCCGTGGAAACACGCTGATCCGGGCCCTCCACTAATTCTACAAAGTAACCTCCTTTTGCCAGGCGTGGGTTGGCTTCGAGGCCCTCTCTCGCTTCTGTCCAGATAATTGGGAAATCAGTGGGAAGCCTGATCCCACATGGAACACTTTCGCAGGCGTCTGTCTACCTTTGGAAGCTCTCATTGTCTGTTGTTCCTCCATTTGGGTGCTCGAAATTTACTTTCCAAGGCTCCTTCGTGGCGACGTTCGTCACATTAGCGGTCAAGGAAGAACGCGCCTAGACTCGGTTTCTTTTGCAGAGCCTTCAAGCTGCCCGAGGTGTGTGCCCCACAACGAATAAGACGTTGTCATTCATACCTTATTCTAGTAAGTGAAGCCTACGTATCCCCTTTCCCCCTTATCCCATGGTCATCACCCACCATTTGCATCCTTTGATGCATCTCACATCTCCGTAAATGACTTCGATGGCGCCGGCTGTTGGTAATCGACGTGCGTCACAAGACTCCTCTTGCGAGACTATCAGACCACCACAGCCAATGATACTGGGGACTATTGAATGACTCAGGGCTTACTCATCGTACAGTTTGGCTAAGATCTTGCGTTTCTGTGATTTCGAGCAGGCTGTGAGACCGCAAAGAATCCGCCAGGCACACCAACATCGCCGGAAGCGTTTCGCTCGCCGCCGCCAAACCTACTCGAGACCCTCCAGGGCTGGTCACAATCATTGTTTATTCTCGCATTGCGGAGATTCGCCAGAACCAGCGTCAGAGAAGCAGGTAGCCTTCCGGCCCACTGCCCTCCCCGACAAAGAGGACAAGCACACCACTGGTCAATGGTTGCCTCGTGGGTGACCTACAGTTCTGGGCACAATTCCAGGCCGAGCCTGGCCTTCCCGGCAAGGTCCGCAAAGGCTGAAGCTGCGTCTGCCATCTTTGGCAGTGGCCGGCTGCTGTCATAGCCGTCACTGAATGGGGCTGTTGTAGGCTGATGATTGCTGAGCGTCCGGCCGCCCACAGTGAGCCATCTCAATCTGAGTGATGACGGACCCACAGCCGACATTTGAATCAGCTGGCAGTATCACTTATGCGGACACGACTAACGCCGCCTTGGTTTCCCCAGCCATCTTCATTTCTTCAGCGTCAGATACGCGTCGCAGTGCGACTGCCAGTGACCCTGCAGTTGTGCCTGGGACAGGCCTCGGGGCTACTAATCATTACAATACCACATCCAGCTCCAATACCTACCCAGCTGTCTCTCACAGTAATGCCGAACCTGCTGACACCACTAATCCTTCCCCAGACACGCGACCTGTCCCCCTACCTCAGGATTTAGAGCACCCAACCATCAATGTTGAGGGTACCGAATTTCAACACCTAGCTCCTTCTTCTGCTAATGCAGCTACGGCCGCTAGCTATACCCTAGGCTTTCCAAGATTTGGCCCACAGCCCTGGACTGCTCCTTCTCGACCGATACTGGAGTTTGCGCCTCGGCCAGTATATGAGCCAACAGGAGTATTACTGCACGAGCACTTTCACAGCTTTGATGAGTTTGACGCACCATCCATTTCAGATCTTGCGGGTGCTCTCCAAACATCTCCGATCCGTCCCCCACACTCGACTATTACCACGACCACGACAGCCATTTCTTCCAATGCGACTGGATCGGTGACTGAATTTGTTCAGCCATCGCTCCCCCGATCTGCTTTCAAGCGGAAGGGAAGCTCTAATACGACAACTCCGACCATCGACAAGAAAGTCCGACTCTCATCAGACTCGGTAGCCGACCTTGATCTTGATTCTACTACGAAAAAGCCTCGCCCCGTCACCTTTGAGCGGATGTCAGGCATCCAACCAACATCGCCTGATGAAGGATCCCTCTCAGATCTCCCTGCTGGTTCCAGGCAGATTCCAACCGCAAGTGTCTCGGCTGGCAATCGAAGAACGCGGCCTGCATCAGAAGCGACACCACGACATTCGCTGAATCCGTCGGCTTCATCTCAAGCATCGAGCAGGCAAAGACCTACTGGAAGCCGCACATCCACGGCCCATCCACCGTCTATTCTTCCTCCGGAAAAGGTCTTTCCCATCCAGATAGGGTCGGAGCTCTTCAGGTTATCTGGAGCTTCCATATCCTCGGACGGTGCGTCTGTGTCTCGATCATAGGAGCACGACGAAATTAGCTAACTCTTTGTATAGCACCTTCCTACTTTACCCAGTTTTTCGAGGAGCAAATACGGCAGAATGAGGAGTCTGGTGGTGTGAGAACACTTTACATCGACCGAGATCCCGTGACGTTTCGAGACGTAGCACGCCATTTGCAAGGTCTGATCTGTTATCAAATTGATGTTATAACACTGACCCGGGCCAAAGGTTACTATGTCAAGCCGGTCGATGGAAGCCACTTTGTGAAGCTGTTTGCAGATGCGCAGTTCTACAGTCGTAAGTCTGCAGCACATCCTGTTGGCTTGTCGCCAACAATGTTCTAGTACCACGATTAATCGACCAATTATTTGAGTCCGAAATATTCATCCAGATAGGAGAGCGGCATTTCCAGATACCCAAGGACATTTTCTCTGAGCCCGGAAACTCGCCCAACTTCTTCTCTCTGGGCTTCGCAGTCTTCTTCTCAACCCCCGGAGAAGTCTTCCCAGGCCTTGACCGTCGCGGCTTACTGCGACCGCCGTCCATAACGCCACCGTATGTCCCTGGCCGGTCCGCAGATATCTTTGCCGAATTACTACATCTTCTCCGTGGCTACCCACTCGACATCCGAAACGAATCTCATCGAGCCGAATTACTACGCGATTGCCGATACTTCCACCTCCGGGGGCTGGAGCAGAAAATCATCGCCCACGAAATCACCTATAATTCAGAAAGACAAAAACATGAGATATGCCTACGTCTGGAGGACGTGAAACCCTCCGGGGTGTCTTATACCAGCGACGACGCATCTGGCGAGAATTCCAGCGCCGGAGGATGGGTGTACTACGCCCGACCTTTCGTAGACGATACGTCGTATGAAGTGGTCATCGAAATCGGCAGCGAAAGCACAGTGCTAGACTTGTCGGACATGCGGGCTGACTTTCACGGGCTCGCGAAAGCCCGCGTATCTTCCCTGTTCCAAGTCGTCGCCAACAAGATGAACCTACCTACGAAGGCCCCACTGGGCTTAATGATGTTGTCAGGAGGACGATCATCACAATCTGCGAGTCCCGGCCATACCCCTCTCAGCGAAGACCGAGTCAAGGTGCGATTCGAGCCCGCCACAGATATCAGACTCGACGGCGAACTTTACGAGGTCGACTGGGACAGCGCCATGGGACAGGTCATGCGGCATGGCCCGTCCACCGCGCCAAGCGTATCCGAATCCGAATCCGAGTCGTCGGACAATCTCATGAGCGAAGGGAGACCGGCCCCTTCGAAACCGGGCCCTACAGCACCTACGGTAGTGCAACAGCGCCGTCCGCAGACACGACAGACGCAGCAGCAGCAGCAGTATGCCGGTCCATCGTCATCGCAGCCGCACGCGGGCGGCTCCCGATCGCTTCCTGTGCCTCCGACGATCCAGACGAGCGGCCGGCTGCTCGCGGAGCCCTCGACGAAAAAGAGAAAGAGGGGACAGAGCAGTCTGGGCGACCTGGGCGAATGGACGATCCGGACGGGCCAGTGGCGACTGCGGGTGCAACCGAACCAGCAAGACACGATACGAGGTGGGTATGAGCTGGTCTTCATCGGTGTCAAGATCGACGCGTATTCGAGTGAAAGGGCGCGCAATGCTAGAAGGACCTTCCTAAGTTGAATTGATCTTTGCACAAACGGACACCGCACTTCTTTTTTGCCTTTCCGCCTGGTTAAAAAAAAACTTTCTAACTATCTGATCCTCCTGCAAACCTTGCCACCCTTGCGTACCTTCGGAAAACGCGTGGCGTCCGGGTCAAGCTTGCATGGGCGTCTCTCCTTTTTGCATTCCTCGTACCTGGTCCTTGGGAGTTGGAGTCGGGACGGATACGAGCATATTCACCTTTCGGTGTTACGAAAGCCAAACCCATACCTGGCAATTTGCCACTCTTGTTGCCATTGCATTTTTCTTTTGCTGGGGTGGGGGTACATTTTATATTGTTGGCATTGCGAATTATCGGGATTTGCATTGCATTTCCGTCGAATGGGGGAAAATATCGAACCCTGTCTTGTGGACAATGGGATCGCGATATAAGCCAGTAACAGAACAGGCGGTGTTGGTGTTGGTGTTGGTGTTGGTGCGTTGGATACAGACGGATCAGCCAGCCAGCCAGCCAGAGAACGAAAAGGGTGTGTTGAGAGTGTGCCCTGCTCTGTTCCAATGAGGAAGGCCCATCAAAGACTATTCTGTTCGTCCTGGAAAACACCGCAGATGAGAAGGGGGGCAATGGCCCGGATCACACATATCGCCCCAGGATCAAGGGGGGCCCGAAAAAGCAGACGTGGGATTTGAAAGCCTTAATGGAGGGAGATTCACAATTCACAATTCACCTAAGTTACAATGGGGCGGGCAAGGTCATGATGCGGCATTGCGGCATGCGGCATTTTGCAATTGCAAAAGGCCAGGCCTGTCTTCTTGGATCATCACGATGGCAAAAGATCTCGCGGAAGAAGGGGTCACCGTTCTTGATCATCAAATGCTGGGCGAAGGATTTGAATTGCGGCAAGATCGATGGGCCAGCTGCACCGAGCTTATTGTAAGAGCACCCATTACAGTCAGCCCGGCTTTCTCATCTGTTTCTGGCTCATGGCCCATGGCCCCATGGCTTTGTTGGTGGTCCTTTATAAACTACAGGTAGTGGAACCAGGCCATTGGGAAATCGCACGGGCCAAAGTTACTAGTCCCTACTGTAGGTAGAGCAAGGTACTAGTACCTTCAAGCATATCAAGCATATTAAGCACATTCGAGCACCTCCGTGACTCTTTCGTCGTTTTGAGGTTACATACAGGCTCCACTCTTCCTGGCAATCGCATTCCTTTGCGAGTCTAACTTAGCTTTGTGGTTTTTCCAACAGATGCAGACCTTCACTGGCCTTTCCTTTGCGAGTCCAAGCTTTGTGTTTTCCAATAGATGCAGACCTTCACTGGCCTTCTCTTTGCGAGTCTAAGCTTTGTTGTGTTCCAATCAATGCAGCCAAGACTGAGAAGAGCAGAAGGATCTGAGACAATAACGGTCAACTGTGTCTTTTAGGTGGCGGAGGAATGGCGCTCTTCAGGCTTCAGCAGATCTCGAGGGAGTGTGTGAAGGCAACTCGAGTGATACGACCAGTGGATCCTGTCTATTATCCCTCTGCGACTCTACGAAGGATGCAGGCCTCCAAGGAAACACTCGGCGCACCAGGCTGAGGTTGAAGTGACCCTGACATACCTTATGGGGGTATTTCCACACGGTGGTCTTTACATCGGCTCATCTTCGCTTCAGCGGGCAGTACTGGACATCTAACCCTTGACTTTGCTGACCTGTGCCTTCCACATCGGGTCACTCCGAGGTTTGCCTTTTGAAGTGTAATGCAGCAAACCCTCGTGAGACGTATACGGTATGTGATTTTTCGGTGACGACGCAAATTGACTAGGTTCTTCGGGCCGAGGCTGACCATAGCAAGTATGGCAAAGAAAATGTAACCGTGATGTGGCGGACGGCAAACCATCTCAAGGCAATGCGCCCAGGCTGAGGTAATCATGGGACAACCTCTCACAGCTTATGTGGGCTGGATGAGCATATCGTGCTCCGATTTATTATTGACGAGGCTGGCAATGTCAATCTGCAGAATGACGGACCGTAGCATTTGCGAAATACTTTACGAGTAGACGAATGACGGGGATGATCTTCATGCAGGGTCCATTGGTCCCTGGCATATTGTGCATGCAGCCGGCCAAGATCATGGTAAAGGTGGAGGGATGGTGAACTGCCCGGGAGGCGCGAAAGTGCTCGCACGAAACGACAGCCAAAAAATATGTTGATTTGTTGGTCGGAGCCATTGTTGCCTGATTCTTTTATCCCCTGAAGTGGTATTCATCATCTTGCCGCACGGTCGAAGACCAACCTGTTGCGATTTTGACCCCGGACAGGGACATACCCTGGTGTGAGATGTCCTTGGGCGTCCTATGGTGTTGGGACGTAGGCTTTCTCGTCCAGAAACAGTAACTGTTCAAGCAGGACGACGGTGGTGGCTGGGTATGTTCTTGGAAGAGGGTTTGCAAGCAATTGCCTCAATTCACACCGGACAAAGTATGAGGCCTACCGAACAACACCTGTGCGGCAAGCAAGAGGAGTCTGCTTCTCAGAAGGTAGTCGCAAGCTTCATCGACGGTGAAATGTTTTGTGTGGATAAAGGAAGGGCATTCGAGCAGCAATGATCCACATGGGCCAGGTCGCTACCTGCAGAATATGCCGTCCACTGAGAGCATTGGCTCTGAACCGTCTTAGGACTTGCAGTGTTTCGGATCGACCAATGAATGTGTCTGTCTGGACTGCCTCTTGCGGAAATCAGTGCTTGAGGTGGCTGGGATGTGCTAGCTCATTTGCGGACTGTCGGCGTTGAAGGGCTGCGCCGGAGTCTTGCACGCGTTATTGCACGTCATGGGCTACAGCACATTTGCGAATGGCAGCACTGATCGAGCCCAAGGGTGAGCAAAAGCCATGGCTGAGGAGGAAGCAATCCCAGCAACTGCGTGTGTGTGGAACCACGAAAGCCACATGGCAGAAAGAGTAACCAGAGAGCGAGCCAAGCGAGATGAATGAGGTCAAACAAGCGAAGGATCAATAGGCAAATGGAGACTGCTGACTGGTGAAAGGTGGCAAGCCAATTCCCAGGGACATTATCAGCCCCGTCAACACCGTCGGCAAGGCCACGGCAATGGATGCCACTGACAATGATTTGTAATAGGAGATGAAGAGAAAAGAAGCTATGACTTTGGACAGTAGTTCGAGCCGGGGGACTTGGGATGGGCTAAGCTCCTGCTTCATTGCGGCCGTAGCTGGCCTGCTAAGGAAAGATGTCTGCTCGGCTGCAACACAGAGTGGCAGCTTGGACATCTGACAAGCCAATGCAGGCGCCACTGGAGTGAACGAGATCAAGTCCTGCTTGCGTTGCTGATTCAAGTTGACAACGATGAGTAAGTAGCCAAAGACGGTCGAGAATTGCTCAACTGCAGTTGCTTTCAGGGGTGGGAGAAGCAATGTTCCAGGAAGCTGTATGTTTCTCAATAATCGGATATACGTCGAGGGTCCCAACAAAGCATGGGTTTAACATGGATTGCGGCGTGGACGCCATCTTCCCCCATAATCCTGGCTTGCAGCGGGACTGTAGTCGTGAATCTCCATTTGGATGAATACTTCGAGAGCTTCTTCTTCATGTATGTGGAAGACCTGAATAAGAGCGATTTGTCCATCCCCTGTCATTCTCTGCAGAGGAGCGATCGGACCAGCCAGACTGGGAATCTTGCTACCAGAACGCAACCACAACACCGGTTCTACATGTTGCTTTACCGCCGCGAACCCTAATGACAGTTCTGCGGAAGACTGATCTGGGCCCAAGGACCCAGGAGCATTCCCCTGGCATCCTGACCATCTGAATCAAGTGACAGACATCAAGTTGACACCAACCCTGGCCAAATCTTAGGCTTCGTGGCCCATGCACACCCCGACGAGGCATCGGAGTCATTGCATGCATTGCTTAGTGGACAGTTGACCGCTTCGCTTCCTGTCACGAGCATGTACTATGCGACAACGTGACAGCCATGGGCGAGGGTAGTAAGAGTACTTGCAGGGATGGGGATACAAGCTCGACAACGACAATGGTCACAGGCTGTGAGTCCGGTATCGTACGATCAACCCTGGGCCAAAAATCATGCTGGACCAATGGTCCAGATGACGAGACCTCTTGTAAAGTGACAACTTTATCTTCGGCAACATGGTCCTATCGAGAGGCTCAGTGCTCGTCGCATCTAATTCCTTCACTGGCCTCTGGTGCCGAAGGGAATGGCCGACTATACGTCGAAGATGTGACAACATGGTAGAAGTAGCCGAGGGATCCTGTGGCATGGGGGGCTAGCCCATGCTTCTGGTCGCAGGAAGCGGCCCAGGACTTTGGGATGAGCATGGCTTCGGGAAATGCCGCAGGTGACGAGACGGCAACGACGGAATTACTTGCGGGAGAAACGCAAACTCCAGTGCCTGGGGTTGAGTGGTCCTGACAGATCATGTTCTGTCACCAGCTTTCCTTTTGCTGATAGACCATTCAGACCACCAGTGACATCCGTACCGAATCCGATCCGGCATCTCTGACTACTGACAAAGCTCGCAAAAATGATACGAGGAGTGGAGCTGGATCGTACGGTGAGTGCTGCATTGTAATTCATCGACAAATTGTTTCGTCAGGGATATCATCGTCCGGATTCAAAGAAACCCGAGAATGGGTCAGAAAGGCTTAACGTCACTGTCAAAACAGGTTTGAGAGAGTGTTGACAAAGAATTTGATAATCAGCCTGTGTATGGACCTTGGCAACAATCGAGATTCCGTGCATTCGTCTTAGGGCTGTCGCAGATTCAAAGGGCGTTGCCTATGCCTATCAAAGACACTTGCAGCCGAGCTTGAGGGTTTGACAAGCTGGGCCCAGAGTCGAGAATATGTATTCAATCTTCCCATTCTGGTCATGTACCTCCATGGTCTCTCCGTACGGTTCGCCGCATTGCAGTTGATTCTTTGCCCGACGGTCCAGCCCTGAGCAATTCGAAGCGAAGCAACTAGCGTCCAGCCTCGGCCACAACGCTGCACTCTGATGTAATCAGTCTTTTTCTTGCTGAATGCCTAGATTTACTGACAGCAAGTTGGCGGCCGAGGTGCCGGAAAGGGGAGAACATTCAGGTTCGAAGTGAATTTTCATCCGAGGCGTAGTGGCGGATCACCGCTGTACAGATCGTAAGGTGCTTCGAGCTGGAACATCAGCCTCCACGAGCCTCCTCGCCCAAAGTCTTCAACGCCTTTTCGTAACTTTGTCTCAGTACCTCGTCTTCAATGCTCAGTGTGAGGCGCTTGATTTTGCTGTGTCTTTGCAACTGATGTTCATCTCCAGTGGCACCATGGACCCTTTGTCCTTTTCCTCCGATCTCTCGCCAGAACCAGGCTCCCTCTCTATGCTCGACCATTGTCCAGGCTTCGCCTTGTTTCCCTGCGCGAGCTGTCCGACCTACTCGATGCACGTAGGTCAGGCCACTGTTCGGCACATCGTACGAGATGACATGCTCAAGATCCGGGACGTCCAGGCCACGTGAGGCGCGGTCGGTGCAAATCAGAATCGATATCTTGGCGCTCCTGAAAGATGACAGTGCACGGCGAGACGACGCTGAGGAAGCGGTACTTCGGGTCAGCGTGGATATTAGAGGTTCAAGAGAGGGGCAGAGAAGAGCCAGCAGTCGAGAAAGCCTGTTGGCCGAAGCCGTCGAGCGTGCGAAGATCAGCGCGCGAGGTTTCTTCTGGTTGCTGCTGAGCTCCTCGCGAATGTTCTGGGAATTTGGGCGAGTCTGGGCAGGGCTTTTACCGTCTCTAGACTTGGCGCTGGCGGTGCTGCTGGCGTCGTCTGAGGACGATGAGGTCTCTGAGTCGGACGATGTGTCTGAATCCGTGGCTGAATCCGAGCTCGAGTCGGATTCCGAATCCGAATCGGAGCTAGAGTCGGAGCTTGATGCATCAAGCACTTGGTCCTGTGCATGTGCCGGGTCGCACACAATTCCTATGTGATCTCGGAGTAGCTTGAGCAGATACAATGGCTTCTCGGAACCGTCAGGAATGGGGAGTGCTGTCTCTCCCAGAGAGGGTGGCAGGTAGAATGCACCAATTTCACCTTCTGGAAGTGGCTCAGCCCCATTATCAAGCACTTCGCTAGCTGTTTGTTGTGACCGATTATTCTCAGACGATCCCCCTAGAATGATCAAACTCGGATTGCGAAGTTCCAAAGCATTGAGCTTGGACACGTCGCGCGTCATGGTGGCAGAGAGCAGGACTTTGGTGACTTTACGTTTGGGAGGAGTCATCCGCATGGATCTGAGGAGCTCGTCTCTTTCCTGTGTGGCAGCCTGCGACTTTAAGGCAGGAATTACCGAGTCAATCCATTCCTGATAACTCTCATTCAACAATCGATCAGCCTCGTCCACAACCAGCCACTTCACGTTGCCAAGGGTGAAGCCAGCGGTGGACTTGAGGTGATCTACGAGACGGCCGGGGGTCGTTATCAAGATATCCGCTTTAGACTTGTAGCAAGTCACATAGCCAATTGAAGCGATAAGGTCTTCAGTTTGCGCCTTTCGCAGAAGCTTTTCCAGAGAAAATGTGGACCAGTCGACCTTTGCTCGCATTTGCTTCTGATACTGTTCCGGATCGTAGATCCTCTGCTCCTCGACAAGATTTTCTTGCTCGTCTTTGAGCGACTTGCTCCCAACAGCAGTAGCTATTGTAAGAGAAGTCCCGGAAGCGCAAACCTCACAGAGCTCCCGTACCTGCTTCACCAGTTCTCTGGTTGGCACTACAATGACGGCTCTCAGTTTTGTACTAGCAGCATTCCTCAAGCTGTCAATGATGGGCAATACGTATGCCAGAGTCTTGCCAGAGCCAGTGGCAGCTGAGACGCAGAGGTCACCTTCATGTTTGCTTGGACCATTCAATAGCAAAGGTATCACACTTGCTTGTATAGGGAAGGCTTGATGAATGTTGGCTTTCTGCAAATTTTCCAAAGGAGTGCCGGATATACCGAGCGATTCAAAAGTGGCAGTGGTGTCTAATGGCACGGTGGTTGGAGTTTCTTGCCAGGGAGGCAGTGTCGAATAGGTTGGTTTCTCTGGGATGGCGTCCACCTGCTTGGGTTGAGGTATCGGTTCTAACCCATGTAGCTCAACTGCTGGTTGCTCTGATGATGGCTCTGGCTGTTGCCCTAATTTCTTCTCGTTCTGCCTGGCTCTCTCCAGCTTGGAAAAGACGGCTGCGTGTCGTCTATCGTGCTCATCTTCAGCATTGCCACCTCCCGCTTCAGCCTCTTCAGGTTTTGATTTGTGCTTGCTCTTGACTCTCTGGTCCGATGTCTCTGCTACAGGACCGTTGCGATCTTCGTCCTCTGGGACATTCGATTTCCGTTTCTTGATCTTGATTGTGGTATTGCCGTTGCTTGCGGCTTTGGTCACACGGTATTTGTCAATGGTACTGAGTGTCCCGGTATTTTCAGCGTTGCCTGCGGCAGTGAGGTCTCCATGAGGTACACTTGTTGAAGGTCCATCTTCGACGACCTGCGTCCGTTTAGAAGTCTTTAACTTCTTGCTTTCCTTCTCTCGCGACGAGGTAGTTGGGTCTCGCTTGCGCTTCTCGGGTTGCGGGGGAGCACTGGTCGTGTCAGTTTTCTTTGCTGGCGGAACGTAGCGGGCATAGAAATTAGACATCAGGACACATGATCGAATGTCTCAGTCTAGTCTTCAGTGTTGTCTGCTGGACTAATATGAGGTACTTTCAGCACTGTCCTGCTCCTACGGGGAGAGACTGGCCAAAAAAAAAAGTTCCTGGACACGGAGATTTGACCGGCAGAATTCTTCACCGCTTTGGAGTCGCGCATTGCTCCTTTTTCCTTGCTACGCGACGACGACAACTACAGGTACCTAGGTACAAGTCGACAGAACCATCGACTAAATATAACTCCTGGGAGATGCTTAAAACTCTATGTCCAACATGAAGCGACTGCATCTGCCCAGGAAAATCTTGAGCTACAGCAGCGGGAATACATCAGGATGCCTTACAACATTGCCATGGTCAGCGACTTCTTCTTCCCGCAACCTGGAGGAGTCGAAAGCCATATATATCAGCTATCAACGAAGCTGATCGATCGAGGCCACAAAGTCGTGGTCATCACTCACGCGTACAAAGGTCGCACCGGCGTCCACTACCTCACGAATGGCTTGAAGGTCTACCATGTTCCGTTCCTGGTCATCTACCGGGAAACCACAATGCCGACCGTGTTCTCTTTCTTCCCTGTCTTCCGCAACATCGTCATCAGGGAACAGATCCAGATTGTCCACGGCCACGGGAGCCTGAGCAGTCTCTGCCACGAAGCCATCCTACATGGCCGGACAATGGGTCTACGAACGGTGTTTACAGATCATTCGCTCTTTGGATTTGCCGATGCTACATCCATTCTGACCAACAAATTACTCAAATTCGCACTCAGCGATGTCGACCATGTTATCTGTGTGAGCCACACCTGCAAAGAGAACACTGTGCTTCGAGCATCGCTCGACCCTTTGATGGTCTCTGTGATCCCCAATGCCGTGGTGGCCGAGAATTTCCAACCACGACACTATGTTCCCAGAACAGACGATGTGGGCTACATGAGAGCGAGACCACTGCCACAACGGCTCGGGCCTGGTGACACCATTGTGATTGTCGTAATTTCGCGCCTATTCTACAACAAGGGCACTGACCTCTTAATTGCGGCAATACCGAGAATCCTGGCAGCCCACCCCAATGTCCGATTCATAATCGCTGGCTCCGGCCCGAAAGCCATCGACTTGGAACAGATGCTCGAACGGCAAATGCTTCAGGACAAAGTCGAGTTGCTAGGTCCTGTGCGACATGAGGAAGTTCGCGATGTCATGGTCAGGGGTCACATCTACCTTCACCCCAGCCTAACGGAGGCCTTCGGCACTGTCATTGTGGAAGCAGCCAGCTGTGGGTTGTACGTGGTCTGTACCAGGGTCGGTGGCATTCCCGAAGTCCTCCCAGCACACATGACAACTTTTGCAAAGCCCGAGGAAGACGATCTGGTCATGGCCACAGGCAAAGCGATTGCAGCACTCCGTTCTGGAAAAGTCAAGACCGAAAGGTTCCATGATCAAGTCAAGATGATGTACTCGTGGACAGATGTTGCACAAAGAACCGAAAGAGTCTATGATGGCATTACTGGGGCCATCGGCGAGCAAGAGTTCTACGGTCAATACGCCAGCGCGAATTGGAGTGCAACTCGTGGTCGCTCCTATGCATTGATTGACCGGTTGAAACGGTACTATGGGTGTGGAATATGGGCTGGCAAGCTCTTCTGCCTCTGTGTCATCATTGACTATCTCATTTTCTTCTTTCTGGAAATCTGGGCTCCGCGGGCCAGCATCGACATTGCCAAGAGCTGGCCTCGAAAGCCATTCATCAATGACAAAAACAAGCCAGTCGAGAATGGCATGCTTCGGTGGAGAGGCACCGACCTCATGGATCGTCGCAACGGCAGCCTTGTAATGAGATGACATGACATGAAATGACAACTCACGTCTCCTCCCTCCATCGAATGGCCCAGTTGCCTTTGGCAAAACTGGGTTCGACTACTGCGCCGTTCATCACTGCCTCGCCTTTGCGTCGGACTGGAACAGAGGGCTGTTCCGTGGCTGTCTTGTTTGACCCCTTGGAGCGCTTCTCTGACTTCCCCTGGCTTTGGCTCTTATCCTCCCGGGGCTCTTGCGCGTTGCCAAATACCACAAGTCTTCGAGCAGCTCTCCGGACCATTTCACGCTGATCTGCTCGACGCTGGCCCGCCTGTCTCTTCTTCAGTTCATCTGCTGCGGCGGTTTGCTTTGTAGACTGTGCACTTTCTTCACCGAGGCTGTCTTCTGCATCATGAACTTCAGGCTCAGGCTCAAGCGAGCCTTCACGGCTCGCCAGCCCGCCAACGCTGCCCTCCGATGGTGGCGCTTGAGGAAGATTGTCTGAATCAAGGTCACTGACGTCTGATGTCTCTGCAGCTGGTCTCGAAGGGGAGATGTTTCGTTCCGGTTGGGATTTGGGACGAAACATGAGATCCTCAACTTCCTGCATCGTTATGATGTTTCGACGGTCACCTTTGACGAATTTGGACTTGGCGGCGGTTTCCTCGATCCCTGATCCAGGCTCTGCGTTGAGAAGTGCCACTATGGTCTTTTCTATCTTTCGATCGAGTGGACCTGGCTTATGGTGGCGGCAGCCGTCTGAACAGTACTTGATAACCTTGGTCTGAGCTTGCTGGATTTTGCGAGAGCCTGGAAGAAAATCAATAAGACGGCATCACGGAGCTGGCTCTCGTCGACTTACTCATTGCTCGGCCGCACGTTTGACAGTAAGCAGCATTTTCCTGGGTGAGGTAGAAAGGAGGAGGCACGGCTGAACGCTTGCCAGGCCGCGACCACGAATCCATCCAACTCATGCTGGGCAAGCTGGTGCAGATGAACCGGTTCAGTGCGAGTCGAATACGAGGCTTGTACAGAGTCCAAACTGTGACTTTCATCAACGTCGACTGTGATCAATATCGAGATTGGTACTTCATAGTGGAAGTTCTCTGTCAAACCCAACCAGCACGACGTCATTGCTGCTTCGGGCCAGAACTTGGGCGTCGACAAGGCTTCGTTTCAGCCTGAGGAGCCTCGGATCTCCGCGATTGAACGATCAACCCCACCAAATCACTCAACACCTCAATGGTATGCTGTACGAGGGGTATTGTGGTCTGGTTTCCCTGGCTGTCTCCAATGAATAGATCCGGTTCATCATCTGAACAAGTCATATTCTCCTCGTTTTACATTACGGCTAGGCGTTGGTAGCCATGATCTGGCCGGCACTGCCAGCAAGGGCGGGCTATCTGGCTCTCAAAAATCCCAAACGACGGAATGCATTGTCGCTGGCGGTATTGAGAGATTTGCGTGATCAGCTTCTGGCGTACAACACATCACCAGTCGATGGGAAGCTACGGGTTTTACCTCCCTTCAAGCCCGGCATCCTTGACGAGCTAGAGAGTGCCACAAAGCACAAAGACTCGAAAGCAAGCGAACAGTACGGCTGGCTACTGGATTCTGCAGAATGGCAAAACCATCGGAAAGGTCTTCCCAACGTTGTTGTTCTGCGTAGTGAAGGACCGGTATTTTGTTCGGGGCACGACTTGGGAGAACTGGGGACACTAAGCCACGATGAAGTCAAAGAGACGTTCCGATTGTGCGGCGAGATCATGTCTCTGATCAGACGGTCGCCAGCACCGGTCATCGGGGTCATTCAAGGCCTCGCAACAGCGGCTGGTGCACAACTGGCACTTACAACAGATCTGCCCATCGCTTGTGCCGACACCCAATTTCGATTGCCTGGAGCGACCATCGGCCTGCCCTGCACCTCACCATCAACAGCGGTCTCTCGCAGACTGGGGCATGCTTTTACATATAGAATGCTTGTTCTAGCCGAGCCTGTTCGTGCCGACCAAGTGCCTGGAGGAGCCGTTGATCTTGTGGCAGACGAAGCTGCACTTGAGGCAAGGGTAGAGCTGATTGTCAAGCAACTCGCCGAAACCACTGCGGCACAGCCCCAAGCATTGGGGAAATGGGCATACTGGACGCAACTGTCGCTAAATGGTCAACAATCTGGTGGTGACGGGTATGAAGATGCTGTGCAATGGGCTGGAAGAGTGATGGCTCTCCACGCCCGGGCGGATGATGCCAGGGAAGGTGTGAGTGCTTTCTTTGAAAAGAGGCGGCCTGAATGGAAACTGTGAACCCAGACCGTGGAATACGTTGATGTAATATATTCAGCTTCCGGTGTTGAGTGTGCAAACCTTGACCAAAGTGATGCTTTTTGATTAATTGGTTCTCCAATACGGAGTAAAAGCAGAGCATGTTAAATGTTATACCCTGGTCGCCTTACTTAATGATGAGCGAAGAGCAACGATTAATGATTAATGATCCATGCGTGTCTGTGATACTTTTTGGGTGACTGTACGGAGTACAGGGTAATTCCATCATGACTACCTAGGTATCGGTCGTTGGTGCCTCCACACAGTCCCTCAGTCCATCCACAGCCGCCCAGACAGCAGCCTCAGGCAATCGATCGTGCCGGCGGGGCCATTGTGCCTGTGCCCTCATACCCATAACACTAGGTACCACAGTACTCGCTGGGTGCTCGCGGTACTGCTCTGCTCTGCCGATCGGGTGCGCACCAGCCCTCGGAAACCAGTGGGAAACCAGTGGAAAAGCTATTCCACCCGTGTTTGCTTTTGTATCGGATCCTTTCTTTTTCAACCTGGAACCTTTGGAAAATATGTCAGAGTCCTCCAGAGGTGTCCAATGGCTCATGGAGTGCCTCTGCCTCGAGAAGTCGACACAGTCATCGTTGGTAAGTACTCGGGAGTCCGATATTACAACCTCTTCGGCTCTTCTGTGTGAATCCCTGGTATCTGGCGCATCCATGAAATTCAAAGACTGATTGGCCTGCTTTTTCTTTGCGCAGGAAACGGTCCCTCGGCGCTGATTCTGTCCTACATCCTCCATGGCAACATCCCCTCCTACGACGAGTCCAGTCCGCACCCCGACCACATCCTGCACGACAAGTTACATGGCCGTCACGAGAACAACAACAACAACGATCTGCTCGATTTCGACGTCGATGCTCTGACGGACCACTTTGCTGCCTCGAGATTCTCCTATTCGACCCAGGCACTCCCCATCAATGTGCTGCTCGACACTCTGGTGCGACCCCTGGGCGAGACCGACGATGCACAGAAAAAGACATGTCTCAAATGGCGAAAGGATCCTTCACGAGCAATCGAACATGTCATCATCGGAAATACAAAGAGTGCCGGTGGGCAGTGGGTGGACAACCCCGTCCACGCCAGTTGGGACATTGGAACCCTGAGTTACGCGGGAATGCTATCACTGCCTGGATACAGCTTTGATGAGCATTACAAGAGGCGGAATGGCCGTTCGTCCCCGTTCTATCTACGACCATCGAGACGCGAAGTGGCGGACTACCTCGCAGCATATCCCGAGCAGGTTGGCATCGCGAAATACATCCATAACGGGCAGCATGTCACTCGTGTGTCCCGACGGAATGGGGGACGAGGCTTCTACATTGGTTCGCACGACATCCTCTGCAAGAACCTTGTCCTTGCGTCGGGCATCTTCGACACTCTCATCCCACCTCCCGCCATGCTAGACCCTCTTCTCGGGTTGGCCCCCGTGACTGGTGTTGCTCCAAGTCCAAGTCCAAGTCCAACTTCGAGTTCAAGCGCGCCAGACACCATCCTGGTCGTCGGATCCGGCTTCAGCGCTGCGGATGTCATCATATCCACGCCTTCGAATCAAAAGATCATCCACGTCTACAAGTGGGCGCCGACGACTTCTCCTTCCCCACTCCGAGCCTGTCATCAACAAGCATATCCCGAATACGCGGGCGTCTACCGACGCATGAAACTCGCCGCACTCTCGACTCCGCAGTCGAACTCGAACTACAAACGACCTCGACCTCGAAACCTACGCTCGCATTCTTCCGGCTTTGACATCAGTCGCGACTGGAAAGCCACGTATGAAGGCCTGCCGAACGCCGAGATCCTCGACGTCAAGCTCACGGGCGACGGGCTGGCGACAGTCACCTTCACCTCCAGTAAGGAAGGCGGTGGCGGCGGCGGCGGCGGAAACGAGCGGTCTTCCTTTCAGCGCAGAGTAAGCAGCCTCGCATATGTGGTGGGAAGACGCGGATCGCTGGACTATCTCTCGACAGATCTACGGGCCGAATTCCTGCCGCCTCGCGATGGTGGCAGCAGCAGCGGCAGCGGCACGGGCACGATATCAGGCCAGACTCTCCGCGAACAGGCCAACGAGGACCTCGAGATCGCTCCGCATGTTTTCGTGATTGGCAGCCTGACCGGCGACTCGCTCATTCGCTTCGCATACGGTGGATGTGCGTATGCCGCTGGGAAGATCATGAAGCGGTCACGCTCGCGCTTGGACGATGCGGCAACAAAGAAGGGGTCAGCGACCACGACCGCGCCAGCGCCAGCGACCGCGACAGCGCCAATCACGTCCGCCGGGAGGACTTTGTCTCCAGGAGCTGATAATAATGTCACGATCGTAAACGGCGTTCGATCGAGCTCGATCCTGAACCTGAACCTGAACCGTTCAGATGGTAATGCCAGCGGTCACCGAAGCAAGACAAATACAGCGACGTCTTCGCCCCAGATCCCGGCAATGAACGGTCTCGATGGCCATGAGGGAGGTCCGATGAGTCTCGCGAACGGAGGAGGGCTGCCGCTGGATCGGCGGAAGGACTGAGGACTGATGAGTAAGACGCGAGAATCCAGAACACTGCCCACATATCGCCCCTCGCCCACACTCACGCAGGGGTCTCCATCTCTGCCCTCGAGAGCTAGGGCTTTGGTCTATTATTTCTATACAACAATCTAGACTAGCAACCTTAGATCTGTATATACATTCGAAATAGTAACTACCTAGATACCTACGTATTTGAGCAGTAGGTTATTCATGATACCATACAGAAAGACCTTAGGCATCTCTTCTCTTCTCTCCTCTTGTCTTATCCTGTCCTGTCTTTATTGATGTTCAGGCCTGTCATTGGAGCCGGAAGGTACCTACCCAGCTACCTTACCTAAAGTGCCAGCTACTTCTTCCCTGTCTCTGGAGCCCATGGATCCCCAGAGCCCCTCTCCACTAGGTAGTATCCAAACTGGTTTATCCCCGGCAATTACCACCGTAGAAAGTCCCAAACCGTCGTACTCCGTAGGGGTGAGGTAGGGTAAGGTAAGGGTAACAACTCAAAAGCCCTCCTTGGCCAACATATCCGCGACACCCAGATAAAAGGCCACCGCATTGAACCGCTCCTGCACAATCCCCAACCTCGCAGCAACCCTCTTGATCCTATTCGTCCAATTGATCAAGTCCAAATGCGTCACACCCACCAGTGTACCCTTATACTCTCCCCAGTGCGAACTCCTGACACTCACGAGCCCATCATTCGGACCCTCGGTGATGGTCATCAGGTCGTGGGAGAGCCGGAAGACACTGAACAAATGCGGCGTCGCGGTCGCGCCGTAGCTGAAATACCGCACGTCCGGGTCGTCAGGCACCGCCGGGTTGAAATGCTCATTGACATAGCTAGTGGTGAGCTGTTGGAAGGCGCCCGAGTCGATGGACAAGCGGTCCAGCATGGCGTAGATGCGCGGGAGCAAATCGGGCCCGATGTCCCTGAAAAGCATGTCGGCCGCGGAACTGCCGTGGTGAGGCGTGGCGATGGTCGTCAGACTGCGCACACGGAATGGCGGCGACGGCTTCTGGGCCCCCGAACAGATCCGACTGATCAAATACCGCGCATCGAGACCGCCCATGCTGTGCGCGACGATGTTGATGTCCCTGCCCTTGGCGCGGCTGGCGATTTGCTCCGAGAGCGCGGCGGCGCGCTGTTCGATGCTACCCGTGCGCGGCACGGTCGTGGTGATGCATTCGATGTTGTTGCGTGAGAAGGCGTCCTTGATCCCGCGCCAGTAGTGGATGCTCGGAAACAAAGACCCGGGCAGCAAGTGCAGCTCGTCGAAGCCCAAGAGGCCGTGGGCCAGGACGATGGGATGTTTGGGCGTCGAGTAGTGCGATTGGAACGCCGCGTAGTCGTTCTCGATGAGCCGGCCTAGGTCGGGAAGGCGTGGGTCGATGGGTTTCTCTTCAGTGCTGGAGGATGAGGCGTTGTCTTCGTGTGCGTGAGAACCGGCTTGTCTTGATGCTGGTGGTGGTTTGGAAGTGCTCGAATCATGGCGTAGCTGTTGACAACCTCGAGAGAAGTAAGAATGACATGGTGGCGATCTGAGTCGCCTCGAGACGACACGGAGGCTGCATATCCTCCATGGCATGCCTATGAGAGTGTATTGCCGGGAAAGGGCTCAACGGTGGTTATTGTCCCATGGCGAAAGTTGAATAACGCAGTCAAGATGTATGCTACGAGACAGAAGCAGGACAAGTGTCAAGACGATGTTGGAAATCACCATGGAGCCACAATTTGGATGTTGCGTCATAAGCTTAAACAGCATCAGCCTCGTGCAACTGACGAGGCTGAGCAAGTGATACAGACAGTCCTCGTCCTCGCGACGACGAGGTCTATCTTTGCATCTAATACGAACTTGGCCCTCAATTTCTGAGACCGTTTTAGACCTAGCCTCTGCTTTCCGACCAGTCTTCATATATGGATTCCTCAATACTGGTGTCTCTCGCCGCCCGGAATCCAGAGATACACCAGCCTAACCATTTTAATAATCACAAAACCGCCATCACACCGTTCGCCAGTCGATGATCGATAGTCAAGCCAGCTCAATCCTCTCTCGAAATCTTCAGGGGCACCTCAGGGTGAGGACTCGTGACAGCCTTGATCAAATCATCAACCACCTTCTGCCCTGATTTCTTGCCCGCCTCTTGAATCTCCTTGACTTTGGCTTCTGCCTCCTTGTTTGCGTCCTCTTCGGCCTTCTTGTTGCCGCTTCCTTGCTGTAGATATCATCAGCTTGTGCACAGGGCCGTAAGGACTATGAGTTGTCCCACCTCGGACTCGAACTTCTTGAACTCCTCTTCCTTCTTTTTCCGGTATTCCTCAATCTCTTTCTGTGCTTCTGATTTGGCGTCTTTTACTCGTTTTGTCCGGTCTAGAAATGTCAGATCCAGAATTGTGAAGCGTTCGTCGTCATACATTCTCTGGCTATGCTGAAGTTAGCATTGATTTCCTTCAGAACGAATCGGCCAATCTACCTTTCTGTACAATCTTCTGGGCCTCTTTCTCTGCCTGCGGACGGGTCAATATATGTTGGTGACTTGTGCGACTTCGTCCGACTCACATCAAGCAGCGTCTGAATGCCTGCGGAGTTCTGGGCAGACTGTATCCTTATCAGTACTGGAAGCATTGTAGAAGGGCTCACTCCGCACCATTTTGAAAAATCAAAGGAATTACCGAGAAACACAACACAGAGACCACGAGAAGAAATGAGGTGAAGCGTTGAAATGGGGAGATTTAAGTAGATGGAGGGCGAAGGGTGAACAGTACGAGTAGTACCCTCGTCACTGACAATGAAATGCGCCTACCCGCCGAGCTTGAAGCTGCGGAGCTGGATGAGGCTTAGCTTTTGGAGAAGACATGCAAGTACAGAATGTCTTCGCATAAATGTTTTAACTAAATCATCTACCTAGGTATTCTGAATATTCATTCGGTCTAAGGTAGCTGACTACTGTGCCTTCGCCAACATGTCCACAGCTTCCAAGATGACTCTACTGGGTACAGTCCTCGGCACTGCTGGCATCGTAGCCTTTGTCCATTGGGCTCAGACCAGTGAGCAAGCTGTATGTTCCTGTCCCTCCAATGCCTTACTGCCGAACTAACCATCACAGGCCATGCATGCTGGTGTCGTGCGGGATATGGAGCAACAACGACTCAAACGAGAGAGACAAGCGGACTTTGAAATGCAGAAACAACTCGAAGAAGAATACAGGAAAACACAAACTGTGCATGATGGTACACAAGGAGCTTGACAAGCGCTACACTCTTCTAATGGTTGATGGCACACACCTAGCCTGCCGTATTGTAACGATCAAGCCTCCAGCAAGCCGCCTTTCTCGAGGACAGTTCCTTGCCAGTGTTCATTACCACAACGGCTACGGCACGAATGCAAGCGCTACGAGATTGCTCTTCTCCATGACGAGACAACAAGCCTAGTGATGATGAAAAGCATCTGTAGTTGTGCTGGAGAGACGCCTCATCTACTCGCGTATCTTTTCGACTTGCAAGTTGACTACAGAGGAAAGAAAAGAAAGGGACACAAAGGGAGGGATGCACGGGATAGTTGTATCCCTTGGAAGCTGCCGCACCATCGGCCTCTGGAGCCATTGTGGTCGTATGATTCAGATTCCTGTCAGACTTTCAACGTGGCTCTGGCTCGTCGTACGGTCCTCGTGCAGAGCGATTCGTGTGCCTCAAATGTTCAAACCCTTGGTCGGAACATCCCGTGAGATTTGCATGAGGACCGTTCAGCGAGTCATCGATCGAAGGTGATTGGCAGTCTCATATGTTGGAAAGGGGCGTCTACCTAGGTACCTAGGTAGTGGCAACCGGAAGAACAGTGGGCATGAATATCACAGACTACGCGGCGACATAAGATGAGCAGTAAGATAGCATCGGAAGGCTGTCTCGGTTCGTTACCATGGAAGACACCAACCTCTGCGAAACTCTGGTCTATCCAATATGCGCATAGACCGGAACAATGAGCATCGACATCAACCTCGACTCTCAATTCGGTCGCAAGGAGATACACTGCACAGTGTACTCTACGTCTTGTCAGAAGAGCACATGAAATTGTGGACTGTCTTCATGAATCGACAGTGTTGATACCTCCCGAATGAAAGGATACAGACAGTGAATGTAATACAAGACACCCCATCACGAATTTTCCGAGCCCGTTCCATCGAGCTATAGTCATTCAATTTCTTGTTTGAACCTCTCTCTATCTCTAACTACCTACCTACCTAGGTATTCTTCAATGCCCAATCCCGCCAGCAACCCAATTATTCAACTCCGGATCCCCAGGCCGAGGAAACAACCCTCCATCCTGTCCTCCCGGCGCGTGACCTTGACCTTGACCTTGCAGTCCGGCTTGCTGCTGCTGCTGCGCTCCTTGGCCCTGCGCCCGCTGCTGCTGCTCCCTTCTATCCTGCTCCAGTCCACGCTGCCTGGCCTGGCGCGCATACACCAGCAACGCCAAAGCACCGGCCAACGCAATGATGATCAAACTCTCGACAAGCCCATCATCGATATCCTCCCACTCATCCGCGCCGTACACATCATTTTCACCATTCTGCTGTCTCTGTCTCTGCTGTCCTTCCCTGGTAGTGCCCGTGCCCGCCGCATAATCGCCATCGCCACCAGGCATCCCAGGCTCCGCGTAGCCCAACATCTCATCGTCACCGCCAGCGCCACCTCCATCCCGATCTCTCATGGCCGCCGCCGCCTCCTGGGCATCCATCTCCTCGGCCGCATCGAGGAACCGATTGATCCATTCCGTCCACGTCTTGGGCCGGCTACTCTTCCCGCCACCCTCCAGATCCTCATCATCGTCACGGATCGAGTTGACTTTCCCGCCACTAACACCGTTCCACCAACTCCTCAATCTCAATTTAGCCAAGGCCAGCGTGACGGGCAGGTAGGCCTCCTTGTTCATTTCCAGCGCGAGATCATAATACCGCTTGGCCATATGGAAATCCTGCGCCACGCTGCCGATGCCGTTCTCGTGCATCCAGCCCAGATTCCACAGGGCCTGCGCACTGTGATGAGACTCTGCGGCCGTGGTGTAGCAAGTCGTTGCTTTTTCGAGGTTGCTCTTGATTCTTTCCTCTTTCGTCTCTTCCTCAACCAGCATCCTCTTCATACCTCCTGCACTCGCTCTTCCCGCCGCCGCCGCCGACGACGACGAGGACAGCGACAAATAATAGTCGCCCATCTTGATCAGCGAATCGACATTCGCCTGCTTGGCGCTCCTCGTGAAATACGCGAGAGCGAGGAGCTCGTTGTCCAGCAACCCGCGCTGGCCCTTCGCCCTTGATCCAGGCTTACCGGACCCCAGCACCGACGACAACCCAGGAACTTCAATCACGCTGGTCTTCCTATCAAGCAAGTACGCCACGTTGGCCTGGGCACTTTCATACCCAGCCTCCGCGGCCTTGATACTGGCGACCAACGCCCTCTCCCAATCGCCCCTGTCAAACGCGGCGTTCGCCTCACCAAAACTCGAATGCAGCACTTCTGCCCTCTCAGCGACGAGCTTGTAATACACACTCGCAAGCCCACAGTTCCGCTCCCTTGCAACGCCCTGATTCGTCAATTCAGCAAGATAATAAAACGCCTCCATGACGCCCGCGCCGGCGGCAAGCTCGAAATACCGCCCCGCCGTATCGATGTCGCCCTGATCGAGAAACAGCACGCCCAATGCGCTCTGCGCAATCGGCAGGCTCTGCTCCGCGGCGGCTTTGAGATACGTCCCTGCCCTGACGCCATCCCTCGGCACGCCCAGACCGTCCCTGTACATCAGACCCATATGGTACTGCGCAAAGCTGTCCCCGTTCGAGATCCCGCGCTTGAACCACGTCGCTGCCTTTTCGAAATTCTGCTCCATGCCCTCGCCTCGCAGAAACATACGACCTATGTACGCCGCCGCCTTGGCCGCGACGCGTTCAATGCCCTTGGGCGCTTTCGGATTGACCTTGCCGTCCTTGCCCCAGTACGCGCGTGAGACTTTCATGAACTGCCGCTGCGCCTTGCGGAAGTTGCGCTTGTATCCGCGCGGCGCTTCGTAGTAGTGTTTGCCGATGGCGAGCATGGCGTTGAAATCGCCCTGGCGCTCCTTCGTGTCGAGGTAGTCGAGCACGTAGTCGATATGTGTCGTTATCACACCATCGCGCGGCGCATTTGGTCCCGACGACGAGACACTCGCGCCCTCGCCGTAGATGCCGCCGTCCGCTTCGACCCAGCGGTATGCATTGCGAGTGAAGGTGTGGCCGCCCGGCGGACCGGAGTGCCAGTGTGTCATGGCCTTGTCGGCGACGCGCTTGTAGTATTCAACGGCCCTGTTGCACTCTCGCGGGCAGCCGATACCCGCGTGGTAGCGGTAGGCGAGGGTCATTTCGGACTGGATATTTCCCTGTTCGGCAGCGAAGGTGTGATAGAGCAGCGCTTTGGCTTGGTCACGATCTACGCCGCCAATCCCTGTGCCGTACATTAGACCCAACATGTATTGTGCTGTACTGTTGCCGTCGAGCGAGGCAAGGCGGTTGTACCATGTCATTGACTCGTGGAGGTTGCGAGGGTACGAGAAGTTGCCGTAGAAGTTCATCTCGGCGAGGAGGAACATGGCGTCGGGATCGTCGAAGAGCACGGCCGTCTTGAGTGTCTCGACGGCTCTGCGGAGGTCACCTGTGACTTGCTGCGGTGAGTCGTTGCTGTCATGGCGGGTGGTGGTGGTGGGTGCGTTCATGAACAGGGTTCTGAGAACGAGTCTTGTGTAGTACCATACCGACTCAACCATGCTCGTGGGCTGCGCCGGTGTCACATTGTCTTTCCATGTTGGCTCGAAGTCCCGAAGGACGGACCATACTTCGTGCACGACATCGTTCCCACCGTTCGCCCAGTAATTCTGCTTCTGCTGTTCGTCGGGGTTGAAATCGGTCGGGGATTCATGGAGCTCCTCGCGGATGGTATTCCTAGCCTCGACCGACGTTCGAGAATGAGGTGATGAAATCAATAATAAGGCGCATAAGAGCGCTGAAGACAAGGGTTAGCATTTATGCGAGGTCGAATGCTGCTGGAAACTCACCAAAAAGCACTCCTGCGGAGTTTCTTCTGACAGCCATATTGGCGAAGGTATAGCTGTCATGTCATCGAACTTGCATTTCCAGAAGGTTGACTGTGGCTCGGGCTTTGGATCTTCCCTAGGGATATCAGAGCACCATTCACGCGACGTCAACTGCACTTTACATGACAGAGTAGACAATTTTGAAGAAGCCAGCTTGTCGCGAGAGGACGCATGCGCGCCTCGGCTCAATGACGTGCCGCAGCTCAGCCTCGTCCATGCAAGGCTGAATATTATGTTGAAGAACTGCCTTATTTACGAGGGCAGCTGAGTGCATTCCCATCCAGGCGGTTGTACCGACCAAGAAAGAAGGGTGTAGAGATCACTTAAGAGTCATGTAATTGGACCGTTCGTCTCATTGTTCATCTACAACTGCGAGGCCAGGTGAAACCCATATTCTTACAATCATACTACCGCCTCAGCTAGAAATAGTTCCTCGTCTTCTTCGTGGTCAAGAACCTCTTCGTGCCCACACCACTCACTTGTCTCGCTTCTCTCGACTGTGAGCTCCTGCTACCGTTGACTCGTGCCTTGATCCGCGCTTTATCCTCGAAGGCATCGACGTCTTTCTGAGGACTACCAATATCGCTTGAAAATGTCAAGTCAACAATTGGGGTCCCAGTGGGGATCTGTGACAGTCGAGGCTCCTGACTCTGTGAAAGCTTCACGCTTGGCTGACTAGAAGGTGGAAGCTCCAGACTGCTCTGCGGACTTGAACTTTTGGCCTTTTCCGCATTTCGAAGAGACTTCCTTCTTGCTGCAGGTGACAATTTCTTTGACCTTGAACGGTTGGTGCTAACGCGACCACGTTGGCTTGAAGTCAATTCCTGTAGCGATGGAAGATCATCATCGCTGCTGTCGTCGCTATCGTCATGGTACGAGGAATCGTGTCCATCGTGACCAATTTCTCCTAAAAAAGAGGTCCGTCCAGCAGGTTCCTCTTGTGACTGAGACCGCGGCACTTCGGACTCTAGAGAGGCCACTGACTGTTGTGATGGGCCAGTGTCCTCGATGTCATCTTCATGGTCGTCGTCGACGAAATCAGATTCCTCATCATCTTCGTCTGCATCATCGTCATCCTCGGCTTCTTCATCATTCTCTGCTGCCTCTTCAGCGATTGCTTTGTCGTCCTCTTCTTGATTAGCGCTGACTGCACCATCGTCTTCACTCCCTGTCTCGGGCTTTTCCTGCTCAGAGATAGTGAAAGACAACTCCACAGCTGGACCAGGGGAAATCTTCTGTGCATCCTGATGAGAGCTGCTGTTGTTCTTTCGAACAGCCGCTGAGGAATTGATGTCCATCTGAGAAATGTGTGGGTATTCGACGGTTTCTTGAGTATGGATGAACGGAGATGAAGCCGTTGGCGGATCGGAGTCAAGAGTCGCATTGACTTCATCTGCATTGTTGAGGGAAACCTCGCCGCCCAATTCCGAGGAGGGCTGATCGTCTGATGGCACAAAGTTGATGCGAGGGGACTTCTTCCGGAATCTGTGCGCATACTCGTCTTGAACTTGGCTCGAATCCTCCGTTTGGCTGATAGATTTTCGAGACTGTGTGGCGTTATTTGTGATGGGCTGGAGTAGTTGCTCGTCCAAAGTAGAATCAAAGCCGGCCTCTTTGATGATTGCACTTATTTCCTGTCTGCGTGGGGTGTCTATCTCTTCGATGGTGATATTTGGTTTTGGGGTTGATTGCGTGTCGATATCTTGCACGGCGGACTCGGGTATAACAGCAAACTGGTCGCTAATTGAAGAAGGATGACCGTCACCACCTCTTAGTCCTGGTCCGTTTGTATGGCTACTCTCGGGTACCTCGACTGAGGATGCCTTAACGAGCTTTCCAGATATCATACTTGAGATCTGGATCTCGCGTCTGCCATCGTCTGTTTGATCGGCGTCATCATCTGACAGCTCGAAGCCGCGAGTCTTTGAGGCAGGTTCTTCATCCTGCACCGCGCTGGAAGGCGGCTTCAAACAGCCGGCATCTAGAATGAGATGTATGGTACCGTCTGGGTCTCTCTGCGACACTTCTCCAACCCGATACGTAGAGATCTCGGGTTGCCAATTTGTTGTGGCGTCCACATGCAGTTCTTTGTAAGCAATGATCGCACCAGGCAGAATGTGCTCTTGGTCCAGGGCTGGCAAAGCCTCAAAATCTGAAGGCATCTGGATGCCTTTCGACAGTCCAATTTCAGGCTTTGAGGCGCCCGTGCCGTTGGTAGCGGTCTTTGTTGGTTCATCGTCATAGTTGAGCATAGACACATCCGGCGCATAGGCTTCTTCGTCGTGGCCTCCGGACCGGTCATTCTTGTATTGATAGAAATGCTCCTGTTCGCGCAATTTTCGTTTCTTGTTGTTCCCACCATTTGATCGCCTCATCCAGCCTTGCTGGAATGGGAATGGAGGAGGGTCCAGCACACCTCCGTCACCTTCACATTCAACGGCGGCAATAATCAGTTTGTCTTTCCAAGAATCGTCGTTCTCAACAGTATCCTGTACTTGCGGCGAGGCTGGTGTGCTCCCACTGGCAGGACTGGAAATCCGCTTGACTGGCCGAGCCGCCTTGGAGAGCTTTTCCCTCAACGCTTGTTCAGCCTCTTTGGTCTTAGGAGTACGCAAACCTAGTGAGGAGAATAGCATTCTTCTAGAGCTTGCCAAATCCAGCCGAGCTCTTCTTGGAGCAGCCTCTGCGACAACTTCTGATTTAGACTGGGCCGGTTGGGTCACTGTATCTGATGATGTGACGATGGGGTCTGCGACCAGCTCTGAAGTCTGCTCAGCTTTGTCACTGACTTGGACTTGATTAGCGTCTTCGACTTGCTCATCAGCCATCGTTACGTCGTCGGTTGAAGGTTGAAACTTCTCCTCCGTAGGCAAATGATCTCGTTGCGGAGCCGTGGTCTCCAGCTCTGCTCCGATCGACTTGTCCTCGAGCGCTTCCTCATATTCTGCCAGCGCTTTGAAGTCAGCGTCTTCGGGAAGTAACCCTTCCGCCTTCAGTAAACTCAGCCGTTTCTTCTTTTTCGTCCTCGCATTGTTAACGTGAGTTCTTCTTAAGCCTTGACCTGGAGCGGTGGTGGGTCGCTTTTGAATAAGCTGCGTGGGATGGAAGGCGGTCGTCGCCGCGGTTAGATTCGTCTTAGACGACCTTTCCTGACTTCGGCCACCCTTCTTTTCGCTTTCGGCCTCTGATTCAGATTCCTCCGACTCTGAATCTGAATCGTCGTCCTCTGAGTCTGAGTCCGTGTCCGAGTCAGTAGTGCTGTCGGAGTCCGACCCGGTGCTCGATGGTTCGGTCTCGTCGACTTCTCCTGGATGCTCGTGCTCCTTCAACTCTGTTGTCGAGACATATTCTTCTTCTTCTTCAGAGTTGCTGGCGTCGTCGTCATCGAGACCATTGATAAAAGCCAGTGCTCGCTTCTTCGCTTGCTCCACAGCAATGTCGTTCATCAGGCTGTCAGCTTCAGAATCTAGAGACGAACTCTCTGACTCTGACTCCACCTCATCCTGGGTGTCACTCAGAGAGCTCTTTCTCACATCTTGACCCGCGGCAGTCTCCGTTCTACTATCGACGTCAGACTCACTCGACGAGCTGTCAAATTCAGAAGCAGACTCGAGGTTTGAGTCGTTCTCGTCTTCCTCGTCGTCCACAAATCTCGCCGCTACCTCCTCAGCAAGCTCCTCCATGAAGCTGTCCATATCAGATTCATCATCCCCTTCCTCTTGATCGGCGCTCAGCTCGACAAGGTAGGATTTTCCTGGACTCTTGGCTGGCGTGGAGAATCCTTCAAACATGTCATCATCGTACCGTTCTTCCTCGTCGTCAACGTCTCGCTTCCTCTTGAGCTTTTTCTTCAGCACTGTGTGGGCCTCGTAATCACTGTCAGCATTCGTGATGTCGGCAGCATCCTTCAGGAGCAGCTTCACTTCCTCAGACAAGTCGTCATTGTCTGTGAGAAGCCTATCATCACGCTCTTCGACATTCTGGCCGTCTGACTCCGGTACACTGTCAGACTGAACATCAGCATCGTCGAACTCCTCCCTAACAGCAATTTGCAATCTTCCGTCACTATCCTCGCCATCCTCGCCATCCTCTTCTTCTTGTTCCTCGCCAATATAATCGTCATCCTCTTCTTCATCGCCATCTTCAGCCCATTCATCGTCATCACCCATAAACGGGACCAACATGTGAGAGTAGTCCTCGTGCCCAGGCGGCATGATGAGCCTCCCCGCCTGCACACCTTCTTGTTCTTCTTCATATTCCTCCGCCGCAAGCAACCTCCTCCTCTTCCTCGGTGGTATCATCACTCCGGGCCTACTTACTGTCCGAAGCCATCTCTTCCCAAAGGCGACTCCATCAATCAAATGCCGTCCGTCACCCGTGATCTGGTGGCGCCCACCTAATCTCCTGATCCTGAGTTCTTCCGAACCCAGAGGCTTTATGGTGACTTCATCGTCCTCTTTCAACACAGACTCGCACGCCTGGTAGTGTAGACACTCGTAGCCCCGCTGCTGCTCGACAGGTCGTGCACCTGCACCACCAACTTCAACGACATAATCTTCCAGTCCCCATTCTCCGTCCGCCGACTCGAGTGGCACAATCTCATTCACGTCGCTCAGCAGATCCGCAATGGTACTTTCTTTCGATCGTGTATGTGAGGAAGGTCCGGTGCCGGTCGTGTGTATAATCTGCACAGGCGGGAGCGCGTTTCGCTGGATGTGAAGGTGCAAGCGCATCCTGCTTTCGCTTGTTGCCTCCTCCCTCACAGAAGAGGAGACGCGTTAGCAACGAGGTCAACTGTCCAAGGCACAGGACATTAAAACCTGGGGTACGGATATCGCATGCAGGAAATAATTGGAGGTTGTGCACGGATGTTGAGCTTTCATTATTATTCGCAGAAAAGCGCAGGCTCACTAGGCAGATCGTAGGGACACTCAGGGTGTTGGGTGTGTTGGGTGGGCCAATTAACTTATCATTGTCATTCTTACGGTGGTGCTTACGGAGCACCCTGCAAGGCTTGTGGGCTTGTCACTCTTGTCCAGAGCCTTGTCAAGCTTGGCATTTAAAAGACAAGTACTCCGTACGTACTGTCCTCGCTGTGTACACCGATGCACCCTCTCACACTTCGGTACAGAAGTACACCAATGCAAAAGCGCCAGTAGCAAGCAGATCCGACACCCAATCAATACACCACTCCGGCATACTTCACATTAATTGGAGTCTCCGTGACAATAACCGTCTTCCCAGCACCACCGACAGGCTTACGGTGAAACGACTTTTCCACATTGATTGGAGTCTCAGTGACAAGAACCGTCTTCTCAGCAGCACCACCGACAGGCTTACGGTGAAATGACTTTTCCACACCGCTCTTGGCCAATTTCTCCATGGCCTCGGACGCCAGAGTGACGGTGGCAAGGCGCTCGACGACAGGGGCGATCTGGCAGCCTGCAGTCTCCCCGGACATGTACTGGTAGCTGGTCTCGGCGATAGGCTGCTCCAGATGGTGCGCGAGGGCATGTCCGACCATGGTCTCATTCGGTGTTATCAAGCCATGCAGCTCCGAGGCCTGCGTGTCCACGCCGTGCATCATGCCATGTATGAACTCTCCGGGGTTGGCGACGAATGCGTGCGCCTCGCCCGCGAGACTTGGGTCACCGAGATTGGCCGTGCCCTGCAGGCCGTAGGAGGCAGTTTCGTCCGCGGCGATGACGCCGACTTCTTCGAGCCCGTACATCAGACCCAGCGTGAGGGAGTAGATTACCACGTTGATGGCTAGCGGGACGAGTTTGTCGCGCTTCCGTGGGGTCGGGAGAGCCATGCCGTGCGTTCTCATGGCCTCGACGATGTGGTGGTACTTCTTCTTCGCGACGGCGCGCTGGCGGAGGCCGAGGAATAGGCCGAAGCCTGTCCCGCCGCAAGTGGGAAATAGAAGAAAGCTGCAGAAGACGATCTTCACGCCCGTAGAGTAGATGCGGCGTCTTTTGAAGACTTCGCGTTTGGCGAGCTCGTGGTAGGTTCCCTCTTTGCCGTAGGTGTGAACTCGTTCTTTGTAGGCTTCTTCATTGAAGTAGAAGATCTCTTTGATCGCCATCTTGCGGCTGATTGATTTCAGATCACTTTGAGAGGTGATGCGAGGCCAACTAGACAAAAGATTTGGCACGAGTTGGATCAGTGTGAGAAGAGAACCCCTTCCCACAATTGATGGCGATCAGACTCCTGCTCTTGGCTTGAGCGGAGAGCTGAACTCCCAGTGATAGAAACACATTGCCTCCGTTTTGTACGCCCATTCCAACGCGTGGGCGGTACCTGATCGCGGGTGAGCGCAATGTTGGATAAGGCTGAGAATCTAGGCGACCCTCCACCAGACGGGAGAATGTCTCAGCCATGCAAGGTGGGAGTTCGTCCGGTCAATAATACATATTACCATTGGAGTCTCCCCGTTTCCTATTTGACAGCCGCAGCATCAGCTCGCTTGAGGCGTTCGCTGGCGCGGTTCGATTCCGAAGCCACGTTTTCATGCGTACAGCCTTATCCCATGATACGACTTCAAAGACCCGGTCGGGCGGAAATGCATGGTAGGGAATCCTCGGACGTGCTCAGACAATTTAGACTCCGTTCCTGAACATGGTCGAGCTGTGTATTTCCACGACGGCAGGTATGAGTAGATGCGTGCCTTTGTGTGGTGTTTGTCGACGATAAGGCTGGGGAAGAAAGCTAGGGGGCGAGCAGGTCAGCTGCTAATCTCAATCGTCGCTTAGCGAGTTATTCCCCCGGGGTCCTTCGTTCTGGACCCGTGGTGCAGTCTTCTTTGGAACTTGTCGATCGCTCTATCACAGTAGTTGCCCTTGTATGCAGCTTCCCGGGGCCTCCCAATTCAGGTAGCACGCACACATGGGGCAGTGACCTTGCTCAACTCTGTTTTGGCATTGCAGTCGTTTGGATTTGGGTTTCGTGGCTTTTCTGGCAAGTAAGTAGCATAGCTGCTCAGGGGATCTATTCAATCACTCCTCAAACTCCTCATCGTCTTCAACCCCACCCTCCACAGCCGCTGTGGAATGCCCGCCAGTTGCCTGAATCCTGGCCTCCTGTTTCCGATACAAGTTGGCAAGAAACTCCGAGGTGCTCGCTTCCTCGATACTCTTGTCCTCTCTGACTTTCAAGAAGCGAGGAAACCGCATACTCAGCCCGCGATCCTCGTTGACCAATCCAATCGCAGCAGTATACGTCGGACTGAGCGTAATGTCCGCAAACGCCATCTCCCAGACCTCCTGTGGCTCAAACCACACGTCTGGCTCATATGCGCTGTATTCAATATAGCTTGGCTTCGAGCCCAGAACATTGTCGCCGCCTTCCGCGTATTTCTCCTTATTGGCCTGGTAGAATTTGTCCGTGAAGCCTGAGATGCATTTCGTGACTACCTCCAGCGAACCGTTCTCCGGGTTACGACATGCAAGCAGAATGGGCGACCACCACTTAGCTTTTCGACCTTGACCATGCCACCCAGCCACGGGAATCAGATCAATCGTATCCGCAGATGTGGCGTAGTCCTTTTTGACTTTCAACCATGAGTCGAGTCGTTTATCCGGTTCATAAGTCGATAGGAGCGCTTTCCGGCGAGTGCCTTTCTCCTTCTCCTGTTCCTTTTCCACGTGGGATTTTCTGGCCGATTTCTTGCCTTTCTTGCTCGGTGTCACCGGTGCCGGAGTAAGTGCCTCGTCTTTGGGGACGTGCTCTGGCTCATCTGGACCAACAAGATCTGGATTGAGTACGTTGTCTAGGACCTTGACCATGATACCTTCGCATTTGATATCCGTAGCGGATTTGAAGAACTCAAGAACAACATCGGAATCAGCTGATGTCGCGTCGATGCTTCTCACCCAGGTA
The DNA here is from genome assembly GCA_035928285.1 of Vermiconidia calcicola. Lineage (NCBI taxonomy): Eukaryota > Fungi > Ascomycota > Dothideomycetes > Mycosphaerellales > Extremaceae > Vermiconidia > Vermiconidia calcicola. The sequence goes on from JAXLQG010000018.1 coordinate 504,168, forward strand.
AAGTGATGTTCCTTCTCGACGAACATACTGCGAAGTAACCCACGGCGCTCGCGAAATGGGCGGTCGAGCAATTGCTCGCCATTGAGAAACATAAGATCAAAAGCGAACAGGCAAACATCAATCTGGATAGTGCCAATGTCGACGTCCTTCTTGGCTCGGTTTGTGAGGGTCTGAAACGTTCGGAGTTCTCCAGAGTTTCGATCCACAGCGACAACTTCTCCTTCCAGGATGAAGCTTGATACTCCATCACCTCGTATCTCGGGCACAAGAGCCACGAGATCAGGATATTTGTCTGTCATGACTTCGAGGTGACGGGAGAAGATTGAAACTTTCCCACGTTCGTCACAGTGAACCTGGGCTCGCTGACCGTCGTACTTGTACTCGCAGCTAAAGTCTCGACCCTGGAGTTTGGTGAGCATCTCGCTCAAGTCGCGAGTAATGCTGCCCAACATGGGCCGGAGAGGTATGTGTAGTGCCAGTCCACAACGCAATAGCAGCTCATCCGACACGCCAACCTCGAGGAGTCCGGGTACAAGGTCGTTGTAGTTGGGGCGTCGAGCAAAGCAGGTTTTGACAACTTCTTCGGCTTTGGACCATACGATGGCCAACTCTTCCTTCTTCAGCTTAGCAAGCTGGGCTGCTTCCCTGACTGGGAAGTCGGCTCCTTCTGGACGCGAAAGCTGGAATGCTCGTGCAAGCGCAATGAGCATGGTCGTCTTGACAGCACCGATTCTGAGATGCTGCACCAGCGTCCTCACTATATAACGGCTCTCCTCCGGCCCTCGAGCATCCTGAAGAAGGCGGTCGACCAGTCTTTGTTTCTGCTCGACACTGCCATGACCTTTACTGTTTGCAATTTTGACCAACGTTTGATAGGCACCCTTGATGGTCAGAGGCTTCGGCTTCCGCAGAGTAAAACTCTGTTTCTTTTTCGCTTCGAATGCGACATCTCCTGCATCTCCGTGCTTATCGTAGAGACTTTTCAACCCTGAACCATCAAGTCCGCATACTTTCTTCAGCGCTTTTGAGATTGCAGAACCGCCCAGACCTAGCTCCAAGGAAATATAGGGTGGTGCTATCGAGTTTGTGGCCAGCCATACGGCTGGAAGCAAACTATCTGGGTCGGCTTCAATGATGAGTCTGAGGCAGTTTACGAGTGTGTCAACAATCTTGATCCGACTTTGGGTAGAGTTCACCAAGACGAAACATCTTATCAACAGAGCATAAGATGCATCGCCACCGTCGGCAGCCCAGTGTTTTCTCAACTCTGACACGTATTTCGTCGGCTCAAACGTCAAGGGACTCTGATCAAATGGCACAGTCAACGTGATCTTGTCTTCCTCTGACGCAGTAGACTGTAGTCCTAACAATCCCTTCTTAGGTCCATCCGACGAAGGCTGCGGCTCGGAGGTAGGATGATCAAGGGCCGCTGCAACGAATTCCTCCCTGTCCTCGCTCGTCTTGTGTTCTCTGTCTTCGGCGGCTGTACGAGTCTCGACTTCTTCAGTCTTGTCTCTTTTACCAGTCTCTTGTCCGTCTTCTCTTGTCCATTCTTCCTGCAGCTTCCTGGCCAGCTCTTCGTCCGTCAGTGCGCGCTCTGAAGTTGACTGGTCGGCGTCGGTGGTCGCTGAGCCTGTGGAATCTCCATTTTGCGTCGAGTGACCATTGACTCCATTTGTCTGGTTTTGTTTACGAAAGAAGAAGTCGAGATTGCGATGTGCGACTGGTGCAGGCTTCGAGTCGTTCTTCTTTCGTCTCTTGGAAGGGCTGTTCATATTCAGCACCAGCAGTGTCGCCAGTGCGGCACCTATTGGATTATCTGTCAGGCATGTTGAGTTCTAGATATGTGCATCTTCATGTAAATGCGAGTGAAGTTTAAGCGTCATCAATTCGAGATGATCGTGTCGTGTCTGCATCTCCAACTACAATGACGCGTTTGGCGAAAATGCGGAGGACAACTTCAAGTTGACATTGAACACTTTATTTTCTGCCGGTCCTTTTGCACAGACACCCTTCTAGCTTACAGGTGGCCTCTTGTCAGACTTCGTACAAACATGGCCGAGTTGAGGCCGTCCAGGACCGCGGATATCTATACGAGGGTCGAAGACTATCTCAACGATAAGATACAAAGTGCCGCCGATTTGGACCAAGTCGACAGCCTGTTACTACGAGTCCACGAGCAGCAGGGCCTACTGAGGCAGCAGGTAAAATCCCCCTGTCGACGATGTCCATGGTGTCTGACATTTTCGTAGCTTGAAGATGCGCGAAAAGCCCACCGAGAGGTGCAAGCTCGCGTCGAACGACGATCCTTGGAACTCGCCTCGAGAGCTGAAGCTTTCCACCTTCAGAAAGCCGATGTCGACCGACGACTGCAATCGCTAGCACGGACAAACGTCAGCGATGATGCTGCGAGCAGAATCGAGGCACGCATGGGCAAAGTGCGTAATCTGGAGATTGCTCAAGGATACCTTGACCTGGTCCGGCGAATGAACACGTTGAGCAGCCAAGTAAAGGACAACCTACATTCTCAACCAGGTGTATCAGTACAAGCGTATCTCGGGTTGAGAAGCTTCCTGAAGAAGGTACAAGATGCCCAGGAAGCTGCAGAGGGAGCCGCACCGCAGCTGGTGTACACTTTTGTGCGGCAATGTATGGACCTCCACAACGAAGTCAAGAAGGCACTGGAGGCCGATCTCCAAGAGACCCTTGAAGAAATGAAATGGCCCAGTAAAGAGTTGAAGCTGCTCGGCAACGTCAGTGAGAAATGGAACACACAGGTCAAGTTACTACTCGAGCTGCAAGATCCGGATTTGATTGCAGCATTTGCCGACAGAGACACTTCCAGTTTCTCTCCTGCTACTGAACCCGTGGTGCTGCTCCCTCTCGAGGTCATGGTACAGCCTCTAGCTGCAAGATTCCGCTATCACTTCTACGGAGAGAGACCGACCAACAGACTCGACAAGCCCGAATACTTTCTCAATCATGTCCTCGATCTCCTCGACAAGCACAGTGGTTTCATGTCTGATATGCTTGACCCAATCCTTGACGAGCGAGCTGCGACTTTCGAGTCCTTGGAGGCTATCTACACAGATGCTGTGTCTGCCTTCATAACCGCACTATTGCCGATGGTTTCGGCCAAATGCTTATCCTTCTTGCCTCAGATATCTCAGCAACCACAGCTTCTGTCCCATTTTATACACGAACTAATGGCGTTTGATACTGCGATTCGCGACACGTGGGGTTACGTCCCTATTCCCCGGATGTTGACGGACTGGAGAGGAGTCACCTGGACAATTCTGAATACACATGGCTACTTTGGGCCGTGGTTGGAAGTAGAAAAGGACTTTGCTCTTTCCCGCTATAGAGCTATTCGGGACGCTCCAGATAGCGGAGATATCGACTTTGATGCCGACTCTACTCAGACCAAGCCTACCAAGGGAGCCATCAGAGTCAATGACTTGCTCGAGACGATCACCGACCGCTACCGGGGTCTTTCATCCTTCAGCCAGAAGATGAGATTTCTTTTGGACATCCAACTGTCGATTTTCGATGACTATCACAATCATCTGCACGGAGCACTCCAAGCGTATCTTGTTTCCTCCCACACCGCTGGCCGGCTCCTCCAGGGCCAAACCGAGGCTGACGCTTTCGGCCTGAAGGGTCTAGAGTCCTTGACCAAGATTTATGGAAGTGCTGAGTTTCTTGAACGCAAGATGTCCGACTGGAGCGACGATGTCTTCTTCCTGGAGCTATGGGACGAGCTGCAGTACCGTGCCAAGGCTAACAGCAGTGGCAACGCGTCTGTCGGCACAGATCTCAGAGTAGATGAAGTTGCATCCAAGACATCTGACACTATCAGATCGAATGGGCGGGATAATGATGCAGATACCGATGGGGGTGGACTCTTCGACCAAACGGCTCTGGCATACCGGCGGCTCCGAGACCGTAGTGAGGAAGAAATCATTCGAGCTTTCGACGTGAACCTGCGAGCTGCCCTCGACCCGTACGCGAAGTACGCTCAGTGGTCGTCCCTTGCCGCAACTCCTTCTGATTTTGCGTCAATGAGTCCCTCTCCCAGCCTTGATGGATTCTTACAGACTACATCAGTACTCCTTGGCTTTCTTGCCGACACGCTCGCACCGGGATCTTTGCGTCGCATCACAAGACGTTATTGTGCTTCGGTCCAGCGGAGAATTTATGATAATATCCTAATGTATCATACTTTCTCGGCGGCCGGAGCGAGTCAACTCAAACGAGATCTGTCGGCGATCAAGGAAAGTATAGAAAAGAGCACCAAGCTGCGCGGGGTCATCGGGGGGAGCATGAAGCGTCTGGAGGACGCTGTATTCCTTCTTTCCCTGGATGCTGCCACAATTGTAAATGCCAGCAGCGACGATGGAGATGAAGATGGATGGGGCTTCGGGGAAGAAGAGGCAGGCCCGTCAACAGAAAATGCCCATGCTGCCTCTACTGGGAATGACCTTGACGAGAAGGAGTGGGGTTTGTGGGATGCAGAGAAGCTCGTTTTTCAGAGCAATGAAGCGGCGCGAAAAGCGCTGGCAGATATGGGATTGTATCATTTGAGCGAGGCCGAAGCGAGGAACATCCTAAAGCGAAGAGCCGAGCTCAATGGTTGAGATGCCAGCAGACTCAAGCTGGGTTGTAGCCTGCCCGATCGGTGGTCAGCCTCTAGTACATGCTAAAGCAGGTTAGATACTGTCGAGGCGTCTATCATATTACAGGCATCCCATCTACAGGACACAGTAGCTTTGAACATGTGAGTCATCGACCGAGACTCAAAGACATAAGTACGCAGAACACTACAAGGTAGTCCATCGACTGTCACTGAAAACATCGATGTTTGCGTCCGAGAACACTCGGGTATCCGTCAGACTGCTACTGAGCCCACCTCAGTCTGATCAATATGGGCGTCGACGAGCAACCATTGACCTCACTACAGAGTGTCATCTTGACCAGCATCCCGTTCCTAGTCCTTTGGAGGATATTGCGAGGCTATGTCGAGCGCCATGGTCCTTTCTCCCTTGCGAAGTCCATCACCCGCTTCAACAGCCAAATATATTCGCTGTGCTCCTTGGGCCTGGCATTGCTCATCCTCAACGACGTCTTCTACTTCGAACAGCATGAAAATATCGAAAGCTCCAATCTGGCCTATATTTACCATCTATCCAAATTCTACGAGTACATCGATGTGTTCAACCTGGTCGCCAATGGACAATCCATCGGATCACATATGGCGTTCCACCATATTACCACACCATTTTTGACGTATTTCCGAGTCCTTAATGCCTCGGGCTGGCAATTGTTTGCCTTCTTGAATTGCCTTCATCATTTCTGGATGTATGCCTACTTTGGTGGAGTATCTGCGTTCAGACCAATACTCCCAATTACTGGATGGGTCCAGCTCGTAGGTGGAATTGCGCTTGATGTGTTCTATCTGGCGAACAACGGCTTGCAAGCCCCCGAATCTTTCAACAGATCCGTCGCTGTTTCGCTCTTGACGGGATATCTGGCGCTGTTCTACCAAGAACTCCGCGCGGGCAGTCAGCAGAAATCGGAGGTGACGGAAAAGAAGAAAGCATAAATTCATTTATTTTGTTTTCGACACCGACGATTCGAAGCAGTTCCATCAAAGCTAATTGGCAACGTTTATCAACATCGACTTGACGCTCAGATACTCGTCGATACCCTGCCGCCCGCCTTCTCGGCCATAGCCACTTTCTTTCACACCACCGAATGGACTCTCGCAGGCACTCAACAAGCCGAGATTGACACCCACCATACCGACTTCCAAGGCCTCAGTGACCCGGAAGGCTCTGGCCATGTTCTCGGTAATGATGAAGCTCCCCAAGCCGACATCGCAATCGTTCGCCATATCGATGACTTCTTCCTCGGTGTCAAACTCATACAGCCCGACGACCGGAGCAAAAGTCTCTTCACGAGTCGTTATCATTTCCGGCTTCATGTGTTTGATGAGGGTCGGCTGGAGGAAATATCCCTTCATGCCCTCCATGGGTCCTCCTCCCAAGACGACTTGACCGCCATGTTTCTTAGCATCTAGACACGAACGTCAGTCAAGAACAGCACAGACGCGTGACTTTTCTCTCCCAGCAGTACTTACCATTGATATGGTTCATGGCCTTCTCAACTGCGCGCTCATGCGTCAACGGCCCTACAAACACACCTTCTTCCGTGCCTGGGCCGACCTTCAACGTCTTGATCTTCTCGGTCAGGGCGTCGGCAAATTTGTCATAAATCCCCTTTTGCACGAAGATGCGGTTCGCCGTCACGCAAGTCTGCCCGGAGTTTCTGAACTTGGCCAGAATACAGGCTTCAACTGCAGTCTCCAAACGAGCATCGTCAAACACGATAAGTGGTGAATTTCCGCCGAGCTCGAGCGACAGTTTCTTCAGGCTGTCACTGCATTGTTTCGCAAGGATTTTGCCGACACGAGTGCTACCCGTGAAGCTCAATTTGCGGACGAGCTTGTTCCTGCACAGGGCCTCGCCGACTTCGTTGACAAGGTTGAGTGTCGTGATGACATTGAACGAGCCCTTGGGCAAGCCCGCTTCGCGCGCGAGAACCGCCTGGGCGAGACAGCTGAGAGGCGTCTCGCCAGCCGGTTTCCAGACGGTAGTGCACCCTGCTGCAAGTGCTGCACCAACTTTGCGCGTGATCATGGCGATGGGGAAATTCCAGGGGGCCAGACATGCCGCAACACCGATGGGCTGCTTGAAGGTCAAGATGCGCTGATTGAGATTCGCTGGCGGGACGACCTCGCCGTGGGTTCGCTCGGCTTCCCCGGCGAACCACTCGAGGAATGAGGCGGCGTAGGTCACTTCTCCTTTCGCTTCGGTCAGTGTTTTGCCGTTCTCCAGGGTCAGGATCAGTGCGAGGTCGTCGGCATGTTCGAGGCACAAGTCGCTCCATTTGCGCAGCCAGCGAGCTCGCTGGCGGGCACTGGTTTTCTTGAATGTCTTGAAGGCTGCGTGGGCGGATTCGATGGCTTTATCGGTGTCTTCGGCGCCCATTTCGGGCAGCGTCGCGATCTTGTCGAGGGTGGCTGGATCGTAGACGTCGAAGGTCTTGCCGGACGCGGCGTCGACCCATTCTTCGTTGATGTAGCCTTGCGTTTGAAAGAGATCTTTGCGTTTGAGATCGTTCAAGGTTTTCGGCGCCATGGTGTTGGGTCAGGGGGGAGTTCTGCTCTTTCTAGATGATGTCTTGTTACAGTGATACGGCTTGAGAATCGCGAACAACCCACAAGCACGACAATGATATACCGTCGAGCTACGTTACCAACCCCCCACTTCGTCAATGTTGGAGATGCACACGGCTCGACGGACATTGCGGGGGACGTGTCGGAGGCATTACAGGAAATTCCTCATAGCCGATTGAGGACAGCAACTTGCCGTGTTTGCCTACCTAGGACTCGGCGAATCATCTTACGCATCATCGCACTGATGGGACGTGGGACTCATGTTGGAGTAACCAACCATCATCCTCTGACCAGTCCATGAGCGATCTGGATTTCTGTGATGCAATGGCATTATTTCTAGCCGGGCCTGAGTCCAAGTACTGTTGAGCATGAAAAGAGAAAAGGGGCGGAACTCCCTCGTGGGCCTCGTATCTAAGCGTGACGGGCGTCGATAGCCCGATTAAATTGATTGATGCCGCAAGAGTCTGGGCCTCCAGGCCACATCTCCCGAGATGCAATCTCCATTAAACGAGGCGTAAGCGCGATGAGGAAAAAAGAGACGTCGGGCAACATGGCAAAAACAATTGTACAGTGTCGCAGATCCTGGCAAATAGAGAAGGCATTATTGTTGTCAGTGTCTACTGTGTACAAAGCTGCTTCGCTGCATGGCATGTCATTGCTGAGCGACGACAGATGTCACGTAAGGCTAGTGGGCCCAGCAGGCTCATTGTTGGGTGCATGTTATCGGTAGACACCTGGGCAGGCATGTTGGGGAGCTGGATTTCCGGGGCTCTCCCCTGCCGAGCCTGCCTGTACCAGCCTAAACGGAATCGTGCCAACACCCGGGTGACACCCTGTAAGCCCACGTGAAATTACCTACCTTCCAGTTATGCTGTCGGGGGCGCTAACTTCTGGAAATTCCTTCCTGCTCACAGGTGGACTCGACCACAGAGCCTCCCTACCTCGGCACTGTAAGTTAGAGAGCCTCCTCGTCTTCTTCTTGTGATCGCTTAAGGTAGCTATTGAAGAAGTTCTCCGCAATTTTCTAGGCTTGGTTGAGTCCAAGGCGTTCATCAGACTCCAGGAAAACGCCATGCCCTCCATCACGCTTACGCCGCAAGCCACGAATCCCTGTGCCCTTCGACTCTGTCAGGTCCAGGCATGTTCTGTGGTTCTCGACACTTGGCTTCTCCGAAATTTGCTTCCCTACCTAGGTAATTTCATCCAACAGCGCCGAGCTGTCAGCTGTAAAATGCCCGATAAGCTAGCTCGTGCAGCTCGTGGCGTTCGAGGCGTCCAAGATTGTGCCCAGACCCGATAGCCTGGTCTCTGGCTTCATGCGGTGGGAAGACAAGGCTTCGAATAACCCTCTGGACCAATGGCAACGTCTAGAAACAGCCAAAAGGAGAGACATATCGCCCTTAGGCCGCCTGAAGGGTGTGTCTTGGTGTCTCGCCGCTGTCGCGAGCGGGCGCACGCCCACGTTTGCTTGATCTTCCACACACCTTGTACGGAGTAGGTATCTAGGTAGGTACCTATAATAAGCAAACCATGTCCCAGAAGGGGTCTGAGCGTCTCTGTTTCTATTGAATCTGTCTGTTTACACAGTAACATCCGACATACCTGCTGTGTAGTATTGTATAACAACAGCTCCAGCCTCATCTGTCCTTATCTGTGCTGGTTGCTGCATTTGTCGATCTCCAACCCACCTCTTCATATCGACATTTGGATAAAAATTCAGAGACGCACACCATGGACGCTAAAAGCACCACTGCCTCCGGCAATGGGCTTCAGGTCGGCATCGTCGGAGCCGGGGTCGCCGGTCTCAGTGCTGCTATCGCGCTGAGGAGGATCGGTCATGATGTCGAGGTGCGTGAGAAATTCCAACTACAACACTCGAAAACCTAGCAAATGTCTCTTCCGAGACACGACCGACCATGATCGGAACTTTTGCTGAACCCTCGGACATTCTAGGTTTTCGAGCGCTCTCAATTCAGAAACGAGAATGGTGCCGCTGTTTCCATTCCACCAAATGGAGGTCGAATTCTTCAATACTGGGGATTCGATGCTGTCAAAGCTGGCGGTATCGAGAACATCCAGGTAAGCTTTCGGCAAACCACATTCGCGGGACCGTCCCAGCGTTAAAGAAGATTCATCGTGGATGGTTGACTGATGATATGCACCAGGCCCGACGACCGAAGGGTGATACTCTAGAACCAATGGCACCAACACTGTCGTTCGCCAACGTGGAACAACAGTTCGGAAATAAATGGTACTTCTACCACCGAGTCGACATGCACCGACACCTCCGAGAAATGGCTGAAGCAGCCGGATCAACAATCAGACTCGGCGCACAAGTCACAGACGTCGACCCAGAGACGGGCATAATCTCCCTCAAAGACGGCTCACACGTACAAAAGGACCTGGTCATCGTCGCCGATGGTCAACATGTTAGTCTCTTTCCCCTACCCTACCCGCCCCGTATGTACTTGTTATTAAAATCTCAAAACCTGCTGACACCAAATCTCTTTTTACAGGACCGCCTGAACGTCAAGATCACAGGCAAAGAAGTGCCCATGAAACGAAGCGGCCAAACCGCCTACCGCTGCCTCATCCCGATGGCAGACATCCTCGCCGACGAAGAGACCGCGCCCCTCTTCGAGAACCAAGCCCCCGGCTTCTGGGCTCCCGCCTTACCAGCCAAGGGCGTCATGGCCGTGACATACCCATGCCGAAACAACGAAATCCTCAACGTCCTCGCGGTCCACCGCAAACTCGGCCAACACGCGACTGTCACCGAACAAGACGACGCCGTCATCGAAGACTGGAATTTCCCCGCAACCCACGACGACCTCGAACGCGTCCTCGACGGCTTCCACCCGAGCGTGAAAAAGGTCTTTCTCAAGTCCCCCGAGGTCAAAGTCTACACGCAGATGAAGCGCGAGCCCCTGTGCAAAATGACAAAGGGTAAAGCCGTCTTGATCGGCGACGCCTGCCACCCGATGCTACTCACCCACGCTCAGGGCGTCAGCTCGTCCATCGAAGACGCCGCCGCGCTCGAGATTTTGTTGGCCGACGTGCAGGTGCAGGGCCACGGAGACGCCGACGCCTCCGAAAATCTAAACCTCAAACTCCAACAGCGCCTCGAGCAATTCGAAAAGTTCCGCCTTCCCAGGGTCTCGGCCACACAGATCTTGACGGACCCCGTCGTGCCCGGTCCCCAGGCTGCAGCCAAGTACGCGGCCCAAGAAGCCGAGATCAGAAAGTACTATGCCGGCCCCCTGCCACCGACCGGAGCAATGCCGCATAGTCCGCCGATCTGTCAGTTCTTTTTCGGCTATGATGTGAGGAAGGAGGCTTTGGAGTATCTCGAGGCCGAAGCCGAAGCCGACAAAACAGCAGCAGCAGCAGCAGCAGCCACATCGACAACGCCTACCTTTCAAGTTTCCGAACAACTGGCCTCAATCGCTGAGGCTGATGATGAAGCCTTTGGCAGTGTTGAGATCGCAGCAGCCCTAGCCCCAACAACCACACACCCTTCCAGCGACTCTCCAAAACCGGTCGTCGTGGAAACCGGCGCTGCGGCTCCCGTTGTTCAAGAAAAGGCCATCGTCCAAGTCATATCGGGGGCGACCTCCTCCGATCCACATCCACAGACGTCGATGGAAAAGCGAATCCTCGACCTCGAGAATAAACTCGCCGACATGGAGAAGAAACTGTCACATATGATGATCCAGGTGTCGACCACAGAAGTTCAACCAACGCCGCCACAGTCGCCGCCTGCGCATTTTGATACGCAACCACTTGTGTTTTCGTCGTAGTCTCCCAAACCTCGAAATTTTCGTGGCAGTGCTCTTCAAGTTTCTAGTGGGTGGATTACAGTGGGTTTCCAAATGATGTTAGCGTTTACGAAAAGTGTGCTCTTCGAAGGGGATCTTCTATGGCGTTTCAAACATCAAACAGAAGGGATTTGCGAGCGTTGCAAGGGCACCGAGTCACGATGTGCAGCGGAAGACAGAACTCGATAACTTTCTCGGGTATGCTTTCTAAGATGACCTTGTTCGTAATTGATAAACAACAATCAACGCTCTGTTCTATTGACCAGCTTTGCTCACAGCCAGCACATCCACCCACATCTTATCACCTCGAGGCCGCCGGACACCGCCTTCATTAGCAAGCAAGCCTAGACCTTCCTTACCAAACGCAAGCAACTGCTCTTCACTGCCCCATTCACCCATAGCCTACAGAAGAATCAGCCACACATGGAAGTATTAAAAGCAGGGAGCGGTATGCACTTACCATCAGGCCCATAGGGACATTGTCATCGGTATAGCCCATCGGGCAAGATATAGCTGGAGTGCCCAGAAAGTTGGCTAGGTAGACATACTCCATACTTCTCAAGCTCATGTCGCCGTCGCCGTCGCTGACACCGTAACCATTCGTGATGTCACTGGGCTTGCCGATTTTCCAGCCTGCACAGGGCGTGGTGGGCGTCAATACCAACAAGCCCGGGTATTTCTCCCATAGCCACGCTAGGTGGCACATCTGTAGGTTGCGTAGCCGTTGCGAGTAGAGAAAGTCCTGGGCGGTAGCATGGCTCCCGGCAACATTGAGAAGCAGTTGATTGTGCCACGAGAGCTTTTTAATCTGCTGAGGCGAGAAACGACTGCGGGATTCCGACAGGATGGTCAATGCGTGAGCTTTCTGGCCTTCGGGGAGGAAGGGAATCTTGATATCAACGACTTCGTAGCCTTGGGTCTTCACATAGTGGTCAATGGCCGCGTTGAACACGTCAAGCACAACTTGATCTGATCGATTGACCCAATCCCGATCGATGCCGATGTATTTCTTGCCCGGAATGTCAATAGATTGTGAAGATTGCAACAGGGGGTTTGCAAATCCAGAACTTCGATTGGAGACAGGATCTGGTTGGGCCATGATTCGGTAGCCTAGAGCAAGGTCGTCAATACTGCTGGCCATGGGGCCATTGACTACGACGCTCTCATTGAACTCATGATCGACCCGAGAGGAGACGCGACCGTGAGAGGGCTTGAGGCCGTAGATGCCACAGAAGGCCGAGGGAAGTCGAATCGAGCCGCCGCCGTCTACACCCAGGCAAATGGGAGCAATACCAGAGGCCACTACAAATGCAGATCCGCCGGAGCTACCGCCTGTGTAGTAGCCATTGTTGTGAGGGTTCAAAGGGGTGCCCCAGGTCTGGTTGTTGTTGGTGGTATCTAGACCAACCTCATGCATGTTCGTCTTACCAATAATCACTGCACCCGCTTCTTGCCATTTCTGTACGCACCAGGCCGTGCGGTCTTCCGAGTCTGTAAAGTCAAGTTGGCTGCCCAGTGTCTTCTTGTATCCGCTCAGATCAACCTCATCTTTCACGGCCACCGGCACACCGTCCAAGACGCTTATAGGGTTACCGTCTTGGTATCGTTGGGTGGAGGCTTTGGCAGCTGCTCGGACGAGCTCGACTTTGGTGTCGATGAAAGCGACCGAATAGGGTCCCGCTGGCTTGACGTCCCGTCGAATTAGAGGCAGCAGTTGTTCCACGATATCAGATGGCGTGAGCTTGCCGGAACCGTATAGCTCATGATAGTCTGCGCATGTGTAGTAATTGCTGGCGGAGGCTCGTGGAGGCGGTAAAGGCAGAGTCGTCAGCGAGGGTGGTTCTGCGGACGATGACGACGGTATAGGCACGACGGTCGGGTCATGGCGAGGCTCATATTCTTTGAGGATCTTGACCTCCTTGAGCTTGTCGAAGCCATTCAATTTCCAGAAGATGTTCTGAATGTAGTTAGACGAGGCGATTCTTTGGAACGTCAGTCAATCTAAACCACAGCAAGCACAGTTGTCCGCCATACATCGACGAGATGATAGCCAACGTGACTCCCCGCAGGACAGGGTTCGAGCCGGCCTCATTGTTGTAAGGTTGGTGCGGTCCTTCTCGAGCTTGTGGTCGATTGTATGCGCTCGCGAAAACTGCCTGATTCGGCATGCTGGCAGAATGTCAAGGGCAGGCCGCTGTAGCTTCTTCAGCACCGAGACCGACAAGTCGAAGATATATGGCCTCGCGCGGATGCTCAGCAAGTACTCATGGCTACTGGGATTGTTTTCAATGTCCGACCTTGTCAGATTCCGAGGTACCTGGTCCTTAGGGAGGTGCTGGTAAGACGACGCTGATTGGCCCTTGTTTGACGACGACCACCCTTAGGTACCATACGAGATACGAGGGCCTAAGCGAGCTTGGAACAACACAATATTTGACACCGAACTTCTAGCAATTCGCTGAGAATAATACAGATGCCTTGCTTTGCGATAAATTCATCGTGCTCGTCGTTCTGTTGAGATTGACACCACAACAAGCGGCATATGATTGCATGACCACGTCTGTTTCGTCAGCCTTCAACTACGTCAACGACTTTGATTTCGGGCCCGAGCGGCTAACATAAATTCCATCAATCACACTTCGTGAAGGTGAACGGCGGCCAACCATAGAGGTAGGACCGTCGTCCCCATTGGATCGCCATCTAACCTCGTACTCGTAGATCTCTCAATCAACGATCTAGAATCGACTTGAATCCGAGTGCGACACGGTCAGAGGACGTAGTCTCTTAATTGTTAGATTCGCGATTCATGCACTCAGACCCTGACTCAGGAGCCAAGCTCAGTTCGTCTGCTTTTGGGCGCTCGTACGTTCTCGATCATGGAGTCTGTCAAAACTTCAAGTGTCGAGCATCGGCCCAGCCATGATCATGCTTGTGTTCGATGTGCTGAACGCAAAGTCAAATGCGACCGGCGCCAACCCTGCGAGGCCTGTATGAGGCACAACGCAGATTGCATCTTTCGTCCATTACCTCCCCGGAAAAAGAGGAAGAAGCTTACGAAGGAAGAAATACTCCTAGGTCGAATCAAACTGTACGAATCACTCCTCGAGGACAATGGCGTAGATCCTAGAGCGTTGGCAGGATCTCCAGTAGCCAGAGCACCTTTGCAAAACGAAGATCATGTCAACACTTCAACGAGCGAGACACCTCAGCTACCAACCCCCGACTCGACGGTCTTTAGCCCGGCAGGAGCAATCTCAAAACCGCGGCTACTGCATGGACAGGGACGCTATCATTTTCTCGACAAGTATGTTTTCGCCCGCTCCCTGCAACATGTGGACTAATCTTGCCATAGTGGCCTGTGGACGAGAGTTATGGAAGAGGTACGCTGGTGACATTTTCATATGGCATCCTTCCACTTTTTCCTTGATGATCCTCCAGTGACCTGATCAGCTGACCATGTTTCAGCTTCACGAATCAGTGGACGCTCTGGGAGATTCGTCAGATGATACGAGCGAACAAGACGAGATCATTCAAAACGTTGCGGACATTGTGCTTGGCCCAATCAACATGCCGGGAAGCCTGGATAACCTACACCCACATCCCGACCAAATACTGGCGTTGTGGCAAATTTACCTGAAGAATGTCAATCCAATCATGAAACTTATCCACGCGCCTACCACTGAGAAGGCTATTCAGCATGCCGCATCGGATCCTAAGGAGGTCTCCAAAAGCGTCGAAGCTCTCCTGTTTGCGATATACAGTGTCGCGATTATGTCGATGCAAGACAAAGACTGTGAACAGCAATTTGACCAGCCTCGGAAAGCTCTTTTATCACGTTATGTAAGGGCCACGAAACTTGCGCTCTCGCGTGCTAACCTGATGGGAACTTCCAACATCGTCGTACTTCAAGCATTTCTCCTTCATCTTGCCTCGGTCCGTGATTTTTACGACAGTCGGACCCTGTGGAATATGCTAGGCGTTGCCACCCGCATAGCAGAAGGGATGGGAATGCATCGTGATGGAAGCACGCTAGGACTGCCGCCTTTTGACAGCGAGATCCGACGTCGCATATGGTGGGAAATGAGTTTACTCGATCAAAAGAGTGGGGATTTGACTGGACAAACCAAGTTTGGTGCTTTTGATGGTGACACTAAGATACCTCAATGTCCTGCCAACGTCGATGACCACGAGCTGTTCCCGGCTATGACTCTGCCACCAGAAGAATCAAAAAAGGTCACAGACTCGCTCTACTGCGCGATGAGGGCAGACCTATTCACGTATTGGTCGGACTACGCAGCGCGCAGAAGAAAAGAGGGAATGTCGGGAAACCTCTTGGGCAACCATGCAAATGGAGGAGACCTCAAAGACAAGGACCAGGCGATTGAAGAATTTGAGCGAATGCTTGAGTCAAAGTATGTACGATATCTTGACCCATCACAACCGCTACAATTCCTAAGCATGCTCGTGGCTCGAGCTGTTGTGAGCAAAGCTCGATTTATGGTTCACCACCCAAAAAGATGGAACGACACACGAAATATTCCGGTCTCTGAACGCGAGAACGTGTGGAGCTTGTCCATCAAGCTTCTGCAACAATACAACATGGTTCGATCGAGTCCTTACTTGCAACGATTTTCCTGGTATACGACATACTACTTCCCATGGCAGACTTTCATCCACATCCTTGATACCATGCGACTCAATCCGCTAATGGCGGAGGGTTCCGAGGTCTGGCAGCTAATCGAGGAAACGTACAGGTCTTTTCCGAATCTGATCACGAAGACCAGAGAGCTACCGTGTGTGGCAATCAGCAATCTGTGCTTGAAGGCTTACTTTGCTTATACCGTGGCGCTGATGAAGGATGGTAAGCCGGTAGCGAGGACTCCAGACTTCATTGGGATTCTCAGAAGGCAGCGAGAACAAGCAAGAGGTTTTCGAGCGGAACAAGAAACGAAGGGCATGATCAGTCTGCAAGCCGTGGCATCTCCGCAGCAGCGAGACCTGCAGCGCCCTTCACAAGATACCTCGCCGCGCCAGGTTTGCGACAATCAGGCACAAATGTCTATTGACGATCCAACTTTATGGTCGACCGGAGATGTCAATGGGAACCTGCAAACAACCTCGACGAATGTACCAAGAGCGAGCGGGAGTTTCGAATGTAGTCCCGGCAATGAGATCGACATCTTCGCTGATCAAGCAATTGACTGGTCGCAATGGGATATGTTACTTGGAGATCCGAGCTTGATGCCGATGCCGCTCATGACAGACTTTCCACAGTAAGGCAAGAGGCCAACAATAATTCCTGACGCTGAATGGAATATGTAAGACCCAGAAAAGTTCGGGTTGATTCCTCCAGCAATTGGTGGCGGAAAGCATATCTCGGACTTCTCCATGCTAACCCAAACGGGCAGTTTTGCCCATATCAGCCACCTGGCCGAATCAACGACAGGCTTTGTACTTCCTTTCTATTCCCCAGATACTTGTACGAGCTTCAGCAAGCACGGCGAGCAACCCCGGGGTCATTGTCAGAAACTCGATATTCAATCATCTTAACGTCTCTATGCGATAGCCACGGTTCTCGATACACTCAGCAGATTCATGGTCCAGGAACCGTAATCGATCGAGGTCTCAATAGGAACTGTTCGGCATTCGGATTCAGCGATCTCGACCCACAAACCAGAGCTTATCGCATTTACATCCAGACATGGCAGCTCAAGTGAAGGATCAAGATCTCATCCAGGCGGCAAGGGAGCTGGGGGAACATATTCCCTGGTGCGAAGAATATGAGAAGATGATATCGGGCATGCTGTAAGTGTGGCATACTTTCACTGAGCTTTGGTCGCAAAATCTCTTTGTGTGGCCAGGATTTCGGCTATCTAGTTTATCCGCCGCATCAAATTTCGATACCCTATTACAAACACTGACTGAACAACGGTCAGATACGATTGCCTGGATCCGATCCTACAACGAGCACGATTTCGCGTGCGAGGATGGTGCACCAGATACAATGCGTGGTGGCCGCATGATGTTCCCAACGCCGACCTTGAATATGTTGGAAGGGAACGAGCAAAGCAGCTCCGTGAAATCGTGGGCCAGGTTGGAAATGACGTCTACCTCGAACCGCCGCTATTTCTCGACTATGGCTGCAACATCCGTCTCGGGGATCGAGTCTACGCCAACTTCAATCTCACGATCCTCGACTGCTCCCTTGTCACGATAGGCAACCGGGTCATGTTCGGACCTAACGTCAGCATCTTTGCTGCGACCCACGAAACTGACGTGCAGAGTCGGCGGGATAATATCGAGTATGCCCGACCTGTCACAATTGGTGATGACTGCTGGATTGGTGGGCATGCTGTTATCTTACCGGGCGTCACAATTGGTGAAGGGTGTACAGTGGGTGCAGGCAGCGTGGTCACCAAGAACATTCCGGCCTGGAGCGTCGTTCACGGAACTCCAGCTCGGGTTGTCAAGAAGGTCACACCGTTAGATCCATTGCCTGCAGAGCGAACAACTTTCACTGCTATCGAAAGAATGGGATGATTATCATGCGTGCCCCAATTGGGTCTTTCTCTCTAGAGAGACACGCTGTTCTGGCCATCTAGAGAATATGTCGGAAAGGATGAAATGGTGCAACACGTTATGATGCAGTGCCACACTACATGGCTTCGCCGCCTTTGCGGAGAACATTCGACCGGGGCATACACAGTACAGGGTCTGAGTAGAGTATCTAGTATGCTGCCTCATTCGTAGTGATAGGCTTCACCTCGACTTCGATTGGCGTCTCCCCAATGCCCCGTGCTTTCGCCTCCTCAATGATGGCCATCGTGGCCGTGGCTCCTATCCGCGTGACGCCCAGCGACATGACGTACAAGAGATCATCCAACGTGCGCACGCCGCCGGCTGCTTTGATCTGGACGCTCGGCTTGGAATGTTCCCGCATCAATTTCAGGTGCGGCACAGTGGCGCCTTTGTACGAATACATGCCGTTGGGCTGCTTGACGAAGCCGTAGCCCGTCGACGTCTTGACAAAAGCCACGTCGAGATCCGAGCAGATTTGGCAGAGTCGTATGATATGCTCGTCTTGGAGATAGTCGTTCTCGAAGATGACCTTGAGGATGGCCTTTCCGGACTTTGTGACCGCCTCGTTGACGGCGCGGATCTCGTCGGTCACGTAATCCCAGTCGCCACCGAGAACCTTGCCAATGTTGACGACCATGTCGATCTCAACACCACCGGCCTTGACTGCCTGTCCGGCTTCAAAGACCTTGACTTCAACGGTCGAGTTGCCTGCGGGGAAGCCGATGACAGGGCAGACGGCCACGTCGGAACCCTCGAGCATTTTCTTGGCCAGTGGTATCGAGTATGGCTTCACACACGCTGTTGCCGTGTTGTATTTGCGGGCGATCTCGAGGCCAGTCTGGATTTCCTGGTCCGTCATGGTCGGGTGGAGGAGTGAATGATCTATCATTTTCGATATCTGCGTCAGAGTGACGGAGATCTTGGTCGGAGAAGACATGATGGGGGTTGTTTCCAATGTTCGGGATTCGGGATTCGGGATTCGATATCAAGCACGTATGATGTTGGGGACAGTGAGGTGGTGTCAGTACTTAATAGTTGTTGAAATTCCCTCGTCGGGCTTTCTCACCAGCGGGCCGTGCTCTAAGTGGAGGTCTTACCGCGCCTTAATACAAACCGATCTCTGGAGTGGGATGCACAGCTCTCTCTTGCAACAGGGGGAACGAGTACTTCTGCTAGATCTTGCTACAGGAGACATGCGGCGAGATTCGAGTGGAGGAGGTGACAACAGGCAATTCATACATTAACAACTTCTCGCAATCAGTTGTGATCGTGTCGTATGGGGCTCCTTGCAGCCTCGCAGCCTCGCCCCTTCAAATACGAGGCTGAGCTAAGCCACCTTTGGAGAAGCACGAGAAGCCACCTCTCCCTCTCCTCGCTATAACTTTTTGGCCCTCCGGGCGCCGCAACCATCTTCGCAGGAGTCTCATCTAGGAGTCCGCCAAAATTGCACTCGTCCGATCTTTTGTTTCTTGGGGAGTTCAGTTTCTGCTGGAAGAGTTTCTTTCCATTTCATTTGAACCCAGCGTCTGGTTTCCAACCCTTGTCCGCCCTTTTCAACGATAACCGCAACGCAGGCCAAACGCCTTGCGACACATCGCCCACCATGTCTGGAGAGTACAACTACGATGACCAGGGGCAATTCTTCCCATTCTTCATGCTGACCATGGCCGGCTTGGTCACGATTCCTCTTACATACAACGTCCTAAAAGCCTCCACAGACCTCGAACAAACCGCAGCGCGGATAAAATCAGACTTCAAGCCGAAACATGGCGATCTCATAGAGGCACAGAGGAAGAAGCGGAAAAGAAGAGATAGGAAGACGAAGCGTATCAT
Source organism: Vermiconidia calcicola (assembly GCA_035928285.1). Classification (NCBI taxonomy): domain Eukaryota; kingdom Fungi; phylum Ascomycota; class Dothideomycetes; order Mycosphaerellales; family Extremaceae; genus Vermiconidia; species Vermiconidia calcicola. Next base: position 523,635 of record JAXLQG010000018.1, read on the forward strand.
CGCCGTGATATTGGGATATGCATTCATGGCATATATGGTGTATCTCATCGTCGTCACCCAGAGAACAGTCCCCCAGATTTGGGATCCATATGATATTCTGGGTGTGAAGAGGAGTGCCACTGAGCAGGAAATCAATAAATTTTACAAAAGACAATCGGTCAAATTCCATCCCGACAAGGCGAGACCAGACCCTGCGAAAAACGAAACCCTCGAAACTATCAATGACCGCTGGGTTGAAATGACCAAAGCCTACAAGGCTTTGACAGATGAAGAGATCAGGAACAACTATCTGCAGTATGGCAACCCAGACGGGAGACAGTCCACAAGTATAGGCATTGCGCTCCCGAAGTGGATGGTTGAGGAAGGAAATCGGTGGTTTGTCGTGGCATTCTACGGTATCCTCTTGGGCATCATTCTACCCTACACACTTGGGAAATGGTGGTATGGTACACAAGCTCTCACCAAGGACAAAGTCCTCCACGCCAGTGCTGGCAACCTGTTCAGAGAATGGAAGGAAGACATATCAGAAGGTGGTGTTGTTGCGGCTACTAGTGTTGGTGAAGAATTCAAAGAGACCTTGAAGGAAGCAAGAAGTGATGCTGGCGCCGCAAAAGTTGAAGGCAAGGTGCTCAACAGTTCAGCGCTCACCGAGGCCGACAAGGCTCGCCTAAAATCCATTGACGACCCTGTACGACGAAAGACCCTAGCCTTGCTCTGGGCATATCTTGCGCGCATCGAACTCGAAGATACAGAGCTCGAGAGGGAGAAGTATGAAGTCGCCCCGACGGCTCTTTTGCTGAACAATTCTTTCGCCTCGGTGACATTACCTTTCCAGGTTGTCAAACCACTTCTGGCCGCATACCACACCTCTCAGAACATCATCCAAGCAGTACCTCCGAGTGCTTCACCACTTCTGCAACTACCAAACTTCACGCCAGAGATCGCTGCCAAAATTACCGCATCTGCCAAATCACCCTCTACCCTGCCAATATTCATGTCTCTACCACCAACTGTAAGGCGAAGCTTGTGCTCCGACTTGTCCGATGAACAATACAACCAAGCGATGCAAGTCGCGTCGCAAATACCTCACTTACAAATCGCAAAGGCCTTCTTCAAAGTCGTTGGCGAGCGAGTCATCACACCTGGTTCGCTCGTGCAACTAGTCATCAAAGCCCGAGTCATCCCGCCTGGAACCAAAGCGGTGCCACCCGTCGACCCCCTCGATCTCGAGGATATCGACCCCGACGAAGGTGATTTAGATGCTCTGCACGGGCGCAAACCCGCCAAATCGAAGCGTCGCAAGACGCTGGATGGGAAAGTCATCGAAGACGAGTCGAAAGACGGCTCGATCCAACCTCCGCTCGCTCACGCCCCGTATTTTGCAGCCGACCATGCACCACGGTGGCATGTCTTCCTGGCAGAAGCGCGGTCAGGCCGAATCTCAGTCCCGCCTTTTACCTTTACAGCGTTCGACAAGCCGATTTTCAACTCGGACGGCACGCCGTCGTTCAACGTGTTGACATTCAAATGTCCGTTCCAGGCGCCACCGCAAATCCACGCGTTCCCCTTCGTCCTGCATCTTATGTGTGACAGCTACATCGGGCTGGACTGGAAGATGGATGTGGTCCTGGACGTGAGGGATCCGAGCGAGGCGAACGCCGTGGAAAGTGATGATGAAATCAGTGAGCCTGACGAAGGTATGTTTTTATCGCCCCACTGGCCACTAAAAACCCCTTGCCACTACTCTGTTGCCCGCAAATATGCTGATACTTTGTGTGTGTCCCCCCCAGATACACTAGCAGGCCAGCTCCAGGCCATGAAGACCGGCGGGCTAAGTGGAGCAGCCCCTACCTCGACCAGAAGGAAGAAGAAGAAGAGGACGGCAAGTCAAGCTGACGTGCCCGTCATGCAGACCGCAGACGCCACGGCGGATAGTGAGGATGACGATGACGATGACGATGAAAGTGATACCGAGGGCGATGACGATGAGAGCGATACTTCCGACACGGATACCGAGACCGAGGATGAGGATTCTTAGCGAGGATTCTTAGGCTCAGGTTTTGGGTTTCTTTTTCGTCGTTAGGACGAGTCAAGACATCACAATTTGTACTCATGTACCGTACTCGTACTCCGTACTCCGGTGCTGAGTCTGTAACCATTACCATCCGAAGCTGCATCACTAGTACCTACCTACCTTCCGAGTTGTCACGCGGTATCTGGGAGTTGTGTCTGGCATTCCCTCAACCGACCAACAAGAAATTACTGCCGCCATGTTACGAGTACCTCTTACTACAGAGGCAAGTAGTGGGCAATTTCACATGCCAGATCAGACTGACCGAAACAAAAGTCTTAAGCTTCAGAAGACGTGCCCTTTGCATTTCAACCCACAGCCCTGTGTGTCTCTCTACGGAGTACATGCCCTTCTTTCGAGCTTAAGTTAGTGTGCCTGAGCCTCGAAAGATTCCACTACCAGATGTTTGCTCGTCTGCTCGTTTGCTCGTCTGCTCGTCTGCTCGACTGCTTGCTTGCTTGCTCGCTCTGCTCTGCTTCCAACCCTCCCCCTTTCGCGCTTTCTCTTCTTCAGAATAGTTCGATCCCGCATCCTCAGCCCAATCCTCCCACTTCCACTCCACTCCACTCCACTCCATCATTTCGCCCGAGAACTCAAAATGCCCAGATAGTTCGGAGGAAAAGAGGAAAATCACTTCTTCTCACCCTTAGTGATCTGATTCATCTTCTCCTGAAACTTTTCCCGCCCATCATGCATGTACGCCAAGGTCTTCTTGTACTGTCGATCCTGCGACTGCATGGACAACTGCGTGAGAGCCAGCAAGCCGATCGCTCCAACCCCGCCGAGAGCCATAACTGTTCGGGTCTGCATTGTGTGAGGTGTGGACGTGTTTCTCGAGTGGTGTTGTAGTGTTAAAGCGGATGTTTCCTTCCCCCTTTTTGACAAGTTGTTTCCTCGAAAATATCTCCTATGCTCGCCGGGAAAAAGTGCGCACTGTATGGAACACCTTTTTGGCAACCCACACACTTGAAACCGTTCGACGTGCAGAATGTAAAGTATGGGATCCGGTGTTAAGGTGTCGCTGTGTGTCGGTGAGGTGGAATGCTGCCGAACGTGTTCGGATCAGGAGAGGAGATCAGTAGTCGTTTGCGGTGTGGAACTTGAAGATTGGAGTGGAGAGTCAGATAAGCCACAATCGGAAACTCTAATAAGGTTCTTGCGATGCTCAATGTAAAGGTGAAGTAGCGTTGTCGAAAGAGTAAGAGGGAAGACGAAGGAGTGAAGTGAAACTTGGCCGGTTAAATGCAGGTCGCGGGCGTCCCCCTGCTTTTGGTCGGCATTGTGCCAACCGAAGGGGGTCTTGTGAACGTGCAGGGAAGGAGGCAGGCATGAAACGGGGACAGTTCAAGTTGTGCCTGGTCAGCCGCGGCCGTTGTTGGTCAAGTCGGCAAGTCGGATTGGACGTTCAACCCCGGCTTTGACCGACTTTCTCCAACTTCCCCCGCACTTGCTTATCACCTTGATCACCTTGGTCAGTCTAGTCTTGATTGAGAATAGAACGAGAACGACTGTCACGAGCAGATCTTTCGGGCTTTTGATTCGTCAGAACTACTGGCAAGTATCCGTAGGGCAGGTACAAAGAGCACTGGTTGCACAACACTTTCCAAGTTTCATGTCATGTTGAATGCATACCTAGGTAGGTATATTATTTTCGAGCTCAAATGCCGAACCTGCTGAAGAATAACAGCATCTAGCAGAACCATCATCATGTTGCCCAGCATCCTCAACCAGAGGTATCAACCCAGCGCCATCGTTCCTGTCTGGGGTAAATGTAACTTGGGGCAAGTCGTCAACCTTCAGCATCCACAAAGACGTCAACCTCGTTGGTGTCAGTGTCGGCTCTCTTAAGCGGCTTCTGGCCCTCTGGCTGCATCGCCTCGTGCGTCTTCAATCTGGACATCTGGTCGTTCAAACCACCGTCATCATCCATCAAGTTGGCGCTTTTGGGTGCATTTCCCAATGGAGCATTCATGGTTGTGCTTTGATGCACCGGAGTTTGTTGCGGATTCGACGTTGGATGCATCGCGTTTCCAGCCATAGAATTGCGCTGGGCAGGCGGTGCAGGTTCTGGCTGTTTTGAGTCAAAATCGATCAAATTTTCAGGAGCACGATCAGGCTTTTGACTTTGGCCGCCGTCGCTTGTGGGGTGATTGATCTCTGCCGATTGTCTAGGCTTGCCGGACTCTTGCTGATCGAACGAACCTTGCCCAGGCAGAATGGGGGCTATTGACAGGATTCGATCTACAAGCTCTTTCGGATCCGTTGTGTCCCTGCAGCACGGTCAGTATGCACATTCTAGTGTTGACCGTCAACTTACAAATGTGCGTTGATGATCCATTCCAGATCTTCTTCGCCTTCTTCAGGGGCACCCTGAGCAGCTTGAACTCGTCGGAAGAGCTTTGGATGCCAGTCAACTCCCATTTCTTCTCTCCGCTTGGCTTCTTCTCTTTGCCTGTCCTCTATCTTGGCTTTTTCGGTCGTGGCGGTGTCATGGTCCATGACATGGACAGCCTTGACAGTATTCAACCATAGTCTTTGAGACTCACGCTCGCCCTGTTCTTCTATCGGTCTCGTCTTAGGAGGTGCATGCTTGGCATGTGTTGCATCGAAAAGGAGCTTCTTCTGACCAGTCTTGACGTCCTTGATGTACATTTCGCCCGACCACAATCCAGTTAGTTCGAAAAGTATTTCACCTGTCTTCTCGTTTTTGATGACGCCTCCTATGGCGTTGTAGGTTCCACCAACCCAGCCTTTGGTCTTGAATTCGATATCAGCCGCCAAGTTGTTCTCTGGACAACGAACAAAAGAATGATCGCCGAGTTCGTACTTCATCTTGCCGAACAAAATACCTCGAGCGTACATGTTGGGCTGCGTGAGGATGCTATGATCCGTCAGTGTCCGCTTCAAACACCGATCTGACCTGACGTACTACTTTTCTCCTCCTTTTGACTTTCCTCTGTTGGTGAATCTGAGATAGGAGATACCTTCCATCAAACTTGCTGCGGAGTTGCCGAGGAACTTGCTGCGCGGCTTCAATGTCCCATCGACTCGAATATGATGTTCCGGGGCCATGAAGAAGTAGGATGACTTGGGAGGATGGTGTGATGTTTGCTCGGAAATGTAGTAGCCTCGTGTGTTATCCGGATAGTCCCAGTAACAGGTGAAGACTTCTCCTAGAATCGGATTCAACGGCTTCTTGACGCCGCTGGCCGAATGTCAGTCTCATGAGGTCAACCAGCACGGGATGGCACTTACGGGGGCCTGATATGCCAACCACTCAGATAAAACTTGACCACAGCTACAAATCGTTGAATGGGATCATCTATCGTTGGCATGGGTAGGAGGGTATCGGGATGTGCCATGAAACTAGCACGACGGTCAGCTGGGGGAGAGAGTATTTTTTTTGCAGAATCACTGACTTCGTAATTCGTTCGAGCATCGATCTTTCCTCCAGGATGAATGTGGGCAAGGTGACTCGAGACAGATCGGCTCCAGGGCGCAATTGGGAGATGATATGTGAAAGGACTGCGGATTGTAAGGCTTCGCTTCTGTGATCAAATGATTACTCTTGCCGTACCATTTCCCTGTTCTGGCTCGACGACAGTGGTATCGTCACCTTCGGGGTCTCGAATTTCCTCAGAAGACGACCGATTGCCTGCGAAACGAGTGAGCTGACGTCCAGGCTGACTCCGTCTACTCTTTGTACAAACTTACGGCCATGGCCGCGCAGGGCACCTCCTATTGAATGCTTCATCTTGTCTGTAGAACCGACCATACGATATGTTCGACGGTGTTCAGCAGCAAGGCTGCTTGAGGGAGGTCAAGAGTGGGATGTAATATGACGTCGATTCGTCGGAATTGGAGGAAGTCGTAGGGCTTGGTTCGATTGGGTAACGAGGGGTTGAAGCGGCGAAAAAGAAGAGTCAAGGTTGGTCTTGTCGACGGCCACAAAAGATGCTCGAGGAGCAACAACTCGAATGCAGAGACAAAACTGGCAAGTGGCTGCCTGATGGCAGTGAGAAGAAAGTTGTAGTCACACAGTACTGTGCTAGTATACGGATAGAAAGTAGGTGACTGGATCAGTGAGACCCTAGAAGGTCATGCAGCTCATCCGTCACTCACGCCTGGCTTGTGCTGGGTGCCCGCTGCCCAGGTCCCTGAGTGCCTGCCCAAAACTTGCAGGCACAAACGCATAACTCGTCATTCGGAGCACAAGGCACAAATTTTTCCTGCCTTGCCGATATAACTTACCGCAGTGCTGCGTACCTGATGCTTATGCCTGGCTGATGTTGACATTACTCTGTACATTCGACTTCGAGGCCGCCGGTTCTACAGATTCCGGAAATAGCCCATATGCGCCATTGAAACGCCATGGCTCATCTCTATTTAGTTATGCGATGTTTCTTTTCCTCTATCCCACGCTGGATGCATGCTCTTCGTGGATGACCAGTCACCCAGTCAGCACACTCTAATGCCATATGAGTACTCCCTAGCATCCGTGTCCATCCTGGACGCCCACCATATTTCACACGCCTCCTGAAGTCCAGCTCTCCGACGTTGGTCGATCTCCCCCCGTCACCTCATCCAACAAATCTCTCGGTGCTTTATAAAGCATGACATGGAAATGCTCTGCTGTTCATCAGCCCTTGCCCTGCCACACACTACCTACGCAGCTCATCTCACCACGTCTCGTCTCATCTCCTCAAACATAAACACAAACAGGAGATAGAGGACACCACTTACCCAAAGCATGAACACTCTTCAAGCTCTTCCAATTCTTAAACCACACAATCCGATCCCTCTCCATCCCCATCCTCCCATCTCCACAGAACATGGTCTCGATAAACTCCTCAATATCACTCTTCCCATCCTCTCGCACCTCCCCCGTTGTCTCATCCTCATCAATGAGAAACTTCGTCCACACAACCAGATGCGTGATCTCCTCATCAACAAAGTACGGCCAGTCATTATACAGCACCTTCCAATCGCCCGGATCCCCAAACGGTTTGTCCCCTGCGGAGGGCGTGATGCTGTCCCAGTCCAACCTATACCTCTGCACATACTCCAACACACTCCCATGCTTCTTCTTCAACCGGTGGGTATACTCGAGATACCCTCGCAGCTGGCTCGCACTGCGCTGAAACTGATCGATACGATTCGTCCCTAAATCACCGAGTACGCCCTCAGCACGCCTCCCAAACACTCCCAAAACACCACGCATAAAACTCTCTATAGGACAGATCACAACACTTACTAACGAGTTCCTTCACCTCCTCCCAGCTACGCCTCCTGAACTCCTCATCCTTCCTCGATAGTATCCCCTTATTCTTCTCGCTCGTCCCCACAAGGAACTCGGGACATTCTTTTGTCCAGCTCTCCTTGGCTTGGTTAGCGTTCCAATACCGCTGTGACAACTCTTGCTCTTCGTCCGGAATGTTCGCGTCGGTAGTATCTGGCGTCGAGCGTGCGGAGTGTGGCATAGCTAATTGCAATTGCAATTGCAATTGCTTAGATACCACCCCCCTTAGCGGATGTCATAAAGATCTCGACAGGGCTCAAAGAAGAGTTGACAAGGGTGCGATATCAACGGGGTAGAACAGGCTCAAAGAAGGTAAGGTATGTAGACAAGGGTGGTAATCAATCGGTGTAAAAGTACGACGGCAGAGCCAAGAAGTCCACCCTCTCACCCACGTACGCTCTAACCGGTGTGTCACCATACGTTGTAACATGGTATTATATTCGCTACGAGGCGCACGTCGACTCTACAGATCCTGGGGAACGTGGGATAAAAAGCGAAAAGCACTTCGTATTCAACAACCTACCTAAGTTGTACTCGATCCGTTTATACGTCGGAGGAACACCATTTCTAGTTCCGGACTTACACGATAATGATAGTAGTATCGTTCGAGTCTACAATGACGTCGCTTTACACTTTAGATCGGATTGGGACCCAGAACCTAATTGCGACTATAATTCAAGTATAGGTAGTGACGGTCGCCTCACGGAGAAGAGTAACAATAGTAGGTCATAGAGTCGAAGATATACTGATGGATAATAACCATAGAGTTAGCAATAACAATGGCATCGACCTAAGGTCTATGATTGATACATGGTATCATGGGAGAGGCGTCGTCCCCGACACCAAAAGCCATCTGAGCAGAAAGTAATCGGGTACGAACAAGTGGGAAAGGAATACTATTATTACGAGCCTCTTTGGCATCAGCGAGCGCCTTGATCATAATCTGACAATGTCATTTTCACCTATCTAAATACACGCACACACCGCCCCCCTCTTCGCCCCAGCCTCGCTCAGGCCAACACCCAGTCCCAGCTCCCGAAAAAAACATCTTCATGCTCGACGCGCATGTGCCTGACCATTTCCTCGACTCCTCGAGGCGCAAGACGACAACCAGGCACCAGACAGCCAACACTCTCTTGCACAAGGGGTCCCAGGGCACTCCGAGCCGCCGCGGAGCCCGCATATGTCAACACCGCGTTTCCGGCGAAGGCTGGGTCGATGTCCAGGAATAACTTGGTCTTGTACTCTGTCAGGACCAACGTGTTGGCCTGGGGGCCTGCAGCGACTCTCGCCATGATGGCGGTGGTTGTGAGCTCGTCTCTCGTGCGGCGCGTGTGGTGATTCTCCAGGGCGTCCAGCAGCGGTGCACCGCGGTGCAGCACGACGAGGTGATCTGCAAATTGTCAGAAACTTGTAAAGATGAACAAAAACCGAAGTATAGGTCATGCATCGAAGAGGAGAACACTTACACAGCATTAGCTGGGCCTGTTGCTCCTTCCACCGTTCCGTTCTTGCTAGGACATCGCGCTGATATCGTAGAATATCGGCTGGGTCGGTGGGCCACAGCCCCTCGAGATTCCGTGGAGACAGTGCATCGCGGTCAAGTTTTTCTGGCGGAAAGAGAAATTCGGCAAGCTCATCTGTTGGGACGACCGTGTTTCTGAGGTCATGAATGTCTTGTGGCTGCACGTAGCGGACTTCGTCCGGCCATGGTTTGCTCCAGTAGCGTTGTGCAATGCGTATCACATCCCGGCGTATGGTTTGGCGGCCATTGTAGACACTTGAACTTTGTCCTTTCAATGTGTCTCTTAGCCAATCGAAGTATTCTTGCTTGGCGATGAGCATCTCGGTGTCAAGACCACACTTTTGACGAACGAAATCATCAATGAGTGGGCGCCAATGTATTTCTTGAGCAGCCCACGGACGGCAGCGCTCTGGGAGCCAAGGACCGAGCTTGTTGGACTGTGGATTGATCTCGTAGAGGTATCTCAAAAGACCTGGTACTGAACAGAGCTCTTCGTTACGCACGGTGTACTTTGAAAAGCACGTCGGGCACATGTTCATTCCACCAACATCTTGCCAGACTTGGTCTGGTCTGACTGGTGTGCCTGCAGCTTCTGGGGCTTCAAGACAGGCTATGCATCTTCTCGTGAGTAGGAAGTGTCCCAACATTTCTCTCCGGTAGTTGAAGTTGATTTGGTAATGTATTCCCAAAGCCAATGTTTTGATCCGGTATCCATGTTGGGACCGAACCACAGCATACTGTGCCAGACCTATGCTCTCATTGCCTTTCAGATGGTGGACGAGGTACATCAACATTGGATCAGTCATGTTGACGGAACGGAGGGCAGGTAGGTTGAAAAATTTGTTGACGCTGCTGTCTAGACCACCGGTTGACCACGGAGCAGACTGCGCCACAACTCCTCTGCGATCATTGTCAGTGTACGTGACAGGATTTCTTGCTTCTACTGCACTCACCCATGTGGATTCGGTGGATGGTTGAACTCGAACGGAGCATCGAGGCCTCGTTGTGAGAGTGCGGCACTGTCCTGAAAGAATTCGGGCAAGGCTTTCAAAGTCGGTGGAATGCAGCCATACCAGAGTCTGTTCGCATCTGAGCTCCGAAGTCGAGTTGCCAGTTTCGTGCATGTCAGTTCAAGTTGGAAGACCCATATGGGCTCTAGGTTCGAGCAGATTGAGATCAAAATTTCCATAGGCAGTTGAGCAAGGACTGAGACGTTCGCATCGAAATTCGGGATCATGCCAAAGTTTGCTGTGTACCGTGCTGGTCGCCGAGTCTTGCCTGGGCCACGGGGAAATCGTGAGTTGATCGCGCCCTTGCGCAGTTCACCGAAAATGTCATCTTCATGTTGTTAGTATAGCGGCGGAGGTTAAGGGAAAGCGACATACTGGTGGCATTCACATCATTGCGCGTCGCTCCGAGTAAACGCTGATAGGGATGCGTCATCTTGCCGTAGAGTCTTGAGGTACGATGCTGGTGTGATAGATTCGGTCTGAAACCTGGAACAGCGAATTTCTCTTCCACGAAAAGTCGTTCCAAAGGATGGTTCAAACTTCAGCTGACTGCTTGGACATGTTGCAGAGAGGACGCTGCCTGGACATTGTTTTGGTTTGATTCACCACAGAGTGCGGCGATATTTCGTGCCAAGCGTGATGCTTTTCCCATGTCCATCCCGCCTTTGGTGAAGTAGGCACAAAACCTTTAGGTTGTGCAGTATTCCGAGAGGGGGCATTGTGAGGAAGCCTGCAGTCCGGTCCTAGGCAACTGCAGCGAGAGTCTGATGCTGAAATATCATAATATATATTGGCTCGGCCAATGCATGTCGAAAGCGAAAGGCTGTAGAGCGACTGTCGCAGCCTCGTGCGCATGCAGTAAGAGAAGGTAAAGAAAGTCGAGTTGTGCTGGGACCACGAATTGATGCTACTGGAAGTTCCTCTCATATCGACCCTTTCTTGAATTCCCCTCCATTGCAGTCAAGCAACAGATGGGCCTGATGCTCCGGAAAGATACCACAGGGACAAGAAAGAGCAAAACATGGGCAAGAAGCGCCAAAGGTTCTTTGTTGCACAAAGCTATCAGCTGTGAGCTAGGGCAAGACAGTGTGCAAGGAACAACATACCAGAAGGTGGACACAAGCATTCGACTGCAGAGGAAGACATCATCATGCTTCCAGAACGCGCTTTACTTCATCGCTTTCGACACTGACCAGGGAGACAGAGCCTTGCGACAGCTCCGCTTTCACGTCCGGCCAGGCTGTGGGGTCTACGCATCTTTGGGCTTCCTCGATCACGTAGGTGGCGAAGCCTGCTTTTGCTGAGCCCAGAGCAGTGTCCTTGACGCAATAGTCCCCAGCCAGACCGACAACGTACACGTGGGTGATCGCCTTGGCTTTCAGTAGGTTGGCAAGGTCAAGATTCACACCTCCTGCTCCAGCAGTCATATTGCCAAAGGAATCGGAGAAGGCAGAGTACATTTCGACCCGGGAGTCCATGCCCTTTTTGACTGTGGTGTCAATCTGGGAAAGATCAATCTCATCAATGATCTCAGCTCCGTTGGTTTGCTGCACACAATGAATCGGCCACAGTCGCTGCTTCATGGTTTGCTCCGGCTTATTGGCTACTAGGTTTTTCATGTCTATGAAAGACGTGAAAGGTTTGTTGTTTGGAGCAGCATGGTTTGATGCGAAGGAAACATGATCTTTTGGATGCCAATCCTGAGTAGCAATCTTCAGGACAAACTTTGAGGAAGCGAGCAGGCGGTTAACTAGTGGAACAATGTCTCGGCCTCCTGTGACAGCCAGAGAACCATCCTGTCAGAGTTCGTCAGTTCCCCAGATCGATACACAGATAATGGTTTCAAGGCTGTACAGGTGGGCAGAAATCGTTCTGCAAATCAACCACGACGAGTGTAGGCCTGAAGGCCATGATTCTGTATTGGTTTGGTGGCTGCTAGGAGATATGGGCCGCGAAAGCTGACATGCGGCGGCTATTTAGGCGCAGCAAGGACCCGGCACGGTAGTTCAGTCAGAATCAGTCAGCCCAAAAGAGCCCCGGTGAGATGGATCACACAATATGTTCACAGCGATGAAAAGGAAGGAGATACTCTGTAGGAAGGGAGTCAATTTGCATGTAAGGAATGCCCGGCTAAGTTGCCTATTTGAGGTTGGGGGCTCACGCGGCGACGGCTCAGGGAGTCTTTTGTATTTCGCTTCCCCAAGACTTCCCTTCCATCCATACAACTCAATCAGCGCCCAGGGATTCAAATCAATTATACTCGGTTGTTGCTACTGCTGCCCGATCTAGAGGAGTCTTGGGATCGGTCGACCAAAACTTTGGACAGTCAATAGTCGTGTTATCGTCTCTGACTTCACTTCACTTGCAGCTACTCTCTCCGACAACGTTCCTACCTATTCCCACTGCGGCGCGTCCTCCAGCATCACCTGCAATTGGAGTGGACGAGTCACTGCTGGGGACATTGCATGAGGAGACAACTCGAGAAGCACAATACACAAAGCGCATCATGTCCAAAACCTCGGTGGTGAGCAGCCTCTGTAAACGATGAACTCGTGCATTCCGCAGGACATCTACCTGGGATCTGCACACCCCACGTATTGGCACATCCAGAACGCTTGAGCTGACATATCTTTCGTACACAGGGTGACGTCTATGCGAAGGTCATCAACGATGTCTGCGAATCATCACGGCAAGACTTTGAAGAGGGTGGTGTTGAGTTGGCAACATTGGACTTGTTGAGATCGGTAGGTCACATTCCTCATTCCTCCATCAACCAAATGGGTTTCTTGGGGTTATGCATCATCAAATCCCTTCTCTTCATCGATTTCAGACCCGAGATCCATCATCCGGCCTCATTCATTGAATAATCCATTGGGATGGGAAGGTGTCGAGCAGGCGGATTGTGCCAGGCAGTCATGGTGTGCAGTGGGCGAGGCGAGCGAGAGAGGGCCGCGCAGGCGAAGCGGGGGAAGCGGCGGTCTTTGAAGGCGGCCCCTTTGAGTCATGCTCTTAAATACGCCGCGTTGCCTGCCCAGCCTCAGCCCACCCATTCTCGCTAACCTCTTTGGGATCTCTCTCGTTTCTCCGTCTTCCGTTCCTTGTCTACAGCCCCGATATCTAACACATTCCCTCAACACACAGGAATGGCAGAAGAAGCTTTCAGGGCTCAAAGTCACTCAGCTGCCATGGGATCCTCCTCCAGTGCCGACCAAGGAACAAACACTTCCCAGCAACGCCAAACCTATCCCTACAACACTTCCCAGCAATGGCAACATTCGGAGTCCTCCACCTCAACCACCATCTGTCCCTTCACAGCCGGCCATCAAGACCGAAAACAACGTCCTTCCCCCGTCATACCCCCCTCAACCTCAGCAGCTACCGCCACCTCAGTCATACCAGGCTCCTTCATTCCAGCAAGGCCAACCAATGACAGCGCGTGACCGGGCAGCCATGCAACTTCATCAGACCTACGGACCACGAGCAGGGCCTCAGATCGCTCAACTTCAATCAAACCAGTCTCGTGTTCCTCTACCGCCACAGTCAAGCCCAACCTCCAGCTACATCAAACAGGAAGACTCGCAATCATTCCCCAGTGTCCAAGATTGCACAACCTCCCAGGTCAGCGAACCACTCAAATCCAGTCAAACCGACGGCGCCAGCGACCCCCGAGACGACTGGACCACCGAATATGCCCAGCGTAAAGCGTTCTCTGCCACGCACGGCGCCGACGGTGACCGTCTCATGCGCGACCACTTCCAATCGTCCCAACAAGCCCTGGAAGGCGGTGGTCTCCTCGTAACCCTCGACGAGCGACACATGCCTAGTAAATCGACCATGCGCCATGTCAACAGCCTCACAGGAGGAGAACCATTATCATCAGCGTCTATACCACCGCCAAGCATCACACGTGCTCAGGGCGATGCGGCAGGCGACGATGACGATGATGTCGAGGACGAGGACGCCATCAACTCCGACCTCGACGATCCGGACGACCTGGCTGCCAACGCGGAGAACGGCGAAGAGACAGACCAGGTCATGCTGTGCACGTACGACAAGGTCCAGCGTGTCAAAAACAAGTGGAAGTGCACTCTGAAGGATGGCATCTTGAGAGTCGAGGGGTCCGAGTAAGTCTTTCCTCTTCCCTCCTGTGGAGGAGAGGAGCGCAAATTACCATGCCTTGGCTAATCTGATGTATAGATATGTTTTCCACAAAGGAAATGGCGAATTTGAATGGTGATGAGCACCCCAGAACCAAGAGGCGTTCGTCATGACCCAAGCTCGTGCCTTCCACGGACGCTGGGCAGGAATACGAAAAAAACAGGCATAGCCTTCACTTATCCGACAAACGAGGGTTGGAGGTCGGGTTTTACCAGGTTGGCCCAGGCAAGTCGTGCGTGGTCACAGACGATAAGAGCTTGAAGCAGTGCAGTGTTGTCAGAGTATCAAATAACAAGCACGTCGATTCCCCTAGGCAGTCAAGCGTGTGCTATGCGAGACCAGACTTGAAATGATTTTTAGGAGAGGCGCGGAAGGTGACGGCTCCAACCACGATGCGGGCTGATGATCACTGGCAGAGGTTTGGAGAAAAGCGTGATGCTTCGATGTGCATGTTGACGTGAGTAATGGGATGCGGAATGATATCCAAGCTTTGTGCTCTGCTCCGCTTTTTGTTAATGTAGGAAAATCGAGCTTAGCCGACGAGGTACGATAGTACCCGAAATTCAATTTCTGCAAAATACATGTTCGGTGTTCTACTGTGAAGAGTCTATGAATATAGGCAAACCAGCATTATTGTGCAACTCCTCAGAGGAAGGCTTTCCTGGGACAACAAAATAAATTCCTGCAAGCCTTCGATCTATCAGTTCCGAACAACGAAGGTGGTTGACTCCTTTCAGCGATCTGGACATCGAGACCGATTCTAAACACGCGAGCCATCATCAATCACAGTCAAGTGTAAGCTCAAGCAGCCCCTGTCTAGGCTCGTGTACCCGGTTCCTCAGTACTAGTCATGTATCGACACCATTGCCTACCACAGGACCTCTCGGGAGAAGTTGACCAGGCAGAGGAATCTCCAACAGCCTGCGAATTCCCTTGCGTGCAGCAGCGGAGAGCTGAGCTAGCCTTGGAGGGTCATTGAGACTTGAGGGGGTTTTCCTAACAACCAAGCATGGTGTTGGAGCCGCCCATGCTTTGACGACTTCCTTTGCGCAGGGAACACCGTTAGCGAAGGAAAGATCAAGGGTTGGAAGGGATGCGCTCTCACCACGTCAAGGTGCCAATGCCGCAAAATCTTGGTCAATTGTTCAGAGTCTTGCGGTCCTCCGTTGATGTTCTCCGTCCAAAGGTATTCGTCAAAGAGATTCTAATCTGTTGGTACTTGGTCCGGAGAGTCGGCTGAATTTGTGTGTTCGTACGGGGCAAGGTCATATGTCAAACGCTCCAACTCAAGTGGATCGAAGTCGGGTATGCTGGGAGGACGGAAACTCGCAGAACCAGCCCGATAGTAGAGAGTGCGAAATGCTGGAATCATGGCCGGTATTGGCCTACCCTCGTAGAAGAAGACAAGTCTCTGGCGCTGATATGCCCACTCCGCAATAAGCCGCTCTGCACCCCCATCGCAAAAACGAGCACCCGTCCTGACTTCATGCTCGTTCAAGCCGCGAAGATAGGCAGTATTCCTGGTCAATGGCAAGAGACGGTCTAGAAAGACAGAATTTGTAAAGGGGACGATAAATACGAAGCAGAGCAGGTGGAAAAAGTCTGACAAGTGGCCTCGTTAGCCGATGGCTGACCTTGTACTCGGGTGAATCCAACATACCAGGCCCGGTACTTCCAGAATAGGTATTATAGACGCTGGGGTACACAGATAGCACATATGGATGTCCTACAAGCCCCACGGTGCAATTGTGCAAGGCGCAGCTGTGTTGCACGAGTGTGGGAGTGCCACGCTCAATGAAGAGGTGTCGTACAGGCGGGAGTTGTAAGACCACATACAGGTGATCGTGGTAAGCTTCGAGTAGTTGCTTGTCGGCGTCGGAGAAGAGTTCGGGCATAGTTCAAGGCGAAGTCTTGATGAGTGAAGTGAAATGGATGTGGAATGAGCTGCGCAAGAAAATATATGATGGTGGAATGGCCGAAGTGATGAAGGACGGTACTAGTACTTCAATTTGGTGCCTTCCTTATGAGGTCTGCACTTGCTCCACGACTGCATCGTGTCTAAGATGGGAGTTACTGGTACCTACCTCGAGTGAGAATGCATTCATGATGGGCACTGATGGCAAGAAGGACGTGGTGAAGTCTACTAAGGCAGATACCTACCAGGTAGGATGAGAGACGTTTAATCAAAGTCAATGCCGGCCCAGCCGTGGGTGACTCGGTGGTCTCAGGTCTCAGCCTGGTGATGCTGTTGCGTGAAGAGTGACGTAATGCGCAGACGTCGTACTAGTAGCCCAGAAGTTGGTGAAGTGTTTTGTTCCACTGCCTCTGCCCGCTTTGACTTCTAACTTCTGCTTGCTCAATCCTTCTTCCCTTGTCATTCTACCACAACCAACCTGATCTCTAGAAGCGTACATTTCCCTACGCCCTCGTCGTCCCGTCTATTACTCAACAGCTCTCCCCCTGCCATATCCCCAATTCCATCACCATGACGCTCTACTACAGTCTGGTCAGTAGCCTTTCATTCATCAGCTGCAAAGATCAATGCAGGTAGCTGCTTTTGTTCAGAAGGTACTAATTTATTCCTCTAGGTCTTCGCCATCCTGGTGTCAGAGATGGCGCTGTTCATAGCCCTCGTCATCCCAATGCCTTTCACTGTCAAGCGGAAAATGTTCAACTTTATCTCGGAGAGTCCACTAGTAGCAAAACTACAATACGGAATGAAGGTCAGCAAGTTTTCCGCAGTTTTCGGATCAATGAGACTGACGGTCAGCAGATCACATTCATCTTCATTCTTATTCTCTTCCTTGACAGTGTCAACCGAGTCTACCGTGTCCAAGTCGAAATGGCTTCTCTGATGAACGACAGCTCAGGAGCAGGGTAAGGCGATGATGCAAAGTCCGTCTACTCTGAATTGGCTGACCATGGATAGACGAGCTGCTGCAATGGGTAGCGACCGTATGGAGGTCCAAGCACGCAAATTCTACTCTCAGCGTAACATGTACCTGACCGGCTTCACTCTCTTTCTGTCTCTGATCCTCAACCGTACCTACGGCATGATCCTCGATGTCCTCCGCCTGGAAGAGAAGGTCAAGATGTACGAAGGAGACCCGCAGGCTGGTGGCAAGGACGGACAGAAGCTTGACCCCCACTTCCGTGCAAACGAAATCGGAGAATTGAAGAAACAACTTGAGAAGAAAGACAAGGCTTTGCAGGCGATGAAGAGCCAGGCTGAAGGCTTGCAGAAGGAGTATGACGCCTTGAGCGTCAAGTACAACCAACTCAACCCCAACGATGGTGACAAGAAGAGCAACTAAAGACTATGCATACCGAAGCCGGGCTTGTGTGAACAATTGGCGTAGAGCCGCATTGATGTCGAGGCACACTGGGACAATACATACACTTTTTGGAAGGACGATTGGAAGGGGAAACAGTGGCGTGAAGAAGTCAGGGCAGGAAGTAAGAACGACGCTTTGAGGACTCGACTGAAGAGGTGTCGAATACATACTGTACCTGCTCAAAATGAGAATAGATGTTACCTTAGGTATGTTCTGAGTGATGATGCCGTGTTGCTTGTGCGAACCGAAAGCTGTGCCAGACACATCTAGCTTGAACCTCGTGTCTCGGCTCACATTCAACCCAATGCTTCGGGATGATGACCGACAGCAGAATGTTATGTGTGGAGAGACCTTGAACCATATCTAGCCAAGTAGTGAGAAGTGAGGAGATGACGAGATGAGCACTCGTCCTTTTACATCTCTCCCTATCTTTCCTTCCTACAAACAGTTCAGAGTATCGAAAAGAAATGAGGGCAGATGTCTGGGATCTTGCGCTTTCGGACTTTGCCCGTTCAGCCGCTTGGCCCGCGAACCTCATTGATCGAGTCAGATCTCTCCAGATCTTTCAATCTCGCAGTCTGTTCAAAGGTTGGTTCGGGTCAAGTATTCAATAACAGACTTGAGTCCGCCAACGCCGAATAAGAGTCCATCCGGACTTCGTGCAAGCTGCGATCGTGAACATGTGGCGGAGTTTGGGGCAACCGTACCTGAATATCGACTTCGCCAGTCGCATCCCGTTCCAGAGGGACAAATCAACAGGCAATTAAGCATTAGCTTGTCTTGGACTATGGACGCTACATGGATGAGCTTTTCTTTTTTCCAGAGTTGCATGACGTCCTGGAGCTCGATTTCTCTCCACAGCCTCGGCAATCACAAGAACCTGGATGATGCTGGCGACCTTTGGACTATCATTCCACCCTGTGGCCGTGCACGTGCAGCAGATCTCGAGCTATCACAGGTTACTGTGAAACTTCATATCTTTGCAAGGGTCAGGCTGCCTGTGCTCTAGCCCAAAGCACCACTGCACTGTGTCGTACACTTGCACAACCACGCACAACCTCATTGACGCCGCTTTGGCGAGCTACGACCAAGAAGGCAGCTGCATTGGCTTCCTAGGCCCCCGGCATGCCCAATACATGACTGTCGATTGGATGCACATCCCAGCAACGGCAGCTTTGCAGCTACCTCTCGAGCTTCCCCGGCTTCCCGCACATCTCCCAGGCACCCACCAGGATGCGGAACGTGCTCAGATCTCAGCTCAACGGGCTACTGAGGCGGGAAGCTCATAGCTATAAGTTTCTGGGAGCTCGCCGTCCCGTCAGGATTGAGAAAATCCGAGTTGACCTTGGCTCGTGAAAGTCTTCAAAATGATGCATTCTCTCGCTTTCTTATCTTTGGTAGCTACCACACTGGCTTCGTACGGAGCAAACCTCAATTACCGTTCTCCTTCCGTGAACCATCCTTCCCTGGGCATCTCAGTCCGCAAGGTAGTCAAGCGTCACGATCCCAGATCTACATTTGCAGCTGGTTCGCTCAACTTCACCCATGGTGTTGCCTCGGGTGACCCATACCTGAACAGTGTGATCCTGTGGACGAGATGTTCACCTACTTTTGACGATGTTAATAACAACAGCACCACCTCTGGCTTCGTGCCGTTGTACAACCCCGTTCCCATCTACAACGATACCGACGAGGCTAAACCGGTGTCCACTTCTCCAGTGTGTTTGAACTGGAAGATCGCCTCAAACAACAAGCTATCGTCTGTGGTGGACTCAGGTACTGTCTACACCAGCTCAGATGTCGACTACACTGTCAAGGTTGAAGCCACTAAGTTGAGTCCATTCACACAATACTGGTACCAATTTACGGTCTGCAACTCAAATCAAACGTCTATGGTCGGCCGAACCAAGACGACTCCTGCCCCAGACGATAACGTTTCGGGTATCAGTCTTGCAGTCTATTCTTGCACCAATTTCCCATTTGGCTTTTTCAATGCTTACGGCAACCCAGTCCGCAAGGACTCCGTAGACTATGTGATTCATCTGGGAGACTATATCTACGAGTACAAGAACGGTGATTATGGTTGGGGTCAGAGCTTTGGTCGTGTCCCACTGCCAGACAGAGAGATTTACACTCTCTACGACTACCGCAAGCGATATGCCACTTACAGAACTGATCTGGATCTGCTTGCCAGTCATCAGAATTTCCCCTGGATCCCCGTTTGGGATGATCATGGTATGTCCTGGGTAAAATAACACCAGAATGCAGCCACTGACACCCAACGCAGAGGTTGCCGACAACACCTATCGAGATGGCTCGTCCGAGCTCAACAACACTGAAGCATCCTTTGTACAAGACGGTGGCGTATCCGTAGATCAGCGCAAGATGAACGCCGTTCGTGCGTATTTCGAATGGATTCCACTCCGCCAAGTCGAAATGGGTGACGATGTAAGCTTCAAGCCTTTACATATACCATTCATCAAGTTCTTACCCTGCTCTAGCTCCGCATCTGGCGAAACTTCCAAATCGGCAACCTCGTCGACCTGATCATGCTCGATACTCGGCAATACGACCGCTCCATCACCGATTTGTACTGGAATACGCACTACGTCCATCAGATCTCCAACGATGCCGGGCGGTCGATGATGGGCTCCCGTCAAGAGAATTGGTTCTACTCGTCCCTCATCGACTCCAAAAACCGCGGCGCAAAGTGGCGGGTCATCGGCTCCCAGACGGTCTTCAGCCGCATCAACGAGTCGCTAGCATACGGCAACGTTGATCCACTTGACTACGACGCATGGGATGGGTACCAAGCGAACCGGAACCGAACATACCAGACCCTATATAATAACAACATCACAAATAACATCATGATTTCCGGGGATTCCCACGCGAACTGGGTGTCCGACCTCGTCTGGCTCGACCATTCGCCGTATGATCCCTCGACCGGGGCAGGATCCATCGGTGTCGAGTTTGCGGGCACCGCCGTGTCCTCTCCGTCGCCAGCCGGGCAGAACGTTTCGCTTGCTGCCAGTGTCCAGGACAGCCAGTGGCTCGTCGGTGCGAATCGTGAATTGCAATGGAGCGAGCTTTACTACCGAGGTTACTATGAGTTGCATATCACACAGCAGCAGGTGCAGGCGCGGTATTTTGGTATGCCGACGATCGTGAACCGGAACCCGGGAGAGGTCTCGCTCGCAAATTTCACGGTGTTGAGTGGTGAGAATAAATTGCACAGATTCAATGGCACCGTCGTGCCTGCCCCGGTGGAGAACGGATATGTCAAGTTCGGGCAAGTCAAGCAGACCAATATCACCAACTCGACGGATACGGGCTTGTATTATATCAGCCACGACAACGTGGAGGATATCTGATCTTGACTGTGGTAGTAAGGCGGTGTGTAATAGCCCTACACAGGATGAGAGGTGGTACTAATGCGCACACGTATACAGTAAACTGGATTGAATAATGTATCTAGTAATCAGAGACACTTGGTCACCGCGACCGTTGACGAAGTAGAAATATATTCGAGGGATCCATGTCTCCCACGTCTCCTCATACTCAGTATCCGTCGAGAGAGAATCACTTAGAGAACAAGTCGAACTCTTATACTACCCGATAGAGCCTCGACTAATGTATCTAGCAACCGCCGCAGTGTTAAGGCATCGTTTTCGGTGTGCCACTTTTTCTGGAAATAGGCTCGTCAGTATCCCTACTTGTGTGGAGAATGCAGTTTCTTCAAATCAGCCTCGCTTACTCATCGAGTTCCATGGGGCTCACAAGGCTGAATGTGGTGTGGCTTGGTAGTCGTTTCACTCACGGACCTCCTATCTGCGACCTCTTTCCTCTTACCCATTTCCGCCCGCTGCTGGCCTGAATTCAAGAGATCGCGGTTGCATGGCGGAATGGAAGGTTGATTGTCCTTGAGGGTCGATGACGGAATCGGGTTGACCTGACGACTCCGCTATTGGGAGAGTCACAGTAGGGTTTGACCGTCTTGATGCACAGCTTGCAAGGCAGTATTCAATCAGCATAGCAGGGAGACTGTGCGAGGTTACAGAGGAGCAGGCATCGAAGCCTGGAGGACCAGTATATTGCACTGTCACTTTTCGACAAATATCGCCACGTTGAGGGTGCTGTCCTAATCTGTGAGCGTCGACACATTTACTTCCTTCCGTTGGTTTCAAAGAAGTGATATCCTGTTGTGTGACCGGTTGCACTTCAAAGAGGCAGTGACGGATAAGATCGGCCATCTTCAAACAAGTCCATCACCTGAGTCTTTCCACTTCACTTGAACCGATCTCTGGGCTTTGCACCACTGGAAACAATTCCATCAAACCCCCAACTCACGAACAAGCAAGGTACCTCTTCCACAGACGTTCTAAACTAGAAGAATCTGACTCAATGTTCAGGCCGCGAGTACACACTTTACCTCGATTGCAGCATCGCCGCCCCCCAAGCTTCGATAAAGCAGGTTCTTGCATCTGGAAACGCTTCCATCAACCAGCCTCAAGTTCATCAGTCTCATCCACTCGCGGCTCTTACCAGACTCCTTCAATCCATTTACGACATCCGAGTCACAACCACATCCTTCCAAAGTCCGTCACCATGCCATCCGATCCAAGCCTCCTCGCCTCTGCCGTCCCACGCATTGGTGTTGCAGTCTTCATCGTCCACCCCTCACCAACCCCTTCGGACCCGTCAGGCTGGAAATTACTGCTAGGCCAACGTCTCGGGTCCCACGGCAGCGGCACATGGGCCCTCCCGGGCGGACACTTGGAGATGGGCGAAGAGTTCGAAGATTGCGCCGCTCGCGAGGTTCTCGAAGAAACTGGCCTCGTCGTGGAAAAGGTAGCCTTTCTCACAGCGACGAACGATGTCCTGCATCAACGTGATAGTGGGAAACATTACGTTACCATTTGGATGAGTGCGAGGGTTGCACCGGATGCAAACGGCCTTGCTCTTGCTCACAATGAGGAATCTGCTCGCGAGACAGGAAGTGACAATGATGGTTTGAGAACGAGCGGGAGCAAGAATGACCACAAAATGCCAGAAGCACGACTGATGGAACCGCAAAGCTGCGCTGGGTGGGAGTGGGTGTCGTGGGAACAATTGGAGGAGTGGGGCCTGGCGCAGATTGAGCGAGAGAACCTCCAGATCGAGCGAGAGAAGCGCAGCATGTCTACGAGAGAGAGTGATTGCTCCTCGGAGATCTCTTGCGGACCTAGGAATGATGGTGCTCGTACTTTGTTCTCGCCGATGATCAATTTATTGGTGGAGCGGGCGGACATTGTTTCTCGCCTGCACAGTGCCTGTGCTAAGTAGAGGCGACGAGTTATGTTGGCAAGGTCGGTGACAGCGCAGTGGAATGGTTCTAATAGT
Organism: Vermiconidia calcicola; assembly: GCA_035928285.1. Taxonomy (NCBI): domain Eukaryota; kingdom Fungi; phylum Ascomycota; class Dothideomycetes; order Mycosphaerellales; family Extremaceae; genus Vermiconidia; species Vermiconidia calcicola. Next base: position 546,415 of record JAXLQG010000018.1, read on the forward strand.
ACGATGGCAGAGAAGCACAGCACTAAAGTGACCAGTGATGAGGTTGGGATGATGGGGGACGAGGGAGAAGTGATGACGGCTGTCAACTGGCCAAACCAGCATGGATGAGCTCAAGTTCGATTACACTGATTACACTGTAGCGGGCTATTCACAAATATGTGCTCAAGGTGGCTGGGTGACGATGTCAACAAGACGAAAAGAGAGGAGAACTTGTCAGTATGAAGGTTCGAAGTTAAACCGTTTGACCAAAGTCTGCTGCAAGCGACAATAGCGTTAGATGAAGCTAGAATGCTGATTGAAAATGGCTTCAAATGTTGGCCGTTTTGATTGTTGGAAAAATGTCTCGTAGTAGATCATCAGCTCCTGTCTCCTGTCTCCTTGTATTACTTCCTCGTGTTTTTTTAATGCCCATCCGCGCCACGCCATTGTTGCATGCACCTTCACTCATATATCATTAAACGCTGGTATAATAAGCCTCAAGTTCCTGTTGCTCGTACTACTTGTCTCGTTTTTTTGTGCCCATGCTGCACCATTACATGCACCTCCGTCGTATCTCATCAATGCTGGTGTAAAACTGGTTATAGGTGGTCATTGAAGAACTTCAAGAACATCAAGACCATCAAGACCATCAAGACCATCAAGACCATCAAGGTCCGAAAACGGGCTGAATGACCGGTCGCTTTTTTCCCGGTCCGTTTCCTCGGATGGGATGTTTGTTCCCGAGTGTGGTGTTCTTCCGAAAGATTCATTGGCAAAGGAGGGGAAAAGGTAGCGAACTACTACCACAGTAGGCACGTTCTGCTACTCCAAGACTAGCAAAGGTAACCTCTCCGCGGAGGCAACAAAGTTCTTGCAGAACGTGCCTACTCGTAGTATGGCCTGCTTGTCTCTTTAAGGCTCCTTTTCGTCGTTATCGAAACAATTTGTCAGGACCGGGTGGAGCGGCATTGAATTTGGGTTCCAAAGTCATAGGTAAGACGTCCGTCATGGCTACATCTTGAGTGTGAGCGAAAGGTTGAGGCCGTGATTGTTGTTCGGCCATAGTTCTTATTGGTCTGGGAGATCTTTGTTGCTCTCTTACAATGTGCAGCAGCGGCGTGCTGGATCCAGAGCTTGTTTTGGAGTGACCGTCGCCATTGGTGGTGATGGTGTTGCGGTGGTGAGGAATGGGAAGATCTTCATTGTATCCCGGGGACGGAAGGTTCTCTTGTTGTTGTGGTGGACCACCGCTAGTGGAACCGTTGGACAACGATTGCGGTTGCGATGTTGTTTGGGTGGTGGTATGTCTGGAGTAGTTGGCTTGGGTGGCTCCGGTCCTCGGTGAGAACAGGTGTGTGTCTCTCCATGCTGTGTAGGTGGCTGCAGTGGGTGAATTCGGGAAGAATGAAGGGCAAGGCACTCTACCAGGGTTCATGGCGGCGACTCTTTGGAATGCGCGTTGGTAGGCGATCTCACCGCCTGGGTCTTCGAAGGTGGTTTGCGGCGAGGCTGCCAGGTCGGGTCGATAACCTCGTTCGTTCCATGGGTGGTCGGGATGATCGAGGGCGAGTTTGAGTCTGGGATGGATCACAATGGGCTGCTGCTGCTCCTTGTCTCCGTTCATGGCATACACAGGACTGTATACGGTAGACTTTTGCGATTGTCTGGAACGTACCAGTTGTGACGTTGGACGTTGCAGATGGGCGAATCCGATCCAGACTACCTGACAGATGGGGGAGGAACTGATATCGATGGTGATCGGAGGGATTGCAATCAGTGGACGTCCGTCGTCCAGTGGCCCCAATTGCCGAGGGGTTGTTGTGGTACGGAGGGACGATTCTACGAATCCAACATCAAAAGTGGATAAGAAGGAGGGGTCTACTGTGGTACCACAGTAGTATGTAGTAGGTGAACTATTGCATCAAAGCATAAGGTTATGAGGTTCCTGGGCGGCTGCTGCCGAGTACCACAGTAATAGTAACAACAATAATAAGTGGATGTTCGTGGCGCGAGAAGAAATAAAGTAATGGGAAAAAGGCACGAGCAGGCGGCAGAACATGTACTGTTAAATCAATAATGCAGAATGCAGGAGATGCAGCCTCAAAACCCATTGAAAACATTCTTCCAATCCTTGCAAGCGAAGTCCCTTGCGCAGCCACTGCAGGGTCTTCTGCCTTGTACGAGTTACATACTCGTATTCCGTACTCGTGAAAGGGCAACATAAACAAGCTCTGGGCACAACCAAGGCCAATAATCGGTGGCTCCAGGGTTACACAAGTGCCTGTCAAAGCAATTCTTCCGCCACCAACCTTACCTAAGGTAAGATCGCTTTGGCTGCTCTACGCTGGCATGTTGCAAGCTTGCCTCTGGTCGTTTCTCGGTCCTTCATGCATTACAGTACAGTATGCACATCATTTATGGAGCAATGTCACTTTCCATTACGTGGATCGGTGGTGCTGTCTCGATCAAGTCTACAGTACGGAAGATACCTGGTAGATGAGGTACTCGTACCTCTTCCGATGGCCCAAGGCAATTTCTGCACAAGTTCGGGGTGACGATCCACGGGGATCGCTATGAGTATCCCTCGGACGAACTGCTCATCAGAGATCTTGCCGGCGGCGAAGCTCGTCATTGGATTGAGCATGTGTTCTCTGTTGCGGACACCTTCCATCGAATCACCTCGATACCAGTCTGTCGGTAAGTAGCGTTGTTGAATAATATGGGTGAACTTGGTCCTACACAGTACGTAACAAGACGATGAGGCTGGTGAGGCTCCGAGTCTGGGCGAGATGGTCGGGCCTCGTGGGTATGGAGCAACTTATTACGGAGTGTGAATGCCAAAATGTCAACCAACGGGCCCATGTTTTTGTCGCTCAAGGCCTAACTTATAGCAATATAGCAGCCAAAGCAAAGCCCGCGGTTGCCCCGAGGGGTTCAACGCCCGTTAAGGTCCATCGCCCATCGACGCCCTTGCCGACGACCCTCTTCAAGCTCCTTCAGGCTAGTTACGGGCGCCCAACTGGTGGCGACCGACGAAAGATTAATCGCAGCTAGACTTGAAAGAGAAGAATCTTCTTGTTTATTCTGTGTCTGTGATTGGTTGGCTGCATCTCTTATCAGCAGCCCACGGCTTTTGGCACATGTCCCCTAGTCCTCCACTTCCTCCTAGCACATCTCCTAGCCATTTCCCTCCGCCGCCCTGTGAACTCGGCCTTTACCATCGAGGCCATGTCACCTTGGGATCCTCTCAACTCCAGAAAAAATGTCACTGATACTTTCTCAGTATTCTGCTCTAGGAGGTTTGAAGAGCCGCTTGGGTGTTTTTGTTGATTATTAGACAAAGGACACAAGACCCCTGACTTCCTGCACCTTTTATGTGAAGTCCAAATTCCTTTATCCTCCACAACCATCCCACCTGCAGCAAGTCGATGGTCCTCGGTTGGTGTTGACATCCCACCTCCCACGCCCGTGACAGCCAGCCTCATCTCTCAGCTTCCAACGGGTTTCCTTTTCCATCCTGTCGGCAAACCCCCTCCGTTGGTCGGCATAAAATCTCAGCCTCTGAGATCACTTCCGGTGGCGCTAGGCTTGTGGTACGAGTACTGGCATTTACTTGCAGGGACAGCCTGGTATCGACATACGGCGTGATCCGACTGACACCGCATTGTATCGTGGCACAGTAACGGTTTGCGGATATCAGGACCGTTATCCCAGTTCCAGCCTTAGACGAGGATACATATCAATACTGGCTTGTCCTCCGACTCCACGCTACCATCACGCTTTGCGACTTTGCACGCGAGCACCCTTCTACCTCGTGCTGCTCCCATGATGACGGCCAACTACTCGACGCAGACGTGTACTATACCCCAGACCCAACAGAACCACTTCTTTGCTAGCCAACAACCCTCGCCCGCCAGCTCGGCCTCTCCCAATTCTCCACGAATGCAAGACGATCTTCAGCAGCATGCGCCCAACCCGTACAAGCAGCTACGGCCGCTAAAGTCGCCGCTCTATGTCCCTGCCGCACTTCGACCGACCGAACACTTCTATACGCCCTCTCCCATGACACCGCCCAAGAGTCTGCATGAATCGCTGGACACTCTGGATACCAGTGAGACACAAACGGGCAGCCCAGAACAACAGCAACATCTAGACCTCGAATCGTACGATCCGGACTGGATACAGGAGGCGGACCTTGGTGAAGTTACTGGTCCGCCCACGAAAGATCACTGGAAGGTGCGTTGCTGCAAACAAGCCCCCACATGCAGGATATGGTCAAGTTTGAAAGGCGTTGTTCGCACCTCAGCTGCAGATGTCTCAGACAACCTCAACGTCCATGCATTCTACAAGAAACAGTGCTAATCTATGTTACTACAGCCCGACCAAGCTTCCCCCACGTGCGACTCACCCGAATGCCGGTCTACATTCAATCTCTTTGTCCGCAAACACCATTGCCGGCACTGCGGCCACATCTTCTGCTCGTCACATACACCCTTCATCATCCCTCTCGACCAGTATGCTAAATTCCACCCGGATGGCGTACCCTCCAGAGCATGCGAGACATGCCATCGTCAATACCAGCGTTGGGACACTGCACGCTCGATCCAGCGCAAGAACAGCCAGAACAGCAAGGACGACAGCAACAACGGGAGTGGCCCGCCTACCCCGTTGGCAGGACCAGCAGGCCACCGGCGTATCCTCTCGGGCGGGCTTCGTGGAGGCACACCCACCGCAGAAGTCGCTAATAGCGTTCCCAAGGACTGGCATTGGTCCACCTTCTGAGGCAGAAAATGATCTCGATCACGTGACGGACCTGGACTCCGAGTCGGAGGTACTCCACCGTTGGAAGATTATTGTGTGGCACCCGGCACCGAGGGACCAAAATAATTGCGGGAGCCTTGCTGACACGGGAAACACAGCCTCCGGCCATTATTGTCAAGTCCGCAAGACTTCAAGAGGCTGGACCCCTGGGAAATTACCACGTTGGCGCTGGCCATCTCGACCGGACTCACCGTTGTGGGGTCAGCCACTGCACCCCGACCCGGAAAAAGACTCACATGGGATATGCGTCTGGACGGTTCGGCGGCTACATGCGGGTGTAACTGCCTGATTTCATCATCGACATCAGCATCGGTATCAAGCTGCGAAGAGTCGCTTAAATCGAAAAGGCAATCGGAGCATGACAACCTTCGGTCCAGATTGGGCTGATGACTGAAGTCGACTCGGCATCATATGATCAGACCCCTGCTGATGCCTCGACATAGGCTGCAAGGAAGACGATTTCGGGAAAGGCAGCCGACTTCACTGCCGAGTCTGGCCGAAGGAGCAGCTCAGACCTGTCAAAAGTGTGGTTACACAACAGGATTCTGTCACGGGCTCATCACAATCACAACGTTTTTAATGGTCTTTGGAAATACTCGGTTTGACTTTTCGAGACACGAGCACGAGCACATGTCACGAAAGCCGGTTGCGGTCGAATGGAACATATGAGATTTTGCATTGCAATATGCCAGTTCCAGTGCAGCTCCGATGTTGAACGCATCTTTGGTTGTGCCATTTTTGACGACTGGACATAATTCATCAATTCAGCGACATCCAGTTAAAGACGCTGGATATTCGTTTATGCATGGCGTTGGAGGTCTTTTGCAGTTTTGGGTATCTGTTCTACTGGAAGCTTGAAAGATCGTGCTTCTCTGATCTGGTACGAGCCTGGAAATGGAGTGGTTCTGGTCTGCGTCTGGCTTAGATGGCGAAGAACCCGTCTTGGTGATGGGCTGTGTTTGAATAATGTTTTATTGGGAGGCTTGCTGCGAATTCGCGAGACTGATTCATGGCCCCTTGACAATACAGATGTGGGAGGTACCGTTGATAGCGATCGTGTTAGCGAATTAGACCGCTGTGCTTTGTACTGTTCAACCGGGTTCCAGGTTGCCTTTGTTTTCGCTCATGGCTTGCGCTGCTGTATTGTATTTACCATACCATCAAGTCAAACATGGAGTGAGTAGGGAATGCAAACAACCTGGGTATCTCATTTCATGCATTTCATCTCAGTCAGGGATGTTTCCGTAAAACTGGCAAAGCAGACCTCCATTCTGGTCTTGTCCCTGATAACTCCGTAACAGATCAACCCATCAGCTGGCCCAGATCCTCGGGCGGCCATCTCGTCTGCGCGAAGCTCAAACACCTCTTTATACTCTGGAGATATTTGCGGGTGACTTCATCGGTCATGATATGCGCTTGCTTGCCCTCGCCGCTCTCGGATAGTTTCTCCCGCGCAGACCGCTCGTGGATGCCGACCATGGTCACGCCGATAGGCCATGCGGCTTTGCCGATCGAGAGCGTCAGGTACTTGTCGTTGGCCTCGACGTAGCGCCGGTTCTGGGCGCACCGGACGATCTGGCATATGGGTTCGAGGAGGTTGTGCTCGAGGTCGGCGCGTTCGAAGCGGCGGAATAAGGGTGTGAGGTCTTTGAGGACTTGGAGGTAGGAGGTCGCGGCGGCTTTGCCGGAGTGGGAGGCCTTGACGGAGGCGTCGCGTTGGGAGAGGGCGATGGACCATTCGCGCAGGAGGAGTGTGAAGTACGATGCTAATTGCCGGTAGAGGAAGGTGTGCTCGGGGGTGTTGGGGGCGGGGACGGTAGTGGGCAGGAGCATGTCCTTCTCCGGGATGGGTTCGAGGGTCGTGGGGATGGGGCCGTCGCTGAGTTTGGGTTTGGGTTTGAGAGAAAGGGATTGGGCGGTTGAGATGAGGGTGCGGTAGCGTTTGAGGCGCGAGGCGTGCGTTTCGTCGTACAGAGCAGCGGGCTCGTTCAGGGAGCGTAACTTGGACCGTAGTTCGTCGTCGGGAATGTCTTCGAGGGTCGTCGTTTCGGGGTGTGTGCCATCTTCGATGGCGAGGGATGGGTCTGGTAGATCGGGCAGACCGAGTCTCTTGCGCCGTTTGCGCTCTTCTTCTCTTTCTTGTTGCTCGCGGCGTTTTCGCGACTCTTCGGCTAGGCGGCGTTTCTTTTCCTCGCGGACCGCGGCGCGCTCGGCTTCTTCGTCCTCGAGTTTGCGTTTCTTGGAGGCGCGTTCAAGGCGTTCGGCTTCGATCCGGGCTTGTTCTGCGGCATAGGCGGCTTCGCGGGCTGCTTCGAGCTCGGCGCGGCGGAGGTATTTCTGCTGCTGCGCTGCAGAAGAGGGTGTGGATGTGTTGGGTGTGGATGGGTCTGGTGATTGTGATTGGGAGGGCGAGGGCTTGGGTTTCGGTTTCGACTTTGCGATTTGGCTGGACATTAACGCTTTGAAATCCATCCTGGGAGAACCAGTCTGGTTGGAGGCCGGACAAGGTACGAAGGTGTTGCGTGGGGGAAAGAGTGATGGGTTGTGTGGGTTTCGACTTCGACAGTACGAGGCTCGATGGGAGGATCACTGAGGATTTCTTATGTGCTTACGGAGTACGCAGAAGCAAGGCTGCGACCTTTTGCGGGGATGCCAAGCATCTAGAGGGTAGTGTTAGTCAGCACGCCGGCTACAGCCTTGTCACGTGCGAGGCTTTACAGAAGCACGCCGAGCGTGGCCGAGCCTGTGGAAAGAAAAAGTGGCACACTACATCTGGAAGACCTCTTACTTTCTACTCCTGATAGCGTAGATATTCAGGTGTTAATGTATTGATAAAATTACATTGTTCAATAGAGCGTCTCTTACATTATATATCTATGCTTTTCATTTGAATACTAAGATGGACACTAAAGAATCGTGAGCTTCGCAAAGTTTCTTACGCCAAGCGGCCATCGGTACGACCCCAGCGGTCCAGTAGTCCACCAGGACGACGAAGAAGTCTGCTTCAGCCGCAAATACAGCCGTCCATCCTGGGAAGGGTCAGTCGAGCAATCACCGTCCCATGCGCTGCACTATCTCACCTAGCCATTGCGCGTAGCCGGCTCCAAAGGCGAGGGCAGGGTCTACCCATCGTCCAGCATAGTCGACATAGTTGCCAGAGGTTGGGAAAGCAATTGTCATTTCACCCAACGTCTGCAGATTGGCCCAGACACCCGAGCAGACCATCAAATAAGCAGGAACATGGTGCCCGGGCCTCCGTTTGCTAGAGCCTCGCCTGTGGCGATGAAGAGACCGCTTCCGACATTCGAGCCGAGGGAGATGATCTGCCGCGAGCAAGTCTTGGTCAGTGTACGTTGTGACAGAGTGCAGCAGGCTGAGACGTACATGCACCTGTCGCGTTGTGAAGGATCGATGCAAGCCCCCAAAGGCCCGGGCCTCTGAAACAATCTGTGCATGGCCATGATCGGTCACGGTAAACTGCAGAGGTGCTGACTTCTCATCCGCCTTCTCGCGGTAGAGAGTGTCGGTGGTCGACATCTCTTTGGAACTGTGATGGTCTAGCCACGCGCGTAGTCAAGCTGATGTGCAAGCAAATACAAGACGCTGTAGAGATGACGATCCAGTGCCACTGTGCAAGCTCGTCCCTTACATATAGGTCACTATCTCCTCTCACACAGGCAGCCATAGACCTTGGCACGGACATAGCCTCACGGCCATTCCTACTTTCCATATTGCTCAGCATGATCGCAATGCTATTCATCGCACTTCTTCGCTCGCGCTATGCATGATATCTTGTCTCCTTATCGTGTCCAAGGTGTTGTGGAGAAGCATACTCAACATTGATGATCGGCCGGAGTTGGTCGTGATCCACATGCCTGATCAAGAATGATCCTATCGCAGTCTCTCGCATCACGCAAAGTTCCATTTTGCTGACCGGGCCTGCGCCTGACCACCTGCGAAGAAAGGAAGGCCAAGTCCTATGGATACATAGTAGGCGGAGCTTGATGGCATGGACGTCCGGCCACAAATTCAGCACGGATTAAGGGGGCATAGAGCGTCGTGATAAACAACACTTCCATAGCGATATTGGATGATTCTCAACTTGAAGTCGACACATTCAAGAGGCCGCAGACACTCGGTCTCATTCATGCTGCTGTTCCCCTGCATCTCCGCCTCCGATTATGACAGTAAACAGCATGGCGTCAGCGGCGTGAACTTCGCCAGACTGATCAGCGCCACCAGTTGGTTGAACATCGTCGTATGGGAAAGCATAGCCCTTTCCATCGGTGTTGACTTCGTGCATGATGCGCGAGTAGTGGTTCGTGATATCGTCCTTGTAATGTAGATCCTCTGCCTCGGGAAATTCTTGCGTCAGCATCAGCGTCGACCGGTTGAAGGCGGCCGCTAGTCGGGGGATGAGCGCATCCTTGTCGGTGCCCTGGCCGGTCTGGAACGGGCCCGAATCGCACATCAAGACGTCCTTGGTCTCTGGCTTGGTAAATGAGGCTTTGTGCGCTCCGTCCTCACTCTCGAGTTCTAGTTGGTCGCCCTGGACATAACCACTCATTTTGCCGGCAGCGGCTTGCGTGTCGATGGTGATTTTGTTGTTTGGATCGGACAGATGCTGCCAGGCCTGCTCGATGTAGTGGTCGTAGTATTGCCCGAGGTCGAAACCAGATTTGCTGGCGAGGTTGGGGGAAAGGATGCGAAGTGGTTGACCGTGCTCATCGTTGATGATCAGGTGGTCCCAAGGTTGGCCGTCCTTTTGCGCTTGCTCGTTGATCTCTTGACAGACATGTTCGAAGCCATCAGCCGCCATGCCGGAGACCGTCTGCCTCTGGCCACTTGCGGTATCGAGGGCGAGGCCGAGCGGGATCCGGCCGACAAAGTCCACATAACTGATATTCGCGTACAGTTGGTCGGAGTTGAATGTGTACTCAACAAATCCCCAGTCAATCATGTAGTTCGGATCACGTTGGGCGTTGGCAGCGGGCTCCACTAGTGCTGGACCTGGGTTGATGGCGAAGTCTAGTTCGTGTTGCATGGAGAAGTAAATCCGTCCGCCAGCCACATGCGGGATTGTTATGATCTTCGACTCTCCTTGCTGCACGGTGATGGCGACATCCTGCTGGAGTTTAGCACCAGCTGCTGAAGACGCAGGGACAAAGTAAGGCGTTTTACCGTCCGCCGAGAGGATAAAGAGGCTGTTGTTGTGGTCGATGGCCTGGCCCGTGACGTAGGCATATATCGTCCCGGCTTGCTGGAAGGTGTTCTCTAACTTGACGTTCAGTGTTGGCCCCCCGGGTTGAGATATTTCGTCTGGATTTGCATGATCATTGTGGTCCGTATGCTGATCTAGACCGTGGTGATCGGGCTGCTGGTTAGGATCTTGGGCGTTAAGATTTTGTGCGTTAGGGTCTTGTGCGTTAGGGTCTTGTGCGTTAGGATCTTGGGCGTTAGGGTCTTGGGCGTTAGGGTCTTGCTGGTAATGGTCTTGCTGGTGCTGACCGTCCCAGTATTCTTCATCCGCACCGTCCCCAGCATAGCTACCATCATTGGGATACATGTCATTTTGGTCGAACGGCTCTTGGCCTTGGTAGTCGCCATATCCTTGCTCCGGATGCTGCGAACCAAAGTCTTGCTCATTGCCTTGGTATGGCTGATAATTATGGTCGTATGAACTGTCATAGCCGTCACCGCCATCATGGTGATAATAGTCATTCTCTTCCCCCTGATCGTGGCCGTAGTAGTAGTCATCATAGCCGTCACCGTCATGATGATCTTCATAGTCATCGTATCCACCATTGCCTTGATTCTCGTGATGGGAGAAATGGCCTTGAGCGTCATAGGACTGCATGATGTGCAGTAATACTAGTATTACTAACGTTTTGAGTAAAGAAGTCTAGAAGGGAGTGACACTGAGATACTAGTACTTCGAGACGGCCCATACGTCCCAGGACATCTTCAAAGCTCCATCTCGGGTCTTAAAGGACCTCAGTACCTACCGTGCATAACCCTTACCATGCCGTTCATTTTTGAAAAACGTACTTCTATGCTGATTGGTATACTTGGATTGGCCCCAGTGGCGCGTTTGTTTATTAAAAACCGGGGGACTTAAAAATGAAAATACTCAGGCAATAATATTTTTAGGTTGAGAAGCCTAAAGGTATGGCTCACAACTGCGATAGGCCTCATCCGTTCTCGAAATGGCACGAGACGCCTCCTTGTGGTTGCCAGCCTGAATCCAGAACCCAAGGCGAGAATGGCTGCGGCCTCGGTCGTCGGCCAAATCGTGTCAGGAGCATTGTGCGTTGTAAGCGTTTGGGTCCAAAGGTCGTAACCTAGCGGTCAGTGGTACTATCATTGCCTCGTAGTCCTGATTGATTTGGAGGTGGAAGCCGTCCAGAGCGTGACAAGGACGCAGATGTTGCAGAAGAAAGCCAGTTACTGAGTTGGAGCAGACGGAGAACATGCCACGCACCCACCACGCATGCAAATTAATGGGAAGATTGCAATTAAAACACCGACTGTATGACAACGTCTGATGGCGTCCTTGGGCTACTTGAAGGGTTGGCGCTCGGAATATGGGCGAGACAGGTTTCTGGCGTGCTTGGCGATGTTGGTTCCTTACTGCCTGTGGACAACGAGACACCTGTCTGACAGTGCATCTCTCTTACACCTCGACATATTCTTACGGCACACCCACAACGATGGTGGTGAGATCATCCAGTCTCCTTCTCTTTGTTCCTTCCCAGTCTAGAGCTACCTCATTCCTATCACTTCACCCAAATCAGACGTGTCTTTCGTATGTTGACATGTTTCCTCTGACGCCTGGAATCCTCTGAAAATGTCAATCAACCATCGCGATGGCTGATACAAGCTGCCTCCAGGCAGTGTGATGCCGCAATCATCTTGAGGGGATACGCCGGTGTATTCTTTCAGACAATGTTATTCACAGCAATCGCCTTCTCATTCATACAGGTCATTGGTAGCAGAGTTTTCACAGACGCAGACTCTCCTTCGCACACGCCTCGAGATGTTTCCTCCCACATCTTCGCCCCGCGATAACATGCAGTACTGATGAGACTTCTGGAAGTTTCTGACAACTATCTTCGAAGTGACCTGCCATCCTATCCAAATCGCAGCCCTTACTCGCACAACGTCCAACCTCGGTTTCTTCTGCACCCTGTTTCCACCAGCCCAAGCGGCATTGCGCCGAGCGACGTCTCAGTGGCTCAGACTCGTTCGAAAAGGCCCTGTGAATGTGCACTGTCTCGATCCGCAAAGGTGCGATTGACAATTTCGAACAGTCGCCGTGGGTGGCAGAGGTAATGAGGGGACCATGGGTGTGCTGAGCCTATTCTCTATGCCCATCATCAGTATCAACAATCAAACCACGCTGAGACGAACGTTACCTTCTACAAGATGGGCTGTTCCAGGCCAGTGATGCTCATATCTAGGCAAAATGTTGGACGCTTGCTGCCGTCGAGCAAGTTTGTAAAAGCCAAGAATGATGGGCGGGAGTGCTAGAAAAAGAGCAATGATTCCGACGACTGTTTCACCAGACAGAGTCATTGTTACTACGATTGAAAGACACGAGAGGTTTCAAGGAGTCTCAGGACGAGGACTGAAGCGGGTAACTAGACGCGGGAGTTCAGGGAGACATTGCTGGCCCTTTATCTGCTGTCGCCGCAGGGTCGATTGCATAGCATTGAGCGGATATCGCTCTTTCATCTAGAGAACGTACTGACTACATTGGACAATTTCGAAAGTTCGAAGTGGCATTGATGAAACTAGTCCCAAAGAACCGGACGAAGCCTGGGGATGTCGGTGAGGCTGTGAGCAAACTGCACGCCATACGGTCAATTGGCTGTTGGCCGAAAGTACGGCTCCACGTCCAACTGTCCAGATTTAGCGGTTGTGAGCACGTCCTGACCCCTGCTCGTACTTTCAGTCATCTGCCAATGAGGACGACTAGGGTCTCGTCATGCAGCAGTCCCGCAAGGGTGCGTTCAAATGCATTGAGGCCAACAGGGCGTCGCTGAGGAGAAGTCGGACTTTCGGTTTTGACCAATGGGGCGCTTTCGTTTCCGTGCGACGCCTGATCATGGCATGAACCTGACGACAGGTTGTTGTGGCGTCCAGTCTCGAACGATTGCCAGCGTTCCAGCGACGAATAGTCAACTGGGACGCGCGACATTTAAACTCAGCTTGCCCCCAACGAATGTCCCTTGGCCTTCCTCCAGATGAATATCCATTGCGACACCCTCTGGCTGGTGCCTAATGCTCACTGAATTAGCCAGCTTTAGACCGAGATCTGAGCCTCGCGGCCCCAACAACCGTCAAGCTCACCACTAGTCATGACTTCTCAGCGGTCAATCGCTCCGATCTTATCTACACCGGTGCTTGACTGGGAGTCTCACAAGGACATCATCGAAGAGCTCTACATCAAGAAAGACCGACCATTGGGCGACGTGCGCCAGGAGCTCGAAAAGTGGTATACGTTTGAAGCTAGGTAAGCAGTAAGAACCGTCCATGGTCTACTTCTCATGGTGATCGACAGTATACCACAGTACAAGAGGTAGCTGAAAGCATGGGGCTTCGAGAAAAATCACAAGTCTTCTGAATGGCAAGCCATCCATAGAAGCTTGAACCGTCGCAGCCTCGACCAGACCAGCGCCAGAGTGACCATAAAAAACTCGATACTTGGGCCCAGCAAGATCGAAAGAGGCTTGCGAAGACACGTTGTGCCAAGCTTAAAACGAAAATGGGAGGCATGTGAGGCATGTGAGGCATACTCTCTCTACGTTAACCTGATCCAAGCTGATCGTGGCCTAGTGAATAGCCCGGATACGCCTGGGCATATTCGTATTGTCAAGGCTTTTCCGCGTGAGCTGGTAATTCCAGTTCTCGACCTCCCTGGTCTACAATTGATCGAGGGGGCCCGAAGACTTCTCTCCCATTCTGGAAGACCACGATCTCGTACAAATAGCTTGAGTCCGGGCCTCTCGTGGCCAACTACAGTGTCCCAAGGTCACACATCCCATAAAGGAGCGACGGCATGCTCCCAGGAGAACACAATTTCTGAGTCTATACATTCTTGCATCTCTCCGCCCTTGGATATTTCAAGCCTCCTCCATAACAGCACTGGAAGGCACTTGTGGGCTTACTTTCCGAAACAAGAACCAGGCCACATATTGGACGATCTCCAATCACGACTGTGTGCACCAAATTTGGTTGTTGACCAGGTCCTGATCAGCTTTGCCATATACCTTTGCTCCAACAATTTGATCTATAGTGGGGAACTCGACAACTTCGTGGATATCTTTCTGCTCAAGCACCAGCATCAGCTCTTGGACTATTTCTCGCATCTGTCGTCTGCGCCGCTCCAACGCTTTCAGGAGGGCGTCTTGCTGCATGCCGCACGCCATGGGCGTATCGATCTCCTAGATTTACTAGCGTCCCATCACGTCAATCTGAGCAGGCCCATCCGGAGCAATCGATATGCAAACATAACTACGTTCTACGGGAGGCTATTGTCAACAAGCAAGCTGCGTTTTGTGAAAGACTCATTGGATTAGGAATTGATGTGGATGTCGGCGCTCCTGCTGGGATGTTCTGGTCAGATGGCTATGAGGATCAAACGACAACTGCCCTGGCTGCTCGACATCTGCCCGAGGTTGCTCGACTTATCTTTCGGAACCATCTGAGGACTTTTGATCGAGATCGGATCCTCTTCGAGGCCATTGAAGCCGGTGAGAACGGAGATGAAGTCTGCAGGTTAGTATCTCAGGGTGCCAATGTCAATTGCGTGGACCAGAGATTGCGGACCCCTCTGCATTATGCCATCGATCGCCAAGACGGATATCTTACGAAATGTCTACTGGAAAATGGCGCCAGACCTGATGGGGCTACTATTGAGAGCATGGAACCAACACTGAGAGCCCTATGGAGTGACGGCGAATGGCAAGGAGACCGAGTCGATTTCATGACACCGCTTGCTTTGGCCGCCGGCTTGACCAATCTTGATCTTTGCGACCTACTCCTTGAAGCTGGGGCTGACTTGAACTTGTCGATCTACGACCGGTTGCCCCAATTCTTCTTAGATGACAACGGAGATGTGATAGTAGACTTGGTTGATACAGTGTCCACGAAAGTTTTGAAGGATCTGGACTGGACAGAAGTGAATCGGACTACATTTCTCGCCGACTATTTATACAACGATGACAAATATCGTGAGGGTGCCATATGCTTTTCTACCGCATTAGAATATGCTATACGCGCCGAATCGACTGCGGTGGTTGGACTGCTGCTCAAACGTGGTGTGGATCTCTCGGTGCGCTACCTAACTTCGCCTCTTGTTCTGGCGTCATTACAAGGCCAACCTGAGTCTGTCGAGCTTCTACTCAAATGTGGCGCAAATGTTGGGGAAGTCCGGGGTCAAAGATTGCGCATTGATGCTCTGCAAGCAGCTTCCATGGCGGGTTCCATGTGTATTGCCCAGCAACTGATTCAAGCAGGTGCCGACATCAACAGCCCTACGCACGGCGTCCAAGGCCTGACGGCGTTGCAGTGGGCTGCAGTGCGCGGCGACACAGACCTCCTAGAGTACCTCCTGAGCCATGGGGCCGACGTCAATGCTCCTGCCGCCACAGAGCATGGGTACACAGCGCTTCAAGCTGCAGTACTCTTTGAACGCGAACAGGTCGTCAATCTCTTGTTGAATTGTGGCCCCGAGGTAAATTCGAGTCCGTCTGAGGTCGGAGGATTCACTGCTTTGTCAGCTGCTATATACGTCGAGAATGAACGTCTGTTTTGGAAGCTCGTCAAAATTGGCGCCGATGTCAACCTGATTGAATGGGAGGACTGCGACAACCAGAACATCCACCTCTTGGTGGCTGCTAAGGCCAACACCACCAACTTTGTGCAGTGGTTGCTCGGGTTGGGCGTGGACATTGATATGCGTCTGCGATCTGGCTACACACTAGGGGAAATAGCGTTATTGCGAGCCGTCAAGGCACACAGACTAACGACGGTGCATCTGCTCCTAGGAAGGAACTCCATTCTGAGCTCAAAAATCCTAACGACGGCGCTACACTCGCTTGGCCTGCAAGAAACTGGAGCCTGGGATGTGGCATACGCACTGCTAGATCGTGGTGCAGATTTGCGGTGCCAGCCGCAGGGGTTCCCAAACCAAACAATGTTGCAGAAAGCATGCACCGATGACAGTCTTGAGCATGTCCAGGAGCTGGTTCGAAGGGGGGCCGATGTCAACGCTCCCCATCCACAAGACGGTGGCCGAACAGCTCTGCAATCCGCGGTCAAGAGGGGGGATCTTTCCACGGTTGAGTTCTTGCTTGATCACGGAGCGTTTGTCAACGCACGACCGGCGGAAGCATGGGGACGAACAGCACTTCAAGCTGCAAGCGGGAACGGACATGTCCCTGTTGTTGAACTCTTGCTTGGTCATGGAGCGAACATTAATGCACCATCGGCACCAGAGGGGGGACGAACAGCACTTCAAGCTGCAAGCGAGAACGGATATGTCCCTGTTGTTGAACTCTTGCTTGGTCATGGAGCGAACATTAACGCACGACCGACGGAAGTATGGGGACGAACAGCACTTCAAGCTGCAAGCGAGAACGGACATGTCCCTGTTGTTGAACTCTTGCTTGGTCATGGAGCGAACATCAATGCACAATCGGCGTCAAATGGGGGACGAACAGCACTTCAAGCTGCAAGCCTGAAGGGACATGTCTCTGTTGTTGAGCTCTTGCTTGCCAACGGAGCGGACGTCAATGCTCCAGCCTGTGAGCAAATGGGAGTAACAGCACTCCAAGCAGCGGCTATCAAGGGCTACGTGAGAATAGCGCAAATGCTCATCGCAGAAGGTGCTGATGTTGGAGCACCTCCCTCGCCTTCAGAAGGACGGACTGCGCTGAATGGAGCAGCAGAACACGGTCGCTTGGACATGGTCAAGCTTCTGCTGGATAATTACCGACTGAAAGAGGATGAATCCTTTTCGAAGCTATGCGACGAGGCCGCTGAGTATGCAAGCCGCGAATGACATTGGGGTGTCGTCGAGCTATTGGAGGGTTATCAACGAGTACCAAACTCAAGTCCATGACTGTGCCTCTTCTTTGGCACAAAACACAAGACGATGGCCCGTACCTGAACCAAGAGCAATGAACCTATACGGGGCTGCTGAGATCCCTCTCATGGCACAAGCGCAATGAACGCCGCGCCTCCGCGTCTACTCGACATATCACGAACTCAAATGAGGAGACTCGCGGGCATATTTGCGACTTTCCAGACGAATCGATATCTACCATGCTGGTCCCGAGTTGCAAATGGGCCTTGCTCGCATTCACGACCACGATCCAGCACATTGTCTTACGCCGTCCTACCATCAACGAGCCCTAAGCCAGGGATCCACCACCAACGTATATCGAGAAACTGTCAAGCTACCATGCCGCCAGTAATTCGGGAGAGGGTTCATAATCTCGGTCTGGAAAGCCACCCCATCAGGGGCACCGGAGCTGTCAGTCAGACTTCGAGACTTGAGCGGACAAGAACGGAAGACCAGACAACACAGGGGAAGGAATGATTTTTTTCTCCAGAAGAAGAGACTTGCAAACTAGGTGGGGATGGGCTTGGCCGCTTGGGCATTGCGATCAAGCTTCTTTCTCTAAGCTTAGCAGCATCGGATGACATGAATTGATGTTGATTTTTGCTTGGGGGCGTTGTATTTGATTTTGTTTTCCTTTCACATTACATGAAATGCCTATTTTGACAGAACATGCCCAGCAGGGCAGCAGTCTTTGTGTGATTGTGATATCTTCTTCTCTTGCCCCCGGGCTTAGTCTTCCGTCGTGCTCAGGACTCCGGCGGCGCTCTCACCCCATAGTTTCATGTGTCACAAGCGATATGAGGGCCACTTCACTTACTTCTGGACATATTTATCGCCAATACCCCTCTGAACGGCCGGGCGCTCCGCAATTCTGTCGATCCACTTCAGCAAGTGCGGGAAGGGCTTCATGTCCTCGGCCGTGAAGCCGCTGCGCTCCCAGCCCTTGACCCACGGCCATGTCTTGATGTCCGCGACGCTGTATTTGCCCTTGCCCTTGCCGGCGAGGTAGTCTCTTGGTTCGTCTGTGTATTTGCCGGACAGGCGGATCTCGAGGACGCCGTAGACGCGGAGAGTTTCGTTCTTGTATCTATTGATGGCGTCTATGCAGGGAAAAGAAAGAAGAATGTCAGCAATTGTGCTTCATCACGGTAGCGTGTTCTCTTGGGGAATTGTGTGCTCCGTCTCGTCGACTTTATAAGGGGGGTTGTGCTCAAGGTATGCACGTGTCCACTGTCCACTTACAAGGAATCTTCTCCGGTGCCGCCCTCGTGAAATGGTTGACCTGTCCCTGATACGGCGCGCCCCCGCCATGCCAGAAGAACATCCACTGCAGGGCCTCGTTACGCTCGAGTTCGTCCTTGAATCCGAACTCGTCATTCTTATCGAACACCTTGACCAGGTACAACATCTGTGCCGAGGTCTCGATGCATGGAAATGGTGGGGATTGGCTGTTGTCGACGAGCGTAGGGATGCGGCCGTTCGGGTTCAACCGCAGGAACCACTCCTCCTTTTGCACGTTGGTCGAGATGTTGATCAGCGTGGTGCCCCATTCGGTGCCGTAGGTGTCGGCAAGCTCCTCGAGCATGATCTGCGTCGCTTGGCCGTTGGGCGTGTTTTGCGTGATGAGGTGCAGGCCCTTGGATTGGGAGATCTCCGAGGGGGTGGAGGAGATGTAGAGGTTGTTGGAAGACATGTTGGTGGTTGAGGTTGGTGTAGTGCAGAAGGGTCGGCTAGAGGCTACGATACTAGGAGGAGTATGAGTAGGACTACTCGTACTTCGTAGACAATTCGAAGGTCTTTGGAGAGACTTGGAGATGTGAAGTAGTGAACAACCTCTGGTACGAATGAGCAGAGAAGGCAAAGGAGTCATTCACGAAGAAAAGGGAAAAAGACAGAGAGGGAGTGGTCGATATGTAGGAGTACCAAATACAACCGAGTCTATTGCGCAATTCAGTCCTTAACCTGCGGAGGGTGCAAGCACCCGTACCTGTACCTACAAAATGTATTTGTAAGGAACCTACCTGGCATGGAGCATGGAGGGGTCACACAGGTCACAGGTTGACAACATCACTAAACATTTATTCACATCATGATGGTCGATTTTCCCCGCAGTGGTTCGTCATCAATGCCGTTGCTTACCGACCCTCGTTTGCTTGCCGGCGGAAATATCTTCCATTCCGAGTTCCATGGCCGTCAAGTCCGTGCCGGATGCCTCACCGGTGATGTGTACGCCCTAAAGTCCTCCAAGCAAAGAGAAAGGCATATCTGCCAGATCCAGATCCATATCCATATCCAGGTCCCTCCTTCAAGATCAAGTCCATAAACTCCTTCCAAGTTCTCCCAGAAAAAGGGTTGCATAAGGCACGGCCCCAAGAGATAAGGTACAGGTATTCATTCACATCATCATTTCCAACCCCATTCCCGCCTCAATTCCTGCGCTGTCCGGCCCGTAGGCCAGCCGTGCTCCTTCTTCAATTTATCCAAAATCCCAAGCAAGGCCTTTTGCTCGACAGAATCCGAAAAGTACTCTCCACAGACAGCAATGGCCATATAAGCTTGCACCATCGCGGGTCGTGACGAAGGATTCGACATGGCCGTCCCACACAGTCGGATCACAATGTCATGCACTTCCTTCGTGATGCACCTCTGAGCCGCCGTCACCCCTGGCCCAATGCGAGGAATGTTCGGGTTGTATACCGTCAACAGGATTCGAGCGAGATCCAGGAACAGTAGCCCGGTGACGTGGATCTCAGCCATATACCATATCTGCGGCAGACATTCACCCTTGCTGCGATTCGGCTCTTGGTAGTGAATGGGCGCAAACGACAGAGGCTTGGCCTGGTCCCATTGTGTCTCGAAGTGTTTGAGCTGGTTCCACCGCTCGACATGCGTCAGGCCAGAATTGCCAACTCCACCAAAGCAGAATTGCAGAACATTAGCGCAGTGGTAGAGATGACGATCGGCCCAGACAAAATCTTCGACTTCATCAAAGCCCTGCAGAATGGACCAAGTTTCTAAGGGTAGCCGGACGGCTCTTTGTTTGAGGAATGCAATCGTTGTCTCTTGTCGCAGGGCAATCCGAAAGGCTGCATGTTGGAAGCTCTTCAAGTACGACAATGTGTTCTCGTAGATCCCCGCTGCCGAGCCTGGCCTGAGGTATTCCGGGTTCTGTCCATTGTCCAGGATATGGGAGTACGGAGACAACTGAGCGTTGACGAAGACTTGGAACGGACGAAGAAATGTCTCGCTGTCTTCGCCTGTAAATGCGGTGTCGATCTCTTCATAATATCGCAGTATCACCGCCGCAGCGAGCAGATTTTCGTCCCTAACATGCTCCTGGTCGTTGGACAGCTTGATGAGATAGGCGATACAAGCATTGTGGTATTTGACGGCGGTCTCCTGGGTAAGTTTCGGCAAGAGTACATCCTGATATTTGACCGAGGTCCCGTCTGCTGTCCTGAATTGAGCAACATTCGCGAGATGTCGTGATGCCGCAGTAAATATGGCGTTCAAGAGTGGAGGACACCTTCTTGCGCGTTGAGGTACCGTGAGGGTAAAATGTCTTGAGGGATCTCCGACATCAAACTGCTTTCGTCAGGTTTTTGGGTTATGAAGGAGTAAGAGACAACTTACCCAGGCTGCAAGGTGGTCAATATAGTATCGCATTAAACAAGCACATTGCGTCGTAGTATACTTGTTGGGCCAGTAAAAGTCTTCTTTCCAGGCGGCAGGAGAGAGTAGAGACTCTTCTGGTATGGCCGCTGCAGCCGAGTCGGCCAAACGACGATATTCTGCTTCCACGACCTTTGGAATGTGGCGTGGTTCACCCATTGCAATGACACCGTTTACGCCAACAGGGCTATAGGGTTTGGAGATAGTATAGATTCGATAAGAACGAGAGTTGTCTCCGCGAACCGGGTCGTAAGCAGTCTGCTGCCATGGTTCAACCCCAGAGTTCTGTCGCGTTGCAGTTGCGTCAGTGGTTCGCCGTCTTTTGGTGGCTATCAGCGGACGTACCAGGGTCGTTTCATTGTTCGAAGTGGTGGGAGACAAGAAGGAAAGTGTTTCGGAAGATGGTGCGCCATGCAGTGTGGGTGAAAAGTCTGGGTCGAGCGGATGTTGGTGTCGTCTGTATGGGTCGAGACCCGGATTGTCTTGCTTCTGCTCTTCCGCGACCGGTTTGGCATTGTTGACCGCAAAGTCATCTTGAGAATAGTAGTTCTCCAATTCAGGGCCTTGATCGACGAATTGGAACTTTGCTGGTTGGAAACAAATGTCAGTTATGGAGCTGATAGGCTTGAATTGCTTGTGGCTGGGGTGAGAAAGGAACACAGCATGAATGGGGAATGCCAACGTGTCCTTCAGCAGTGTGACCAGGCAGGTCTCGGAGCCATAGGGTGTGATGAAGATGCTCTCCGGTGCAGTAGGTATAAGAGACGGCTCCAGGCATGGCTGAAATGTCTCTATCCCTCTTCACCCACGTCACGGACCTTTTTGCTGATTGTATCTGGGTTACACAGGCTTACCATTCTTGGTTTGCTCCAGCCATGTTTGATCCTTGGAAAAGGTCGCATCATAACGAGCGCTGGATCCGTAGCGAAATTTGAGACTCCCTTTTCCCCTCCTACACCTCCCTCCGAGGCGTTCACATTGCTTGCATTTTGGGTTGTCGTCGCCTGGAAAGGTCAGCTCGATCGAAGTGGCAGAGCAAGAGGTGGGACGTAGGTAGGCTGGCCCTTTGTGCAGCGTCTGCTCCTTCTTGCGCTTGCAGACGGTAAAGGACATGGCGCGAAGCAAGGAGGAACCAAGCAGCTTGCTCGTGTGAGAATGAGCTCAACTTACATTTCAAGTGGCGCTCTTCATAGCGAGACCGGTCAGTTAGTAGGCGTGCGGTGGACGGCGTGCAGAAAGGTCACATACCTCTGCATTCCTGGCATGGATCCTCTATTTTAGTTCCCGAATTTGGCATAGAAAATTCGGTCATTCAGAGAAGCGTAGGACGAGCGTCAAAAGTCATGGAGTTGAAAAAGCCATGTCAAGGAAGGAAGAAGTTGCCATTATCGAGCATTAAAGGCAAGTTGGATAGGAGGGAGTGGAGGAGGACCAGACTCGAGACTGACAGAATGCAGCAAACTTGTCGGTCGAATCGGATGCAGCAGAAACTGTCGAAATCACACCGACCCCGCGCTTGACATGCCTTTTCTTCTGGCCCGTGAGAGAACAATGGACCAGCTTTCTGGTGCCCAAATCGACAGGGTATCCAGATGATGCCAGGAGTGCCAGGTAAGCAATTCCAACGACGTTGGCACGCCCGCACGGGCATGTGGCGTCCCGTGACGACCCTCTCCCTCCCGAGCACCCCTGTTAGGTGCCTGTACCCCCTGCGTGCCCCCCGGAAGGTGCTCGGTACTAACTCATGTGAGGCTGGTGCAGGCGTCGGAGTTAGTTAAGCTAGGCGACGAAGCGGGCTTTCTCCGCGCCAAGATTGGCAGGTCTTGAAGAAAATGAAATACGTTCTTCAGGCGACCACGATAGCCTGGTCAATCTTCGCATCAGAAACGCAGCCACCTCGCAGCCAAAGCACCCGTGTGTTGGGACTGTTGCATGACCACCCTCGCTTACTACGTACACCCTTCTCATGGGTGATACTTATGTACACAGTCGTTGACACGTCGAAAATGTAGAAAGTCGAATGAGTTACGGAGTGTTAACTAAGGTAACTATTCCAACATCGTGAAAGAAATGGTCATCAGATTTCTCATCCATCAATAGCCAGCCTTTTCATTCAGTAACAAACATGACCGGCGACCCGAGGTCTTAATTTCGCTCCAATCCATGCCACCAACCTCAGACCCTGACAACGCTCATTTGCCGGTCAAGCAAGCGAGCAGGACCAGAACCAGAACCACTCGCACTCCTTGCCATCCTGGCCTGACGAATTTAATATTCGTAAACCGGCGCCTTGAAAAGGACATTTACGGCCGGCTCCCTAACGCCACCACCAGCTGCAGAGCCAGGCTCCTTGCCGGAGTTTGCCCCCGATGTCGAGGTATTGGAACTTGGTCCCTTGACTCGGACCTCAACCGCCACAAATGCTGCGAAACGGATCCTCCCTTCGTTTGCACCCGGTGCAGCATTTGACTGGGCCGGGTCAACCGCCATGCTCTCCCTGACATTGCCACGTAGATCCTCTCCGGTATTTCCAGAAGCGGGCTCCGTAGCCCGGCTGTCGGCGCGAGAGACTGTTGGCTTTTTGCCAACAATGCCACCAAGGAAGCTCGATTTTTTGGACTGCTTGTCCGGGTTCTTGATCGTAGCTTGACTGCCTTGAGTGGCAACACTATCAGATCGGCTCTGAGACTGTTGCGAGGCTGCTTTGCCAGCGGCTTCACGAATCTCGGCCTCGACATCCCGTTCACCCTCTACGCTGGCCGTGCTCATTCCATCGCCTTCTTGTCCCTCTTGCATTGCTTGATGTTGCGCCTGAGCAGCTTGCATCGCGAGTAAGCGCTCATCTTGGCCTGGATTGATCAGAGCTGCCATCTGGGGCTCGACCTTCATGTACGTCTCATTGACCGGCGTGCCAGGCATGAAGTATTCGATGCAAATGTCGCGCGATTCGAGAGGAATGTTTGCTGCAATGCCCACCGCTTGACCAACAATCATACCCACACCCTCACTAAGACCCAATGGTGGAGGGTCCGTAAGATTGGCCTTCAAAGATTCAGTGAGCTGGTGTGTGAACATCTGGTTCATGTTCTCCGTGTACTTCTCAGCTTGGGGCGAGTTCAGGACGTCCTGAAGACCTTCAATCGTGGTCAGCCGCCATGTGGTGATTTTGGTAATGAGGTCGTCCCGCTGCTCGTCGGCCAAAAGGATGCCACCTTGTCCCGAGCGGCGAATGCTACGTTCAATGTTCTTCAGATGAGCCGACAGCCCTGGATCAATGCCAGGGTGGAATGTACGTTCAAATATGCTCTCATATAGCCACCGAGTGATACATGCTCGGCCGACAGCCGTCATTTCTTTGGTGCCAATGGAATGGGCGTCTTGGTTGCACACATGGCGAAGCCACGGTGGGACTGCTCGCCAGTTCTTGCGAATATTGAACGCCAGGTTGTTGATGGCCTGACTTAAACGTTCGAACCTGGCCATATATTGGGCATCATCCAGTGATGTCCTCGACATGGACAATCGTTGGGTTGCCACTGTGTTCTGCAACTGGGTGACTTGAGCTTCGCGTTCAAAATAGTACCGTTTCACCTTGGAGTATTTGGCTTGCAGCTCTTCGTGACGCGAAAGTAGCTGGTGATAGTCTAACTGACTGATGTCCTCTCTGCTCCTGGGAGGAGGCGTACTTCTGCCTTGCTCTGAACCTTGTTGTGACATTCTGGCTCTTGGATCCTGCGAGCTTTGGTATTGCTGGTTGTGGTCGTCAGTACGAGCGTCTCTTTGTGACAGCTGTTGGCGAAGGCTTCCATTACGTGCCTCCCCTCCTGCCATTGCCGGCTGTTGCTGCTGCTGACCCTGCGGCCCCAACTGCACCGAGTATCTGCTGGTCGCTGACGTAGAAGGACGAGAGTCTAGGAGAGTTTGCGTATGCGGAACGTTAGCAGTCGGCGATGGCGGGCCGAGAGATGCCTGCGATGGTGGCCGTAGATGTCGGTACTGATCAGTATCGATATTCCCCGCTCGGGGATGCTGTGCCTGGCCCGGATAAGGAAGATAGTGCTCGGAAGTGTTGGCTGATCCGGTCTGGTGATAAGCCCGATATTGCTCTGGAGTGAAACGAGGAGCGTCTTCTTCGTAGTCGACAGATGGTTGGGTCGTGTGGCTCTGTGGAGAGTCGAAATCTCCCGGGTATTGAGGCTGGTCTGAAGGATATGTGGGAGTAGTGTCGACCGAAGGATAGTATGCAGAGTGTCTTGTCTCGTAGATGGGCGATGTCTGTTGTGAATGAGACTCGCGTGTACTGGGTTCAGCAATCTGCGATTTCCTCAGCAGGTGTACAGAGCTTGATCGACCGATGCCTGCTTTGCGCTCTGAGACAGCGTTCTCCTTCTCTTTCTCCCGCTCTTTATCTTCGTCCTTGGACTTGTCCCTAATAAATCCAGATATGAAGCTCCTTTTACTCTTCTTTTGTTTCTCGTCACGCTCAATGCGGGCCGACTTTGATTGACCAAAGAAAGTCTGGCCAGGGATATGGGTTGGCTCTTCAGGGATCCTGGGTTGTTGTGAAGGCGGGGGCACGAGGTTCACGCTGGATCGCTGAGCGCCATACACCTCGCCGGCCGAGACACTGTGACTGCGGGACAGATGCTGCGCAGAATGAGGCTGGGATTGAGATTGAGAGTCTTGGATCTGATATTGCTCGTCGGTCAGGGGTTGTTGGGTATAGCGGTCTGGATGGTGATCAAA
The DNA here is from genome assembly GCA_035928285.1 of Vermiconidia calcicola. Lineage (NCBI taxonomy): Eukaryota > Fungi > Ascomycota > Dothideomycetes > Mycosphaerellales > Extremaceae > Vermiconidia > Vermiconidia calcicola. The sequence goes on from JAXLQG010000018.1 coordinate 571,763, forward strand.
TGCGTAAGATGCGCTAGGGTGAGCCTGGGGTTGTGGATGTTGATGTGGGTGCTCGGGTCGGGAATCTTCGATCGAGCTATGAGACTTGTTCGCAGACTTGAAGAAAGGCATGGATCCGTGGTCGCTGCTTGACTCGAAGAAAGAGGTATGCTACGTAGGCCGTCCTGGACCAGGAGAGCGGATCAGAGAGAATCTGGCCTGAGAAAGGCGGGCGAGGAAGAGCATGTCAGCTCCGCCACGGGGGCTGATGCACTTTAGCAACGCAAAGCGTGATTGTAGCTAGGCGAGGACGGTTTCCCCAATGCACCCAGCTTGGCTTGGTATTCGACCTGACCACAGTATCTATCTCGCTACGGTGTACATGTCTCTTGCTGAACTAGGCGGGTGAGCGGATTCCAACCTTCAACTGTTATTCGCCGCTATCTACCATGATTCTTCCTGAAGACTGAAGGCCTGATTGCACGTTCTAGGATGCCGAGGATGCCTCAAATCAGGTGTCAAGCCACTCAACAAGCAAGCAAGCCCACCTGAAACGTGGGGAATTGCCTTTGATATATTTAGCACAACAGCCATACCGAGTATGAATGGCCCCTTCAAGTGTCTTTGCTGTCAAATATGTCAGCCTCAACCGCCGATTCTGCGGTTGTTGCAACGTCTTTGGTGCCCATCGTCAAGACAGAAGCCTTCTGCTTGACCCAAGAACGAGGGGTCTTTGTAGAGAAGAGTTCTCAAGCAGATGCTCGTAGGGCTGGTGCAGGTAAGATGACGTCTCGGTAATGCCGTATCGGACCGGAGTGCATGCCCAGAATCTGCGTCGCCTGAGGCATATCAGGCATGCTCCGGGCTGTGGCTTGGTCTTACGGCGACCGTATCTGTCTTGGACTCTTCGTACTGGAAGGGCTGAGATCCTGCTATGTATGCAGGGCAACTGATGCTGGTACTCCGGAACGAATCTGGCATCTCAGGGTTTGAGGATGTCCGCCGTCGGGTGTCAACTCTCGTCAGCCTCGTCGTCAAAGCTTGGAAGGACAACGTCCCAGCCTGGATCTTCACGAAGTTGGATATCTGGTGTGCCCTCGGCTCCTTCCATATCCACGTCCTCTGACAAATTCGACTTTGCTTTCAGTCGGTATGCCACCCATGAGCCGTCAGCCAGACCGGCGCCCAAGGGACTTTCGTTCAGGACACTTTTATCGCCGCCCGTCTTTTTCTTGGTAGCCTTAGGACCCTTGATCTCCTGCTCTTTGATGGTCAATGGCACCCAGCCTTTGCTTGCATCTTTTTTATCGGCAAGAACGCCAAATTCCAGGTTGTCGGGATCTTCAGGTAGAGGCACATCGGAGTTCGGAATGGTTGTGAGGTTCCGTGATTGTAGAGCAGCAAGCAGGAGGGCTTTGATCTCGGAGAAGGGTCTGTCCGGTAGAACAGATAGAACAGTGATCGTCTTATGACATTTGAACAACAGGGTAATCATGTCCGCGGTAGGCAACTCTGCTAGCTGGTCACCCGAAATTGAAGTCATTGTAGAGGTTTCTTTGGCCGGAGGAATGATAAAGAGCCGGTCAGCAAGTGCTTAGCAAGCACAATTGGATGGATAGCAACGTTTCCTCAGTTGGCGAACGCCGGCAAGACTTATTCAAACAAGACCACTGCATTGACTGAGAATGAAGAACGCTTGCAATATTGAATGGCATTGAAGGCGGCGCAGGCACAAAACGCCAGGCAAGGGTCCCGAGATTCTTCCCCGCAGAGCCAAAAAACTGCGCTTCGTTCCGTCGCGTGGAGCTCCCATTCAATGATATTACCACGAGTCCCAGCTTCAATGCTTTGCTCATGAGCAGGATTGGTCTGCATTGTCGCACATTCGGGGTGTTGAGATACGGGGTTTAGAGGCTGCAAAGTAGGGCAGATGGTCAGCATGTGGCCCTTTACGTCTACTCAAACAGCGCCAAAAGAGGAAGCATGGGATCCAACCCCTTCACCGTCACAAGACTTCGCACCATATGTTTCTGTGCAGCAGGCCATCGCAGAGAGCCCGAATGCCTCAATACAAACAGACACTCCAAAAGGTCTCACCGGTTTGCCGAATGAACGCCTTGGGATGCATCCCATCCTCCGCGCCCCTGCAGTGGTGCTGACCTCATTTGGTTGCGGCTTCATCCTGGGATCAACTCACGGTTCAACAAAAGGTGCGAACCGTTACCGGGCCGAAAATGCGCATCGCTTGCCTACTACCCAAACTGGGTGGTTCCTGTACCAAAAGTCGAAAAATTATCACGCCATGTTTGGCGGAGTGAAAGAAGGCACAAAACTTGGGTCTACATGCATGGGATGGGCGTCCCTTTTCATGATAACGGAAGAGATGGTGGATCTATCCAGAACGCGGCTTCTGGCTCGACGAGGCGATGATGTTGCAACAGGACAACGAGACGCTGGCAGCACCATCATTGCTGCCATGAGCGTGGCAGGAATATATAGTTGGAAGAGGGGGTTGGACCATTTTGCAACCGTCCACATTGCCAGAATTGCGCTTAAATATTCCATCATGTATGGATTGGCTCAGGATGTGGCTGCGACAGTCCGAGGCAGCCCTCCAGCCTATATTGCCTGGTTAAGAAAGACGTTTTGGACGACCGATGCTGCAACCTTTGGCTGATGCTCTAAATTGCCGGTATCACCATCGGAACAACGAATACCTCTCTGCGAGAATCCCAACCCTTTGGGGTGTCCAGTCCTCATCAAACATTGATGGGCATCTGAATGCACCTATCAACTCAAGCTATTGCTGCGTCACAATGAATGGCTGGACTGATAGTGAGATGTTTCATTCATCGACGAGGTAGACATCTGAATTACCAGCGACACAACTCTACCAAGACTACGAGTGAGCGTCAGCTGAAGCATGTCCTTATATGGAATGGGAGTATCTTGGGGGTCTGGATGCTGGGAATGCCTCAGAGTGGACTCTAGCTGCGAGCAGCCTGGCGAGCTGGGTGGCCTTGTCGATCACCCACAAGATGATTAACCGAAGCGCAAGGCTGTCGTACTCTGATGATCCAGACTGGAGGATTCAGATCTGCTGAGATGCAGACGATGCAGATCGTGGTTGGGCCGCTTCGAGCAACGTAAGGACGGCAGTGATCTCGTCTCCAGATGCCACAACAAGTTACCTGGTATTTTCGATGGCAGTCGATTGCAGAAGCCGTGGACTGAAGCTGTCTGTCCCGCATCTGCTGTGCAGTACCTACCATAATTGAGACTTGATCTCTATCTGCCAAGCTGCCTCACAGCTGCAGCATGCCCTGGCATGGATAACGGCGCAAATACGGATACATGTAGCATCAAATCACTTAGCTCCTTGACTAGGTACCTAATATTGATGAGCGGCATGATGGCGGCTCGGACTTCTCTGCATGCACGTTGAAGCCCACTGGCCCCGCGATAGACGACTAAAATTGCTTAAGTGAGGACTGGCGTGCTCGGCGTGGACTGGCTTGCTGGCTTCTAAGCTTCTAGGCTTCTGGGCTTCCAGAAGCAATCGTCTGTACTCCCCGAGTCCCCCTAAGTTACCCCACCATCGTCAATAATCCCGGCTCGCTGTTGGCTTGCTAGGCTTGCTAACCCTCATGATGGCTCCCTCTTCGGCTTGCGGCTTCCCGCTGTTGCTAGCGAGTATCCACGGATTCGTGCGTGCATGCAGTGAGTAGTGGGCTGGGCTGGGCTGGGCTGCATCACTTCCCATGCTGTTGTTTCCTTCCGAAAGTTCACCGTCCTCATGCTAAATCTCCTCCTACAAGGTCGTTGACAGCCTGTCACTCCGCGGCGCTTGCTTGACTTCGCATCTCAATTCCGATCCCCGCGCTAGTGGGCTTGCACGCTCCCGAACCTCTCCAGATTCAATTGCACCCTCTTTGAAGCTCGTGCCTCAATCGACCTGCGACACTTAGCCTGGCATACACCAAAGACGCCTTCCTCCTCGGCGCCTGCCACTACTGTCATAAGTGTGGCCCTTCGGACTCCATCTCCACTGTCTTGCTGGCGCTGAGACAACCGAAATAACTTGCGTTATGGTGCCGGATATGGGATGAGAAAGACTACACCACGAGCCGGCGCTCAGCTAGACTGAACACGCCCCTCAATCGCGAGAGTCCTCTGCGAACCCAAAAGATGCGGCGGCGGGTTCTGTCCCCCTACCATGGGCGGACAGCGACCCCTCCTTCCGCAGAGGTGTCGCTGGTTCGCAGCTTTGACTCCCAGGTCAATCCGTCGCGTCCTGTTAGACAATCTCCTCTGGCAACTTCGCAGATTCAGGGGATGCCCTTGGATTTGATCGAGCGGATTCGCTCCTTTCCTCTCTTCCAAACCACCTCCGATAGCTTCCTAGCCGACATTGGTCTCCTCCTAAAACCTCAACTTTACACGCCGAATGACTACATCATCACCGAAGGCGAAGATGCAAAGGCAATGTACTGGCTGGTCCGAGGTGCTGTGGCTGTTACTTCACGGGATGGCGAGAGTACCTATGCCGAACTGAAGCCCGGCGCTTTCTTCGGAGAGATCGGCATCCTTATGGAACGACCTCGGACCGCCACGGTGATTGCGCGATCGCGTTGTTTGGTGCTGGTCTTGAAGAAAGAGGATCTCAAAACTATACTTCCCAAATATCCCGAGGTGGAACGAGCCATCAGAGAAGAGGCGTTGGAAAGGCTGACACAGTTGGAGAAGAAAAAGAGACAGGTCATCTTGGGTACGGAGGAAGTCCCCTCTGACGGGCGAAGAGGGTCGAAACGGCGTGCGGAGTTCTCTGAAGATGTGTCGATGGACGACGGCGATTCAAATAAGAGAAGAAAATCTCCTAGCCCTGGAACGAACGAAGTGTCGACAGCAAGCGCGCTGGGGCATGGTCTTGTCAATATTAGAGCCACATTGAAGGAGCTGCCTCTTTTTGCGTCCCTGCCTCCAGAGATCCTCCACTTCCTCGGGTTGAGTGCCTCGCCGAGGAGCTTCGCTCCATTCATGGATATCATCAAGCAGGACACCAGGGGGAGAGAAGTCTACTTCCTTGTCCGTGGTGAGGTGGAGATTCTGGACGAGACGAACGTTTCGAGCCCGAAATCGGACAGACCGAGTGTTCCAAACGGCATTCCGCCGACTCCTCGCGTGAAAGCACGTCTCAAGCCGGGACAGTATTTCGGAGAAGTCGTCAGTTTATCCTTGGCCGATCGTCGGACTGCCACTGTTCGCTCAGTCACCCAGGTCGAATGTTTAATGATCTCGGAAAATGTCCTGGCAGACTTCTGGGATCGCTGTCCGCCAGACATCGTTCGACAGATCGAAGACACTGCTAAACAGAGACTACGGACAGCCTCGAACAATGACGTCGTGATGAACGATGTAGATTCCGAACCCAACATACATCAATTAGCAATCGGAGAAGGCAAAGACAAGACAGCCAGAAAGGTCGTCCAGGCTCCAAGAGTGACATTTACAGACGCAGAAATTGCCAGCCCAACAGACGATCCCGGCACTGTGGAACCTTCTGATCCTGATCCCTTCCTTAGCGAAGGGCTAGAAAAGGTCAAATCCAGGTCGAGGAGAGGTTCACTGGCACCACCTTCGCCAGATGAACCAGCAAAGGAACAAAGACGGCGATCTCCTAGAGTATCTCCCGTCGTGACAAGCAGCCCATCTCCTCGAAGTTCTATCTCCGGAACACCATCCCCTACTTCTGAACATAGAAGCTCTACATTTCCCTTCTCGGACCCGTTTTCACCAGGAGGCCGACGAAAGCCTCGTTCCAAGCCTGGTCTTGGTTCGAATCACGGCAATATTCCCGAAAAAATATTGCCTTTGGTGCTGGAGTATCTTGAACTTCACGACCTGATGAGACTGCAGAGAGTATCTTTACATTGGCAGAACGTTCTGCACACGGCACCTAATTTGTTACATTACCTCGACTTGTCACAGTACAACCGCAAGATTACGGATGACGTTTTGGTTAACCGGATATGTCCCTTCACTGGAGCCAGACCTCGCTTCATCGATGTCAGTAACTGCTTCCACGTCACAGACGAAGGGTTTGGCGCTTTGGTAAATATGTGTGGTGCCAATGTTCAAGGCTGGCGTATGAAAAGCGTTTGGGATGTCACAGCACCGGCGATACTTGAGATGGCCAACAAGGCACGTGGACTCAAACAAGTTGACCTGAGTAATTGCCGCAAAGTCAGCGACACGTTGCTAGCGAGGATCGTGGGCTGGGTGGTGCAAGCCCAATCTCAAATACCGAGCCAACGCAACAAGTTGAATGCACAGCGCCCTGTTCTGAATACGAAGCTGAACACTCCGGTACAACAACCGGCGCCTGGCACGGTTATCGGTTGTCCGCAATTGTCTTCTATCACTTTGAGTTATTGCAAACACATAACCGATCGGACGATGGCGCATATTGCAACGCACGCCAGTCAGCGGATAGAGTCTATGGATCTTACTCGATGTACGACTATTACGGATGCCGGTTTTCAATTCTGGGGAAACGTCAAATTCGAACGGTTGAAGAGGCTTTGTTTGGCGGACTGTACATATCTGAGCGACCAGAGCATTGTATGGCTTGTCAACGGAGCCGGCAGTGGGTTGAGACAACTTGACCTTGTAAGTTTGGGCATAGTCGAATGGGATGACGAGAATATATACTAACATGCTTCTAGTCTTTCTGTTGCGCTCTATCCGACACTGCGACAGAGGTTCTGGCTCTGGGCTGTCCAAATCTAACCCATCTCAACCTGTCTTTTTGTGGCAGTGCCGTATCGGATCCAAGTCTAAGATCAATCGGCCTGCATTTGTCGGCTTTGAAAGAGCTTGCCGTCCGAGGGTGCGTCCGTGTTACTGGGCTTGGTGTACAGAGCGTTGTTGAAGGGTGTCAGAAGCTCAAACTACTCGACGTGAGTCAGTGCAAGAATCTTCAGCCGTGGCTCGTTTCAGGCGGCGTTGAACGATGGCGAGCTACAGGCCGAGACCTGCAATTCGTGGTTGTCAGCTCTGGGAGGAAGTTGGTGCGGTAATTACACCTTGCCAGAACCCGTCTGAGTGTCAACTGGACCTGTGTCTTTTGTTCGACCAGGCAGATATATACGAGTCAAATGGAAATAAGGGGCAAGGGTTCCGGAATATTTTATGTGATCTATGGTGATCAGGAAGATACCCCATTTTGAGATGAATGTCAATTTTGAAGAACGCAATGAAGCCATAAAGCATTCCCGGTCTGGCCCAGTGTGTTCATTTTTCTTGATCACTACGAGGTTCGACAAAGACTCCCGCCCGAACGAATGAGTAAAGGCTTTTTCTCCTTTGTAGATGAGTTATATCTGATATCCTCTGACGTCATTTCTTCGATGTTTCTGCTTTCAATCGAGGCAATGTAACTCCGTCGAGGATAATTATCCGTGTCTTGAAAGACTTCGGCGGTCTCCGATGTGAACAGAATTTTCTGTACAGCGAGCTTTGCAAGCTTTTGATAAGTACTACCTTGGTAGAGGCGCATTGTCCTGGTTGACAGTCTAAGTATCTGCCTTTTGGGTTAACCTAGCTTCCCCGGTCAATATATTTTATTTGGAAACTTGGGCTCTTATCATCCTACGCCAGCATTGATCTGGACTCGGCCAGCCAGCGGTCATCAAAGAGCAAGGAAAGTGTGAGAACGACTACTACCTGATAGGAAGTGCCAGTCAAAAAAGCAAACATGTGCAAAGGACCGATGCACGAGTTTCTCCAGGCTCTGCCCAAATGTGAACATCATATGCATATTGAAGGTCAGTCTACCTCTTGAGCACTTTATACTTTGATTTTCAGCGTCGAATTCGGTGGACATCCTTTCATAGGACGGTCGTTTTCTGGTCTCGACCCCGGAAAAGAGCACCATGGGAGAATGGAATATTTCCCTCGCCGAGGCATGGGTGTAGAGCTTTCGCACATGGCGGAGAACACTCCCTAGGGCTATCTTGCTCGGCTTTGAGCTCGAGTTCGACTTCTCAGAAATATCCAGATCCGGGGTGCAGAAACAGAAACAGAAGCAGAAACGAACGCCTTCACCTCCTCCTCCTCCTCCTCCTCCTCCACGCCCTGGACCATACTCACCCCAAGGCGTCTACCAGCTAACGCACAAACCCCAACACCTCAGGCTCTCTCGAACCGGACCTCCTCTTCACCCTCGCCCGCCGCAACTCCATCACCCTGCCCTGCCCCTCCGACGACCCAGCCTTCTCATCCGTCGACACCCTCCTATCGCGCTACCGCCGCTTCACCTCCCTCGACGACTTCCTGCACTACTACTTCATCGGCATGTCCGTCCTCATCACGCCTCAGGACTTCGAATCCCTAGCCTACGCCTACTTCACGCGCGCCGCCGCCGACGGCGTCGTCCACGCCGAACTCTTCTTCGACCCTCAAGCCCACACCTCGCGCGGCGTTCCCTACTCGACCGTCCTCGCCGGCTTTTCCGCAGCCCAAACCCGCGCCGCATCCCAGTTGGGCATCACATCCGAACTCATCGTCTGCATCCTCCGCCACCTCCCACCCCTCGACGGCGAAGCCATGTACCGCGCCGCTCTCCCGGACCTGGTCTCCGGCAAAGTCAAAGGCCTGGGCCTGAGCAGCACCGAAAAGGGCAATCCTCCCCATCTTTTCAAAGCCACATACCTCGACGCCGAGGCCCGCGGGATCCACCGCACCGCGCACGCCGGCGAGGAAGCGGGCGTCGAATACATGGCCGAAGCCCTGTCGGAGTTACACATCCAGCGCGTCGATCACGGCATCAAACTCACCCAAGATCCCAGTGTGATGGCCGACTTCGTCTCCCGCCAGATAATGGTCACCATGTGTCCGCTTTCGAACGTCGAGTTGCGCTGCGTCAAGTCTGTCGGCGACTTGCCCGTCAGAAAATATCTCGACGCCGGCGTGCGCTTCAGCATCAACAGTGACGATCCCGCGTATTTCGGTGGGTATATTCTCGACAATTATTGCGCCGTGCAGGATGCCTTTGGCCTGACAATGCGTGAATGGGAGACGGTGGTCCGGAATAGTATACAGGGGAGTTGGTGTGGACAAGGAAGAAAGCGTGATATGGACGGCATGTTGGACGCGGTGATGGACAAGTTTAGATCCTAGATCAATAGGTTTGAGTGTGAGGGACGCGGTGATGGAGGAGGTTGGGAAGTTAGATCCAGGTCAACATTTCTGTACGAGTAAAAGGGGCTCAAATATTCGCAAGGCTGAGTTACCATTCCCTCGTCCACCCAGCACAAGAAATCGCACATCCACCAATCATCGTGACAGCGCATCCTCGCTATCTTCGGCATTTCTGAGTATCAAGATGAACATAGAACGTCAGCCAGTGAGGTAGGAATACCAGTATTCATCTTCATCTTTTGTTAGCAAAGCTTGAGCTGCTTGAACCACGTATCGAACAGCTTCCTTCGGAGCATTCATGAGCGCGAAATAATCTTGCCTAGTCTCAGACTACTGGTAATGCTAACTTAGGTATAGAGGGTATCAATCAACAGAATGATGCAAATGCCTCATGAGTCGCTCGACGTCTTGTTATTGCCCTTAAAGTCTTTACCAAATCCAACACCCTTCGCTCGTGCGTCAATAACAGCCTCAATGCAACGTCCAACACCCTCGAGGTCACCCATGAGACCAACGTGTCCTCGGTCACTTTCAACTCGACCACCCTTGACGCATCGGTAGCCTTCTGGCAGCTGGGCAGCACTGGCGAGTACCACACCATCTCCGGCGGCAAATGCCAGATCATCGAATACGTCGGCATATTTGATCGCTTCCTCATCGGTAACTCTGGCTCCATAGACAGTCGGCACTGTCTTTCCAAACATGTACGCATGAGGTGGGTACAGGTTTTGCTCTTGATGGCTTGGTTGGAATACCAGCTGTTTCTTGAACTCCAAAGTCTCAGCAAGAGTCCGGCGAAGATATTCTTCCGCTAGGTGTTTGGGTATCGTGCTCGTTGTTGCAATAGTAGGGCGATGCTGAGATTGCTTCATGCTAGGCCCCACCACCTCGTCCGTTCCTTCACCTTCTACAATCCGACCGGCCTCTGCAGCTTTGTCAGCGGCCTGCTGAGTAGCCGCTTCGGCCCTTTGTGCAGGTCCTGGAGTCTGCAGATTCTGCCCTCCAAACCAAGAACTGCGTTTGGAAGACGAGATATTATCTGAAATGACATCCATAATGCTCTTTCGCCGGTCGGCACTGTTTTGATTCCTCAGACTTGGAGGCAAAGGTGGATTAATGCACGGAGACAGGTGGTAGTCCTCCCACACTTGAGGGTCAAAAAAATCCAAGTCATATCTCTTGTTAGTGTGCTTCTGAATGAAACACCGGCCGCTTTCGGGTAAGAGAGCAAAGCTAGTTCGGAGTGTGAAATTGACTTGAGCAGTGAGTACTCTGGAACTGAGAAGGACGTCATCACCATTCCGCAGAGGCCCGAGGATGTTGACGCAGTGTTGTGGAACTCCAGCATAGACGACTCCAGCGAACAGCTCTGGTCGTTGATTGACTACATATCGAGTAATTAGGCCTCCCAAGCTGTGAGCAAGCACCGTTGCTCCTCGCTTCTCTGGAGGGGTCTCCGGGTGGTTGCATTCCAGTGATTCCAGAAACCTGATGAGCTTCGCGCTTGAAAGGTGCGGGCTCAGTCTCCAGTCATATCCCCACTCATGAACTCGCAGCTTGTTTTCGCGTGCATTCGGACACTTTCTCATGTGCTTGAGTAACCTCCGGCAAATATCGATTGGACCAATGTGTGACAAAATGCCGGAAGGTATGATGGTTTCTTCCATTCGTTCTTCATCCTCTCTCGTCAGGCCGACCTCTAGGTCGACCCGACGAAGATTGAGCCCAACCTTCACAGGTACCCAAAGTTGACGGTGAGGTGGTTGAGCTGACCTGAGGATTGAGCCACGGTAGCCGCCCAGTATAACGACATCACCTGTCAGTTTTGACAATGCATGCGACAAGATTGGATGAGCTCGTTGCTGTGGGGTTTCTACTTCATCCCCTTTCCTTGCATTTCTCATCTTCTTGATCGACGTATAGTGGTAGTCCTGGTTCCTCGTGTTATCGGGGGCAGGAGCATCGGTCTCGGTTATTTGGGGATTCGCAGAACTGCTTTCTGGCGATATCCGGCGCTTCGGTGATGGTCTAATCGTCGGAAGTTTGGGAAACCGCAGTGTCGAGTTCTGGAAACTGTCTGTGATCGCTTTAAACCGGGAATTCGCCATGCCTGTGACTTCAGCAAAGGCACTTGTATCGTCGAAGGCAGAAACTCCAGACACCCTTCTTCCTATGTACAAGGAGCTTTCGGAGTTTGAACGAGGTCGACTTCTGGTTGATGCTGGGCTGACTGGAGATAAGAGTGACTCGACGTTCCCATCAAGGCCATAGTAAGGCCTGACCGTAGTTGCATGAGCTTGAGACTGTGTTAATTGCGTGTCCGGATTGGACATCTTGCGCAATCTCGGGTAATTCTGAAAGGAGAACATAGATGATGTGGAGGTGTTCGGAGGAGTAATTTGTGGTCGGGTTGGGGTCGAAGAGCCTGAATGGCCCGCACTCCTCATGCTCGAAGGCATGAGTGACATGGAGCTGAAGTTGAAAGGGGGTGACGGGAAGTCCGGGATGAACTTCTTCAAACTGGAGATGAGGGCTGTCGGACCGCTCAAAGCTCTGCGTCTTCCTTCTTGTCCAACCGCTTGTAACATGTTCCTTGTAACTGAGAGCCTGTTCGATTGTGGTATACCGACGTTGTGTATTTCAGCAGCCCGTGATTGCGTTGCGTGGTAAGAACGTTCGATGATGGGCGGTGATGGTTGATTTTCGCTAGGCTTCGGGATTTGGTTCGCATTTTCCTGGCTCGCGACTTTTACGGTTTGCGGACTCTCGAGCGAGTCTTGAGGCTTCCCATCTCCAATATCAAGTACTGTGGCAGTCTCTGTGGTTACAGCATCATGTGCAGATGGCGCAACAGCCGGCGACTCGTCCACGGCCGGAAGACTTTTGCCCTCTTCGTTCAGTGGCGATGGCGTCAAGCCCGCAGTGGACGTCTGTGATCGTGAGGCCTGCTGGTCGTCGCTCTCATAGGGCTCTTCTTCCAGGGTCATAACGTTGCGAGAATCGTCCAGTGACAAATCCATAGCTCGTGCCTTCTCAGCGGCCGGTGTTCCGGGAGATCTCAAGTGAGTCTGGACTCGACTTATACTGACCCCAATCAGGCCATCGTCGTACAGCCCGTTGGTATCCAATTTTGGCGGGCCTGACCGCTTGCCTGACAGCGACCCTTCACCAAGGGAATTTTCATGGTTGTCCGGTTCCGACCACCACTCTCCGTCATGGTCTTGATCGAAAGTGTGGTCGACCGTCCCGGGAGCGCTGGCTGACTCCATTCGGCAAAGGTAAATTCATGTGAAACGGGCGAAGAAGAATATGATCTGGTTAAGGAACGCGAGAACAGCCGAATCCGGTAGACGTGAGGCCAAGGTAGAGCTGCAGGGGCGAGGTTTGGTGCTTATGGGTTGGAGCGTAACGATAGGGTGGAGATCTGACAGGCTGTTAGGATGCGGCTCGTGCTGACAGAGATCCTACCGGAGAAGGTGCCGGTCCAGGGGAGTGAGAGCCAATATGGCTCTGAGCTATGAGGTCAAGGATAAGGTAAGGATTGGGGATATTATGACATGATACGATGATTGGTAAAGAATGCGAAGGAAAGGACAAGATCTGACGCGACGACGATTTTGATACTCGACTTCGGCAGCCGCGGATGATCTACTGACGGGAAGGAAACACTTGTGCACAGCCACTATTGGCCAAGCAACACAACATCCGTGCTGTAAGAAAGTGATGTCCATCAACCCATTTTCTATCCCATCACTACCTTGGCCATGGACGACAACAGAAAGCAAGGTAGTCGTCAGAGTCTGGGGTAGTACGAACACTCTTCAGCAGGCTCTGTGGTCATCGATGACAAGGCCAAGCTTTCTCGCCAAGACCCGATCCAATGAGCCTAACAAGCTTAAATTAGGGTTGTCACATGACTAAGCCATTCCAAACTGTATGGTACCTGGTATTTTTGTAAGCTTAAATGCCCACCCGATTCAACTCGCTTCTTCTGCATCTTCGGCAATCTGCCAAAGGCATGGGGACTAGAAATGTTGCCAGTCCAGCACAAAGCAACATTGCAATGACCATCACAAAAGGTGATAGGCAAACAAATTCCTTGCCTTGAACCCATGTTCATCAAATTTCCTACTATGACGACATGGCAGGGGCAAGCCTTACGCGTCGCAGCCCGTGTGTGGTGCCGTCTTGCCGTATCCAGTTCATACCTACGGTAGCATCCCTTACCTTAGGTACCTTAGGTACACCTTGTCTTCTGCTTTAATCCTATCTCACACTCTAGGCGCCATTGCCGTGCGTTGTTGATATACACGACCACCGATGGAATCTCGGGCTCCGAACCATGGATGAACCAAACCCCAATAACGAACATTCAGACCACGATGCTTTCGGTCGAGGTCCTCACCATCCAGCAAATGTGCCTGCTCCAAATGGAATAATCAATATTCCAAGGCCTCAGCAAGCCCAACAATACATCCACGAGGACGAGGAAGATGCTGTTACAGACTATAATGTAAGTTGGCGATCCAGTGTAGATGCTGGCCTGACATATATACCTCTACAGGCTCCCATTAGTTGGTGGATTCTATCGACTTTGTTCCCGCTCATTGCAGGGACGTTTGGACCATTGGCCTCGGCTTTCAACATCTGCGCTCTTGCAATCTCCTGGAGGACGACGGTGGACTCAAATTCCACGGAATCCGAGGGCACCCATATTCAAGATCCAGCATCATTTCTGGCCGTCAACGCTGTCAGCCTTGCTATTGCTCTTCTTTCCAATCTCGTCCTCCTAGCCCAGATCACTGATCGACTTTCTCACCAACGAGCTTCTCCAGTCACGATTGCTGGTTGGTATGCCAGCTCCATGCTTCTGTTAGGCTTAGTGGCCGCCACGCCGGACCATCTGCCACTACCGACAAACACTTTGGCAACCTACTCTCAAGCTTTCTACTATGCAATATTTTCATGCATCTTGTATTTCATCTTAGCATCTCTGCTGCTCACAACATCCCTCAGCCTGCACTTCCACGCTCCGTCATACAGCCGATCATTCAAGTTGACCATGTCGCAGCGGTCGCTGATGTTGCAAACAATGCTTTTCTTGGGCTACCTTCTTGCAGCAGGTGCGGTTTACTCCCGTATCGAAGGTTGGGACTATCTTGATGCCGTATATTTTGTCAACGTCACTCTCTTCACGATCGGGCTCGGGGACTACCATCCCCTCACTCATTTAGGGAGATCATTGTTCTTCCCAATGGCCATTGGCGGTATCCTCTTTGTTGGTCTGATGATTGCCTCTATCCGCACGCTTGTGCTTGAAGCCGGTTCTCGCAAAATCTCTACTCGTATGGTGGAGAAGGCGCGGCACAAAGCCCTAAAGTCAGGAGATCCAAACGAAGGCAAGGTCAAGCTGCGAGGCATTCATACTCGACAGCTCCACACAGACCCTTCGGTACCAGAGCTCGATCGCAGGAAACAGGAATTCGAGATCATGCGCGATGTCCAAAAACAAGCGGCCCACGATAACAGGATGATCGCGCTGGCAATCTCAGGTTCGTCCTTTGTGATTCTATGGATTGTTGGCGCTGTGGTCTTCTGGCAGGCGGAAGAAGCCACAGGAGGCCAAGACTGGTCCTACTTTGAGGCTCTGTACTTCACCTATGTGGCTCTCTTGACCATCGGGTATGGCGACTTCTGTCCTCAGACAAATTCAGCCAAGCCGGCCTTCGTCTTCTGGTCATTGATCGCACTCCCAACACTCACAGTTCTGATCGGTGCTGTCGGAGACACGGTTTCTGATCTTGTAGCGTCGTCCACATTGTGGCTAGGGCAGCATGCCCCGGAGAGTCTAAAAATCTTCAGACAGGCAAAGGCAACAGCACGGAAGAAGCGCAATCGCGAAGGTGCTTTCCAAACAGCCAAGCCTCCTGGGTTCATGGACGACGAGTCCGCAGCCGAATGGGATTTCGAGGACCAAAACATCGCCAAAGCCATCCAGGCGTTAGGTGGTCGACAACAAGACAATACCCAACCAGGGACCAAGCCGGAAGACGAAAAGGAGGCACAAGCATTGCTGTCTGCGTATCGCCTTCATATCCTCCTACGTGAGATGCAGAATGTCGTGCAACATTTGGATGCGCAGCCTCCTCGAAAGTATACATTCGAGGAGTGGACGTGGTTCCTGAAGCTGATCCATGAAGACGAGTCGGACCCACCAGGGCATCGACTACCGTGGGACCGTGATGCGGATGTTGCAGCTCCGCTGAGAGAAAAGGACGGCCAGAAATGGAGCTGGCTCGGACAAGAAAGTCCGCTCATGAGCATGGAGGACGAGCCTAAATGGGTTCTGGCCCGGTTACTGGAAGTCGCGCGAAGGAGGAGTAAGAAGAGAGGGGACTATTGGTTGCAAATCTGGAGAGAGCAAAGGGAAAGAGATGCTTCGGATGATGAGTTATTAGGACTGGGGTGAAAAGGAGAAGAACGAATCTCAGATCCTTTACATCAGAATCGCACTTCTCAAAAACCGTTGTACCCCAGCGAAACCATCATCAGCATTTCCTTCATCCCCGCTCAGAGTCATGAAGCCACAAGCCTCACTACAGCCGTCCTCATCCTCGCCTCGCCCGCATCACCGTCGTGGCGCGGCCGTCTCAATGCACTGTCCCAATTGTCAAGGTATGCCAATGGATCGAGCTTCCTTATGACCGATCACGGCAATGAAATGTCAGCCACGGCATTTACTTCCCCAACACTACCAACGGTGCAGAGCCGGCCTGGCATGGCCTCATCACCCATCAAACACGCAAACTGATTAGTCAATAACCTACATGACACGGACGGACGAACAACGGGCACCCCTGTCATGGCCCTATGGCCTATATATTCCACGTCAGAGCCATAACTCTTCCAAATGCCGTCCGATGGGCTCTTATTCTCTTTCTTCATTGTCCCCTCCCCTTTCATCCAGGAAATACGCAACTCTTTAATACTCAACACAATGCCGAAAGACATTCCCCGCCTGCAATGGTTCGGTGATGGTGATGGTGATGACACCACCCGCAGCCGCTCCAGCAGCGTCTGGCTCGGCTTCGCGCAATTACTCATGCCGAAGGAGTACGACCGTGTCGAAGCCATTCGCAGACACAGACGCGAGGTCAAACTGGAAAGGAAGGCCCAGGCCGAGGTCGAAGCCGATGCCGAAGCCGCAGCTGCTGAAGCTGTAACAGCGCAGCAAGTAATTGCGTCTGCTGGTGATGCCGAGCGAAACCAGGCCGGGGAGGCTGCTGCCGCCGATGGCAGTGCTGTGGGTGAAGGTGAGCGGACGGAGTGAAGAAGACTGGCCTGAATCCTCCACGGGACGTTGACGCTCGACAGGAGGTACAACAGCACGACGTGGAGCAGGAGCAGGAGCAGGCGCAGGCAGAGGACCTGAACCTGAACCTGAACCAAATGAAGCCGGCCCCGGCTGCGAATAAACGGGGGTTGGTCCAGCAGGTGCTTGTACCTGATGCAACAGGAGCCGGGACCCGGGGGAACAAGACTCGAGCAAGGTTGCATAGCATAGCTAGCAACAAGCTCGCCGCCAAAGGGATCAAGGTGAGAACACACACGAACCCAGCCCCCAATCGGACAATGGAGTCCAGCGTCGAACAGGAGAAACCAGGCCTCGAGATCGAAAAAGATGTCCACCATCGACCGGACCCTGAATCCCAAAATATTCAAACCGTTCCGACCAGATCGAGTCCTGTCTTCGAGAACGAATACAAATTACTTGTATAGCCCTCTCGAGTCCTTCCATTCCATCTTTCTTTTCAAGTTTTAATTTCTCGTGCTCTCGCTCCCGCTCCCGCTCCATCGTGCCTGTTCTTAAAACTGAAGTGGCATGCACGAAGCTGACGTGCAAAAGGGATCTCTCTCTCTTGACCTTGGATCCAAGCAAAATAACATGGCCGGGTTTCCAGTAGTATCAGGAGACACCGTTCTCTCGCCCAAATGGCACCTTAGTACCCTATGTCGATGACTGTTTCAGCATGTCCTTCTAGATATGTACCTAGGTAGGCTTACGGTTAACACAGGAACGTTGCTGTTCAATCCTGAAGAACACCAGCAAAAAGTAAGTGCACCACTCATACTCGGGTCAGTGTCATGTTCAATTCAATGTCCATATTTGCGTCTTATCGACTAGAAAGTAATGCATGCACAGCTCTCGCTTCTGCTGTGTGAACATGATATCACCAAGCTGTTGATAGGCAAGTACCTGGTATTGGGGTCTTTTCGCAGCTATTGTAATACCCTTCAATTCAACCACAGCATGGCATGCAGCCACCTTCTTCATACCGCTCCGTGGCACTTTGACTTCTGTTTTCTCGAGTGAACCCGAGAACGTTCACATGCCATCCTTCTCCACAAGGTTTAGACAAAGAGTTTGAGGTCTAATCAAGATGTGGACTGTCGCAAACCTTGGAAGTCTCTATGCTTTTGATACTCTCACCGCGACATATGTCCAAAGCCTTTCCATTACAGTAGTGCTGCGTCTACCGTGCCATGCATCACGTGGAAATGCACACATCCATCCTGGCTGTCGTAAATAGTCATGTTGCGCGTAACGGCGCAGATGTCTTTGTGCACATCACACACGTGGTCGCTTCGCCTCAGGACCGAGGGCCGCACGCTCCTCACGTATGCGGATTGCCTCGGTCCCATCGTCGATCAATGTCTCCTTGAACCAGGGATGTTTAAGCGCCTCTTTTGCTGTGATTCTTTGTTTCGGATCGTACACAAAGATCTTCCTTAGTAGATCGAGTAACTGCTTGTTGAAGGGGGTGTTTGCAGGGATAAACTCCTATAGAAGACATCAGTATTTGTCAGACAAAGGGCAAGAAGGAGGCTCACATGTAAGTGCTTCATTGCTTTGACATATTTCCGGGACGCCTTAGAAGTCTCTTGACTGGGGTATTCCAGTTTCCCTCGCGTGAAGAACTTGGATGCAGAGTTAGAGTTGGCGCCACGACCTCCAGAGCAGACTTGTTTGACGACTTTTGGATCGATCTTCCCGTTACAGACCACCTCCATCATGGCTAGATGTTCGAGATTGTCGTGGGTTTGAAACAGGGCGTCTCCCGTAAAGAACTCGACGATGATGCACCCGATGCTCCAAATATCACAAGGAAAGCTCCAGCCGAGTTGTAGGATGATCTCCGGGGCCCGATAATGCCTCGTCGATACCACCGAAGAGTGGTATTCGTCATCAAAAGTGGCTGAACCGAAGTCGATCAGTCGAATCTCGCTGTCTAGCAGCACCCTCCGTTGTCTGGCAGTTCTCGATGTTGTGTGCGAGGACGATGGTATCGTTCGGTTGTAGGTGAAAGTCTGATATGCATTGTGGACGAGCAGAATATTCTCCGGCTTGAGATCTGTGTGGATCAGATTCAGATCGTGCAGGACTGGACAGAGTTAGCATTTGTTGAAACAGCGAAGACTTGGAGACGTACAGGCCACACTGGTGAACAGCTGTCGAGCAAAGCTCTGGATCTGAGAACTGGGGAAAGGCACGAAACCGTTGCCTTTGAGGAAATCAAAAACACTTTGTCCCAATAGATCCGTGACAATGCATATGTGGTTCCGAAAGTCGAATGAGTCGCGCAGGTGGATGCACTTGTTTCTGTTGGTCTTGTCGTTCAGTGCCAGCGTTGACAGCACACGCAGCTCAATTCGTGAAGCGTCACGATATTTCTGGACTGATCTGATGATTTTGACGGCACATTTTGTCTTCTTTTTCTTGTCGAATGCCTCCACAACTTTCCCAAATGTTCCCTGACCAAGAAGTTTAACGATATCGTCTGCAAAACCAGTCAGTAATGGAATTTCAGCCTAGCATGAGGGAAAACTTACATCGCTCAGTCAATTGAGTGTTGGCAGTCACCATGTAGTGACCATCGTCATCATCCACCTTCTGGTGCTTGTGCAAAGTCTGATACGTGTCAGCATGACTATCAAAATCGAGTGTGAGCCAGAGAACGTACATCGCGTATGACGGGAACGTGGACATCCGGGGCCTTTCGCAAGGGCTTGGGAGGCGGTATGTAGTCTGCGAAAGGATCTGTAGTTTCCTGTTGCTTTCTTTTCGCTTGTGCTCTCGTCTCTTTCTGCGGCTGCGCTCTTTTTCTTTTCTGTCCTGTCCTCACATCTTCATA
The DNA here is from genome assembly GCA_035928285.1 of Vermiconidia calcicola. Classification (NCBI taxonomy): domain Eukaryota; kingdom Fungi; phylum Ascomycota; class Dothideomycetes; order Mycosphaerellales; family Extremaceae; genus Vermiconidia; species Vermiconidia calcicola. The sequence goes on from JAXLQG010000018.1 coordinate 591,136, forward strand.
GCTGGTGCTGGCAGGATTGCTGCCATATGATTCGAGCGAGGTCGGTGCCGTTACGGTTTGTAAAGAGGTTGTACGATCACCCGAATGGTATGAAGCCGATGACGATGAGCCACCAAATTTTGCAGGATGTGTTGAATATGTTGGGCTGTCTGTGTACTCGATCTCGTAGCCCTGATCCACTTTTCTTTTCCGACCATTCGATGCGTATGCAGATGCATCAGGTTGCTGCTGCCGACTGGGAGCGTTGCCCGCGCGTTCAGGTTCAGGAGAATCATCGTCAATGACAATTATTTCTTTGGGAACGCCATTTTTGTAGAAATCATTCCAGTCTGGTTGTTTTCGCTGTTGATTGTCGGGCAGGGCCGACGCAGCCTGGGAAGGAGCCATAGACGAAACGTTTGAAGGCTGCCTGTACGAGGCAGGAGATGGGGGAGGTCGCGGATATTGTGCAGCAGTCGGGTAGGAATGGTAAGAAGTCGTCAGTCGTTGTGGTGCCGGCAAAGTTGCAGTTGTGGGGTATGTTCGGGTTGACGGTGAATAAGGATTTTGATGAGGATAACCATAGTGAGCAGGGACGACAGTCGTTGCTATCGTGGAAGGAGTCGACATGTTCAGGTCTTGCAAGTCTTGAGGGTGGTGGAGACTGTCCGACAACGCAGGTGTTGTGGATTCGCGCCACGAAGCGCAGTCTGCAACATGCGAGTGCAAAATAGAGCAGGTTTCTCGATGATGGCGTTCAAAGTTGGGGTCCGACGTTCGGAATTGGTGAGGACGATGAAGAAGGTGTTATCGAGACAGTAGCTGGGGGCTGTAGGCTGTAATCGGGTGGTGCTGGGAGGCAGAGAGGTGAGGCAGTTAAAACATGAACGGAGACCCGACGACGAGGACAAGCCTCTATTGGACCAGAGTCACACTCATGTTTTTGTTGTGAATGACAACTTCGGGGACTTGAGAACGACCAACTGGACCACAACAACAAAAGGATAGACTTGTCGTGGGCAAAATGGGAGAAGACTTGGATCGGTTGACGTCGAGGGTGCGAAGTCTTGACTTGGGAGATCGGAGCGAGTAACAAGCGAGTGTGAGGAGCCACCACCAGGAGCCGTCGACCGGGAACTCTTTGGGCTTAAAGCCGCCGCCGCCGTGTGTCGATGTCGACACTCGGAACAACTCTCTGCACTCGATTGCGCAACTTGTCTGGGCTTCTGTATCACCCGAAGAATCTCTCCTACGCGACCTCTTTTGACTTTTTTAGGTAGGAACAGAAAAATAAATAGGTCGCTCTTCTGTCCAATGTTATTTGACCTTTTCCACTTCGGACACTGATTTTCTTAGGGTCTCCTCCTACGAGTACAGTAACTACTCCGTACCTAATGTACGAGCTACCTCATATTGTACTGTGGTATCATGGAGAATTTTCGTTAGCATAGGTACCTTACTCGTGTAAGTGATCCGGATTTGCCACGGTCAATCGAGGTCATTTCATCCGAACGTGATGAAGTTTCAACGGACTTCGCACTCTTCGGTGACTTCTCTTGCTTCCATGAACTTCTGGGGCTGTCTTTTGAAAGTTGACCTGCCCACTTTCCGACGGGTACTAACGAAAGAACAACCTGGTGCAAGGGCGAGACCTCAAGCTGTTGCAAGATCACGGGCTGTTGCGAGATTACAGAATGATGCAGAACCACAAGACGACGTAGAAGCAGATGGCGAGGGAAAAGATCCACTACTTTTACTATGCTGAGTACGAACCGCAGAACTTGAGCTGAAACAATACCTAGGTAGTCAAGCAACCTCAATTCTGTGATACACTTGAATGCAAAGAGACATGGTGCCGCATGTACTGTGTATAGTGCTACTCGTCGTGGCGCTCAGTTCTGCATTCCCGACGTCTCCTCACGTCATCTTTGTCGATTGCACCACACGCCTCTGACTCGGAAAGATGTGGGACTCAGTAGTACTTGCCAGGACGTCTAGCCTCGGGATGCCAAGAGCCTTAGAATAAAGGAATATACTTTTATTTTCGCAAATTCCGTCAACAAACAGGACAGGAGATCTCCTGTTCTCATCCCCTGTGGCGCGTAAGTGCATCTCTCAAGTCATCACTTGGGATTCATCAACTAACAACGACAATAGAATTGGCTAGCGCGTCAGACTGTTAATCAACTCAGGTTGTTAATCAGGCAAATCTGGAGGCTGGAAGTTCGAGCCTTCCCGGGGGAGTCTTCTTTTTTGCACATTTTTGCACATATCTGCACATTTTTGTTGCTGTTATTGTGCTGGAGACGAATCCTTTCTTACACGACAATTTCTGCGCCTCGACGCCGCGGTTAATTGGTCTGGTTTGGATGACGCCAATCGTCAGACGAATCCCTGACGCCAGCACATTTCATGACGATTTCATCACCTCATAATAATGCATAGAATGAATATACGAAGTCTTGTATGCTGGAGGATATTGCAGCCTGTCTTTTTTTGTACGCCTTGTCCCGCACAGCCTGGCACGTAAGAGTCGGATCGAAGGCAATCCACCACCACAACGAGTGAGTTAATCGTGCTATGCTCTCTTCTGCTTGACGACGCCATCAGACGCGATCACGACATTGGGGATGAGGATCCTCCGATGACCCGACACCCGAATGCCGGAGACACCAACTCCTCTCCACAGGACCGCGCACCTTAGTCTATGTTCAATGCAATGAATTTGCTTGTCAAGTCTACTCTGCCTGACTTGGATCGAAAACGATTCTTTGAGATATCAATCATATCCCCTGCCTCTCACCCTGTTGAGGATGCCTCCCACAACAATGCCGCTGTCCCAGTAATCGGAAAACTTGCATCTTTTTGTTGGCTTGTTATCTTACAGTGGCCTTGTCCTCACGACTTGGACCTGACCAGCCCCACGTCCTTGCTATATCACTGCCATTGCAGTAAAAATTGGATAATGCACATCAAGAATCATTTGACCGGCAAACTCTGCCCTCGCACATAAGACCTCGAGGCTCGTCCATCCCCTTCCAAAACAAGGAAAACATCTCGTGCCTGGATCTTGGCATCCTGGTCCTCGTCCCACTGACCAAAATGCTTCTCTTTTGGAACTGCTCGTGCTCGATCAGGACCAGGGGTGCCGGCTACAGAAGCAGTGGTTGATGCCGCAGGCTTACCCGGCGTCACTGCAGGGCTTCCTCCACCACCCTTCATCCAGTCGTACGTTCTCTGCTTCTTGCTTCCGAATCGATTCCCAAGAAGACCAGAAAATGCCATACGTGCTGCTTCGTTGGCCGACTTGTGCTGCTGTTGTTCGGAGAATTTCGACTCGGCTAGTTTCCGTTCTTTCTTCGTGGTCTTCTTCTCCGCCTCCATAGCGGCGGCGGCAGCGGCTTCTGCTGCAGCGTCCACAGCGGGTGTGCCAATTGCCCCATCTCCGTTTGTTGTTGTTCGCCGCTTTGCTCGTCTTTGCCGTCGAGCTTCTTCGGCGCTCCGTTCTGCAAGAGAAACCTTGTCCAGAGTCTCCACCGTAAGTGCAGGAGGAGGCACTTGATCGAAGGAAAATGATGGGCCCTCGCTGTTAGCCTGTGAATGTGTGCCTGCATATTGGTCAGCCACGAGGTGCGATGCAAGACTGCGGTACTCACGCTTCAAACTGGCACTGCCGGCCGGACTTGACACGCCTTCAGGCCCGTCAGTCGCCGGCTTGACCGCAGCTGCTATGTCTTGCCATTCATCAGGAACCTTGCCCTTGGAGTGCAGCCGTCTTTCCTGCGCCAACCGAGCAGAAGCGTTGACCAGGCCAGTCATTCTCGCTTTTGTAGCCAAGCTTATGACTTTCATGATATCGGACAGGCGTTCGCCCTTGGCTCCTGTGTCCAGAATGGCTTGGCCTTTGTCGATGATACGAGTAGCGCCCTCGAGGCCATTTACTCGTACGGTTGGTGGAGGAGCATGTTTTTGCGTATTCACCAAGACGCCAGATTGGGGGTCGATCAGATGTTCGGTGATGCTGATGCTCCTTATCTTGTCATTCAACGTGCCGCCCAGCAAAAACATGTCCCAAAGGGGATGTTGACTATGTCGTGAAGCCTCCCAATCCGCGCGTGCCTCTTCCCTCTGTTTGATCTCCTCGGCAGAAGCCTGATATGCCTGGGCTTGGTTCTGCCCTCCATTCTGTACTTGTTGTGTTCCAACTCCACCAGCGCCGGGATCCGCTGCATTGAAGCCGTTGACGTGATACTGGAATCCTGGGCCTTGTGACTGAGGTGGCGGTCGGGGTGTGGAAGTGCCGTAATAGTCCGGCCTTACCAGCATTCTAGCCTCCTCTTCGATGTTAATACCCGTACCTGACAGAATATCTTCATAGTTCCGATCTTCCGCTTTATCGCTCGGTCTTTGCGGAGGAGGCATCAGGCCTTGTCGCGGATTGGAAGGCGTAGTCCCATTCATCTGGACATTTCCACCTGGAGTCGTCGGTTGTCCGGAAGGCGTAGGAGGATAACTTTGCGGAGAGAAGGGAGACTGCGCGTCGGGGGACAATCGAGGCCGCTTTGCCGCTGGCGGTTGATTGTACGCTTGGGGGGAGAATTGCTGAGGTGAAGGTGAAGAGTAATTCATACCCATCTGCGGAGACTGAGGCCCGAGAGGACTAGGTCTGCCATTTGGGGCTGCGAAGTCGCGTGGGAACTGAGTCTGAGTCTGAGGAAGAGGTGGCCGCGTAGGCGGCATTTGCGACTGAGCCATCGTACTCCGTGTTCGAGGTTGGGTCGTGTTAGTCGTCTCGCGAAGGAGGATTCCACCACTGCGTTTGCCTTGCCCTTCGCTTTCCGAGTGAGCGCAGTATCACGCTCGACCCCCTCTTTGTTTCTAGCATGCCTGTTCAGATTCTGTCGACATCCAGGAGGATCGAATGAAGTGTTGGGTGTCGCATGGGTGATTAAATTTACAGGTGGCTGCAATGTTGGATGTGATGGTTGACCCAAAATCATGACAAGGGCAGCGCAGGCGACTGTTCATCAGTCGAGCCGCTACACGTGACCAAGGTAGCCGAAAACCCCAAGTGTTGCCCCAAGGTCATTTAAAGTCTCCCTCACCCGTACTTTCACTGCCGATTATCTCGCAGTCGCATTTTACTACCGTTGTCCCACGATGTTCCCCCTTTTATCATGATCTCTCGAACCGATATGACTTCAACAGGCTCTAATCGGCTTCTACTGTAGCGCGTTTGATACGATTACCCCGGACCTTGACCTCTCCGCCCGTGCTGTTGATGCTCTATTCGACCCTTTGAACACCTTGCGTGACACTGCACACCATGGCTGCAAAGAGAAAGGCTGCTGCAATGGCTTCGGCCGGGGATGAAGAGCAAGTTGATCCTTCAGATGAACTCATCTTCACTGGTCTTGGTGGATGTCAAGAGGTTGGACGTTCATGTCATATTCTCCAATACAAGGGCAAAACGGTTATGGTGAGAACAAAGTGAGGCTTGCGTTCAAGGACATGCTGATTGAAATGTAGCTCGACGCCGGTATGCACACTGGCCGAGAAGGAATGTCAGCCATGCCCTACTTTGATGACTTTGATCTGAGCACCGTGGATATTCTATTGATCAGCCAGTAGGTGACCCTTTCCTTGTCTGCTCTCAGCAATGTCTGTTCTCTTTGGCGCAGAAATATATCACGAGATTTCAACGAGATGGTACACAGTCGCACATGTGGTTGCACGACCATGGCAAGGGGACGAAAGGGCCGGATTACTCAACGCTGGGTATCTTTAGGCAGACATCAATACAATATTGTTCAGCCACGATCCCGCTTCTTTCCTCCCATTACTGTCCGCTCGTCCCTTCCACCATATAGCACGAATCCCTGGATAGATGCGCCTGGTGTGTTGTCATGATCCTCTGCTAACCATACTTGCTCTATAGTTTTCATCTCGACCATGCGGCCGCCCTACCCTATGTTCTCGCGAAGACCGATTTCAAGGGCCGAGTCTTCATGACACATCCTACTAAAGCAATCTACAAATGGCTCATTCAAGATTCTGTCAGAGTGAGCAATACCTCGTCCACGTCTGACCAGAGAACTTCATTATATACGGAAGCCGACCACATTTCGACATTACCGCAAATCGAAACGATAGATTTTTACACGACACATACAGTCTCAGGTGTCAGGATAACACCGTACCCAGCTGGCCATGTGCTTGGAGCAGCCATGTTTCTAATCAACATTGCTGGACTCAATATCTTCTTTACGGCCGACTATTCAAGAGAGCAAGACCGCCATCTTGTGGCTGCAGAAGTACCAAACACAGCGACTGTGGGAAAGATTGATGTTCTCATCACCGAATCGACTTTTGGTATATCAAGCGCGCCTCCTCGTGCAGAGAGAGAGACTGCACTGCTCAAAGCTGTCTCCAACGTTTTAAATCGTGGAGGCAAGGTCTTGATGCCCGTCTTTGCTCTCGGTCGAGCGCAAGAACTCCTTTTGATCCTCGAAGACTACTGGCAGCGGCACCCGGAGCTGCAAAAGATCCCAATCTATTACACAGGAAACACCGCACGAAAATGTATGGTAGTTTATCAAACCTACATTAACGCCATGAATGATAATATCAAGCGAATATTCCGAGAGCGCATGGCAGAAGCCGAAGCAGCTGGGAATGCGAAGGGCGTCAGTGCTGGACCATGGGACTTTCGTTTCGTGCGAAGCTTGCGTAATCTGGATAGGTTTGATGATGTGGGCGGATGCGTGATGCTAGCCTCACCGGGTATGCTGCAGTCAGGTATGTCCCGCATACTACTCGAGCGATGGGCTCCAGACCCGCGCAATGGTGTCCTCATGACCGGTTACAACGTAGAGGGCACCATGGCGAGAATTATCCTCTCAGAACCGGAGATGATACCGGCCATCATGAGTGGCGGAAATGCCGGTGTCGGTCAGCCCATGGGCCGAAAGACTAGAGACGAAGACGCAGCAGTGATGATTCCTCGCCGATGTACCGTCGAAGAATTTCAATTCGCAGCACATGTCACTGGAGTGGAGAATGTCGAGTTCATCGAGCAAGTCGCAGCTCCTCATGTCATTCTCGTTCATGGTGAACGATCACAAGCGGCCAGACTACGATCAAGGCTGCTAGATCTGAATTCTCGACGATTGGCAAACAATCCCAAGGCACACCAGACGAAAGTCTACAGCCCAGAAAATGGTGCTGAAGTCAAGATACCGTTTAGAAAGGACAAAGTTGCAAAAGTTGTGGGCAGGTTGGCGCAAATCCCCCCTCCGAGCTCAGATACCGACGACACAAGAGTCGTTAGTGGAGTTCTGGTGCAGAATGGGTTCAAGCTCAGCCTAATGGCTCCTGAAGACCTGCGAGAATATGCGGGCCTTACCACTACGTCCATTTTGTGCCGACAGCACATTACACTTGCCGCAGCTGGAATCGAACTAATTAGGTGGGCGCTTGAAGGTACATTCGGCAGTATTGAGGAAGTCGGCCAGATCAAAGCCGAAGCGAATGGACATTTCGAGCAGAACGGCGTGAAAGGTGAAGAAGCAGATGAGGAGATAGTGGCAGAGCCTCAACGAACGTTCCTCATTATGGGCTGTGTCACCCTCCGATGGTCAGGACGTGAGAAGCAGATTGAACTAGAGTGGGAAGGAAACACCATGAATGATGGAATTGCCGACGCTGTTATGGCAGTACTGATGACCGTCGAAAGCAGTCCTGCCGCAGTCAAATACTCGTCGTCGAAGAGTCATCACTCTCATCATGCCCACGAAGAGAGCGGCCCCCCCCACAACGAGCACAGGAATCTTACATCGGAAGACAGATTCTCCCGGCTTTGCATGTTTCTCGAGGAACAATTTGACGATATCATCACCCCGATCGAGAACCCGAGAATCTCATATCAACCCAACAGCAAAACAGCAGAGGCAGAGGCAGAGGCAAAAGAGGAATCATCGGACGAGGAAGCAGATATTGAGACTGCCGAGGCAGCTGAGCGCGCGAGGCTGGCCGCAATGGGGATACCAGTCCCTGGGCTGGAAATCCGAGTCGACAAGAATGTTGCAAAACTTTGGTTGGAACATTTGGACGTTGAATGCGCCAATGCTGTCCTGCGTGACAGAGTCAAAGCTGTGGTGGAAAGAGCCGTGGAGACTATAGCTCCTCTCTGGACGGTTCGCGAACAGTCAAAGGGCCAAGTCGCTTAAGAATGAAGATGCTCACCTTCACCGTTGCCATTTTGTCTGACGATGAAGTTCCCACGGCATTTACAATGCAGAGGTGACCCAAACAGAGAGAGTAGGAAATATCCAGGCACGTTCGGGAAGGAGGCAGAACGCCTGACAAGCTAGATATTTCGCCATCAAACCGATTACATGTTTGATGCACCACAGGTTACCGTTTCAGGGACAGCGGATACCTCGTGCCTGCATATCGGATGGTGCTACGTAGTAACCTAATGTACGAAGTGCGTCGAGGTGTGTCAGGCCACAGTCAAGCCTCGGCACAAAATGTGCTATACAACAAGTACCATCAAGCAGCTTGACTAGTTTTGCATGCTTACCCCTTGCTTATTCTCTCCATCATACGCCAGCACTCCCAGAAAGTGGCTTATTATGAAGCAAGCGACTTGTCTTGAATCATCACTAAAGGGGAAACCTCCTTTCTCTACGCCGTTCTGGTTCAAATAGAAGATAGGAAGCTATCAACAGGACGAGCAATATGAAGACGGCGATCGTGACAGGTATGTACACATACATTTCTCAGTTCAGGTAGTGTTGTCTTGTCACTGAGTCCCATTACTTTCGTTCTGGGCCACCCTGGCTTCGCAGCGTGTATCCGCCACTGCTATCAACGCAAACCACTGACGATGTACAAGGCGGCTGCTCCGGTATTGGTCTCGGTCTTGTCAAGCACTTGCTCTCCAAGCCCGACTCCCAATGGCGCGTCATTATCGCCGACCTCCGCCCCGAAGCATACGAGAGCATCAAGTCCAGCCTCGACCCAAGCCGACACAGGTTCATCGAGACCGACGTATCTTCATGGGATCTACAAGCTGCATTGTTCAAAGAAGCGTTCACGTGGTCCGATGGACGAATCGATTTCTTCGCGGCTAACGCGGGCATCGTCGACTCCCCACACATTCTGGATCCACGTAAAGATGATCTCGACAGTGATCCGGTCAAGCCGAACATGCACTGTACAGAAGTCAATCAGACCGCCGTATTTTACGGGCTCAAGCTGTTCGTGCACTACGCCAGAGTCACCAACCGGGCGATTAAGGAGGAGAAGGCCAACAGCAAGCATGACGGCGTAGCGTTCAATCCGAAGATGGTCATAACATCGTCGTGTACAGCGCTGTACCCGTTCCCGATTGCCGTACAGTACGCTGCGACAAAAGCTGCGCTCGTTTCTCTTGTCAGATCCGTGGGCAAGAACCTCCTAGCGAGCGATAATGTCGCTTTGAATTGTATAATGCCGGGATATGTGGATACGGAACTGGTCCCGGATGAGATCACACGGTTGTGGCCGGAGGAGTGGGTGACGCCTTTGAGCACGATGAACAGGGCCTATGACGAGCTCATCAGCGAGGAGGGACGGGTGGGACAGGACGGGAAGAGCGATGGGAGGGATGGGAAGGTGAAAGCGGGCAAGGCAGTTGAGTGCTCCGTGGATAGGTTGTACTATCGACGAGGCGTGGAGTTTGCGGATAAGTCGCAGCGGTTTTTGATCGAGGAGTCCTACAAGCCTGATGGAGTTTGGATGCGAGGGATGATGGAACGCGCGAAGAAGGGAGGCTATGGTGGTTGATCCATTCTCAGCTCGTCAGTTCCTGCTGACTAATAGCTGAGTAATCTTGGCTTCTGAGAAGCTGAAATGGTCGCCGAGTCGCCTAGGCCAGATCAGGCGTAGCTCACCGCGTGATCTTAGCCTAAACTTTCCCAGAATTCCGTTTCACGGTTTTGTCCTTTCTCGATGACATTCATTTGAGCAAACGCGGAGATGCGAAGTACCGTGATATTGAGGAAACCAATGTGATCCTCAAGGTACCAACCATCTGCTGCACTATCGACGACCTTGAACAGTTCCCAAGCGACCGGGGGTGAAGGTAGCGGTCGCAACCCCATGATGTCTCCAGCGAATACGACTTTTGTGCTTGCCAATGGTGCTTTCCGGATTTTCCTGGACCTGAGATCCGTATCAGGCATGTTTTGCAGAACGCTCCATTCCCGAGGTTGTCAGGGTCTCGCCTCCAGTTCTATCGATTCGATGCTACCACTAGAGCTGCACCAAGGACTGATGCCACCTACGTTGCCCGTTTGTTCCACCCTCGCTGTCTGACTCGCCTACACCGTCAGTGGCTTGGCTTCACCGCAATTGAATGTCGTTCAAAGGCTCACTAAGCGATTACTTGAACTCCGAGTGGCCTACGCCCATGCATGCATGGAGTTAATCCTGGTCGAAAAGCGGCTCTGTCTGCGTTGGTCCATCACGGTCCCTCACTAGCCGGTCAGCCTTGCAGCTGCTGCAAAATGACTAATGCAAAATTCCTGGCGCTGCTTGAATCGAACCTAAAGCAGCATTCCTCTATCCGTTCATGGCGGCTAGTACTGACTGGAGACATATAGGAAAGACGAGCAGCACCAATGCATCGAGCCATTTCCTCACTAATGCCCAGACCGTGTCAGGCCACGAACATGACTACTGAAGTAAGGATCCTCTCCTGGATACATCACAATGTCCAGACAGACACCAAGAGTCTATCATCGCGGAAGAGCGAGGTCTTTCGGCATGTGGCTGCACACCGAAAACTAGAACGACTACAGCGAGCGTGGAAGTTGAGAGCTTCAGCCCTTGATCTATACCAGACCTTACAGCTTCCACCAAAGCGTCAGTCACAGGAGCTTGACAAAAGTTTCGTTGGGAGCATCGATCCTTTCGACTCGCTGCCGCTGCCTGCTACTACCGAAGTATATCACTTACTCCAATTTGACCAACTGTATATTTCTCCGGCCCTTGATCATTCAAAAATTCCCAGACAGCCCTCGTCGACATATTTGCACGATGAGTTGTCCGCATACGGATTTCTTGCGCGGATCGCAGCGATCAAAGCGCGTTGTGCAGATTTTGGTGCATTCCACCAGGCACTGAAATTGAAGGCTGAGGCGATGCGACGACTTCGAGAAATTCTGCCTCACATGAATGATATCACTCGTCTTTCTCGAGCAGTCATGTCTCTAATGTACGCGGAGTCATGGTGCGACAACTATCAAGCTGCAGATGTCCACTTACAGCTGCTGGGGGTGATGAATAACCGGCACGGTCTGGAAACGACTGACCTCATTTGCATACTACACCAAGATATCCAACGTGCGACATTGACCTTGGCGAGAACACATTTCTCCATGCAAGATAAGATTTGGAATGCCCTTGAAGGAGACTTCATTCACTCATTCGCCGCCGGCGGAGACCTGGAAGCTGGCCCGCAGGGGCCTTTTGGCTGGATCCTGAGGGAGATGACTACCGCATTCACTGCACTGGACGTTCTACAGAGATCCGACGCGCCACGAAACATTCGGAATGCGGCAGCAATCAAATGCCTGCATATTATGGGCTCGATCGTTAACCACTATCATTCAACCTCAGATACCGTGGAGAAATATACTGCTTTGGCTGTACTATATCGCATTCGACGAGCGGCAGACATGGAGCGCATTCCCCTTTGTGCCAGAGACATTTACGACTCGGGTAGGGCCATCCTACCCCGGCTACGTGAGCTACTCATTGCAACCAGTCATGATGAGCCAGCGATGCGTCTATGGGTTCTGTCCGTCGGGAGCATGGCAGGGGACAGTTGGTTCAAACAAGAGTTCAGTCATCTTGCAAAGACATTGGGTTTGCATGATCCCGCTGCGGTAAGCGGACTTCTGTCTGATTTCGAGTTCTCAACCCGGGCAGGGCTCAACTTGGAAGTCGGTTGAGAGCAAGTGGATTGGATGGGCCAAAAGAACCTTGTATCCGTCCTCACCTCAGTGACGGCCTAAAACCGAGCCACTCTGAACAATTATTACGGTCTCATGGGTAAACCGTAATCTGGCGCTGGGGTGCCATTCGACGACAAACAGCAGCAACTTGTGAGGCAGGAGGGTCTCCTGCTCAATGCAATGCCAACTTCTGCTTCTACGATTCAAGCGAGTTTCATTACACGATTTACCCATGATACCATGGTACCTTTCCGCCGTTAGCACATCAGCCTTGCACCGGACTTCCATTGGCACACCAAGCTTCAGCCTTGCATGCACCTGCAGGAGACTTTTGCTTTCCCAAATGCAGACTAGCCGGCACGAGTGAACTCAAATTGGCGCTTATGCCTGCCTGGCTTACTCATTCAACCTTCTATCAATAGCCTTAACATGTCTTTATTCGAGATCACGGTTAAGCCACAGGTGATAGTGACAATCAAGTTCGCTACTTGACGTTTGTCGATGACCACCTCTCTTTATCGCAGCACAGTCCGGCCCAATGCGGTGAAGCAGACCTTGCTGCTCTCATGCCTGGAGCAACACTGACTAAAGAAACCTGCGGTGTGACTGTGCTCGAAGGCCCATCGGCTGAGAACTGGACTTCAATAAAAGGCATCTTCGTCGAATTATACGTGCATCAAGGGAAGAAGTTATCCCAAGTCCAGAGGATATTGGCTGATCACTGTGGCTTCCATGCAACGCAAGTGCTTCTGGCCTGAACGTGGCAGTAGCTAGCTGACGCGGAGCCAGAGAAAAGGCGTACAAGCGGCGAATCAAGCAATGGCAAGCATTCAAAAATTACAAGGCTGCTGACAAGCAAGCTCTTTCGGAAAATGTCAAGCAAGATCCTGATACGACCTTTCCATCATTCCAGCTCTATGGAAAGCCCGTCAGATGGGACCGGATAAAACGGTTCAACAGGAAATCAAAGTCAAGGAGACCATGCCAATCAGCGCCACGTATTGAGCAAAGAATCGAGCTACGACTGCATTTGGGCAGGTCGCAAACAACCATTGGGACTGACGAGAGAATTCTCTTTCTGACAAAGGCTTACCTGGATTGGAACGTTTCAGCATGGAGTCCTCTTGACTTTGGCGTAAGGAACGGAGAAGGTGGAGTCTGTCAGGGAGAACAGTTACCTCGCATGTTCAACAAATGCTTTTACGACGCCATTCCGCTGCTTTTGACCAAACACACGTCCGAGGCGTTCAAAGAAATCAACTCTGCCTGTAGCCTTGCTGCACAATGCCTCCAAAGCTGCCCATACTGGATCTTCCTTCGCCTTTTACGTTTGCACACATACCCACTCTGGACGCATTTTGCGGATATCCGAAGCCATGTTATAGGGTTCCTGCACGTACTGGCTTCTTGCACTTTGCCGCGCGACCATGTCCTAAGACCGCTGCTGGAGCTATGGACTCGAGCCAATCTTGAAATTGACAAGGGTATGATCGCTGCCATCCTCCGGTTGAGCTCCGATCTACTTGGACCTTCTAGCCCCCTTGAGATCAAGGAATGGGCATGGGTACAGGACGAGATCTGCTCCCTGCATTATCAGCTGGGAGGCTTCAGCGATGCCTTAGTCATTGCCGAGAGATTCGCGCAAGACGAAAATGTACCAGCTGGGGTCCGCATAAGTTCGTTGCAGATGGTACTCGCCAGCACTTACACCAGAGCAAGATTGATATGGCTAAATCTCTCCTTTGCCAGACCTTGGACCTGTGCGAGCAGCACTACCATGACAGCAGCATTCCTCGATTTCTTCCACAGACATATTCTGACCTCGCGTATTTGTTCAATCTCAATGGCGAGTATGGTCAGAGCTTCAACTATTATCGGGAATCATTGCAGAAAGCCAGAGAAGTCCAGAACCCGGGCAATGTGGCATCGATACAATCTCGCATGGAGGCAACGAAGCCGCGAACACGCACTGAACAGCGCGCTGGAACTGGAACAGATACCTCACAGGCTAGCAATTGGGCACAGTGGGCCTTCTGTCGGCCCTTTTCATGATGTACTGCCTCCAGCAGGTGGTGAGATTGCATTCAGCCGACGAACACGGTTGAGGAGGACGAAACTGCGGCACTGCCTACATGGGTCCAACCCTCAGGGTTCGCCTCATCCGTATGGGTGATCGCCTCAGTACACACAAGCTCTTTTCTTTCCTTTGTTGCTTGTGTCTGCCTTTCAGACAATGATCACGACAACACTGCCTTTGTCCCTTTATACAAGTACATTGTCTCGGTCGGCAGTTAATCATTAACAATCACAAGCACAACTGTCCAAGCTATTCCTTTGTGTCCCCTTTGTTTCCAGCCTTGTAGGCAGTACAGCAAGCACTGCTTATTATCCAATATACTTGGACGTCGGTCTCCTGGTCTCCTGCCACTTTTCCCATTACTACTTTCTCTCTTAACAACAACACGGATCTGCATCAACGTCGTCAGCAGCATACGAGCTCTCTGGCTGGAACAGAGACGACAGACCGCAGAAGCGATTAACAACGCCCGGTATTCAGGATCATTTTGACCTCTCATCTCCATCGCTGGAACCAAGGTCTACACGGTAAGCTCTTTCCTATTTCCGTTTACCTACGACCAAGAGTAGGCAAGCTGACCAAGATGCTTCATATCCAAGACATCCCGCGACGTCATGTCCCAGCGCTTTGTAAAATCCTGCAGTTTACACCCAACGTTGACCTGTCTGAGCACGCCAAATCTATCCTCGCCCTCGCCCGCCCATTGCCCTACTCTCTCCGCACCAGCCGAGTAGAGAGATTACTGTTGCCGTCCCAAGGCCATCTGTGCCACATGCACAAATGCCTTGATTACGAGACGGTCGAGACCATCCTGTGCAAAATCCAAGTCGAAATCGGGCCGCGCCTGAATAACCTTGTGAGTCAATGCCAAATTCTCAATTCTGAGCAACGCAATTGCATCAAACATTTACGCAATTTGCATGCCTTGTGGTTGCCGCGTCGCGAGTTTGAGATCACCTTCGTCGTGAGTGCGGACGATGTGAAATGGACATACCAAGTCGATCAGTGTGAAGCTTGCATCATCAGCCGTATTGCAGGCGATCTCGCTGTGCTGCAGGATTTGAGATGTGCACTACGCTCGCGCGCTACTAGCCGGCATGTGGCCAAGCACGGGTTGCCTCGTCTACAGTTGTGGGTTGAGAGTTGGATCGAAAATCTGGCCGGTCATATAACTGCAGAAACAGGCGTGAAAGTCGACGTGGAGGAGATACTAACACGCAATGAGGCGGCAGCACAGGCCCTCAAGAAAACTCGGAGCAAGGTGCACGATGTTCGGACCAAGGAGCTCAAGATTGTGACTGCCGGCCAGAATGTTGGTAGCGGACAGAAGAAAGGGAAAGCAAAAACACAAGCCGGCAGTAGAAAATCTGGCTCCGGAGCAGACTCGGACGACGACCTCAGTCCGGTCTCGGCTGATCCGACCATGAAAGGGCGGAGTCCGTATGGACTAGCAGTCGCACACCGGGCGGTTGAGAGAAAGAGTCTGGACAGTGTCGATCTTGAGGTTTTGAGCGAATATGCAAACTCCAAGATGGCTGAACCGCAACAGCAACTGAATGTTGTGCCAGGACAAATTCCGCCGAAGGAAGCAGCGGTCTACTATGGCCAAGTTCCACAGCAAAACGAGCAGGAGCAGGAGCAGTACGTTCCACCAAGACAGAATTGGAAGCGTGGCCCACCGACCTCTTCAACCGTGAAGCCGAAGTCGGAATCGCCAGTTCCACCAAAGGACAGCTGGGTGACCGAGCGGTTCGGAAGCAACTACAGTTCACAAGCTACCTTTCAACCTGGGCGTGATCAGGAAGTCTATGGTAACCATGGACCGAGTCAGAACCCGATTCATCAATCACCTCCAGCCCAAGGGCAGCCAAGACGAAGTCCAGCCGAGACGTATGAGAAATTGATCAGCCCGTATCCTACGGAGTCAACGACATCTTCGGTTGCTGAGATCATCCGGTTGTATGATCATGCGATTGATCATACTCACGGCTGCGCCAAGGGTCATGATGGACAAGATGAGGAGACTCTCGAGACGTTGCCGCAGACTACTTATCAACCACCTCGACGCGCCAATGTTGCTGCTGCGGCACAGCAGAGCGCTCAACCTTGCTCCGAGACGTTGTTGCCACGCACTACTTATCAACCTCCATCGGCGAGTGCTGCTGCTGCGGCATCATCAAGCTCGAGGACTACAACTACTATTCCACCACCTAACGAGAGCACAGAGGCGGTGATTTTCATTCTGGATGATGGTACTGGTAAACTGGACGAGCTGGGCGGCCCTGCGAGAGCTGCTTCGACGTGGGGCGGCATGTACGAGTCGCGGGTCAAATTGCGAGAGGATCTAGATTGGTTTTACAAGGGTCAGAGCCGCAACGGCAAAGGGCAGGATTGATTACTCACTCAAGAGTGTATCGGTATGCTATTGTGTGTATAAGCGATGATATGACTTCTGGAGTTCCGGAATTTGTGGAGTTGGGATAGTTTTGCAATTCAATTGTTCACGAGGGCTGGATCCTCGCTGAATCAATATACATTCATTTCGTTCGAGCCTGATCTACGTCTACTACTAGGTATCCACCTCGGAAGCTGCAGCAAGAAGTATATATTTTCCGAACGACGCGGAGGCGTAAGTTAGAGTCACCACATTGATCGTTGGCCCCTGGCTGTACGTCCTTGCTGCTCCTTTCCATTACCAACTCTTTCCCAGACATGACCTTGTGATGAGATCTAGCAACGGTCCTGCGAGTACTTTGTACCACTAGACGTGGGAAAGGAAGTAAGTCAAGTTAGGACTGGGATATCGCCAGCGCCATAGCAGGAAAACAAGATAAAAGACCTCAAGTTTGTGTTCAGGTTCCTGTTATACACATTACCGGTCACTGTGCGACCCTCAATACTAGCATCTAGACATACACAAGCCTGACCCGAACTCCCTTGTATTGCTTGTGATCCAAACCAAGACCCCTTCCCTTGATTCAGGCAAACATGGAAATCATCCGGTTCCGCGCCCATCTTTTAATATTTAATAGTTCACGAAAAGAAGAAGAAAAAATCGGTGAATAGTCTCAGTCTGCGTGCAGGATGGTAGGGCTCCTGCCGTGCAGAGTCCCAGCCATGCGATCTGAAATTGCCTTGGCGTCGAAGCCGCTCTTTCGTCTCGTGCTCCGTCTCAGAGATTGCTTGACCTCCTGTTCTTCTCTGGCTTCTTCTGCGATGACTCTAGCACCACCACCTTGTCTGTCATCGAGGACCTGCCTCTGACTGCTGCGAGCTTGTTGCTTTGCACGTTCGGCGTTGAATTCTGGCGAGTTGACCACCGAGGCCTTCACAGCAGAAGTATCTGCATCCACTTTCTTCTGGGCCGCGATCCTGTCGCGCTCATATCGAGATGAAACGTCTCCGCCCGTCCATGCGGTATTCAGGAGGCGATCCCAGAATGTGAAGAATGGTTGGGAGAAATTGGTCTTGATGCCCCAGCTTTGGTGGTGTACATCGTGGTAGGTGGCATTGTTCGATGTGACATGCTGGAGAGGGTCGAATGGAAAAGCGTATCCGCAGTGATCATCGACGGTCTTGATCGTTGAACAAGTGAAGAACCACATTCCCTGGCGAACCGTCATGCCCACCATCAAATAAGCAAGGCCTGTACCGAGAGTGTCAAGCATGAAACCCTCGATGGGATGGTTGTAAAGGGCACCATACGCATAGGGCACGTATAGCCGGTGGTGTCGAGAATGCAGAGTTGTGTAGAGAAACTTGTTCATGTGCATGGCACGATGCAGGAAGTACTGCCAGGTGTCGACAACGAAGATGGCGACTGTGAATTGGACCATAGGCATGCCGATCCAGTAGATGAACTTGGCCACGGAGACTTCCCAGGGCGCAAAGGTCGCGGTCGTGTACGCTCCGCCGGACAGGGCTCCGGAAAGCTGAGGGTACGTGGTGTGCAGCTTTTCCCCCAATGCCAGCGCGTCCAAACCCACGGCCGCAAGTAACTTCGGAATGTATCCTTGTGCAAGCCGGAGGCGCTGAGCCCAGACAGTGATATCGTACTGCTCTCTTCCAATTGTCTCGACTGGATCGAAGTAGGCCATAGCCAATCCAAATGTGGTCTGTATGATCTGTTGCAGAATCACGTCCCGGAGTACTTCCCATCTTGTAACGTGGTTTCGCTTCAGGACCTCCGCTGGTGTGTGTAGTCTGTATTGCGAGCACAAATCGTAGACATCGAGGATATGGAAGAAGCCGGAGACCACCCAATAGGCAATCACGGGAGCCAGCAGTTGACAGACTACATCTGGCACGCCGGGGATCATCGACGGACGAGGGGTGAGGGTGTAGGATGGTAGAGGTGGGAGGTCTTGTAAGGTTGAGTTCGCCATCCTGTCTACCATGCGCGTAAAGGGATCGGATGGAGGACCTTGGTGATTCGAGAGAAGGACTTAGGTATATTAAGCCGGTGTACGGAAGGGCCGGAGACGGAGATGAGCAAGGAGTGACGGGGTTAGGGAGTATTCCTTCGTTCGGTGGGCGTGACAACGTTAAAAAAGAGACAAGTTGCGTGACAAAGGAAAGGAGAGTAGGATGAGGTTGGATCGAATCGAAGAATGAAAGGAGTGCGAGAAAAAGGTGGAGTGAGTAGGAGAAGTAAAGAGGTACAAGTATGGTGACTCGTGATGAATGGAAATGCAATATTTGCCTCCCTCCTCAAGCCGCAGATTGCGATGACTTGGAGACTTGAGATGATGAAGGACAATACGGATACGAGGAACGATGTGCCGGAATCATTCTTTTTCCGCTCCGAAAATCCCTCGCCACCAAGATCACGTGTGCGACAAGCCAAGCTGCTCTCGGGTAAGTTACTAGTTCAGTCTGCTAGATCCACAGGCGTGGCTAGAGCCAGAATTTCCTGAAGACCCCTCGACTGACAACAAAAAGCCTGCGTCTTCCTTCCCCAGAACCTCTTCTCAGCCTCTCTTTGCGACTACTCTTCTTTCCGGTTCTCCGCCATACTCTGTCGCGTAGCCATTCAAAATGCTCATCTACAGGGTGCGCACAATCCGAGCTGCAGAGGACACTTTAGCAGCCACTCTCCCCCACCTTGTAATTATGACTGACTTGGGCCCAACCACAGGACATCATCTCCGGAGATGAGATCTGCTCCGATACCAGCAAGATCATCGATGCCGGCAATGGCTTGTGGGAAATCGATGGCAGGATGGTCAAGAAGGGTGCCGAGAACTTCGGTTTGTCTCAGTAGAATGCGCAGGGATGTTTATTTACCTGACGACTCTTAGTTCTTGATGGCGCCAACCCGTCAGCTGAAGGCGACGACGCCGATGACGGTGGCGATGACTCCGGTGACAACCAGCCAGTCCTCGATCTTGCCGACCAATTCAGACTGGCGAAGATAGAGGGTGGTATGAGCAAGAAATCATATCAGAGTGAACTCAAGAGTAGGTCGCTACATACCCGAAGTTGTTGGGCATTTATTAATCTCTGTCAGAATACATGAAGGCTCTCACCGAAAAGCTGAAGGAAAGAGGCACCCCCGAGGAGGACATCAAGAAGTTCCAATCAGAAGCACCTGCTGCGGCCAAGAAAATCCTCGGTAACTGGGACAACTACGACATCTACCAGGGTGAATCCATGGCAGAGAACAGCATGTACGTGCTGGTTGACTTCCGCGAGGACGGTATGACTCCCTACATGACCGTCTGGAAGTGGGGTTTGGAGGAGTACAAGGTGTAGATTGCATGTTGGGTCAACCTGGTTGCGACACCATCAAAAGACACCGTCGAGACGACCTGATGAGCATGGCAGATGCTGAATGACAGCATTTCCTGGAGCAAGCATATTATGAAAATTAGAATATGCACCTTTCCGACGAATGCCGACAGAATTGCAATTGCAGCATTGGCTCGCTACCAGTCGCTTCATTGGGAACGTGAGCAATCGGTACTCTTACCTTCGGCCAAATGCGTGCATGTAGAAGCGAAGCACTTGTGCCCGCCTCATATCCCGCTACTGAGTGACGATGGTGACAAAGGTTTCCTGCAACAATCAGTGGATGATAGTAGTTCTTCGTATCCGCTGGCAAGGCTTGACGTCTCCCCTGTCCAGCTTGCCCGATAACAGCGCACACAGTAGTAGATTGAAGTGCTGTCCCGTAATAATCGCCCGGTCTGGTTTGGATGTTCACATGTCGAAGTCCAAATTCCACAATGTTGTGGATATGGATGTCATTGGCACGGGTCGATTTGAAGCACGACAACGGCCGCAAGTGCGCATGCCAAACCGTGGCACACTTTGGCTACTCCGCAAAGATCGTCGTGGTGAGATATTCCTCGATTCCTTCTGGGTGCCGTCTGCAAAAAGACTCGAGACTACTGTCTGACAAAGATACTTTTGGAAGTCACGCACAATTTAGCCTGGCTCTCAAGAACGCAGTCTGTCTGACAAAATATCTGCTACTTCTCTCCCGACTCTCCCTCACTCCTGCCTCGCAACCTGCTCGTGTGCCTTATTTCCTGATCCCGATTTTCCCACCTGTTCACTTCCAGGAGGCCATATTGTCTTCATGCCACAAGAGTACTTTTAGCCGTTATGGCGCCCTCCTTTATCAATCTACTACTGCTTGTCGCTATTCTCCTTCCCCTCGTAGTCACCCTCCCACCCATTGAGCCGCAGTCACATGCGTCGCTCCGCCCGCAGACCTCCTACTCTGCAAAAGTCAGGTCTACACGGCCATTTAGTAGGCTTCGCGATATCATAATCGAAAAGATATGGTCGATACCTGGCAAAAACACACACAAGGGATGCTCGAGCTCCCAACCACTTCCGCAGCTGCCTAGGAGTTTCCACGCCCGTTATGGCAACGATGTCGTCCTCCGTTTCGAAGTTCGAACCGAGGATGAAGCAAAAGCCCTGTCCGAGGCTACCAGCATGTTGTACCTTGATATATGGGAAGCGACGGATGATTGGGTGGATATCAGAATAGCAAAGGATGTTGTACCCTCGTTCATCGGGCTCCTTCCAACTTCTCTACACCATGCGTACAGACCTTTGATGCACGACCTCGCTCGAGCGGTCTACGACACATATCCCACCTTGAGCTCCGACCAAAGCCCTCTCCTGTCGACTCTCATAACGGCCCATGGCGGTCGCACCCATCTCGGCACTCCTCAGGACCTCTTTTTCCAAGATTACCAGCCTCTTTCAGTTCTATACCCTTGGCTACGGCTGGTCGCTTCCATGTTCCCAGCGCACGCAGAGTTGCTCACCATAGGCCAGTCGGCAGAAGGGCGAGACATTCATGCGCTGCGGCTAGGGGCCAAATCACAACCTGGAGACCCGCATGATGAACGACACACCCTGCTAGTTGTGGGCGGCACTCACGCAAGAGAATGGATTTCGATATCCACGACTGCGTATGTCGCGTACAGCCTTGCCACTCAATATGGGCACCCTCATTTCCATGCTGTCACCAAGTTGCTGGATCATTTTGACATTGTCTTCGTCCCTGTGCTCAATCCAGATGGCTACGAGTACACTTGGACGACCGACAGGTTATGGCGCAAGAACCGGCAGTCAACCTCTCTGCCATTCTGTCCCGGGATCGATCTCGATCGGTCATTCCGTTTCGAATGGGATGGTCACGGCAGTGCGGACAATGCGTGCAGCGATGACTATGCTGGACCAGCGCCATTAATCGCGAGGGAGGCTCAGGTATTGACCGAGTGGGCTAGGAATGAAACCCAAACCAACAACACTACATTCGTGTCGTACCTGGATCTTCACTCGTATTCACAGGAAGTCCTCTATCCCTATAGCTATACTTGCGATATCGACCCACCGAATTTGGAGGACCTCGAGGAGGTTGCACTTGGACTGGCCAAGTCATTCAGGTTGACAAACGGCCATTACTACGCAGTCGAAAGCGCTTGTCGAGGAAGCATTACATATCAAGACAAAGGTGGCAAGGTCAAAAAGACTCGTACTCGCGTCCAGCCCGAGTCACAAGGCGGCTCGGCTTTGGACTTCTTCTACCACGACCTCGACGTCAAACTTGCCTTCCAGATCAAGCTCCGCGATACGGGAACTTATGGTTTCCTACTGCCCAAGTCAAACATCCTGCCCACTGGCGAAGAAGCTTACGAAGCCGTCATGGCTCTGGGCCGGTGGTTGCTGGGCAATCATGGGATTGAAAGTGTTGACCCTAATTCAGACCCGGTCTGGGGCGTGGAGAAGACGTCTGAGGTCACGGTGGAGGAGATCCTGGGTGGTTCTGGTTCTGAAATCGATGAGTATGAGGAGAAGAACGAAGGTTACGAGGATGGGTGGGATGTTGAACTTCGGCGAAGACGGCGGCGTCGCTGAATGTGTGGTTCATACTGCACCATGGGAGGCCAGATTGAAATCTGGTTTATGATATAGCTCGTAGCATATGGGCGGACAGCTTCGCCGACAGTATAAACATTGCAACAGTTGCAAGTATTAATGACACCTTATGACAGGCATGTACGGGGTTGTTTTCTTTTCCTTTGGAAGAAAAAAAGTACTTATATGATGCTCCTGCGGGTGAACAACACTGTGGCCAGACTGAACCGACCAGAAATAAACAGACTATAGGTGAAGTTAAGTCGTAATCTTCGACTGCCAGTATCAATCCCATTGATATATTCAAGTAGTACGGAGTAGTTCATGCCTGATGAGCGTGACTTTAGTTGCGCCTTGCTATGCTATGCGCAAGCCCCTGAGGTCAGCCCAGCGAATAAAACACATCCCAACTCCTCATCATACTCTCATGCTGCAACCAACCCTATGGGAAAGGGAAAAGGAAAGCACGCCCGCAGGCAGCCTGATCCCCCCTCCTTCGATGGTGCTGAATTAGTCATCTTCTTGAGACATTTCGAGGTTGGGCAAAAGGAGAAATGGGAGAAAAGAACTCCGACAAAGTTGGACAGCAATCGTCCCTTCCTTCCTTCCTTCCCTCCCTCCCTCTCTCCCTCACCAGAGTAAGACACGGGTATCTTTACTGGTGAGTATATGCCATACTCGACGGGCCGTTTCATTCATGCCATGAACCTCATAGTTACTCCCCTGCTGTCCCTAAAGGCCTAGGAAGTTGGTGGTAGTGTCAAGTCATTAGTAGCTCATCAAGCTGACATGCCCATCTCCCAAAGCCGCACAGGCCAACAACATCCGATGCGGATGATAGGCCGTCGCGACGATGGGACTCTGGCTCCCTCTGCCCGCGAGACTGCCGCCGACCACCTGAGCCAGACGACTGGGAAGCGGCTCAAACACGCCCAGCGCATCGCCATTTGTGTTGTACGTCCGGACTTCGTGCTTATCCGTCCCCACCGCATAGACAGGTGCATGCTCGTGCACAGACAAACTCCTGAGCAACGGCACATGATGGCCACCACCGCCACCACCGCCAGTGCCCGTACTACCATCGGTACCGACATTATTTGCTGCAGCAGTAGCAGCATCATGCCTACCGCTTGAGGTCGCAGCAATCGTCAAAACGGCCTTGTCACTCCTCAAATCCCACAACTTGACATCGCCATTGCGACTGCCCGAAATCAACTCGCGTACGCCACCGCGCTGCATATGGATATTTGTAATCCACTGACGATGCTCTCTCCAGATCTTGACCATCGAGGTCCGCGGATTGAGTCTCTGATCGAAGACCCTGACAACCCCGTCCCCGAAACCGGCAATGAAAATCTGGCCCGCAACTTGGTCACTCGTCAGACTCGTCACGCAACTCGAGCTCCTGGCTGGAATATCGCCGACACACAGCTCGGTCGCTGCATTCCAGACCTTGATCACCTTGACATCGCCTGCAACCAATGCCTTGCCCTGGCCCTGCTGCCAGTCAAACACCAATCCTGCATTCTTGTTGCTGGGGATCAGCTCTGTCAACGCGCGAAATGCGGTGATGATTTTCACCTCCTCTGAGGATTGGTAATTGCGGTACACTTTCAACACGCCATCGCTACTCCCGACCATTAACAGGGGCTGGTCATCTTCGTTCAGGAATTTGGCGTCGTTGATGCGGCTCCCTATGGGGTTGCCGTTGCTGAAGCGGCTGAGCTGCTCGTTACGCTGGAAATCCCAGATTGTCACCGTATCTCGATCGTCTGTCACGGCGAGATGATCATCGAATTGATGGAAAGCCAAACGCATTGGCTGATTCTGATTGTTGAGGAATCCCTCGAGACGTGCCCATTTCGAACTACCTGCCACGCCCTTGAGGGGCTGATTGTCCGCGATGATCTTCTCATTGCGATTGCGTCGCCAAAGGCGGGAATTGTAGTCTGCCGAGCCTGGTTCGTCGGGATCGTTAGCTCGCATCTGTGGTTCGCGGAAGTACTCGGTCGACCACTCGAGTAGCGTGCTCTGTAGAGGTAGATATTGTTTCTTCTTCGGGTCGAGAGGCACGAAGCCGGCTGACGTCGGTAATACCGCTGACAGATAGTGACCTGCACTGCCCTGGGCATCGGAAGTCTCTGGTGGTCGACTCCACTCAGCGGGAAGACGGCCCCGAGGAGTATTGACTGGGTGCACTGGTTCCCTGGTTTTGCTGGGAGATGTCTGAGTGGTGCTTTCCCGGGAAGCATTGAGATTGTCCGATGATGCTCCGAATGCGAGGTTTCGTAAGGAAGTGCCTGCGCGTTTCAAGCTGAGCGATAGATAAGTCGTTTGTTTCTGCATCTGAGGTGGTGGGGTTCCAGGGCGTCTATCCATTAGTCTCAGGGAGCTCATTGATGGGACCTTCCTCATCTGAGTTTCTTCTCGCTTGGAGAACCGTACTAGATCCTCAACGGCCTTTAGAGCCACGTGGCCCAGAGGGGAATTATGGATCAATGTGTCGTGAATATCATCAACAATGATGGACGCATTCCGTGCGATTTCAGGATGCGGGTCGACGGATAGTACCAGAATCTGTAGCCAGATGCTGCCGTAGATGGTGTTTTCAGAAATGGACGGGTGAGGGTCATACGCCTCGAATCCGTTGGTATCGCTCTCCTTGTACGGGTGCCTGTCTCTTTCCTCCACAAGCTGCTCATAAGCGACCACGAGAAACTTATTCTCGTATCGCTTGACAAAGGCAGAGAGAAACACAACCAGCTCCTTTCGCACCAAGGTGCTGCCGTCTGAGACCATGAACAGCACTGACGAGGCGATGCCTTCCTCGATTTGAGAGACTTGATCTGTCAAATCAGGGATACCAAGGAAATTCGTGAGAGCATGCAGCATCACAGCTCGGACTTCTGGGACAGGATCAAGGGATAGCTCACACAACCTCGCGTGAGCCATACATCGTATCCCCATCCATTTAGCATCGGCATAGTCGCACCACAGCATACTGAGACACAGACAAGACCACTGGCGTAGCAGAGGATTTTCTGGCTCTGCCATGTTCAGCAGGCAAGCGTTGAAAAGCTCAGGCAGCAGACACACGGTCTGACCAGGAGGGTACCTTTTGCAGAAAGTTGCCACGATGAATGCACACATAGCCCTATGCTCGCTGGCATTACCAACAGGTATATCGGAACGTGGGTTCATGATGGAGATGAAATAATGGATACCATTATCCTTCAACAAATCACTCTGCACGGTGTAGTCGACAGCCATGATTCGAGCCCAGATGAAGACCATGACCGGCTTGAGTTCAAGTGACGCCGCTTGGAGAAGCTTCACTACATAAGGGAAGATTCCAATACTCAAGGCGAGATGAACGGCCCAGGGACCAAGG
Organism: Vermiconidia calcicola; assembly: GCA_035928285.1. NCBI lineage: Eukaryota > Fungi > Ascomycota > Dothideomycetes > Mycosphaerellales > Extremaceae > Vermiconidia > Vermiconidia calcicola. The sequence continues at coordinate 616,970 of JAXLQG010000018.1, forward strand.
TCGAGAAACTTGCTCAAAAGAATTAAAGCTCGTAGCCGATGAACTTGACTTAGGAGCACTTGGAGAACGATCGGCAGCTGGTCTGGGGCATGGTCTTTGGTCGGTCCAGAAGTTAGATATACTTCGAATGCAGTGAGTTGTTCCGCGAAGAAGTTCGAATGTTGATACTCATATACACGCTTGCCTTCCTCGGCCTCTCGAAGCATTGGCAATTGTGAGAGGACCATTTCCATCGCAAGATCCCAGCTCTGCCACAGCGGGTGATGGTGTGTCTCGGGCAGCACCGGTGATGAGATGGGATGACAGTGATTCGCTCTCATGATTCTTTCACTTAGCAAGAAGTTACGAAAGAGTGCAGCGACCATAAGATCTTGCCGGAAAAGCTTCTTAAACAACGGTCGAGGCAGGATGTTCCACGCGATGGTATCGGTAATGGCCGTGAATATCCAGTTCAACTCTCCCAAAGGACTCCGGCGATCCTGAAGCCGGCCCGGTACAGGGATCTTCCCATCCTCGAGTGAAGGGCAAGGGCCGTTAGGAAGTGGGTTCTGCAGAACGAACCACCTCAAGGCAATATCAATGGGAGTCGTCAAACAACAAGTGAACAAATCCGCCGGGAGGTCGGGGTTGGTGGGGAGCATCTCGGTCCTGCCACAAGCTGCTAGCTGTATGCAATCGGCGTAGTTCTGTAGAGGAGCATTGGGGTCTTTCTTCTTGGCCTCCTCGTTCTCCTTTTCGTGCTTAGCAAGGAAAGTATCGAAATTGGCCACGATATTGCCAGCATGCGAGACATCGTAGACAAACAGGCTAGGCCCTCCAAGCCAGGACTGTAGATCATAGATGCCCACCGGTATGTACTGAGTGTAGTTCTTGTTGAAGACCCAGATCTCGCCTGAAGCAGTGGGAAGAGGCACTCCGTGACCGTTGTAATGGAACAAGACTCTCTCGTCCTTCGCATTACGTCGTAACGATATGCAGAATCTCTTTGTCTCATCAATCGAAGGGTCCAGGTACTGTTTATATCGGGTCCTCAGACTCAACGACTCGTACTGTTCTTGGAGGCGCTTTCCAATCTGCTCCATTGTCTTGGTTGAACCGCTGCTGCTTCCAGTAGGGTCGACCCATGCCTCCAGTTTAGCGGTAGGATTGGTTTTGATCACATCAGGAGGATCCACGCCGATGTTCAAGCAGATCGCTAGTGCGGCAGAAACGGTCTTCATCCTATCTTTCATCCGCCAGTCCACACTAGGATATTGCTTTGACTCTTGCGACTGTGAACCATTGCTTTCATGCCTCTTCTCTGTGTAGTACATGTAGAATGTCGAGTGCAACAAGGAAAGATACTCGTTCGATGTGTATTCATCGTCCCAGCCATGTCGAATGTGTGCCAACTTGTCTTCGGATTGTGGACTTGCTATTCCTCCTTTTGCTCGTGGACCTAGGTCACTTTTTGTTCGATGCAGAGGGTATGGTTTCGCAGACATGTAGTCTTCGGACTCTGGTATGATTCTAGGCGACATTCCATTTTGCTGACTAGATGCCATACCATTCATTTGTGAATGTCTTTGAAAAGCACTGCCGGGCGAATAGTGAGCAACGTCCTCAGAGAAGCCACGTGCTGGAGGTTGGTTGTGTCCCTGTGTCGCGGGTCTTGTGCGGTAGGGCATATCAAATCCCAGTCCGACATGTGATTGACCGTTTTGTGAAGCCATGGTGGGCTCGTCAGACAAGTGTCTGAACGCCGGAGATTCTTGAGGGTTGCGCATGCCTCTAAGGCATGGGTTCTAGGAGAGGCGCAGGAAGGCTTGCTCGTCGAGTTCAGACATCATCCACAGAGGTAGCGCGGAAGGATAGTAAATGGTACTGTCGAACCAGGTGAGGCTGTCAATGCAAGCTGTGCTATGGAAGTTCTGTCAGGATTTGTGTGAGCAATAACAACCGATCTGTACCACAGAACTGCGATGTCTGCTGGATTCACAAGCGCGGGATTAAAAAGCCGAAAAGACCATCTGCCACCGCCTATGGAGTCACAATTTCTATGGATGCGGGGAAGCCTAACTCAAGGCTGCTAGGCTCACTAGGCTCGCCTAAAGCTCTGATGGACTCCATCGCCAGCCTCTCTCAGCCTGACTTGGCCTTGCAGTGTTCAGATCAGAACCTGGATATCACAATACCTTAAGTTACCTCAACAACCAGGATATCAAAGCTTCACCCGTTCATAGCACCAATGTACGTTCACGTTTATGGCATTGATATTACAATCCACCATTTTACATCCGCCTTGCTCAACGCTGTCCTCCATCAGAACTAACTCAAATCGTGCTATCAGGCCGGTAGTTCGCGCTTTAACCATTTCATCACTGTCATCCTTCACCCCCTGATTTCAAGAACAACTCCAAAATGCCAACATAAGAATTGAATGTATTTGAACAAAACATGAGTCGGCTGATGACTTTCAAGGAGGAGAGACCTCAAGCAACGGCCGTCTTTGAACCCTTTTCTTCCTCTTCAAGTCGCCTCCTCCAGTTAGCCAGGTTGTCACTGAGCTCAGCACCTTGTCCCGTAGGAGTCCGCTCCGACTCAAACTGGGTGCTAATGCGATAATTGTTCCGACTCGTGTTTTCCCATTGCGATCGCAATGTCTCCAGCTCCGATGCCAGATTGTCTAGTGCAACCGATCCTCTTTCATCGCGTGACATATCATCATGAATTGATACATCTGTCAAGGTAGACTGACTCTCGTCGCGGTTGTGGCCGACGGTGACACCGTTGGGCAGTGGTTGCATTTGTGACTGCCGTCGGTAATTGCCCACAGACTGGCCAACTTGATCGAGGAGCATAGTCACCCGCTCCTCAGCTTCCTGTGCGCGCTTCTCGAGCATGGAATTTTCCGATTTGAGCTGCTCCAGCTCCTTGCCGTACCGTTGCGACGACTGCGAAAGCTCAGCGTAGCTTGACTTTTGCTTTTCGCGGTCGGACTGAACAGAAGCAAGTTCTGATCTGAGAGAAGTAACGCTCGATTCCAGCAGACTGATTTGCTGGCTAGTCTGCGTCTTCATCTCTTCGATAGAGTTCTGCAGTTGCTGTCGTTCGGATTCCCAGGCTGACGGATCCGCACCCGCGTTCGATGCGGCGCTTGTGCTTCTAGCACTTTCCAGCTCGGTGGTCAATTGTGAGTTCTGAGACTTGTACTTGGTAAGCTCTTCTTTCATCTTCTTCAGCATCTTTTCGGTGCCCTTGACATAGTGCACAGCAGATTGATAGTCATTCTCAAGCTGCTCCAGTTTCTCCTTGTAGGTGCTGTCTGCTTCTTGCATGCGAGCTTCGAACTGGTTCTTAGTCTCCTCATGAGCCTTGAGGCTTGCTTGCAGTTGCTGGTCAAGCTCCCGCAGACGGTTTTGTTCCGGTGTCCCGAATCGGGAGCTCGGAGAATGATCAAAGATTGGCGACCCTCTCATGGCTGACACGTTCATACCACGCTCACCCAGCAAGTCTTTGAGTGCGCTATGCTGGACAGCCAGAGCGCTCGCATCTCGTTGGCTGATTTCAAGGTTCGACCGCAGTTCGCGTAACTCGTTTTGGTGGAACTGCGCCTCCCGCAATGCTGCCTGCAGTTGCCGACGGATCTGAAGAGCTTCACGATTCGACTGTTCCTGATACGCTTCTAGCCCTGCGACCCTCTCCTCTGCATTGCGCAGTTTCTGTGCCGCCTGGTCAGCCGCTTCTTGGTTACGCTTGGCCAAGGCTGAAGCTTGGTCCGCCGTCGCTCTCAAGGCTGTCATCTTCTGCTCGGAGACAGAATCGTGTTTCGACACTGCATCTGCAGTGGAGAGTCTGGCCAAGCCAGCAAGTAGAGCTTCTCGGTGCGTTGAAGCTTCCTTGGCGTGGGTCTCAGCAAGTTCTTCAACATCACGCAGACGTTTCGAGGCATTTTCAAGCTCCATCACTCGCTCTTCATGCTCGGCTCTAAGTTGTGATAGTTTGCGCTCGGCGTTTTCTCTTTGCTGACGTTCTTGCTCGATCTGTCGTTCGTACAAGCTTGCCTTGCCAGTAGATGCAGCGACGGCGGCTTCCAAGGCAGCCATCGAAGCAACATGACTCGACAGCCGTGATGAGGCGTCATCGTGCGTCTTTCTCAAAGTTTCGTGCTCGACTCGAAGGTTACGTAGTTCCTCTTCAAGTTCTGCTCTTCTTCCAGATTCCGTTCGTGCCAGGCCTTGAGCTTCATGAAGCTCCGCTCGCAAGCCCTCAAGCTCACCAGGATTTCTGCTCTTACTGAGCTCTTCATACCGAGCTTGCAAAGCATCCAACGACTGTTCTGCGAGCTCTCGAGCCCTTCTCTCGGAGTTGAGATCATTGGACAGGGAGTCAATTTTGGCTCTGTGCTCCGACTGCGCACCCAGGGCCAAGGCGAGCCGTCTACTAAGGTCTGTAAAGCGTTCTTGGTCGTCAGACTCGTGCGCAGAGTCTGGTTGAGGCGTGCTTCGCTGGCTTCCGCCGTGAGCGGCGAGTTTGGCTCTGGCATACGCAGCTTCGGTTACAGCAGCGTCACGTTGGTGTTCGACCTCCGCAACACGCTTTGCCATTGACGACGCCTTTGTTTCCATAGCCTCCTGCATCTTTATCATTTCGGTTCGCATTATTACAAACGCTTCCACGAGCGGTCGATCGTCGTCCGCGACTTGGGTAACAGCACGGTCATCGAATGTTGGACTTGAGCTTGTGGCAGAATTGTAGCCTTGCTTTCGAGCCAGCGCGAGTTCGGAAGCATACCAGGCATTGGACTTTTTCACTGACTCCAACTCTTTCACTAAAGCTTCCTGATGCGCAGTCAACTTGGGCGACTTTGGCTCCTCGGGCATGCTTCGCAGACTTCGAGCATCGCCTTCTCCATGATGGCGACCAGAAGATGAACGGCCTAGATGTCCGTCTGCTGTGCTGTCTATAGAGCTCTGGGCTCGCTGCGACCGAAGTGAGCGCTGCCTTGCCACGCCGTTGCTGACCAGAGGCGCGGCTTCGCCAGCTTCCATCGCCTTTGCTTTGCTCTCTGTTCGTTGGATGGGCGTACTTCGACCATGTGTGCTTGGACTGTTTTCCCGACTAGGCCTGATATTCTCCTTTTGCACATCTCTGATAGCTGGAGCCTGCACCAAAGTCTCAGTAGGCACATTACGAATAGAGTCTGGACCCGTCGGAGGACCCCTGGTATCTATTGGAGGGCCATTGTATCTGCTCTTTGGGACATTCGCAGGTGATTGAACCCCGTTGATTCGTGGTCCAGGAGCCTGGCCTTGAGGTGGCGGGCCTGCAGAGCCTTGGGTTATCGACGCCCGCGGCAGTCTTGAAGCTTGCTGCTGAGGATCTGGTCGTTGAACCGGGCCGCCTGTGAATTGTTCGCGGGCTGCACTGGGGGCCCTTTGGCCCTCGCGGGAGGTGGATCGGAGAGGTGCAGCTGCACCTCTCATTTCTGTACTTGTACTCGGCCTCCTGGTTGGACTGGCGGGACCTTTCAAATCCGAAACGGCTGCATCATTGGGATACCTAATCTTAGCAGTGTCCAGTACGTATACCATGCTCAACTCGGCCGGGTCTCGGGGTGCCGAGCTAGGCTCACCTCCCAGAACGATGATCTTGTCCCGGTAGGCGGTCATACTGTGACCGGACCTCGGTGACGGTGAAGGACCCATGTTCTGGAAGGTGTACCATCTCTTTGAAGTGATGCGGAAGGCTGCGAGGTCGCCTAAGTCTGTACCCTCTTCGGTTCTGCCGCCAAAAATATACATGACATCGCCGACCAGCGCTGCAGAGTGGCCTTCTCGAGGAGCAGGGATGTACCCTATACAATCTTCCTGCTTCCATGAGTTTGAGGCAGGACTGTAAGTCCACACGTCGTTGAACCAATGTGTGCCATTGGTACCTCCGAAGCTACGCGGAATTAACACATTGTCCAAATGATCGGAGCCTTAAACTTACAGGAACAGCTGGTCATTATGGCTAATCACCGTGTGATTCGTTCGAGGAGGCGGTACCTTGCCGTTGGCCGGAGCGGACTCGCCAGAGTTTGCAATCAGGAAGTCCCATTGGTTTGTCGGGTTCTGTAAAGCATTCAAGTCGAATGCTATCAAGTCGTTGAAGAAATAACCCTCAACCTGGCCTCCGAATATGTATATCCTAGAGCCGAGAATGTTGAGGGTATGGCCATAACGTCCGGATGGGCGTGGTCCGGGAGGTGCTGCTCTAGACCATTGGCGAGAAGCTGGAACTGTGAGTGAAGTACTTCGCAAACGGTCAAGGGTGTAGACTCACAAGTATTAAGCAGGTACAAAGTGTCGTCAAGTACATCGGAGTCATCCATCTTGGTGTCGCCACCAAATACAATAAACGCGTTGCCAACAAGTAGAGCGGCATGTCCGACACGAGGGCCAGGACCTTCCGAGACTGTCGCAATTGGGTAGCAGGAAAGGTTCCCACCGCCGGATTCCAACATCCAAAGGTCGCCTCGGACCATTGACCCATTGATCAATCCTCCCATGATGTAAATGTCACCATCTTTTGAGCCGGTCGCGTTGACGGCAGCGCCATAGCGAGGGAACGGATTCGACTGCGGAGTGGGGAAGTTGAGCCGCCGTTGCGACCAAGGATAGAGAGCAGCATTGGGAACTTGGGTCAACTGGCTTCCGGGAGCGCTCGGCGGGCGCGTCTACGGCACAGTTAGTGTGGACTTTGGTGAACAGGGAGAATGATTATACCCCAGACTCTGATTCTGACCTGTCGCGGCGAGGATATGCAGGACCTCCGGTGGCGAGGTTCGAGTTCATTGAGCTCATTGAGCCATTCGGACCGGCATTTGGAGGTGGAGGAGGAGACTGCGTTGGACGTTCCAAGGGCTTTTCTATTCCCTCACTCTCTGCTGCCGGGGCGGGAGTACCGTCGGAGGTATGAATCTTGCGACTTGCAGCAGGAAGGCCCGAGGAAGCAGGCGCGTTCTTCTCGTTCTTCTTGGATTTGAAAAGGAACGCCATGGTTTGTGACTTCCGTATTCACCAAAGATCGGAGCTGTCTCACACGATGCGCTGTAGAGCATTCATGCGACAGAGGACTCGAGGACAAAGTATAGTTCCGGTCTTGAAGAAGGGTGCGGGTTGCGGTTGCGCGAGGCTCGTCTTCGGCTAACCATGAGCCTCAATTAAGCACAATTCATTGTCATCCAGCTCGACAGAGAGGAAGAGGGAGGACAGAAGGCGTGGTCGACAGCCCACCGGTAGGAAATTCGGGAGGTTGTAAAGATGGCCGATGCGCATGCAGCTATGGTGGCCCAACGCGACGAGGTCAGCGCGGCGTGTGGTGGTTGAACCAAGGAGAGTCTGTGCGTAGGTGAGTGACGCTTGGTAGAGGCTGGGACTGGATTGGACGCGACGAGAAAGTAAGAGTCCGAAGAGGCCGAGAGTCGACAACAAATTGATGATCACCACACCTGGTAAGGATTGAATAGGTGGTGTCTTTGGGATAGGAGAAATTATTCTTACTACAGTGTACGGAACTGCCCTGCAAGGCCTAGGTGGTGAGTGAACTCGCAGCGCAGTCTGGTCGGAAATGCAAGAATGGAAGAACGACTTCCAGGATGCTGGGGCTTGTTTCAGACTCTTCATTCTGGTTTAGCCGGCGACGCTTATTTGAATCACCTGGCACAAGCAAGTCCACCAAGTAATAAGCGCCCCTCCAGGCCCTCCCAGTTCTCTCCCCGTCCGGCTTCCGGGCAGCCTCACCAGCCTATGAAAAGGCGAAGATGCTGATCAGGCTGCCCCTAAATTGACCATCCGTTCCCCTGAATTAGGGTTTGAAGATCTTCATCACGAATGCCCGGTTTTCGTGCTGTCAATCGTCTGCCAACCTGTAGAACACCAACATCTCTTGCCGTGTGCGGACAGGACACAGGTAGGCTTCGACGTGCGCATCGCCTCGTACGAGGCACTAAAATCTGTCAAGATCCAGACATATGTAATCTCCTCGGATCTAGGCTATGCTGGACCGGTGCTACAGTAGATGGCGAGACGGACGCCATTGACGTTGACCATAGCCTCGCCTTCAAGCGAACCACGTGATCCCCCGGCTTATCATCTCAGCCGTCGTCAGCTGTTATCAGCTCATCATTGGGTATCTCGTACTTCCTTCAGACGAACCATCAAACATCTTATCACGTACAGGTGCTTACGCCTTGTCAGCTTTGAGCAAAACCCACCGAAACGGTACTCGTAATACTCGAGCTGTGTGGCATATCATTAGAGATCCTGAAACCGCAACATCCTCCCTCCGAGCAGTATCTGGCACTGATTGGCGACGCATTGCGAGCAGATAGTCAAGACCAAAGTGACATCCTTCCTAGGTAGTCAGCTCTGTGTCCATTCCGTGCGATCAGAAGCCAGCCAGAGGCAGACGCATACACGACAAATTTCGCAAAAACAGTCAACTAACCATCGGCACGAGTACGTGTGAGGGTCCGATTCGAGCGCTGGCACCGGAAAGCCTTCAGCCTTGTCCTAACAGTAAACCCGGAACTCATCATGTCTTCCGCTTCCGCCGCCACCCCCGATACACACCATGATGACGCCGACCTCAAAACCTTTATCCACGGCATGCCCAAATGCGAACTCCACGTCCATCTAGAAGGCTGCCTCACACCCAGCCTGGCCCGCCAGCTCGCGACGCGGAACAACCTCCCCCCTCCAGCATCCCTCTCATCCCTCGAACCCTCTCAGACAGGAGAGACAGGCTACTCCTTCCACGACCTGACCTCGTTCCTAGCCGTCTACTACCCCAACCTCGCCGTCCTCCAGACAGAGTGGGACTTCCGGGACTTGGCCCTGGACTACCTCACCCGCGCCCATGCCCAGAACGTCAAACATGTCGAACTCTTCTTCGACCCTCAAGCCCACACTTCGCGTGGCATCCCCTTTCCGACCGTCATGCGTGGCTACCGCCTAGGCCTTCAGATAGCACAACGTACCTTTGGTATCTCGGCGAGTCTGATTCTGTGCTTCCTCCGGGACCAATCCCCGGAGTACGCCATGGCCACACTCATGGAAGCTCTCCCCTTCAAAGACGCCATCATCGGCGTCGGCCTGGACTCCGACGAACGTGACAACCCTCCCTCCAAGTTCGGCGCCGTCTTCCAGCGCGCCAGCAAAGAGGGATTTCTGCTCACGGCCCACGTAAGTTAGGCCTCCGCTAATGGGTTCCAACAAAATGCTGATACATTAAATCCCTTATAGTGCGACATCGACCAAGCCAACTCAATCACCCACATCCGCCAATGCATCCACGAGATCCAAGTCGAGAGAATCGATCACGGCACCAACATCGTCGAAGACGAGTCTCTAATCGCCACCATTATCGAACGCGGCATTGGCCTGACCTGCTGCCCCGTTTCTAACAGTGTAGTAACCGCCGATTTCAAAGGTGCAGAGATCGTATCTCTCCTACGACGAGGCGTAAAAGTCACCATCAACGTGAGTCCGCCCTATCCCCTGTCTTGAGATATCGTTGCGCCAAACCAATCACGCAACTTGTCCGAGTATACGATAGCTTTCTGACGATACTAACAAAATATCCAGTCCGACGACCCAGCCTACTTCCGCGCATACGTCAACGAGAATCTCGAGAAGATGGCGCGCGAAACCGACTTGACACGAAAGGAGCTCATTCAACTACAGCGCAACGCGTTCAATATCTCATGGATCTCCACGTGGCGGAGAAATCATTTTCTTGCGCTCTTGGATGAATACGAAGCTAAAACACTGCAAGCACAAACACAGATGCAAATGGCCAACGGCGCCTGAAAAATGCGACTGGAAACCTACGAGTAATAGGGGTGTCAAATGTAACCCTCCATAGTTGCAACATAGTCGACACCCGCTTACTCCTTATTATTGCCTTTGAAAGCCACCTCATCGAAGAACGTCGCCCGCAGCTGTACTATTCCTGCGACCTCAAGAATGAATTCTTGCAGTATGACAGCGTTCGTCAAAATGTGGCTGAGACTTGCTTGACTTCGAGTTCCCACACCGTCCTGGCTGATCGGGGTAGCGCTTCCCGAATCTCGACTTTCCGCTAGCACCGAACGCAGTGCCGGAGCCTCCATGTCTGATTTTTGCTTTCGACCTGCATGGACTGGCAATGATGACGTAGCTTCGTTAGGAGCCTTCGAGTTAAACAGATTGACCTGAATTTTGAGTAACGATGTTGTGGTGGGTGCCAGTGGCTGGTCCGACTCAGGAAATTCCCATGATCCATCGTCATCGTTTGTCCGAAGTGACCGATGAAGGGACGAGTGGCCGAGGGTACGTTCTGCCAGGTTCGCCCTGTGGCTTTCAGATGTCGAAATCGTATTGTCTATGGAGCCGAACTCGGCATTCGGGACTTGTGTGCCTCTCGGGGTCTTTGGTCTTGCTTGTGGCACAGAGTTAGAACCGATTGTTTGTCCCGGAAGTGACCTGAAGTTAGAAGGCCGGTCTGGCGCATCGTCTTCCGAGAGTTCTCTCCTCCGTCTGGAGACCAGTACATCCCAGTCAGGAAATTGTGATTTCCACTGACGCACCTGCTCCAGAAGCTCGTTTAGGATGAATGTGATGTTGAAAGCTGAAAGCTCTTCCATGCCGCCTTCATGAGTTGGAGGCAACAGCCAGCGTTGTAAATTCATATGTTCGCAAGTGGTCAGAGCTACCAACGCTTCCGTGAGATAGAGGTTCGTGACAGAGTCGTTCGCAAAGAAGTTGCGCAACAGTTGTACCAGCGCGTCAAACAACTTGCACTCTGGTGCGATAGTCATGCTTCGTCCATTGCCCAGGTCATTGTCTACCACACCTGTCCTGAAGCAACTGTGCTGCTCAAGTAGGACTTGGCCGTCCATCAATGAGGCTTGATAAGAGCCGTCCAAGTCAGTGTCTTTGGCAATTGCTTCCGAGGACTCGAACAACTTGCAGAGGTAGCTGTTCAGCTCATCGACTTGCCTCTGTCCCCGCCAGCTCGCTACCTCCTCAACCCGGAAAAGGAGCTTGAGCACATGGCAGTGATGCTTTTCAACAATCACTGATAAGAGCTTGAGACAGGCGTTGACGGTTTCTGAATGACTGGATCTCAAGCTCATCACCAGCAAATCCAGCAGATTGAAAAGGTTTGGCGAGGGACTATTAGAAGTTTCAGCAAGGGCTTTCAACTGGTCAATTGATTTGCTCCGGCTGACGGACATCCGCTGTCGTCGATGTGATTTCTCTCTGTTCACTCGAGGCGTATTGGGTGATGCCAGGAGATAGCCTAGCATTCGTTCGACCAATTGATAGTGATCAACAGCAAGTAGCATCAACGACAAATGGGTAATGACCGCTGCCGTGGAGCCCCCTTCGACGTCTGATGACTCGAGTAGTGAGGGATAGAGGAGCTGTTGCACGAATAACACCTGAAAATGATCTAGCAAAGTATCGCTGACCTCGATAGACTTGCAGTGATTGAGGGTATCTTGCCAGAAAGCCAGGTAAGAAAAGAAAGCTTTCACAGCCTGCTGGACGTCTCGGGGTGGATCGGTCAGAGACTCAACGGTTTCTAGATGATCGGACAAACTGACAACCGCGAGTTTCTGAGAACGTCGACTCAGAGAGGTCGACTGTCTGCTCAATCTGCTGTACAGAGCACCAAGGCCACTAGCCATCTGGGGTGCCAGGTCGCTTTCGATCATCCACGTCTCCAATGGTTTAAACTTGGAAGCAGTCTCCGTCAGGTAGAGCAACGCCGTCCGAGCAAAATCGCCAACCGAGCCATCGTGATGGACATACTGCACCAGGACGAAAAACAACGGAAATTGACTCCTTCTAGTTTCGTCATTACCATTTCGGCCACGCGTTGTTTCTCGGTCTGGATGGAACCACGCAGGAAGAATGTCTGGTTCCAATCGAATCTTTGTAGCAATTTCAAACAGCAACTCGACCAGATCGGTCTCCAACCGTTCTTCCACAATCACTTGTCCTCCTATTGTAGCATAGCAAACAAGGTCGAGTAAAGACCTCGTGAACAGCTTGCTGTCCAGTAGCCCGTCGGCCTCGCCATTGATAAGAATATGGAACAGCTGAGCGGAGGTGTTGATGATTTCGGAATTGCGCGAGGATACGGCTAGCTTCGTGACGATGATGTACGTCTGACTCGATACGACATAGCGAAGGCAAGAATGCGGCGCGGCTCGGCGTGATTCGTCGTGAAGGATGTTCTCGAGTCGTTGAAGGAGTTTTGTGGTATAATTCAAAGCGGCTTCCTCCTCGCGCTCAACCGCACCACCTCGCCATGTTTGCTAGGAGGGTCAGCTGCGATGCAAATGTGTCAGGTGTAGACCTACAGTGAGAGCGTTACAAATACTCTTGCACGTAGCAAGGCGCTCAGCAGGTGTGTTGGTCCTCTGTTTGGTGGGTGACGTGCCGGAGCCTGCGATCAGGCGCGTGAGCTGGCGGTCCCGTGGAGTTAGACTCGATCAACCTCGTACAGAATTAGACTGGTTCTGTTGAAGAGACTCACGATGTCCATGTCCTGTGACTCATATTGCAGGTCAGAATACTGCAATTTTATGGATGCTGGGTCAATGCAAGAATGGGTTGGAGGGTATCTTGCGACTGCGAATGTTTGGCCCTTCGGAGGACGTCAAGACTGGTCAGTTGGGTATCGCAGCTTCTATGTTTCAAGGAAATCAAGGTAGATGACCGGGGCTGCCTATTTCCAGTCACAAGCATCATATTTCTATAATTTCCACGTGGTTTCCAAATCCGAACTTCGCGTCCAGGTTGTTTTCGAAACACTATGGGAGCTGGCAAGTTGCCATTGTTCTTCTTCACGTCAGCCTTGCCGAAGCGAGAGCCTTGCACTTTGACTCGAACGCCGAAAGCCATATGTTTCCTACAACGATGCCCGCCCAACAAGCCACGACCGCAGATTTAGAAGCAGCTGTTGATGTCATGCTTGCGACTCGCAGTGACCAAATGGAAAGTGGCTGCAACGGCCAGTATTCCACCACAGAACCGTGTCCTGACGAAAAGCATATGAACAGGACAACGACAGGACAGTCTTCCGAGCACGGCCATTCGCTCTCTCACATCCGTCCAATGGCCCAACATAGAGGGTCGTCCATTTCGGCGTTCTTCAATGGCTTGTTCAGTATCACCATCGCTGTCAGTACCTTGGGAACAAGCATAACATTCTCCTACGTCTTGTCCAATGATATCTCTGTGCCTTCCTCGAAACCCCCGACATTTGCCCAGCAGCAGATTAGAGAATTTCTCGCCATCAGCTGGCTCCTCTTTCTCCTCGCCCTGGCCTTTGCATCACTCGGCTCGACATTCTTGACGTTCTTCAAAAACCATTGGATCGCAGACTGGAATGGGACGAACGGCAAGACTTCGCAGTGGACAGTTCAGATGTATGCGGTGGTTGCCAGCGGCCTTCTTGGTGGCTTGACGATTGGTGCATTTGCCCTTTTATGCTTGGTTGTGGCGGCCTTCTCTGCAATAGTGGGATGGGTGGCTCTGGGATTTACAGCTTTCTTTGGTTTGGTCATTCTTGTTGCCGTGGTACATCAGGTGCCTTGGCCTTGGAGGGATAACACACCATCATCCCCGACCAGACACCATTCTGGTTGAGAGCCAGGTCCGCGCTGATAGTGGTGGGATCTGGAAGGAGTCTCTGTCGACTGCTCGCTTGATGATAGCAGACCAGTGATTCAAATCGTGGGCCGAAATAAGTTGGACAAACCCCTTCGCGGACCTTGGCGGCACTTATGGGTTTCTCACAGATAGATGCTGGATGATTGCAAAATCTGCCGCAAGCCTTTAACACTGCCTTGCGCAGCAACGAAGTTTCTGTCAAGGCCTGCTCTCCACGACAATCGCCGTAGTGTAAGCACTCGGAATGCCACGTGCCAGAAAATCAATCAGAATCATCGTCACTTTCAGCTTTCCTCTTCTTGCCGGCTTTCCCCTTCTTCTTGGGGCCAACGTCCTCGTCACTTTCTTCGCTCTTTGCCTCCGACTTAGCTCTGCCTTTCTTGGATCCTTCATCAGGTACACTTTCACAGATTTCGGTCAGGAAATCAAACTGGCCGTCCTTCATCAAAGCAGCCTTGAGATGTTGTGCCGTGACACGTTTTGAGTTGTTGGCTTTGGCTTCGGTTGCTCCCTTGGCGACCAAAGAGATCATGAACAGCTCCAGAGCTTTGGCTATATGACGTCAGCAAATGCTTCACAGTACATGGTGGGTGCATGGTGATCAAAACTTACACACAGCGGTAGGAGTCGCTTGAGCCACCTTTCCTACATCTTCATCTGCTTGCATGATACGTTTGATACGTGCAACTGGAAACTTCGTTCTTACATCGAGTCCGTGGGCGGGATCTGTTGTGGCTATGGGCATGACTGGCTGGACGGCTGTAGCTTGTTCGGTTTTGATAGGTATTGCAGTCCCATTCGGGTTGTAATCGGGATCAAAGTCCCCTTCGGCTTTTGCCCGCCGAGTTCGAGGCATGTCGTCGTATTGTTGGCCTGAAGGTTGCGGATAAGAGGCAAATTGTTGAACAGGTAGTTGAACAGCGTAATTTGGGTCAAAATGGTCAAAAGGTTGGTGAGTCTGGGGTTGCGGATAATGTGAAGATTGAGAATAATTGTCGTAAGAATGTGGCAGGGTCTGATTGTGGCTCGATGGAGAAGCTTGAGTGGGTATACTCGGAGCTCGGAATACTTGTGGTGGATAAGCTTGAGCGAACGGTGACTGAGATGGTCGAGCACCAAAATAGGATGTCGAAGGCGTGGTGCTCTGTGGCGAGAAGAATGGTGATGCGTCGTAGGAGCCTCGGGCTGACACCGGATAGCCTGGAGGCAGAGTCGGCTCTGGCTGATACGAGGGAATGCGAGCGAGTCTAGGCGGGGTGAAGCCTGATAAGTCGGGGGATTTAGGCCGGTAGTTAGTGCTGTGATCTTTACTCATTGCTTGACAAGAGTGCAGGTTTGTTGGGATGGCTTGGGTTCTGGATGTTTTGAGGGATCGGATCAGTGGTTGAAGACATTTTGAACCGGCAGCGACAGCCTTAAGAACTCTTCGTTTGCACGGCGACGGCCTTCATGATTGTTGGTGGAAGGTGCAGGTTCTTTGTGAATACCAGATGATCACGTGGACAGGGTGACAGGCGAAGCGCTTAATACGAGTAAGCGTACCTAGGTAAAGTGTCCGTAGAGAAAAACAGGGTGAGGGGCACTCGTGCTCTAGCATCACGCACAAACAAACGAGGGAACACGCTGCCTTTAATAACCTTTGAACCAGGAATTCGGTCGTTGGATCATCCGCACTAACTACTTTTATTACAAGTAAATCAAGTCAACTCCCGATTGGCCTTCTGGCCAGCCAGCGCTCGACAAACTGGCCCTGAAACGCGTACCTCCTACTCAAATCTCCACCCACTCACCATTCATAATTCACAATTCACATCTGCAATCTTCACCACTTCCATACTTGCAAGGACTATTTTTCAATGGTCGGATTCCAGCCTTGTCTTCCATCTGCGCGCGGCATCATTCAAACTTCGCCGTCGCGCTCTCTATGTAATGCTCGATTGACGACTGAAGATTGACGACTACGATGAATAATGTTTTCCATCAGTCCCTGCTAATTTTGCAGAAAACCACAACCTGTGCGCCCTACGCCGCGGGGCGTCAACATAAATTGACAGCCTCATCGAATTGCTGATCAGCCAACCTGTCGGCCTGACGTGATGGCCTACTTGAAGCCAAGTGATGACAGAGCAAGCTGGAGATGACTTCCTGGGACTATATCGCGGCGCGACAGCCCAGTATCTTTGATACTGTGGTCGTCGTTCCGCAGCCATCAAGTCATCAATGAAAGCCCATTAAACTTGATCTAATCTGATGGCTCTAATGCACTAAGTCTTCAACCTCTCCATACTCGAGGCCAGACTCGATGACATGACAAATTCAGTCATGATATCCAGACCTTGCAGTCTCTCCTCCCGAGTCTCACCCAGAAATAAATTCACCACCGGCCAGGCATGGATACCTGCTTCAAGCTCTGAGGCCTTCACCACAGCTCCGTTGTCTTTCATGTGATGGACCATATCCTGAATGCCAGGACCAAACACCTCCTCTGCGCCACATATGATGCGATACCCATTGAGCGGCGATGCCTGTTTCCAACGCCCAGTATTCAATCCTGGTGCAATTACACTGTCTGATGTGCATGCCTCTCCTGCATACTGTCTTGCATACAGGTGCAGGCTGTTCTTGTCTAGGTAGTCACTTCGTGTGTTCTGGTTCAAATCCGACACCAGGTGTGTCCAAGGTGACAAGAGTATGGCGAGTCCTGGCCGATGCAGCGATTGAAATTGAGGATCTTGTTCCAAATGCCCAGGTTGCAGCAACATGCTCAGAATGAGTGTGGCTCCAGCAGAGTCCCCACTCACGCAAATCTTTGCTGCCGAATCATTACCGAATGTTTCTCGCAAGAACGTGTACCCAGCACGAGTCTCATTATACTGAGTCGGCCATTGAGCATCCGGAACGAGTGTATACTCCAATGCAAACACCGCAGGATTCTTGAACCCTCTGTGCTTTAGCCGCGTCGCCCAAGCCATCAGAAACTCCATATAAAAGTACGCCGAGCCCATGGAGAATCCGCCACCTGCAGGTGTCAATCATGCAGTTTGATCAGCATGCGCATGATGCTACTTACCATGGGCGTAATAAATGATAATGTCCGGGTCAGTGTTGAGATCGTCGACTATCCAGAGACCTCTGGCACCATACCTGACGATTTCTCGGTAGAACATAGGACAACGCAGATAACCATGTCGCAAGAGACGGAACCGAAAGAACGGATATGCCACCTGCTTAGAGAAAAATATCCTTCCTACGCTGGCTGGGACATAAGCGAAGGCGTACCGTACACAACGGATGACCACATCCTGGAAGAGGCTAGCATGCTGTGTGAATGGCGACTGCTGCTCATGCTTGGTAAAGTATCGTTCGTGAACGAGTTGGTATGGCAGTTGGAAGACTACACCACAGGTGAGTAATCAGATGGATCACGGTAAGCTCTCAGCATACCGAGAAATGGGATGACCTTTAGGAGCACCAAGAAGAGTTCAGACAAGTCCACCCGGTAAATCAACTGAGGAACCAAGAAGACCACAAAGGCCAGGCAATCGACTCCATTTACTGGACCGAGTATCATCGCTCTCTTTCTAGTATTTTGGATTCAATCATCGAGATATACGATCAGGTGAGGGAGCGATAATTGGAACAACGGCTGAGACGAAGAACCGCAAGAGACACGTGAATAGAAGCAGAAATCCCCCTGGCCCTCAAGAACGACAGAACTATTAAGAGTCTATATATTCAGACGTTTTTAAGATGATGAACAGCGACTTGGTGATCTCATCACCTCTTTTGATGTACGGAGTACGGATACAGTACTCGCATATTGCTGGAGGTGACTAGGCCAAAAGAGAAATAGCCTGAGAGGCGAAATGTTGGAGATCTCGGCGAGTAACTAATAAGGCTGTGGGCTGGGCCTCGCGCTGTAAAAGAAAGGCCAAAATGCGCTTTCCAGCGGGATGCACCGCGACCAGTCCTTCTATCACTCATAATATGCCAACACCATTTCTTGCTATCTGATGGTCGAACGCTTTCTTAAATCTTCAATGTGAACAGTTAATGTTGCGCTGAATGTCGGGTAATGGCGTTTGATCACGAACACCCTGCTTTCGTTTCTACTAGATCCCTCGACGCTCGGTTTTCTTCGACCAACAAACCTCTACCGTTCAACCACATCTCGAAATGGCTTCGGTAACCTTGGACGCATCTTTGGTCGAGCTCGCCAAGTAGGTCCTTCTAGCATCTTGATCTGCGACTGTTCAATTGGCTAATAATCATAGTTCCTTGCCTCTGGAAAAAGTGCCAGACAAACTTCACTGCGCTGCCTGTCACAACTTCAACATAAATGCGTACAAAGCATCATGTTGTGACGAGTCCATCTGCGAGTCATGTTAGTTGCTCTCCTTGCATCTTCCGACGAGGATCTAATACGAGACGGCAGGTTTCATTCGGGCTTGTGACACCAGCTGTCCAAAATGCGATCACAAACCCTTCACCACCGACACCTGCAAACCACATAGACCGATGCGAAACACGGTCAAGGCCTGGTTGAAAACGCAGGAGAAGACCAAATCAGACGAGCAAGCCAAGGCCGTTCCAACTGGAGTCCCTTCCACAGACATGGTACAGGAGAGTGTGAATGAGGAAGGTCAAGAGGAGGAAATGACACCTGAAGTCAACGTTGAGCAAGCCGTCGATGAAGATGAAAGGGTCACTGCTGGTGATGTACAGCCTTCAATCGAGGTAATTCAGTCTCACCTGCACTTGGGTTATCCGTCACCATATCTGACCATGCTCTAGGACCAAGACCTTGAAGAAGCAGCCGAACATCTGGATGATGATATCGAAATCCACGTTGATCTCGATGATGATCATCGGGAAATACCTCTACAACTAGTAACGAGTGGTGACGCAACTCCCATCGATCAATCCGCTCCTCCCTCTGGACCAAAGGCGCAGGCACGCGACCCGTCTCACTCCGGCATGGGCGGCATGGACTTTTCACACATGATGAATGGATTCAACAACATGGACATGAATCAAATGATGCAGATGATGGCGGCCAACGGAATGGGTGGTTTCAATCCAATGATGGGTGAGTTCATCAGGAAACAATCTTCGAGGACATATTCTGACAACAATAGGAATGCCTATGGGTGTGAATTCAATGTCAAACGGCATGTTTGGCGGTTTTGGGGGTTCAAATGGTGGCATGACTGGAATGAATGCTATGAACATGGGAATGAATTTCAATCCAAACCAAGGCATGCTCTGGAATAACCAAAACAGTATGTGGCAGAATAATAATGCAAATGCATTCCCGAATGCCGTGGGCGGTGACTTTGGTTCCAACTATGGTTTCAATACTGGCAACTTCCAACAAGCAAACTCGAATGGTGATTTCCAAAATGGGTACTATGGTCGTGGTTACGGCCGTGGCCGTGGCCGTGGTCGTGGCGGTTATGGTAGAGGTCGTGGTAATTTCCATCAACAGTCTCAATATCACCAGCAGGGATACTACAACGGACCGGAACAGCAGAATATGCGACCTCAGACGGGCGAAGGTCATTTCAACGGCCCGACTAGCGAACAGAAAGCGTTCAACGTGACCGAGGACACGACACACGACGATGACGAATTCGCGCCTGGTGGTCAAGAAGAGGTTCAAGAAGCCCTTGGGGATGACTATCAGAAGACTGTAGTCGAGGACAAGGAAGCTGCGGAGGAGGCTGCAGCCACAGCTGACAACGTCTCGGGAGGCAACGAGCCTGACGAGAAGGCCCAAGAAGGGGACGAAGCTCCAGTCGAGAAATTCGCACATATTGAGTCGATTGAGCTGACGACCGAGACTGATCGAGACTTGAATGGTGCTGACCAATCCAGTCTGGTGCCCGAAGCGTATGGTGAAGATCTCAACGGGCCCATGCCGCCGCCATCTGCACCATTAGGCCCATCGGCGCAATATGGCGGTCGAGGCCATGGTAGATTTTCATCCCGTGGACGTGGATCAAGTTTCATACCGAACGGTCATCTCGCTTCATCTGTAAAGCCATTCACGCCACCTGTTGAGCCAAAGGGGACGGGTGTTGTAGGTGCACCGACTGGTCCTAGAGCGATGCGTGAGCCTCCTGCAGCCCCGGCACCCCCGCCAGGACCAGAATCCCGCGCCTCAGGGACAGGCTTCCAGATCATGGGCAGAGCGTCGATGACACAAGCGCAGCGATCAGGATCCCGCGACGGTGAGACCGTCTCAAATCGAGATGGAGACGTTGCAGATGGTGATCGGTCGAGGAGACATTCGAGACAAGACAGCTATGCCAACTCCAAACAAGGAAATGACGAGCAAGAATACTACGATGGTCGCGACAACGACAAAAGATCTAAGAAAACAAAACGCACAACACACGACGAGTATGATAGAGACGAGCAAGAAGCCTCGCGGTCCGACTCCGCTGACCGGAAAGCATCGCATCGAAGTCGAGGCGACAAAGAAAAGTCGTCGAAATATAGATCATCGCGATCCAAGCGCTATGATGAAGCCGATGCCAACGGCGACCACGAAATGGAAGATCACGATGACTCGACTCGATCGACCAGGGATGATTATTATGCAGAAAGCAGGAGCAAGCTTCGAAGCAGCAAATCAACAAAACACGATGACCGGGAGCGGGAACGGGAACGGGACCGAGATCGACGCGAAAAAGATCGAGACCGAGACGACAAAGATCGTGATCGAGGTGATCGGGATCGAGACAGAGACAAGGAACGCGACCGCAAACGTTCCCGCCACGACCGCCATCGCGAGGAGGGCAAGGACTACAGCTACGATTATGACTACGAGCAGCACCCAGACCAGGGGCAAGAATCCCGTCACCGCTCAAGACGACACAAGAAAGACCATCGTCGCGACACAGAGGATGGTACCTACAATGCAGCGGCGGCTTCCAACAACACGGACGAGCGGATGTCGTCTCATCGGCATAACGCGTCGGCAACGCCGGCTCCTGCGGCCTCCACAGCGCGAGCTGCCAGTACCAGCAACGCGGAGGCGGAGAAAGACCCGCATACGCTGGAGCGCGAGGCGAGGAATCGCGAACGAATGCTCAAGGAGCAGCAGCGGCGAGAAAAGGCGGCTAAAGGTGGTGGTGGTGGTGGTGGTTGTGGCGGATCAGGATCAGGGTCAGCGAGGCGGGTCACGTATAAGTATGAAGATGAGTTGGAGAGAGGATTGGTGGAGGGCGAGAGGGCAAGTGCGAGATGGAGATAGCGCTTGCATCGTCGGACTATGTCTCCTTGATTGTCTCCTTGGGTTCTGGTTCTGGTTCTGGTTCCGGATCCGTTGCTGAGTTTAGGTACGGTTGGCTGATTGAAGTGGTGGTGCGGTGCGTCTCTCGCGTCAATTCTGCGCAAGTTTTTACTGTACTGGATCATTCCAGGATGGGTCGGATGACTTTTTTTTCCTCCGGCCTGGGTGAGGTGGTTGATACGATTGCCAGCAATGCAGCTCTCGGACTACCTTAAGGAGGGAACTTGGCGTTTGCACTACCTATGGTAGTTGCAAGCAAGGAGCTGGGTATTGGGCCTGGCTTGTGTTGTGTTGTGCTTGCTTGAGCAGTGTCTATGCTATCCTGAAAAATGTGGCTGAAGAAAACCTGGAGGATAAGACTTGTTTCCCCATCACTGGAGACTGGCAGCGACTCACGAGGGGAACTGAACTGAAAAGGGAAAAGAAAAAGAAAAAGAAGTTGTTACCGAACGAGCTCGGTAGGGAAGGGCAAGAAAGAGAACTGCAGTGTGCAGCGTTGGGAGGTCAAAGGCTTTGCCCCAGCGGTTGCGAGAGGCTGGGGTTTTTTCTTCTTCATCTTCAAAAAATATATCTCTAATCACATCACAATAATTAAACAAGGCTACCTAGCTTCTTGCGTCTTCTCTGGAGCTCAATCCGAGCGGTCCTCCATTGCCTTAGCCAGGATCGATATTTTCTCATCCCTAGCACTGGGCAAAAGACATTGAGCAAAGCATTGAGAGTTCCATATGACAGCACGCTTGAGCAGAAAATAAGGTACTCGAGTTCACCCTGGCAGGTATAACCATTATCAACACCATAACCACAACCATCACCATCACGGTGCAGCTAAGTAAGGAACTCTCACTATCGTGCTCAGAGCAATACCATAAGTACTTGGAACCCCAGTGAACCCCCTTCGCTGTCCATTTGAGACGATTCAGCTAGGAGGCAGCCCGTGGCCGGTTACGCTCCAGCTCCAGTACCCCCTTTCAAGACCGAGTCTTAGTAAAGAGACGCCAGGACCGCAACAACGCCCAAGGTAGCCATCACAAATGCGCCCCTTCTCATGTTCTCGGCACCACTGCTCGCCGTCTCCGATGCCACGGCCGTCGTCGTAGCAGTATCGGTCAAACTTGCGCTCGAGCTCACCGTCGAAGTCGCCTCCGCTTCCGTACTTGTGGCTGCTGCCGCGGCCGATTCCGTTGCTGAGGTTGTAGCTGTCGAGGCCGTCAAAGTCACCGCTCCGGTCGCCGTCACCAGTGCCGAGTAAACATTATCGCCACCGTCGTTGGCGTTGTTCGTGTACGAGTTCCCTGTGTCCAGGCCATTCGTGGAGGAGTAGTCCACGCCCGGACAGTCGGCGCGCCATGAGCCTAAGTTGGTGCCTTCCTCGACGTAGAAGCAGTCGCCCACCGGGATGAGGAGTCCGGAAAGGGATGATTGGGCGGGATCGCATGAGGTGGTGAGGTAGGTTCGCACTGTTGTGGAGATGGCTTAGTTATGGACACCGTGTGGTTGATTATCATGCAGTGGAGATCATGAGGGAAATGCTGAGGAAGAATGATAGGGGCGTCAAAGGCGGGCAGCGTTGTGAGAAGGCTCGATGGTGGAGATGGGGAGATTAGTGAGAAAGAAGGAAGAGCGGATGAACTGAAGAACGGGGGTAGAAGGAAAGCTGACTATACAGCTCCGGAACAAGGCAGATGGGATGGACAGTAGAGGATAGTGCTCAGATCACGACGACGAGCGACCTGATCCTGCTTGCAGGGATGGTGGGAGAATGGTGAAGATGAGGGACTCTGGTTGCGGTTGCTTGGAGTGTGTTCTGATTGAAGAGGGTGACCTTTAAAGTCTGATAGGCATTCGGTGTTGGAGATATAGAAAAGGCAGAGCCAGAGCAAAGGTGCTTAGTAGTGCTCACATTCGTCAAGTCGGAGCACGCGTAGCTTCCGATGTTGGATGACATCGAGCGAGAAAATGCAATGGACAAAAGAAAAGGATACTTACATGTACAGCCGTCGTCAATCTGATGAACATATAGCGCGGTCGTGCCATTAGGCAGCTGATGACATGAAGTGTCGGCCTGTAGAGCATTGGGGTCATCGTATGATTGAAATGATGTGCCGGCGTTGCAGGAACTGTGCTCGAAGAAACTGAGTTGTGTGGCTGCGTGAGCAAGCTGAGGCGCGAAGAGGATGGCGAATAGCGAGACTAGTGTTTTCGAATTGCTCGTTTGCGGCCGGGACCTGGGATATTGTGATGAAGACATTGTTTAGGTATTGAGCTGATGAGGATGGGAAATTCCTGGTGTGGTGTCGAAGGGGCTTCAGATGTACCTAGGTAGTCAGTAGCGGCTTCTGTGCGTAGATGTTAAATGATTACACAGTCTGGCAAGTGGCAGGACAAAAGACGATTGATGATGCTATCGGTCTTCGCAAGTCTGAGTATCTTCTCGCGTGTCGCGTTGGTAGAGATGCTCGTTCAAGAGATGGTCTGGTATTGCAGACGCACAGGCCCATCATCCGGATGTTGGTAAATTGGGCAATTGGGCAATAATCTGCCACTTTGACCATGACAGCAGTCAAATCAGAAGTTGATGAATCAATTTTCCGAATTCTTTCTGAACCGCTTCATCTTTATCATTCGTTACCCTCTCTTCGAATTCTGACTTTTCAACATTTTCCTGCGAGCCTTGCAGATATGCCGCTAATAAAATCATAGTCAAGCCTCATCTCTGGAAACACTTCACCACCTCATCTTCTCCGGGATTTCGTCCACATGGCCACAAATTCAATCTTGTCCTTGACTCCCAGTCCCACCCGCTTGACCCGCCCAAGTCTAGCCAATGCCTCGGCAATCTTGTCTAGAAATGCTCTTTCTTCCCTGGTGATGGGAATTTCCGAATCTTCACCCCCAACAAGGGTGTCCGCATCGCTTGCTGCACTGTCTGAAGCCAATGTATCCAGATAATTCGTGGTATATGAGGAGACTTTGGCGACTGCGGGTTCTGGGCTCCTTTTCGACGTATTGTACACAGCCTCGGCGATCCGTATGCGTATGCAGTGGCTTGGTTTACTGCAAAGGTTCCAGAAAAAGGTGACATATGCGTGTGGGATCGGCGTTGTAACATCCGCAGGAGTATATCTCAAGCTGACAGGAAAGACCTTGGTTCTCGGCGGCGTCGTCAAAAGGCTCGGGCTCATGGGCAAGATGCCTCTTCCGTTGGAAGTAGTACATTCGGGGAAAACCACGAGAATGCTGTTGGGGCTCTTTTTGAGCAATGTCTCAATGTCGACCAATTTCGCCTTCTCGGGTGGATTCACCTTGGGATGTGTGAATGACCGACAGACGGCCGTGAATAGAGATATCGGCTCAACAAGCCTGGTAGTTGGATAACTCGCAGCGTAAATAGGATCGAATATGGCGGCCAAATATAGAGCATCGATGGGCGAGGCACAAGAAGACGCTATAACTGAGCCAGCTTGAGGTATTCTGGCGCTGTTCTTTGCCAACGATCTGTGGTATATCAGCACGTGCCGGGGAATATGTTCAGCTCTTCGTGCATACCCTTTCTTCACACCGTCAATTTGCAGATCAATCCACCAGATCCCAGGTATGCCTAGTATACACCATAACGACGCTTTTCTTCCCAGAACACCGATAGGCATCCATTGCAAAACCAGGAAATATGACAGTGCGAACATGAGAAGTAGTGGTACACGGCAGATGAATAGAAAGGTATGAAATGGCAGAGCGATCCCGGCCGATTCGTAAGGAATAGGAAGAAATGGAGCAATACCGGAGCCTATATGATCATGTCAGCCCATCTGCGTATGGTCTGATGCTCGTTTGTGCTGGCATACCTTTGTCACGAAACTGCGAAAACTTCTCCATGTTGGGTAGGTCGGTGGTACCGCAGTAAGGTCGCAAAGACAGAGACTCGGTGACAGATATGGTAAAGTCGAGGTGGAAATCACTGCATGACGGCAAGGACAGTCGTTATATCAGGCCGAAAAGTCCATTGCTTAATCACTCGGAGTGGACAAGGGAATCAGCGCAGGCGAGCTACCGGTACATTGTAAGAGTATTCGCAGTTGGGTAAATGGCCAGAGTTGGAGAAGAATCGCGTGTAAGAGAGGCGGATCTAAGATTCATTAGGTATGGTCCACGAATTCTTTTTGGAGGACTCCATCCAAAGACCTAGAGACGTCGCTGGTGGTTCGATGGCGGGCTTCACAAGTCGAAGTGCTTTGGCTGAGGAGAAGAGAAAGCTGAAAGATTTTCACATGCTCACGACATCCATGACCGCATCGTTTGGGCTCTTTACCTGCAGCCGCACCAGCCTTGGCACCGACCACACTACCAGGTAAGAATTCACGGCCTTCCTCCTCTACCGTGGTACTGTGCACAGCATCATCTTCCGAACTACGGTGGGTCAAGACTCACGCCTCTATGTAAGGAACAAAAGACCAGCGGCACTTCCGGAAGCACGAAAGAAGTGAATGTGCAAGGGTGATAGGTCTGTTCAAAGCCCTTGTTTCCTGGTCGTTGGCTGTTGCTGCCAGGCTCCCAGGAACACCATGACCGGGGAATTGTTCCTGTTGGCCCACTACTTCCACCACCTTGCGAGCCTTGCATGCCAGCCTGATGTTGGCATGTGAAGATAGCCGCTGTTGGGAGCCGCTTACCTACAAATCGGCGGTGTTATTCACATTCGCTCAACCCCTCCTTACAGTCACCACAATGTATTGAATTGTTTGCAGAGCAAGTCACTTTCTTATGGCGGTCTCGAAGCGACCCTGGTAAGTTTTGCAGCATGGATATCTTTCCAAGTCCATCCCGACTGGAGTTAAGATGTGAATATGCTACCAAGGCGGTGTCTTCCATTCACACAAGCTGCTCTTTGACTATGTCACGGGATAGCGTTCTGCCACTCTGGTCGACTGATCCTTCCTCACGGGCCATCGCGTCGCACAGAGTGATAGGAGACGACATTCGACATACCAAATCTCAAGCACCACGAAGCACATAGCAGCTTCACACGGATCTATGAAGAAAGCACTAGAAACCAGATACCAAGAACCTCCATCAAAGAACACGGCGACCACACCAACTTCATTTTCTGACAGCAAGGATGGGTAAGGCACCCTTCAAGCTGCTATTCAGAGGATCCCCAGTTCTGACCCAAGAAGGCGACAACCACAACCAACAAAACTCCAAATCATCCCAGAACACAGGCGCAGGCCCGCATCCCAACAATGTGCTGAAGCCGAAGACGAACAAGGAATTTTCGGCGTGGGCAGAGTATATGGGGGAGGAGAAAGATGAAGCCTTCATCAAATGGAAGAAGAACATGGTGGGCGATGGTCAAGATTCCCAGAAGAAATGAATATGAGGGAGCCGAAGCACTCAATGAGCAGAACTTGCATGGATCGTATCGGGCTGGATATCTGGCGGGAGCCCCATCAACCTCTACAAGCACGTTTAGTATGGCTCAATGGCAAGGTGGATCATCACAATCGAATTGGATCGTCACACTCGAAGGACCCTTTTCTCCTGTGGCACCATCTGGCCCTACGCGATACCAAATTGCCTGGTCATCCCCGGGTACACCTTGTCTTCAGGGCCTAACACTACTCGCAAGGTAAACGTCATCCACATAACTCCATCCGTTGACTCTCTCGAAGAAGGCCATTTCTCGGTCGGCAATCCACATGGGTTTTGTGATGGCTTGATACGGGCCGTAATAAGACTTGGTGAGTTGATTCTTACGGAACCAGTCCTCATCTTTGGTCCAGGTTTCGACGAATCGAAACGTTCCAGGCTCGCTTGGGTCGTGGTAGACGTCGAAAAAGATACACTCAGGCTCCTGGAGACATGCAGTCCAGCATGGTCGTAGAGCTTTGAGGAAGGGCTCGATGTTGGCTGGATCGATGCGAATGGTGACATGCAGCGTCATTTGGGCCGTTTGGATCGAGGACATGATGCACGGTCTGTTCAGGTTTATCCTTTCCGCAGGAACAATCTTGATGGTGTAAGTGTGAAGTAAGTTACCCAGGTAGGTTCTTGTGTTGTATAGAAGAGAAGAAACCGCGTCAATTGCTTCTGCCTTTATAGGTTCCACGTAAAAACGCATTCGCCAGGAATGGAAGCACCTTATGCATTACTAATGACCCATGATTGTCCTACATACCGAGAAGCGACAGAGCCTCGCTTACCAATTTTTGTCGCGCAGATTACCTGAAGTGGATGGTTTCCTGCACTTCAGGTGGGCTTGATATTCGCGGTGA
Organism: Vermiconidia calcicola; assembly: GCA_035928285.1. Lineage (NCBI taxonomy): Eukaryota > Fungi > Ascomycota > Dothideomycetes > Mycosphaerellales > Extremaceae > Vermiconidia > Vermiconidia calcicola. The sequence continues at coordinate 644,236 of JAXLQG010000018.1, forward strand.
CGAGTGACAAGACACATGCATCAGAATGGTTTGTAAGCTGTGTGATGGTCGCAATTAGTTGGCTGATATTCCGAAGCTTGAGTCTCAGTTCACTCTGATGCATCGAACGATCGCTTCAAGGAGAACTCAGCGCATTATCATCGATCCGTAATTCACGTCGATGTTGTATATCCGCGTTGCTAGATGATGAAGAAACGTCGATGTTCTGAGGATATCAACTACTTATCAAGTCCGGCATCCGGTCAAACTGTTTCTCCTCCTCGTCACAAGGCGATGCGGAGTTTCACGTCGGCCAACCGTCGGCCAACTATCCATCACCTTCCTCATTCAGCATGGCATGCCTCCAGGACTACAAGTACAGCTTCACATTGTGCTGGTTGGCCTGAACTTCTCATTATAGAGCCTGTCGACGCCGATCAAGGATAGGTCAAGTACAGAGAAAAGCCTTGACGCCTTGACGGGAAATACTTCTCCAAACTACCACCATGCCGACCGAAATGGACCTTGCTGCCGTTAGGGCTCAGTTTCCCGCTCTGGCACAGAAGCAGGTCTTCATGGACAACGCTGGAGGGGCACAAGTTCTCAAAACAGTCATAGATGCAATATCCAGCTACCTTTCCTCCACCAACGTTCAACTTGGCGCTTCATATCCCATATCCCAGGAATCAACAAACAAGTTCAATCAAGGTCATATCGTTGGGGCAAAGTACATCAACGCCTCACCCAAGGAGGTTGTTTTTGGCCCCTCCACGACACAACTATTCCGAAACCTCTCAATTGCACTCAAGATTGAGCCGGGTTCTGAGATTATCCTCTCGAACCTCGACCACGAGGCCAATCTGGCGCCATGGGTCCAACTTGCTGAATGGAAAGGATTGACCGTGAAATGGTGGATTCCGACGAAGAACACCAACTCGAACCCTCAGCTGGAGCCAGAAGATTTGGAGGCTTTGTTGACGCCAAAAACGCGATTGGTCTGCTGCACACATACCTCGAACATCTTGGGCACGATCACGGACGTCGCCGCGTTGTCCAAGGTCATACATGAGACAAATCCAAACACTCTGTTCTGCGTTGATGCAGTGGCGTATGCTCCGCATAAAGCGATTGATGTCAAGGCCTTTGGCGTGGACTTCTACTCGTTTTCGTGGTACAAAGTTTACGGGCCCCATATTTCAATGCTGTATGTCAGCGAGAAAGCACAGAAAGAATTGCAGAGTCTAGGGCACTACTTCAAACCTGGAGATACGTTGGAGGAAATGCTCGGCCTTGCTGCAGCGAACTATGAGTGTACCCAGGCTGTTCCAAGGGTTGTCGAGTACATTGATAAGATTGGCTGGGACGCAATAACCCAACAGGAGCAGGAGGTCCAGGAGATATTACTATCTTACCTAAGGTCGAAGCCGGACCAGATCAAGATCTACGGAGAGCCTTCGTCGGACAGAAAGCTCCGTGTGCCGGTAATCAGCTTCAGGGTGAAAGGGCAGAGTTCTCTGGGGATTATTGACGCGATTGAGGCGAGATCCGACTTTGGCTGTCGGAGTGGGCACTTTTACAGCAAGAGGCTTTGTGAGAGGGTTCTTGGTATGCCGGACGGAGATGATGGCGTGGTGAGGTGCTCATTGTTGCATTATAACACCGCTGAAGAGGTCAAGGGTCTGGTCAAAGTGTTGGATGAGGTTATTGCCGCGGGGGCAGGAAAGGATGTTGATGATCCGGAAAGGAAAGCCGTTGCCGACTGGTAGTGCGAGTCAGCCTTGCCAGTATTTGCCATCTGAGACGTCTCGAGGGCATTAGCGGACACTGCCACACTCAGTTGTTTGACTGGTGAACAATCTGATAGGTATGTCTCAAGTGCAACAAAGAGCGTCGTGAAGAGTTTCGCCCGTCCTTGTTCTCTTGGTGCAGATTGCAACATATGGTTGACAATAGGGATGGGACCCAAGTTGATGATACTACTGGAAACCTTTGGAGCAACAGAATCCTAGTTTCCTAGATATAGATTGAAAGAAGTTGTCCTCATGGAAGGAGATGGTTCGTGGTTCGTGGGGTTCATGACCCTCCTAGTGTCCGGCAGCTGTGATTGGCCAGATTCTGCTCCAATGTTTATCGCTAACTCTTTCCGGCCGCTAACAACATCGGTCGCCAACAACCATCTCAACCAGACATCTTCACATGATTGGAAACCACAAGTGAAAGGGCAATGGAGCTTAGATGTCGCTAAGCGGCTCACTTCTAGCAACAACAGGTTGAAGATTTTCATCATGGCTGACACAGAGAATGTACGCCGATACCCCTAATCCCAGGCTCCCTCTGTTGACCATGAATTCGCAGTTTGTCTCTCAACTACCACAGCCCACTCGCTATGGCCAGCCATCGCCTCAAAAGCAGCTGACAGAGCTGAGCGCCTCAGCCAACAACTCCCGCAGCGCTATGCCTCCTCCTGGTTTCTCCATGAACCACAAAAGACAAGGGTCGACCTGTTCGTATTGGTCTACAGAAAGACAAGGAAACATGCTGAAGATGGAGACAGTACCCGAACCAGCCTCGAAGAGAAAGACCCTCGCTGAACGCGCTGGCGAACCGATCAAAGCTGTACCTGGTGCTCCGAGGTCCACGGCACCAGTCAACTCTGCTGTCATGGCCGCGCTCCACTCGCGCAATCCGTCCTCATTCTCCCAGTCATACAGAAGCAACTCGTCCCAATCAAGAAACACCTCGAACTCGACGACGTCTTCGTTCTCAATGAGCGTAGGTAGCGCCATCCGGCCACCAACAGCTCGTCCCACCTCGAACCTTGCCCGGCCGAAGTCGTCACTTGCTAAAGAGAGAGGAACACGCTCGGCCAACCCGAGGCCTGCTACGTCGATGGGAACCCATGAAGAGACCCAGGAAGACCCTAATAATAAACGTATGGTTGACACTCCCATTGCCCCGCTGAACTTCGCTGCCCGTGCCCCCATGCACCCAATGAGGAATGCAATCATGGTTTTTCCCAAGAGTCCTAAGAGAGGCACTCGCAGTTTCTCACCCATGAGACCTGCTGGCCCTCTCATAGGTCCGCGGCCAATTCGTCGAGAAACGTCGCGGACGTTTTCAATCACCACACGCATGGCAGAGCTTTCGTTGTGCCCAGAGACTCCCAAGCCCAGGGCTCGACCAGACAGTCCCTCAAAGCTACCTCGGCCATCACCACACGTCTCGAAAACTCATGAAAAGCCCGCCTTCAGTCCTCCGCCTTTTCCAAGGCCAACACCATCTCCTTGCAAAAATAAGACAGGACAAAAGCTGACCAAGTATTCTGATTTAGAGGTTTGGGATCCCGAGGAACAGTACAGCAACATGGAAAGAATGTATGAGGATGTATGCAAGCACTACAAACAAGCAATGGACGATAATGTAGAGGCGAAGGAAGCCAGTCATGCGTACAGGTCGACCATTGCCAACTTGGAACAGGAACGGAAAGAGATAACTGAGAACATGATATCTCTTAGATGCGAGCTAGAAACAACAAAATTCCGCCTTGAAGCTGCCGAACGATCGAAATATGAACTCCAACGAGACAACGAAGAAGAGGTCGAAGACATCAAACGTCAACATCGTATCGAGTTCGAAACCGTTCGTCAATCACATCGTCAGGATACGGAGCGCCTCAAGGAAGATCACAGAGCGGAGATGCGGGAGTTGAAGAAGAGGTTGGAAGAAGAGCTTGAAAATGAGCGAACCCAGCGCCTGCAAGCTCTGAGCCAAGTTTCAACTCAAGGAGCCCTGGAGAAGCAAAGACATCACATGGACATCGAAGCCAAGGAGCAGGAAATCAAGAACATCAGCATGGAGATTGAACGATTGAAAGCAGATCTCGTCCGGGAAAAGATGCTCAACGATGACCTTCGACAGAATTTGAGCTCGGCAAGTTCTAATGCAGCTGGGATGGAGAGCGCCCGACAAGCACTCCAGGCCAAGATTGAATACCTTGAGTCAGACAGCAAATCTCAGTCAGAAGCATACGCAACCATGGAAAAGAGGATGAATGAGGCTCTTGAGAGAGCAACAGAATGTGAAGAGAAACTTAGGAAGGAAGAAATGCTTCGCCGAAAGTTGCATAATCAAGTTCAAGAACTCAAGGGCAATATTCGAGTATTCTGTCGTGTACGACCGTCGAATGGGGATGAAGGAGAAGAGACCGCCAAATTCAACTTCCCAGAGACCGACGAAGACCCTAAAGACATTGAAGTCAAAGGTCCAGAAGAAACAAGCAGCCTTGGAAAGGTCACCACAAAGACTCATCAATTCTCCTTCGACCGAGTCTTTGCTCCTGCAAGCAACAACGTCGAGATATTTGAGGAGATCAGTCAACTCATCCAGTCGGCGCTCGATGGATACAATGTGTGCATCTTTGCTTACGGCCAGACTGGGTCTGGGAAGACGTTCACAATGTCGTCGGAAGACGGTATGATCCCACAAGCTCTGCGCCAGATCTATAGCACAAGCAAAGAGCTTGAAAGCAGAGGGTGGACGTATACTATGGAAGGCAGCTTTGTTGAGGTATACAATGAAGAGCTGCGAGACCTGCTCGGGAATGATGGTGACAACGCTGACAAGGCCAACAAGAGACACGAAATTCGGCATGACATGGCAACGTGCGAAACGACTATAACAGATGTGACGACGCTTACCCTTGCCAGTCAAGAGCAAGTGGAGGGCATTTTATCGCAAGCAATGTCGAGAAGATCGGTTGCTGCCACAAAGGCCAACGAGCGAAGCAGCCGAAGTCACTCTGTCTTTATTCTCAAGTTGACTGGGTCCAACTCTATTACCGGCAAGAAATGCAAGGGGACGCTCAACTTGGTCGATCTTGCCGGGTCTGAACGCTTAACACACTCTCAGGTCGAAGGTGCGAGATTAAAAGAGACGCAGAACATCAACAAGTCTTTGTCGTGTCTTGGTGATGTTATCGGTGCTTTGGGACAACAACAATCCTCTGGTGTGGGAGGCTTCAACGGGCGCAGTAGCGTCAATGGCGGCGCGTCAAGTGGTACCGGCAACTCCACAGGGGGGACACATATCCCGTACCGTAACAGCAAGCTGACGTATCTCTTGCAATTCAGCCTTGGAGGGAACAGCAAGACTCTGATGTTCGTCATGGTTGCGCCGGAGAAGAAGTGTTTGGCCGAAACGATCACGAGTCTAAAGTTCGCGGACAAGGTTAGCAGGACGAGGATCGGTGTGGCGAGGAGAACGAGTGGGAAGTAAGAGGAAGTGAGGGAAGTAAACATGACAAACATGAGCAGGAGGGAAGGGAAGAGGGAAGCAGGTTGGCTGTAGGCTGTCAGCTGTTTGCAACTGTGAGATTGAAGATTGGTGTGGTGTTGTCTTAGCGGGCGTACTTTGTGTTTCTGGAAAGAGAAATTAAATGACCGCTCACGAACTCGAAACTTGGAAAGGGCTGATGGGGCCATTGAATGCCATGCCATGCCATTCCATACAATTTGAAGAAGCTCTTTGGATTCTAAAGCACGTTTCTTGGGTGGACCTGGGGACAGCTTTGGGAAGGATTCTGTAACTGAAACGGGTTGACAACCGAAAGAAGTCAATGGAGAGCTGTACTATTGTTTTGTCCACTACTACTAGTTGTCGTATAGGACTTGCGCCGCGCCTTGCCTTGCGTGAGCGACTTCAATGCAAAGCGATCTTTTGACCTTCGACCTTTGACCTGCTGTCCTGAAAGAGTTCTTCTCCTACGCAAGGGGGGAGGGGCCGCCTAGCCTTTTTCAGGGCCCCTTCGAAGCCGTGTTCACAAGCATAAATTCAATCACGGTTCTTTGGGTAATGTTAACTTATCTGCACGAGGGCTTCGACGGTGTCCCTCTCCCGTTTTTGTGTGCGCTGACTGAAACCAAAAATCACGGTTTTTCATAGCTTCGACGACGGTCTCTTCTGTTTGCGCTCGCGCTCGGGCTCGCCCTTCCAATCCCAATCCCTGACGATGCCCCTTGAGATCCACTCGGCAATACCCATGTTCGTGATCATCGGGTTGACGCCACTCGCAGATGGGAACACGCTCGCGTCGGCGACATATAGACCCTCAATGCCCCAGACTTTACCTTGCGGGTCGACCACGCCGGAATGCGGGGACGGACTCATTCGGCATGTGCCCATTTGATGGGCGGAGCCGAGCGTGCAGGGGTCGGGGGCTGTGAGGCCCATGGTGCGGAGGGTGGAGAGCCACGAGGTGAAGGATATTGAATCTTCATCGCTTGATGCCTCCTCTTGTTCTGCGGTGGCGTCTTTGTTTGTTGATGATAGTGACGACGACGACGACAAGGTAGACGACAGCCCAGACAGAGTAGACGGCCTAATCCACCTCTTCACACCGGGGTGCCCCGTGTCGATCTCGTTGGCGCCCATGGCGAAACTTATCTTCGCAGCGGCAATCTGGCCCTCGAGGATATATCTCCTGTCCCGTGCGGAGGGCGTGTATGCGATGCGCGGCCTCTTCCTGAGCGGGTCCTTCGGGTCGATGTACACTTTGCCCGTATCGGCGTCGCGCGTGATGCTGATGAAGCCCGTTGAATAGGCGTGCTTGGCGGCGTTGAGTTTGTACTCGATGGCGGGGGCGAATATACTAGTATTTCTTCTGTCTTTAGAGTCTCCTTTAGGAGAGTCTTCTGCAGTAGAGGGGTTTGGGTGTTTGGTGAGGTCGTTGTTGGTGGTGGTGGTGGTGCGGAATGGCAAACCGAGCAGCCCAAACCCCGGCGTTGAACAGACGACTTCGAGCTTGGGACCGTGGTGCGCGCCGTCACGGTTCTCCAGCTCGGTTACGGCGACGGTCAATATCGAGCCCTCCCACGGATTGACACGGTGCGGCCAGACGGACCATACTTGGCCTGTCGGGTGCAGGTGCAGGTTGGATCCGATGTGTGGGTTCTTCAGGCCGGAGCGTTGGAGGATGAGAGGTGAATGCAATGTGCCGGCGGCGAGGATGACTCGTTTGGCGTTGATGAGTAGTGTGCGGCTTTCGCGGGTGGCGGTTTTCGAGCGGTCTTCCTCCGAGTCTGAGTCTGAGTTGCGCGAAGATCGCGGTGTCCATGTCGCGCGCACGCCTGTGGCCACTTTGGTATTGGGGTCGATGATGACCTCCTCGACAAAGGCGCCTTCGATGAACTCGGCGCCATGCTGGGCAGCGTCTGGAAGCCAGCAGTTGGCGGGTCCTTGCTTGGTCGTGCTGGCGCAGCCGTACGTGCAGTAGCCGCAGAAGTGGCGGCGTCCCGCGGTGTTCTGGGGCACGACTTCAACAGCCATGCCGAGACGTCTGGCGCCTTCGAGCAGCGTGGCGTTGGCAAAGTTATGCTCGATGTGCGCGAGGGTGGATGGGTCGGTCGAGCGCGAGACCCCCATCCTGTCGCACACGGTGTCCAGACAGTCTTGGAATTCCGGCGACAGAAAGTGTGGGAGGCCACCACCAGAGGAGGCTGCCCATTCCTGCCGCACGGCGTACTGTGGTTGCAGAGAAGCCGACCAGTTAACGGTGCCGCCACCGCCGAAGGTGCTGCCCGCGAGGACGATGGTGGATGCGTCGTCGGAAATGATGATCCCGCCATTCTCCATCAGATGTTCGCCCGCGGACGACGTTGACATGGGGAAGTGGGTTGACGGGAAGTGGTAGGACTTTTCGAGGATGAGGCATTTCAGGCCCGCACGAGCAAGGTGTGAAGCAACGACGCCGGCGCCGCAGCCGGAACCGATGATGACCACGTCGGTGGAGAGTGTGACTGTTGGTGTGGAGGACGATGTGAAGTCGTGAAAGGTGAAGGCATAGCTATCGTTGCGTTCGATGTGTTTGGGGATGCGAGGGAAATCGAGCATGCGTAAGAGGGTAGGGGATGTAGCGATCCAGGCCATGCGCGCCAGGCCGTTCATTGAGCGGTAGATGCCGCGTAACAGTGGGAGGCGCGACGAGGCCCAGCTGTGGACGACGTGTGTGCGAGTTGCGAGGTCATGGGTGTGGATGGGGGCCGAGTAGCCTGTGAGCACGTAAGAGCCGACTGTGGTGTTGAGCGCCGAGAGGATGAAGCCCAGGCCTTGCACGTCGGAAGGAGGGATGAAGAGCTTGAGTTTGCGAATGATGGTTTCTCGGAAGGCTGGGTCGGAGGTGATGTCCTCGGACAGATATGCTCGAGCAATATCCTCGGGTGCTCCGTCTGGGAGATAGGGTCGGAGACGAGAAATGGCGGTATCCAGCTGCGTGGATGATACAGTGTTCTTGCCGCCGTTGGAGCCGGCGGATATGGAGGGAAGAGTAACCTCCAAGATGGAAAAGAGGATGTTGAATTGGTCCTTGGTAAGAATCTCTCCGTCCGGGGCTGGTGGGAGAGGAGAGGGAAAGGAGGCCAGACTGGACAGGTTTTCAATCTGAGACATGATGCCTGGCTTTAACAAGAAATATGGCCTTCCAAACCGATTTCGTTGAGGTGCAAATGAATATCCAGGACGGAGAGATGTGTGGACAGAGCAGAGATTGTTGTAGATAGTCCTAGCATGCGGCGTCGTCGTGACTCTAGCTCACAGGTGTAATGAGAAACAAGGTCGAGATAGCATGCTTGAGCAGTAACAGAAACACCACTTGCAGAGAGAATGATTGAAGATGTAGAGCCCCGGATGTAAGCTCGTGGCTGGGAAAAAGATGGTCGAATCCGGGGGCTTCAGACGACCCCACGAAAGGTCCTAAGCCTCTCCTGCTTACTGTTACTGCTGACACCTGTATCAGGTGGGACTGAAGTTGGATTTGTTCCTTAAAGAAAGAAGCAGAAGAACAGGACATCTAAGAAGCACCTAAAGATACGCAATACGCGATACGAAGCAGGAGATCGAGTCAATCCAATTCGAGGCCCTCCACATCCTCCACATCCACTCCAGATGCCGAGGCATCTCAGCTAAGCACTGAATGGAAGGTGGAATGGTCTCGTATCAGAACCGGATCTTCACGTGCTGCAATCCAACGACACGGCAGATGATCCTTCACCTGATCCTAGGCTTCTGAAAGGCACATCTAAGTGTCATGATGCCTCTGCTCGCAATGAAGAACACACTGACGTGACTGACGTACTAACAAGACCAGCAGGAATAATGTATGAAACGGTTCCAGTCAAGCATGGTACGCTCAGTTGAACCGGCAGGTCTTAAGTCTGAGCAGGAAGCATGAATCAGCGAGGAGTAGTATTGATTCCAGAAGCCCGTCAGACTTCATCTTTGAGAAAGTACGGAGTCTTGGAGTCGTTGGACAATATAGTCTCCTTCGACGAGGAGGCTGTGAAATGCTAGGGAGCCAGGACACCACGGCGGCTCCAAGCTGCCTGCATCTCGTAGCAAGATTGTGGCAGACATCTTCCACATCCACGGTCTGACTTTCGGCTGCCTCTTCGCCATCGAGAGCTGGTCGAGATGGGATTCATCACCGCTTGTCTGGCATAATCAAAAGTGTCATGTTCTACGTTGTTCTCATCCTTCTGCTTCGATCTCGTAGGCATTTGATTTGTGCTTGGGCACAAATTGGAAATCCTTGTGAGCAGGCCCAAGGAACATCTCGCTGTAATGCAAGTTAGTCTCGATACACCAAACCATTCGACGCAATCAATCCTTACCTGAGCTTGATCCAGTCCTTGTAGTTGTCGCTAGCCATCAGGGTCTCCAACTCGTCCCTACCCTTGTACCGAGGAGGTCGATCCTGGATGTTGGGAGGCAGATATTCCAGCAAGCCAACCGGCACATAACGACAGGCAAAACTCAGCCACTCGAGCAGGAATCTTCGAGTTTGGCCCACTCCAATCTCATCGCTGCCCCATGCTTCTAATCCATAGCGGCAGAACTTCTCGATGATTTGCAATCGTTCAGAGGACGACTTGTCGAGGTACTGGCCTGCGGCAATCTCCTCAAAAAGCCAGGGCTTAATCAATGCTCCTCTTGCCGCCATGACGCCGTCAACCTTTGCGTGTTCGATGTGGTCATAGTAGTGCTCATGAGAATAAACGTCGCCATTTCCGAGGAAGAACACCTTGCCATGCCTGGAACTGTTGTGTCCGTTTGGCAGATCTCTCTCATCGGGTTCGCGGATGGTGTCGGCCAAGCTGTCCGCTTTTGCGCCCAATTTCTTGATCAGATTCGCTGTTTGAGTGATATAGTCCCAGTCCGCTGAGCGCGAGTATCTTTGCTGCCTCGATCTGCCATGCAGAGTGATCGCTGCCACGCCGCAGGGGTTGCCTTCAGTCTGCCCAGCCCCCAGGACCAGTCTCTCTACCAACTTCTGCGCTGTTGGTTGTTTGTCTCGTGTACCCATCCGAATCTTGACCGTGACGGGTGTCTCGCCCGAAACAGCGTTCATGCCTCGAAGCATCTTTTCCAGTTTAGGCGGGCTATCCATCAGAGCTGAGCCGGCACCTTCTCGGTAGACTAGATCGATCGGACAGCCCACATTGAGATCAACCACACGTAGACCTTTGGGGAGCAGAGTGGTCAAGACTTCGGTGGCTTTGATGGCCAGCCATGGTTTGTTGGCGGCAATCTGAGCACCGAAGCAGAGATCTTTGCTTTGGTCGTAGTCATATACAATATTCTCACCGTTCTTGAGCGAGAATGTGGGAGGTTGCACGTCTGACTCATGTGCTTTGATTAGAGCCCACTCCGATTTCTGTCCTTGCAGCAGTGGCATTGACATTGCCATCTCAGAGTAGGTAAAGGTTGCACCCAATGAAGTGCATAACCGTCGGAAAGGTAAATTCCCTTGAGTGGTCAGTGGTGCCAGTACAGGTGTCTCGACTCCAAAATATAGTCTACGCTTCTCTGAAGGCCGCAATGGGGTGTCCATAAACGAGGCTCTTGAATCCATTTGGTCGTTTCCTTTGTTCCCAGGTTGTGCTGGGTCAGGTTCTGGTGACGACGAATTGCGAAGAGCTGTACTTGCCCGCCCGTCTTGACCCTGCTGTCTGCGGCCTTGAGCGGATGGATTCTGGGATTGAGAATCCAACCATTCCAAGAAACTATCTGATTTTGGTGTTGGCATTCTTTTCTTGGTGAGGTCCATTCGTTGCTGTGTGCTGAGACTGTTCGCTACACCAGCCTCTTCTTCCTCGGTTGATGTGGCAGCATATTCCGCCATTTTGGTTTCATCATTCAACAGAATCAACTCCCGTCGGCCATCTTCACGCTCAACTTCCTTGGAATGAGAACCGACGAAACGGCATTTCCAACCCGCAGGGCATCTACCTTTTGTCTGCCATACAGGACAAATGCCGTTGAAGGTGCTTAGGTCTTGTCGCTTGTATTCCTGCAAGTATTTTCGTAAATCGTGCTCGAACCGACATTTATCTCCGTACGAGCAAGGATCAGGCGAGAGTTCGGGTTTGTGGGCACGAGATGAACACAATCCCACCTCGTCTCTAGAACTGCCGAAATCTCGAGCTTTGTTCTGGCCCTGCTTCCTCTCACGGCGTTTCGGTTTGGAATTGTGACTTGCAACAGACTGTCTGTCCTTGTGATGAAAGGCTTCGGCAGCATCATCATCGGCCTCATCTCGTGGAGGTCTTGATTCTACCACATCGTCCGACTTGAGAAGATATTCCTCCTTGATCGGTGCTGTTCCCTTGCGGCGCTTGTCATCTCGAGCATCCAGTTTAGAGTCTGTCGGACCCAAGTCATCGACCTTGCGCTTAACTGAGGGCGGAGCCTGGGTTACTGTTGTTGATGTTGAGTCCGCAATAGTATCTCCACTGATGTGTGAAGTACCGTTGACCGAGGCCTGGGCCTGGTCCTGGGAGTTTTCAGTCATTGCGGCGTTGAGACTGTTATTCTCTTCTTTCTTTCAGGACGGACTATGTGCAGATGGGCTGTAAGATGGCTACACCCGGTTCCACTAGTCTCAAGTAAAATGTGAAGCTTGATGTTACAGGGGACTGGTAAATTGAGAGCCATCAAGCCCATCTCAAAGTGACTGATTCCAGTGTGGGAAGCAGTGCCAAGACATATGGGAAAAGTCCCGAGGTGATGCCGACAGTTTCAACTCTCGAACTGAGGCTTTTAAAGAAGTGCAGAAAGACAGTGGACATCAATCATACAGATCACAACTCGAGGGACAAACTCTCTTCGTTCAGGCACTCTATCTGTTCGACAAGGACATCCTCTTCTGTTCAGTGCTCGATGTATATCCTAGACGAACGGGGAGAACATATATCTTCCAGGCAACAGTATCTCAAACTACTGGACTACATTTACGAGGCTGATACATAAGTCACAAAGACCTGAACACTGATGCAGCGTCATCAAGGCAGGTGAGAGAGCATATTGTGAACATTGACTTTGCGTTTGGGTGATGTGACGAGCAGGACAAAATTCTTCCTAAGGATGTGGTACGTAGATGTCGTGGTGAGAACAGCTGTCAGTTCGGTGCTGCTTTGGTACGCCTTTTGATGTACCACAGTATTCTGGTTGATTGCCCGTGGGAAGATCAGCTTGTTTCCACGGGAAACGCGAGGAAACTATCTGCACTGCGCTTATTCATTGAGCACATGCTTTGAGCCGGGCGACTCTGTGATGTACCTAGGTAGCAGATCGTTTCTCCTTGTGATAATTGGCCTTCGCCTCAGAACGGTGTGCACTGTGCTTGGCTAATCTCAGCGACATGCACTTTCGAGGACCTCGTCTCATCCCAAGACATCAGAAGCAGAGGCTGACGAGTTGCTGACCGGCCAGACGCTCAATCGAACACCTTGTCCGCTCTCGCTAATCGAGGATAGTGGGCGTATCCAGCATTACGATTCAGGAGGTTACCTCGTCCAACGCCACCTCACCCCATGTCTACAGCATGTAAACAACATCCTCCCCGTAGCAGATGGTGGGCCAACTGTAATGAGATTCTAGAATGCATGAATGCCTGAAGGGGCAGAGCAGCTCATCAGATGGTGGCGCGGGCTCTGCTTGGCAATTTATACTTTGTACTGGGATTATTCATCTTTGAAGCACCACTGAGAGATTCGTTGACGACAGATCGCCACGACGTTGCCTACAGGGGATCGTAGGCTCGTGCATCTTGCGTGGGGAACGGCAATTGTCTGTTTCCCAGATTCCACAGACGGCGATGTGGGTGATCCAGAATCTGTACCGATCCATCGACAAGTGCATCAAACGATACTCAAGATAAACCTCGCAAGACATCGTGAATGAGCGTGCTGCGGATTGGTACGAGTGTGATCGCATGAAGATTGCGGGCTCTGCTCATTGAGTTTGTACAAGTACTAGAGAACCCGTGAGTTACCTGGCTCGCTGGTTCGTTCGTTCACGAAAGTCGTCGTGATCGACAGTATTGAAAGCTCGTTGGACACGCCGATCGACGAACTATCGCCGATGCATGTGGATTTCATAACAAGGGTGCTGGGGGTAGTTCCGAAGTCGAAAAGAGATCAAGGGGCCAAATAATGCCATGTTTTCGGTATACCCTTGTTTTCATCAGTCAGAATATGTGTATCCTAACTTCCCAAGGCTGTCAATGCCACGTACGAAGTTCGGCAACCCTGCCCGACTACCTTGGCACCAGATGTTGGGATTGAGCTAAGCCTTGAAATGAAAAAGCGCAGCCTTGTACGATGGAATTGATTGTTTTAAAGCACTGGTCCGACAGGCTCCATCTTGGTTCCACCAAAGCTGGAGTCGTTCGATAATTAGCGAGCAAATATCCTCGGACGGAAAAGGTTTCTGGAGGCCGGAGCACGCCGCACGGGGTTGTCATAAGGTGCTGTTTCTCTTGGAATGGCATTGGAAAGACTGGGTCTGAGCCTGAACGTTTCGTATATCGCAACCATGCAGAAGAGGTACGAGTATACTGTGATACTGTGTTAAATGCGGTCGACCCAGAGAGCCGTCATCAGTACGACGTAACATGTCGCAGCGAGGATCCAGTGCACTGGGACAGATGCCGAGAAAGTCGAGGTCCCCCTGGTCCCCGTACCTGCATTTGCTGGGAAACTCTTAGTCATAGGTTGCAAAAAAGGCCCAGCCTCGTTCGACTCCTCTACGAGTACTCCGTATGGGACTGCTGTTGAGCGATTTGTCTCGGGAACACCCACTGAGCGGGCCACATTGAAGCCAGGGAGACAAACCTACTCGCGACGCAGCCAAGCATCTCTTCGTCTTTGATAGCATTCACAGTTGTACTTTGTATCTTCAAGGTCATGAACTCTGAAGAACTGCCGACATGTGTGACATGCACGATAACATCATACTCGGATCGGCCAAGAAGCCCGGAAGACAGGGAGCTATATGTCATCCAGTATCAAGTCAAACCAACGTGCAGGATGGTGGTGAATCGAGGTGAAGATCGCTGTAGCTGTTGAGATTAACTTGCGAGTGTGAAGCAAGAACATGACACTGACCACCTACTCGCAGCTAGCAACTTGTTTGGCATCTCAGTGTGCTTCAGATCTGTCGGTGAAGATTATTTGACAGCGGTAAGTTAACATTGCTGGAGCGAGCTTGTGGCTGCCAGCCTGGAGGGCGAATGGGGGCGAACCAAGGAAAGAATATCGCGCGGACGAGGCTCGCTAGGCCAAGCCTATACCTTAGCTGCGTGGTGATCAACCAGTCAACAGACCCTGCTCCTCGCCTAGAGTAGCAATTCATCTGCCCGTCCATCGGTTGCATCACCGTGATCGAATAGTGATCACATCTTCTATTGATTCAGTATCCGAAAGCACTTTAGAACGATGATTGCCGTTGTATCTCGAAGAAGGGTTGATTCGGTGATTCATCCCAAGTCGTTATTGGTGAATATGCGTTCTGCATCCATCATGGGTCTGGCGGATCAAGAATCCCACATCACATCCGATAATCCGAGAAACGGTATCCACGCCCAGCTTCTCGAAGCCCGCGGGCGCAGCTTGCCACGTGACGCCACCCGGAAGGCAGTGCGAGGCTCTATCATAGTGCCGAGATGCTGTGTAACATTCATCCATGTGTTCGAGAGCGTTTCGAGTACGCCGAGAACACTGCAGGCTTGCAATTGCTCAGCCATAAAAGACTGTCGTCATATGCGGCAGACTCGGTTCTGGACAGCCATAAGCACACGCCGAACATGACCGAAACCTGCACGTTATTCCGGGATTACGATGGTGCCCAGGGCGCGTACCGCAACCGCAATATTACGATTAGTCTTGGTTGTTCGAGGAAGGGGAGCCCTGCAGAAGAAGGCGTTGGGCGGAACCGAGACTGACGAGTCAGGCCCTGATGTCAAGTGGCAGCCACCTAACAGCAGGCTGTTTAGGCTTTCCGGGCGACCCACTGCGACGCCCATGGTTAGCTGAAGGGTCAGTGGGATGGAGAGTCCCATCGAGGCAAGGCCAAATCTGTAGTTTTCGTGGTGAACAACGAGTACGAGGAGTGGTGACCAACTCGAATGGCAGATCCCGGAGCCAGTACTTCTTCGCCAGCAGCTTGCCAGACCTTTGAAAGCACAATTATTAACTGTCAGGTTGTCAATGATGTTGTCCTCAGATCAGTGGCCAAAGCAGGCTGCTGAATTGGACGGGAAAGCAAACAAGCATTTTGTAAATCCGACGGCGGTGCTGAGAAAGGATTATCCCACGACGGAGGCTCAGGGTAAGGTATCCATCTGGCGAAAAGCCGGCCTTGACGCTTGAACGCTTCAAAGGAAAGGAGTCAGCCCCCCGGCATCCCATGCGAAGTTTGATGGTGAGCCTGGCTTCGAGATGACCACATCCACAAGGCGTGGTGGCATTATTTTCTGATCAGTCAAACCCGACTCCCGGATGCGATCTGGGTTGCCGGTTTGAATAGGATGGCACTGATGGCTCGTTGCAGCCGTTGTTCTGATAGAATGAAGTGGCTATCGAATACCTGTTGGGGCCTTGCGTCAATGCTTGCTACTAGTCATCGATATAATCGAGGATCTCAAAAGCGGCTCTGGTCCAAATAGCCGGGCGAGGTACAGTCATTGGTCTCAAGTACTTGTATGCGGTGTACGATGTAGATAAGGCAGCAACAATCGGCCGGAGTCATCGTCTATTCCTCATACCAGAATCAGGTCATTTTTGTTGCCGTGGCCTGGTGTTGGTGTACTCAGCAATCCCTGAGATGCCGTTGCCTCGCCTGCCTCGCCTCGTTCCAGGCAAGCAGAGGCAATGGAGCCTCGGGGAGCTTGGGCTCGGAATGACAAAGGTGGGTGAGGGTTGATGAGGTGGGCGGTGGTGGGCGCAAAGGCTCGCTGATGAACTGAGAGCGGAAATGATGGAAGATTGGCGGGTTCCACCTCTGCCTAGCCAGCAACCCCGGCCAGGATGCAACTCTGTTTCTGGCGGTCTAGCGGGCGTGGTGGGCATCAGGCTCATCAGTGCGCCGTGAGTTGGTTGCTTGGAGCATCAACTAGAGCTAAACCATCGTCGTCACTAGCAGCCTATGAGCGAGCCTGGACAAGCCTGGTAGCCGCACCCGTACCCATCCAGTCGACTCGGTTCAAGCGTCGTCTACGGGTACCAATACTTCCATGCCCTCCATCCTCTTTCCCGATCGATACTGTCTTGCCTCGCGCTCTTTCTCCAGATTGATACAGTGTATTACTCAGTGAGAGCATCTAACTATTAGACGAGCCATTGCTGTCTTGGTTCAACCTGGCTTCTTTTGTCGCTCATTAATTCGGCTCAGGCTCATCTCTCTCGCCGCACCTCATATTGTAGCATTCCGACTTCGCCTGCATAACGTCACCATCGGATATCAGCAAGATCACTTCTCGACACCATTCCGACACGATTCCAACCCAATTCTCACACAAGTCTATGTTTGATTACGAAGAAAGCCCCCCGCCACTACATCACTCGCCGTCTCCGAGTGATCAGTCGCAATTCACTTCGAGGGATACAACCCCGGTAACGCCCGTCGACTGTGGACCGCCTTCAGGAAGAGCATTTGGCAAGAAGACAGACAAAAGTTGCGTGCCTTGGTTCAAAAAACCAATAGCCGTTGCACGCACTACCACAAGACTTTGCCTCGATTCCTCTCTACTCCAGCCTGACTTCGACGACAATACATTTCCAACCTTTGGCGCATCGCCATCAGCCCGGGGCATGGCAAGTGTAGCCAACCCACTCGACGTCTCGACAAGACAGACTTCGACTTCGCCTCGTGGCAATCAGCCTTCGAATCTTACTTCCGCTCTGCAGCGGAGTGATAGCGAAGAGAAGAGGAAGATGGCCAACAATCCTGCAGAGACCGCGCTTAACCGCCCCATCCCTCAAATGCCCTCCAATGCCTCTGATGATTTCGCGAGGTTCGAGCGTGGCGCCCGTCCGATTTCGATGAAAGGAGGTCAGAATGATCGACAAGCTCGACGAGAGAGCATAGCACAGAGCCTCAACGCAGGCATGAGTTGGGGAGGTATATCCGTAGGCAGTTGGATAAGAGACGAGTAAGTCCTCTGCCCTCGATGCTCACTGTTTAGCACTAACACTTCCGTAGTATGATGATGTCTGGAACCTCGCCCTTCACCTTCAACTCTCCCTCCTTCCACTCCTCGTCCTACCTACCAAAACTTGAAGCCAATTTCATGAAAGATTTCTCCTGCTGTGGGCTGACATTGCCTACCTTGCACGACCTGCTACAACATTACGAAGAAGCCCACGCACAGAAAGACCCTGTGTCAAATGAGGGCAATCAGGGACATGTTGTCCCGGACAGTCGGGCAGCAATTGCAGCCACGACTGCCGCTCAAGTTCAGCAAGAGGCACAGCAGCGAAACCAGCAGCAGCAATCACAGAATGGCGCAGGCCGGTCATTTGGGTCGCAGCAGTCAGCTGTACATAATCCCCTGCGGCAGACGGGTTTCTCGAGCACGCTACAGACAATTCCTGACATGGATACGGTTGAAGACATGGAAATGGATGACATTGACGGAGCTGATGAGACAACACCCCCACCCAATATGTACACGCAATCCCAGCCCCAGACTTCACCACAGACCTCTTTCAACGCTCCTGCACAACCACAAATTCCTCAACTGAACACATCCATGATGCAAGGACATCAAGCTTTCCGTCAATCGACACCCAACACACCGGTCGGGCCTGGTCGGTCGAATACCGCGTTCCAGGGTAACAATGCCTCATCCACCCTAATGGCCAATCCAATGCAACAATTCCAAGATCTACAAAATCCATACCGTGGTACCCCTGATTCTTCGGCACCGGGCACACCTGGCGAATTAGACGATGGTCTGATGAACGGCATGGACGACATGTCCATGTCCAGTAACTTGTACAACGCCATTCCCAACGGCTTTGGTGGATTCGGCTTTGGCATGAACAGCGATATGATCGATCTGTGCATTGACGAGCCTGCTAAGCGATTGTTCTCCAATGGCGGTCAGGGCATGCAGTCACAAAACGTGGTACACAATCGACTCGGTTCAGGGCAGTACGGCGCCGACAGCGACATCGCCCGCACGATCCGCGAACGGCAGGCTGCGGCCGGACTACCCGACACTACGACAAACATCCCTCCTCACGAAGAACCAAAGCCTTTCCGGTGTCCTGTGATTGGCTGCGAGAAGGCGTACAAGAACCAGAATGGGCTCAAGTATCACAAAGCGGTAAGTCCTGACAGTCGTTCAACATTGCCTTGAACTGAGCTAATGCGTGTACAGCACGGTCATAACAATCAACGACTCCACGAGAACGGAGACGGCACATTTTCGATTGTCGACCCCGATACCCAGGCTCCATACCCGGGTACCATGGGCATGGAAAAGGAGAAGCCATACAAATGCGATGTTTGCCAGAAGCGCTACAAGAATCTGAACGGATTGAAATACCACAAGACGCATTCTCCTCCTTGCAATCCAGAACTGCAGCTGAATGCGACAAAAAGCCCGACACTGTCAATGCCCAACATGATGGGTGGCCAAACCGCCGGAAATATGGGAGCTGGTCTCTCAGCAGGTGGAGATTTCACCATGATGTGAAGATGATACCCCCAACAACACGATGCCAGCAATGAACATATTCGACTTCGTCCCTCTGGAGAGCAGTACGGTCACTGTCCTGAGAGGGTTTCTATTACTATTAACTTATTACTAATGACGCAACACGGCCTACCACCAACGTTGCCTGGGTCTTCGTCAACACTGCAGAAACAGTTTTGTTCGACACATGACGAAGAGTTGGTCCCAGTCGGTGATCCGAGTATCGTCCGACATGGTCTGCAACGGCGGCTAACGTCACGAACATTCCGATGTTTGTTTGTTTACGATCACAGGGAGAGAAAGATAGAGGTGTGCGGTTTGCGTTTTGCCAAAAGTCTGTCTCAAGGCGTTAGGGCTGGATTGGGGAGTCTATTCCACTGAAAGACTCAACAGCAGGGGGCAATTGTTTGTGGTACGGAGTTCATGAGCAGATATGTCTTTTTCAGGCGGTATCCTGCGAAGACTGAACCGTTGAGGGTTGAGACCCCGGAGCTTCAGGGCGTGGCTAGAAAGATCTCTCGCGATGATGATAGATTGAGTTTTGGAGATTCAAAGGAGCTGAAAGTTGCCGTTGCGTTGATTTAGACGTCTAGTCAGTCTCACGAGCCTGACTACTAATAGTCACTGCAATTAATGGTGGCCGAGCCTCCTTATCGAATTCTTGGGTTTTCCCGCATGGCAGTAGTTTGAATGGTAGCGCTTTCGAGTACAACGAGTGGACATCAAAGAGCGAGCACGGCGAGACAGTCGTGCAGTAACACCCCCGGAGGAGAGGGAGACAAATACCATGCAGGAGCCGTCAAGGCCCGTGTCTCACAAGTGCCACTGGTTGTCACGTCTGCCCTTTTCGATCTCGACAGGCGTTGTGGATGGGCGTGGGCGTGGATGTGGATGTGGACATTTGGCCCTTTTCATCGCAGGTGGACGCGTAAAGGGTTCCGTGGTCTGGTCCCTCAATTCAACCACCAGACTCGTTTTTCTCCGACTGCGCCTTCTGTCGTGGCCCCTGGCCCTTCTGCTCCTTGGAACACCTCTCACAAACAAAGAAACATCTCTCCTTCGTCCACGTCCATTTCGAACACTCGTCACGCTTTTGCGCCTCGGCGTACCCCTTCCTTTGGAAATCGTCACTCGTTCGTCCATACCCGCAGAATCCCATCGCAAGCCTCTCGCTAGAGCCCCCACACCGAATAAGCCCACGGAGTCCGGCCACCTGTTCCAGACTCCAGCCTCGAACTCTTTCTACGATTTGTATCGAGTGAAGGGGATAAACCTGGGCGCACCCACCTTGCCTTCTGATTGAGATCTTCTCGCAACTCCCTCGGCGAGCCGATCGGGTCTATTGGCCTCGTAAAAACCACGACGGGGCACACGACTAGGCCCCTCCTGCACCACCGCGGTCATGATTAACATGCTGGAAGACAAATACATTGGCCTAGCGCTGGCTATAACCTCGACTTTAGCTATCGGTACTAGCTTTGTCATTACGAAAAAGGGCTTAAACGATGCTGCCGCCAAGCATGGCTTCGAAGGAGAGGGATTCGCATATTTGAAAACACCTCTGTGGTGGGCGGGAATAGCCTCTCTGGTGGTGGGCGAAGTCGCCAACTTTGCAGCGTACGCTTTTGCGCCTGCGATTCTGGTCACGCCGCTGGGAGCGCTCAGTGTGCTCATAGGAGCTGTCTTGGGAGCATATTTCTTGAACGAAAAGCTGGGTGTCTTGGGCAAATTGGGGTGCGCAATATGTCTGCTTGGATCAGTCATTATCGTACTCCATGCTCCTCCCGACCAGGAGATCGAGACTGTTGACCAGATCTTGAATGCTGCCATTAAACCTGGTAAGAAAGCCAATGAAATCGAGTTGGGCGCATGGGAAACAAGGACTAACATTGAATGGTGCAGGCTTTATAATGTATTGCCTGGCGGCCATAGTCTTCTCGACTGTCATGATCTACAAGGTTGCGCCTCTGTACGGCAAGAAGAATCCACTCATCTATATTTCGATATGCTCGACGGTGGGATCAATATCGGTCATGTCGGTCAAGGCATTCGGCATCGCCTTGAAGCTGACATTTGCTGGCAACAACCAGTTTTCGCATCCATCGACCTATGTGTTCATGATTGTGACCATAGTCTGCATCCTGACGCAGATGAATTACTTCAACAAGGCTTTGAGCCAGTTCTCGACTTCGATCGTGAATCCACTGTACTATGTCACCTTTACCACCGCCACATTGTGCGCTTCGTTTATTTTGTTCCGCGGATTCAACACTACCGATGCCGTCAACACGATTTCCCTTCTGTGCGGATTCTTGGTCATTTTTGCCGGAGTTTATCTGCTCAACCTGTCCCGAGGCGACCCAGATGGACATCGGATGCTCAATGGCAAAATCGCTGATGATGATGGCATACCTACCGATCCTCTTGCTGGCCTCCATACACGGATCAGCATGCAAGCGCGAAGGAGCCTGGACCCGCATCGGCGGAGTAGCAGTCTTACATTCAGCCCCGGAGGACTGCGCAACGTGAGCGCCGAGAGTGCTGGATTGATGCACGACTACGACGTTGAGCACAATGCCTTTGGGTTATCGGATCTGGTGGAGGCTCCTGAAGAGATGGGAGGAGGAAGTGGAACTCGAACTCCTCACGGCAACGGCGAAAGAGTCACGCAGGTGAACCACAAGCCACACCCGAAAACATTGAATCAATGACAGGAAAGAGGATTGATGGTGGTGGTGTCTTTTGGAGCTGTATTTGTAACGATATCCATGCATTGAGGACGGTCTTAGCGATGAACAACGGCATTTACATGGCTGGGACGGGCAACAAGGCGATGATGGTACTGCCAAGGTTGCCTCTGGGAATGAAACAAGGAATACAGTTGACTGGGAGTGCCAGCAGACCCCATGAGTTGAATAGAAGACATTATATAGGGCGGTGTTTTGTATATATGATGATGTGGTCCCAATCACAGAAACGGCTGTGACCTTCCAAGGCCTCTGCAAACAAGGCTTTGGAGCACGTGGTCGAGTTGATTGCTGTTGTTTTGTTGAAATTTGAGCACAAAGCAGGAAGGAAAGCGGGAGATGCTTGGCCAGGTGCCCATCCCACCTTGGAGCCTTTTCCTAGTTTCTTGACAGATCATCGTCCTCATTTCTGAACTGACATTCCCGACCTGACAATCAATTCCATCTTCACTTCCTCCAGATCCAGCGTCTGAAGAAGTGTCGACGAGTACGGATAATCAACACCAGAATTGTGGCCCAGGTCAGGCCAAGATCCTTCTGCAGCAATGGCATCATCGTCTGGCCCTTCCCCAACCACCACACGTGCTGCACCCTCCCCCAGAACCGGGCCTCACAAAGGTACGTACCCGGCTTCTTGCATATTTTCGTCCATCTACCCATTCTACCGATGTATCGACCACCTCATCCTGTGGTGCCAGGCCTAGGAATGGCAAAAACACGTCGCCTGCCTTCCGCTGCACTCGCGTTGTTACACTGGCACCAAAGCAATGCGTGTGCAGCAGCCTAGTTTGTTATCCTGTCGCGCGACACCAGCATTGTTACGGAAATGTCTGGAGGATGGCCATTATTCGCACTTTGCCCCGGCATCTTACGTCTCGCTACATAAAATGGTGTCGAATGCTGATTTGCTCTCTTGCGTGAGATAGGTGTGACCATCTTCGAAGAGCCTGAGCATATCGAACCGGTCAAGCTGGAGGACTATGATGGAGGCGCATCCCCCCAACTCATCCCTTCCCAGAGCCCCAAACTCCACCGGGCCAGTATATCAGGGAAGAAAATGACCGGCCGACCCGCGCTCAATTACTCCGGGTCTTCTACCGCTCTATCTCATCGCATGTCCTTTCTGAGTCTGGACAGACCCGAATCCGAGTCGGCGGGGACGCCCACAGAGAGCAGAGCTCCCGATCTACGCGCCATGCTCACTCAAGTCGTGGATTGGCTGCAAGAAGAGAAGACGAAAAGGCAGAAGCCGAAGCGTCACCGGCTTCATCTTCACCATCATCACCTTCACCATCACAGAGAGCCGAGTAACCCACCAGACGAACCGTCGGACGAGCCTCCAAACGACACCGAACCAGACAATTCCCTGGAGAAACTGGAGAAGATCCTTTCAGGGTTCACTTCATGGGCCGCCTCGATGCCCAGACTGACGTCCAAATCTTCGACCTCCCTGGTACCGCGGAAGGGATCTATAGGCAGGAAGTTCAAGCGCGGCTCCGTTGTTCCTCAATCTTCGGATACGGAATTCTTTGGCGACGACATACTGGTGCCGAATGTCGAAGCTCACCTGGACAACTCCAAAACCATGGCTTTTACTGGAGGCAGCGCGGACGTTGACACAAGCGATTCTGCAAAGACGAAAGACTATGACCACTGGGTCACTTTCAAGGAGGACATTGTGCGCTTGACACATACCCTCAAGATCAAGGGATGGCGCCGGATCCCCATGGATCGAGCCAAAGACATAGATGTTGTGCGGCTGAGTGGAGCTCTTACTAATGCTGTATATGTGGTCCGGCCGCCCAAGAACATGTCAGACTACGAGAAGCCTTCTGACAGCCAGGTCGCCCTGTCAGAACCCATGGCCAGCGCAGCCCCGTCCCCTAAACGCCGCCCTGTACAACTACTCCTTCGTATCTACGGTCCTCAAGTCGAGCACCTCATCGATCGAGACTCTGAGCTCGCCATTCTGCGCCGTCTGTCTCGGAAACGGATCGGACCTCGACTGCTAGGGTCATTCGAAAATGGCCGCTTTGAGGAATTCCTTCACGCCAGGACTCTGACCGCAGAAGATATTCGCATACCGGAGACATCCAAGCAGATTGCCAAGCGTATGAGAGAACTTCACGACGGGATCGACCTTCTAGAGTCTGAACTCGAAGCTGGACCTGCGGTGTTCCTCAACTGGGACAAGTGGGTTGACCGCTGCGAGAAGATCATCACATTTCTCGACAACCAAGTCCATCAAGCAGAAACAGAGGCGAAGGCAGGAGATTCTAGGCACCAATCCGTTGTCAATATGCGCTACGTTCGGCGAGGGTTGATCTGTGGTGTGGAATGGCCTCTCTTCCGAAAGACCTATGAAGCATACCGAAAACGGTTGATCGAAGAGAGTGGCGGCACGAAAGAGATCGGCAAACAACTGGTCTTTGCGCATAATGATACTCAATACGGCAACCTCATGCGTCTGGAGCCTTCAGGAACATCGCCACTGCTCCAGCCGTCGAACCAGCACAAGCAACTCGTGGTAATTGACTTCGAATATGCTTCACCGAATATGCCTGGACTGGAATTTGCGAACCATTTCACCGAGTGGTGCTACGATTACCATCATCCGGAGCACAGTTGGATGTGCGATACAAGACAGTATCCGAACGATCGTGAACAGTATAGATTTGTCAGAAGCTATGTCATGCACAGGCCGCAGTTCAATCCGTCGGCGAGCTCGACACCGAAGATGGAAGGACGAGAGAAGACAAATATAAGTGACTTCATGCTCGATGCGAGGGCGCCTCCGTCAACAAGTACACCCGGGCCGGTAGTGGAGACGGATTATGACACGGAGGAGCGAGAGAGGGAGAAGGTGCAAGAAAGGGAGATTCAGCGGCTGCTGAGAGAGACACGAATATGGAGGCCGGCGAACACGGCACAGTGGGTGGCGTGGGGCATTGTGCAGGCAAAGGTGCCGGAGTTGTATGAAATGGAGAGGAAGAACGCTGGAGAAGGTGGGGGAGAAGCGCATCCGATGTCTGACCCAATGAACGAAGAGGAGAAGAGGCTGAAGGAGGAAAGTGAGCGGGATAGGCCAGAGGGGCGCGCACAGGAGGAGAGCCATCGAGAGGGGGATCAAGGGACAATAGTGACGAGGGAAGATGCGAGCAACGGAGGCGCAGAAGGCGATGAAAGTGGTGAAGAGGAGCAGGAAGATTTTGACTATCTTGCTTACGCGCAGGATCGGGCCATGTTCTTCTGGGGTGATTGCGTGCAGATGGGCTTGGTCAAGTTGGAGGAATTGCCGGAGGAGATGAGGAACATGATCAAGATTGTACCGTATTGAGTGAGGAGGACTTTTCCAAAGGGCTGGCGGGAGTGTGGCTATACTACGGTGCATGAGGGAGGCAGACAAGGGTGATGGAGGGTGCTGGAATTTGAATGCGATCATGGAACAAGGACTTGACCTTTGGGAAGGGAAATCTTGATACGGGACTGGGTGGCTGTGGAGGCAGCAATCGGACATCCTGAAGACCAGAGAGGGACCGAGGGAGAGAGGCGTGTTTCTTTCGGTCAAAGACGATGATGGGTGGCTTGGTACTAGTATTTCTTTATTCTCCAGCATGAATGAAATATATTCTGATATCAGAAGACTTCATTGCGCTGCCTGACCGATGAGATGACCTGGCCATCTAATACCAGGCTCATCAGAAGGTATATACTTTAGCTCATCCCTTGGGTCTCTTTAACGCTCAACACTCAACACTCAACACTCAACAGAGATTCCTCTCTTCACACTCAAAGCCTCTATAGACTATTGAAACTGTCCTGATAGCGTGCGTGATGGTGAGAACGTGAACATGGGCGGTAATCCAATCTAGGAAGGAAGGAAGCAAGCAAGCAAGCAATACTGTACAACCACCCCTTGAGGGGGGCTCTTTTCCCTTTCCAGGGCTTTCCTTCCCAAACTCCTCAATAGGCAAAAGATCCTAAACGAGAAGTGGTGAGTTCAAATCTTGATCTTCACGCCCGTGTAATCCAGTCCCAGAGCAAAGCCTGTCAGCACCGCAGCGTAGATGATCAAAACAACCATGGCACCTAGGGCAGTGGTGTCGAGGGTGTTCATGGTCAAATTGACCAGGCCGGTCAATAGATTGGCGACGAGGAAGACGGCGAGGCCGTTGGTGTTGAAGACGCGCAAGATACGGCTCGTGGCGAAATGGCGGACTTTGTCTCGATCCTGGGCGGCGTAGGAGAATGACGGCCCGCAGTGCTCGACCAGGCCGAAGAGGAGGAGCTGGGCGTTGTTGAATGCCGATATCCATAGGACGTAGGGCAGGTTTGCCAACCGCCGGGATGGGTCGAGGTTGCATGCGTAGACGTGTGTGGAGAGGAGGAAGAGGGCGGAGTAGATGAGTGCGCGGGTGAGGAGGGCGCGAAGGACGAGTCGGCGTTCTTGTCTGGTTATTAAAATGAGGCTGGCATGGTCGTCGTCGTCGGTGCCGGTGCCGGATCGGGATTTCCGAGAATGCGGCGACGGCGACGGCGGGCTGAAGCGGATGACTCGTGTGCCGGTGCCGCGGCCGGCGAGGAAGATTGCGAGGTAGCCTATGAAGGAGAATACGCCCTCGCGGTTCTTGGAGAGCCAGTCCGGGCCGCGGGGTGAGATGAGGATGTAGCGGAGCAGGTCGAGGCGTGGTTCGTTTAGGGCGATCTCGTAGATGAGGGAAAGGAGGACGGAGAGGACGTCGTACGACAGAAGGGGGAGGTGGCGCGTGATGGTGTCTGAGATCTCGACGAAGGGGGGGAGGAGGGCGAGTGTGAAGAAGAAGTTCCAGTGCACGCCGTACTCGGTGACGTGTTCGGCGTAGTCGAGGTTTTTGACCGAGTATAGGCGGATAAGGCCGAGGAGGAGAAGTGGGAGGGAGTGTCGGATTGAAATTAAGAAGCGGTTGGTGAAATTGGGACCGGAGGGGACTGCTGCGGTGGTGGTGGTGGTGGAGGAGGAGGAGGAGGAGGATGACAATTTGACAAGAGCTCGAGCAGATACCACGCCGGCGGAGAAGACGAAGGAACCAACCCCCAAGTCCATGAGAGATGTGCCCCAGGTTTCGACCTTGGCGAAGCGGCGCGGGAAGATGCGGAAGTCGACGGCTAGGATCGAGAGGCACGTTGCGATCATCATGCTGCCACGGTAGTGGGTTAGAAAAGGGCGGACCGGGAGGGTTGCTGTTGCTGGACTGGTCGGGGCAGTCGAGGAGGCATTGCTGATTGAAGAGGAAGAAGGGGATGCTTTGGCCGCCTTTGGAGGTTTCGATGAGGGTGTCGTCGAGCTCGAGCTGGAGTTTGATGGCGCGCTCGTGAGGAAGAAGAGTAGCAGGGACGGCGTGATGAGAAAGATGCTCAAGACCAATGGCGCTGAGCTGTATAGAGTGATGGCGAAGAGGATTCCGCAGACATTGAGTAAGAAGTCGGCGGTGAGGGAGATGGGCGTGTGCGGCGTGAAGAAGCTCTGGCGTTTCTGTAGAACTGTCCACAGAAGGACCGCGGCCTGGATATTGTGATCAGAATGGGTCTGGCTTTGCTAGGACGAGCGGTGACGGTGCTGGGGTTCGAAAAGGCTACCGAGTGCATTGAGAGGGTACTTGGCTTATGGATTGGGAGAACGTACACTTGCAACTAGGGTGACGAGGTTGATCTCGTTCAGGGAGCTGCCCGAGAGATTCGAGACGAAAGCCTCTTTCCGGGATTTATAGCTCGCTGCTTCTTGTGGAGTCATGATGGTGATGGTTGTATCCGTATTATCATGGTGAGTCTTGGACGTTGAACGAG
This sequence comes from Vermiconidia calcicola, assembly GCA_035928285.1. NCBI lineage: Eukaryota > Fungi > Ascomycota > Dothideomycetes > Mycosphaerellales > Extremaceae > Vermiconidia > Vermiconidia calcicola. Next base: position 671,818 of record JAXLQG010000018.1, read on the forward strand.
TACTCAGTACACAGACTTGATGAGTAGAAGCTGGGTCAATTGATACCCTACCTGAAGTACACGTAGGGGGCAGATTTTCAGGTACAATTTTGCTTCATCTCTATTGGTCTCTGCTCTCAGCCTAACCAGTCCCGGACATTCACGCATTCAGGATGCATTACCTGCAGATGGTCGGGCCGTACACACTGACTGGTAGGAATGAAGTCGTGCCTTATTGTCGACCAGCATGTGAAAGAACTCAACGGATTTCTATACCAATCGTCCGGCTAAACTACATGACTATTGAAATCCGACGAGTTCGAGGCCGGACCGCCCCAATCTATCACTGGGTATACTTCTTTTGGAGAGCCTTCGCTATCGTCGTAAGCTGGATATTGCTCGTTCCCTCATAGATGGCTCCAATTTTGCTGTCACGGAACATCTTCTCAGCAATACCTTCTCGCACGAAGCCCATACCGCCCATCCATTCGACGGCCAGTCCGCTGACCCTACCAGCTACCTGACTGGCATACAGCTTAGCCATAGCAGCGTCCGTGACAAAATCCTCACCAGCCTCCTTCTTTCTCGCTGCATTGTAGACCAGAGAACGAGCGGCGCAGATTTCGGTGTAAGCTTGGGCAAGCTGATGTTGCATACCCTGGAATTCACCGACCAGCTTGCCAAATTGCTTCCGGTCATTCCACACATATTTGGCGGCATTCTCCCAAGCTCCTAGAGCCAGTCCCGTCATTTGCGCTCCGATACCTATCCGTCCCTCGTTGAGGAGGCCAATAGCGTATTTGTAGCCCTCGCCCTCCTTACCAAGGAGGTTTTCTTTGGGGATTTCCACATCGTCGAAAGTGACAACACAAGTGCTTGAGGCTCTGATACCAAGTTTCTTCTCCTTCTTGGCAATGCCGAAGCCTTTCATCTCCTTGGTGACGACGAAGGCGGTAATGCCCTTGTACCCTGCTTCAGGCTTGAGGTTCGCGAAGACAAGGAAGAAGTCTGCCTCCATTGAGTTCGTTATCCACATCTTTGACCCGTTGATCTGTTTTATGTGAGCATACAAATCCCATTACTTGACATTTCCGACTCACCTTGTATCCATGCTCTGTCTTTTCAGCCTTCGTCTTCAGTGCAAAAGCGTCGGAACCTGAGACTGGCTCTGACAGACAGAAGGAGCCAACTGTGTTTGTCGCCAGCTTCGGTAGCCACTCCTTCTTGAACTTTTCACTGCCATACTTGAGGATGGCCGTCACCACCAGGGTATTGTGTACATCGCACAAAACGGAAACTGAGGGGTCTACCCTGGCAAGCTCTTCAATACCAACGATGGCCGATGTGAAGTTCATTCCGGCGCCTCCATACTCTTCTGGGATCTCGAAAGCCATGAGTCCTTGTTCAAACATTTGTTCTACTATAGCCGGATCCATCTTTTCTGCCTCGTCCATTTCCCGAACCTTCGGGGCTACCTCCTCGTTTGCCCATTTGGAAACGGACTCTGCGAGCATCCGTTCCGTCTCGGAGAAATGTGTGATAGGCGTTGGTGAAAGGGAGTCAGTGTCGACATCGTCGGGCATGTATGGTTCGGGATGGCGCTGTATTGAAGTGGCGACGAACGTTCTTTGACTGGCGGACGGTTAGCAGGAGACCAATATAGCACTGGAACTGTTCTTACGGGATTAAATTCCTCCTAGGAAGGGTTCTGGTTGTTGAGCTGCGCGAAGCAAGGGAGGACGAGGTTTTGGCCAGTGGCCGCAGGGTCCTGCATATTGAGGCCATCGAGATGGTGTTGTTATAGATTGGAGAACGCCCTCAATGTTTACACAATCTCTTGTACTTGTATTCACAGGCGTACAACTCGGAGGCGTGGCTTGAGTGTCTTAAAGATGTTGAGATTCGATGAGAGGGTGATTGCGGGAAATGGCATGTTGACCTCCTTCGATCTTATGAGCTTCCTGGCTGTTGGGTGGCTGTCGGACACCTCGGTTCCCCGGTTAAGAGCGGCTCCTGGGCCTGTCGTGCGCTGAACCGATCTCTACCAGGCGAGGGGCCCGGCCGTAATTCGGCTCATCCCCAGATCTTGACATAACCAACAAGTCGGATCCGAATATCAGGTATTTTGCAAAGATAGTCTCTCATCCTACAAAGTATGGATACTAATAAGTACCCTGCCCACCCTGCCAATCACCACTCTCAGAGACCCAGCAGAGACACGGTACATATGAAAAGAACACGATTTGGAGTTGCCATGCGTTCGAAGTCATGGGCATAGCAGGTGAACGCCCTATGTATCTGACGGAAATGATTCCCCTTGGACATTCCAATTGCTTTTGCTCGGAGGAGTGGTCTGGCTCTTACGATTGGACTGGCGTCACCAAGCATTCAGATTGAACCTGCTGTTGTGAGGTACTGCATGTCTTGACCTTCACTGTCTTCTGCTGGATAAAACAACGGCTGCTGGGTCAGGAAGCCACCTTGTGGCTTGACGGTTCGGTGCTGCGCCACAGCGCCACGGGGCTGTGACGTACTCCGACGACTAGTAACCGCCCAGATTTACAAGTGACGATGATTGACTGGAGACAAGACAATGCCCAGAACTGACGGTAGCCAGCAGTGCCAGCTATTCTGGTATATTAGACCCAACAGTTAGGCGCCTGAGATGAACTTCAACCATTGCTCCTCTCCTCCTGCCTCACGCTCTCCTTACTCGATTCTATAGTCGTCAATACGACTACTCAAGATAGCCATGTCGGCAGGTCACTCTGAACCTCAAGTCCTCTACAGCGTCCAGAACATCTCTGCATTTGCCGTGCAAGATGGAGAAGAGCATCCGATTACCACATCAGGGCCACAGACTCTGTCGCTGTTGATGGTACCAACTGCATCACCTTTCGCAGATCTCTCCACCACCGAGCCAACAAGCGCCGCCCCGGAAGAAGACTTCTACCTCCACCTTCACCTGCCTCCAGAGCTCGATCTACCGTTGCCTGCAACTACTCAGATCTTCCACAAGCCACCGAGCAGTTACCTCATCCCGCGATGGGATTTAGGGCCCGACGCTGGAGCTTTCATACGCATTCAGTTTCCTTCAATAGGCACGGGGCCGGGGAAAGTGAGCCAAGAGGAGGTAGACACTTTCGAGACAATCCTCGCTCAGTGTACGGCATTCCTTGAAAGAGCTCAGACAGCCCCTCCTGGCTATGACCGATACAATCCACAAGACTACAAGCCAGGACAGGGATACATTGGCTCTACAAGCACAGGAAGTGATCATCCACCTCAGCATGGTCAGATCGTCCTTATCGACGAAGAGAACGGTAGCGTCATTGGGGAATTGGGAGAAAACTATGATGTGATTGAGGCCTCTAGCGTCAGACCTGGGTCAAAGCGTATGTGCCTACCTTGCTTCTTCCCGAGCACATTACTCACAAGCTATTAGGACCCGTACAACTTCAGCTGCCTACTGAAGGACAAGGCAACCAAATTCGGGTAGACAATGTGTCTGAAGAGTACCTATCATTGGCGAGACATCCTGCCTATTCCAAGTCAACCATTGTACAGACTTCCGCCACCGCCTCCAGGTTCATCGTCACTGGCTCGAATTATCTGGCCGAAAAGATGTCGTCCGGAGCGGATTCCTATCAAATGAAAACACAGCCGAACCCACAACCTATGACCTTCTCTCCTGCGACCCACGCTCGCATTCGACAGATTCATTCTTTCACTCAAGGCGCCGTTGGACTGAGTGCAAAGACTGTGGGCCAGTTGGGCAAATATGCTCAGAATTTTGGCGCCAAAATGGCCGGTAGAGGCGAGAAAGGCAAGAAAGAACCCGGCCAAGACTTCAAACCAGGTTTTCTGAACAAGTCGATGATTGCTTTCTCAACTATCGCCGATGGTATCGATCAAGCTGGTCGGAATCTTTTGGCCTCTAGCTCAGTAGCAGCAACCAACGTGGTCGGTCACAAGTATGGCAAGGAAGCCGGCAATGTCATGTCAGGTCTGGCAGGTGGCGTGAAGAATGTTGGTCTGGTCTACATTGACGCGACGGGAGTTTCAAGACGAGCAGTGATCAAATCCGTGGCCAAGGGCATGGTTATTGGCCGGATGCCAAACGGCCAGCAACTGGTGGTAGGAGCCGGCGATGGTGGTGTTGTGCCAGCTGAGGCGCTACCCCATGACGCGAAGGAAAGCAACCAGTACTCGGGAGATGTCTATGGAGGGGCTGCACAACCCGGCGTCAGCAAACCAGGATATGGCGTTGAGAATTTCGGGAATACTGCAAATGGACCACCGGCCTATTCTTCTGGAGTAGGAGAGCCGTTGGGGTCGACATTGCAAGGGCAAAACGTGCGGGAGAAGCGCTGAGAATATGATTTATGATGGCAAGGTGATGAACAGTCTTCTGCTCCGTATCTGTTCCACGAAACAGAGATTCTATCACGACATGGCAATTGTGCTGGAACACGGGCCAGACCAGGGTCCTCATGGTTGAAACAACGCACTGTGCAATGAGGTGATGTCGAGAATCCGTGCACCAGGATCCCGTGAACCAAGGCTCTGTGTTCCTTTTTCTGAATCTGGTTTGGTTCGCTGAGATGGCATGCATGACATTTTCGACCGTCGGAAGTGGCTGAAACTTGCGACATGGGCTCTTCGCTTCAGACAGGCCACTACGTACCTAGTATTCAACTGGGTTCGCTTTTCTACCGGATTCGGGAAGTAATATCCGAATCCTACAATATTCAATTTGGTGGGTTGATGACTCGGTTTTGCTCAGTACTGTGTATAGATCTCAGTCTTAGTATTGATACTTGTACAGGTACCTAAGTACGAGTAATGCTACAGTACGGCCCATGCTCGCAGATCGTGAGGGGAGTGGCCGTGAGCTTTCACATGCACTGATCAGCGAGTCAACCTGGCGATCGCTGTCAGGTGGAGCGTCCGCCGAACTGCTTGAATGGCGCGTCGTGTTGGTTTGTTCTGGCCGCAGCCGAGGACTTTTGAGACCACTGACGGTCAGCTAAACAGTGCCCCTCATGCTGCTAAGAGCGTGTTGGAGCAGTGGCATCGATGACCAGACCATAGAAGATTCAAATGGTCGCCGTCAGAGTTTTTCCATGGTGGTTCACCGGCTCAAGCGAAGCATACTATGTAGCATGTCATTCATACCTAGACTGGCATCCCGTGCAGATGTGCAATCTGATTCGATCTCTCGGCTGCCACTTCAAACCCAATTAATTATTTCAAGTCGCGTCTTCGGGCGTTTCAGAGAATCGAGAAACCAGCAAAGTAAAACCTGAAATCCGAACCTTGTGCCTAGGTAGGTACTGTGCACTGCCATATCGGCTCTGTATACTAGGAAGTTGCTCTTGCTCGGAAAACATACGATCGAACTGTTCATCGCATTGCTTGCAGGTTTGTTGAGACTTGAGAGAGAACTGGTGGAGATTCAGCGCCCCTTATTTCCCGACGCGTGCTAATAAACCGGGGAAGATACGCGCACGGAAATGGATACAGATGGTATAGTTACGGTGTTATTTATGTACTGGTAGAGGGACTCTTGGATCCGTGTCCTGAGCGTCGCACCGGTGCAGACGCCCAAATATGATGAAACAGAGAAGTCCTGAGCCACCGCAACGAGTGACTTAGTATTATGAGTCTGTAGCAAGCATTGTCATGATGGTGACGGGATAGAGATACAATAGCCCATTGTGGCTGATTCAAGCTAATCCCCCCTAGCGTGGCCTTCTTGTTGCTTGGTGGAGTGGGATAGGCTGGTGCAGGCTCACTAGGCCCATGATGGCCCCCGAGAGAACAGAATTGGCCGCCCGTCTGATGAGAGGCCCGCCCAGAGGAAGAGAGCCTGCGCAGCTGGAGCCGAAGACTGCGCTGGCTATCTCGCTCGTTCACCGACTGCTAGCAGTACACAGAAAACAGAAAACACACTACTAAAGTCACTATCCTATTGCCGCACCCTTTCGACTACGCACCTATCGACATTCTCTTGCGATCAACACGCCTCAAACCTCACCTCACCCACCGCTTCCTCTCTTGGATGTTTCTGCTGGCCAGTCAACAACAAACCATCTCCTGCCCATCTGTCTCGACTCTAGTTAACCGCGATGAGTGCGATCCTCCTACCTCCTCACCACCTGACTTCGATCCGTGTTTGTTGATGATTGGCCGTCGAGTACACACATTCGCAGCCTCATCAGGGAATATTCTCTGCGGACGTCGCAGGTCGACGTCTCCCTTGACCTCGTCGTTCCGAGTGTCTTGTCCTGAGAACACCCTCGAAACAGCTTAATTCCCATCCCGCACCTCACTTTCGCAACGTGAGAACACCTTGTCCGCTCTCCTTCGCCGCTGTCCTTGCCATTGTTACAGGGTCGCAATCGATCTTGTCAATATTTTTGGGACACTGCAGCACAAGAGAAGAGTCACGTTTCTGGATGACGAGGGACAAGAAGTTGGTGAAGACATTCACCTTTTGTTTACATTACACTACAACTAACCAGTGCTGCCACAGATACTTCCTGACCACACTTTCGAATCCTGCGAGTCCAATACCGTGTCCTGACATTCTACGCGGAAGTCTCTCTCTGATTGCGCGGAGTTGTTCAGGGTCTGTGGTTGAGGCCACGGCTCAGGTGGAAGAGGATTCCCATGGATACTATGCAGGCTACTGGGCAATACAGAGAACATGTCCCAACATCTGCCACATATTCTCCATCGAGCACTCGTCACTACGACGATCAGCAAGACATGGATCCTGAAGGATATTACACCAATCAACCTGTAAGTTCGAATTCTATGATCTGCGGATTTGTTGTCAATGCTGATGATGTCGATCTATAGTACTACCGTTCTCAAAACACCAGTGATGCTCTAAGACACGCATCAGAGCAAGAACAAAGTCCTATCCACGCGTCATCATACCATCAACAGATCACATCCTTACCTTATCACGTACGCAACCAATCTGCCGTTCATGATCAGTTCGACGGGGCACCTGTTCCACCACCCAGAACTTCGTCACAACAACAAGGCTCTCCGCGAACGCAAGCAGCTTCTTCAAGACATGCGAGACACAACAATCCTGATACCCAGACTAGTCGCGTTCAAAACCGTGTCGGAGATTACAACGAGGAAGTGCCAGACAGAGCACGGGACGATACAGCTACTGCGGCTGCATCTGCTGCACGTAGCCGACGAAAAGGCCCGTCAAGTCCCGAAGGTCCACAGCGAGCCGCAAGCACAAGAGAACGAAGTCAACACACTGCACCTCCGCCCAGCCGATCTCAAGCCACCATGCAATCCTCCAATCCACCCGCGCCTTTGGTACGTGAATACAGTGAGGTGATCAACAGAGTCGTCGTGTCCGATCCACAGGAAGATGAGGAGAGGGCTCAAGAGCGAGTTGCTGAGGCCCAGCCGGCACTCATTGGCACAGATGCTCCAACCGTTCCTGACGACGGGGATGACCTTCTCCCAGCTCCAGGGCCAGCTCGCCGGCAAGACTATTCCAAATCGCGCAGAAAAGAAATACAATTTGGTGATTATGTACTCGGCCAGACCCTCGGAGAAGGTGAATTCGGCAAGGTCAAGTTGGGCTGGAAGAAGGACGGAAGCTCCCAGGTGGCCATCAAGCTCATTCGAAGAGAGAGTGTCGCCAATAACCCGAGCCGACTCCCCAAGATCTACCGAGAGATCACCATTTTGAGGGAACTGGCTCACCCCAACATTGTCCGACTACACGAAATGGTAGAGACCGAGCGACATATTGGCATCATACTAGAGTATGCTTCTGGTGGCGAGCTGTTTGATTACATCCTGAATCATCGCTACCTCAAAGATCCTGCAGCTAGAAGGTTGTTCGCTCAGCTGGTTTCTGGTGTCGGCTATCTTCACAAGAAAGGAATTGTCCATCGTGACTTGAAGTTGGAAAACCTGCTTCTCGACCAGAATCGCAACATCATCATCACGGATTTCGGATTCGCCAACACCTTTGACCCTGTTGATGAACTCTCCGACGAGATTGTTTACAATCTCAGCAATAAGGATTTCGTGAGAAAGTTCAAACTTGACCGGCTAGATCAGCGTGGGATGCGACGAGGAGATCTGATGCAGACTAGCTGTGGTAGCCCTTGCTATGCGGCTCCCGAGTTGGTCGTCAGCGACTCGCTTTACACTGGAAAGAAAGTCGATGTGTGGAGTTGCGGAGTCATTCTGGTAAGTCGGAAAAGCTCTGGGAGATCGAGACTGGGCTAACAGTTTGCAGTACGCCATGTTGGCTGGTTACCTGCCTTTTGATGACGACCCGTCGAATCCGGAGGGCGACAACATCAACCTCTTGTACAAGTACATCACAACCACTCCACTGACCTTCCCCGAATATGTCACGCCGCATGCACGAGATCTGCTTCGTCGCATTCTAGTGCCAGATCCGCGCAAGCGTGCCGATCTGTTTGAGGTGGCCCGCCACAGTTGGTTGAGTGAGTATCATCATGTTGTCTCTCACATCACTAGTAGCACGACCAATGTGGCGGATATCGCGCACACTACCGTGCCATCCGGTAAGTTATTCGAGTCCTCTCAAATGTTGCTGCTGACCTCCTACAAGAAGACGAACCACCTACAATGCATAGAAGCGCCTCTGTACGCGAGGGACCCTCGAGAACTGATGTTGGCTCTCCTGGCGCTATTGCTCGTGCTCAAGAAGGACTGCTACCTGAGGTAGACGAAGGCTCGACTGGTTCACGACGTGACCGAGCCACTCGTCACACCTTGCAGCCGGAGTACGTTCCACCTCAGACTCACACGGCCCGTGTCCAGCCGTCTACGACTGCTGCGGCAGTCGTTGGCCGTAGTCGAACCGAGGAGCTCAAAGAAACTCCAACCGCTATACTGCCACCGTCCTTGACCAAACCTCTACCACAAGAACCTCCTATTGAGACCACTCAGAGAAGACCTCAGCCCACAGAGAAGATGCCACCTCCAGTTCGCCCGGCCCGAGACATTCCAAGATCCGTGTCAGATTCTACCACAGCGTTTGGTACAGTGGCGCCTACGAGCGGCGGTCAATATGTGACACGACCAAGCACACAAGGCTCTATGACATCTGCTGGGGCACCTGCCAACACCAGATCTGACGTTCGACTGCCATCTCGAGGATCTTACGGTCAGCCGGTCGCACCAACGGTTGCTGCCACCAATGTACAGGGTCGGGTTACTCAACCCACGAAGCCTAGCCGGGGCTACAATATTTCCGGACCTATCCCTCAGTCACAGTCAGGCGGCCCTCCCTCGATTGGCCAGCCAATGACGACACCAATGCCACCACAAAGTGCACAACAGCAACAGAAGACTGCTCATCACCGACGATCGAGCACCTTGAGTGGGCTCGGGGAGCGCCTTTTCGGCCGGTCGAACTCTGTGATCAAAAAGGACACCGAGCGACAAAAGAACGGACGAAAGTATCCTCCAACCAGCATGAAAGAGTATGCACCCGAGGCACAACCTCGCATGTCGACGGATTCGAAGCGCTCATTCTCGTTTGGTCTGGGCAAGAAGAGAAGCACAGATTTGGAGAATCCAGCACAGGCTGAAAAACCGGTACGGCGATTTTCATTACTTAATTCCATGTCGTTCAAAGGTCTGATGGGTGGCTCCAAGGACCAGACCTCCTCCAAGCCCGGAACTCCTCAAGCCGAGCGGTTTGCCTCGTCCAGTTCGAGTCGCCCAGGAACCGGTCAACAGTATGCGGCAGACCCGATGTCTAGTACGGATGGTCAGTACGATAGTTCACAACCGGCAAAATACAACAATTATTCTCGGCCGCCTCAGTCACAATACCCACAACAGCGAATGGCCTCGACACAAGCATCGAACGATGTCTACGGCGGAACAGGCGTCTACTCTCCACAAGATCAAGGACGTGTTCCTCATCAGCGGCAACAGAGCGAGCCAATGGCACAAATGATGGCACGACACCCTGAAGCTGTCGAGAGCCGACCTTCGATGCAACAGGGCCGACAACGTGGCGTTCTCGTCAAGAACAACCGCAAATTCACAGATGCTTATGCCCACGATCAAGGACCCAATCACCATGGTGGACGGTCAGGAGCGGTTAAGAAGGTGCAAGACTTCTTCCGTCGACGTCGTGGCACAGACGAATATCGATAAATGGAGACAGGGACATTTTGGTTTCTGGTCGCGTGCGAGCATTCGACCGCAATATTCCCCTTGGCCCAATATTGGAGGGGCGACAGATTTTCTTGTAATGATTAATTGATTGTTTGGCAGGCATTGAGTTCCCTGTACTAGGTTGGGGATTTTGTGGACCATCACAATCAGCAATTTCTCTTCTCCTGCTTCTGGTCCCAACGACGGATTATTGAACAGGTTGGTTGTCGGATTACATTCCAGTCTTGACGGCGTTGAAGTCTGCTGGTGAAGAATTGTCGGTTGAGTACTGGAGCTTTGCAAAGACAGCGTGGGATACCCCTACATAGCATTATTGAATGAAGAAGATGCCACTCGAGACGAGTGGTTTCGCTTGTGACTCTTTTTTTTCCATTCGGGTGTTACATTGACAGAGTTGATCAGGAGACATCAGCTCGCCATCGACCCAAGAACTTGAAGATAATACCTGGGCCATGTACTCGTACCAGGCATGGAGGAACGGTCGGGAATTCGCTCGGTGACAAGTCGGTGTATTTGATGCAGGAGCGTGTCCACAAATGCAACTCCTGCTGCACCCCCGGCGTCATGCATATGCACATCTTGATCGTCAGGTCAAGCTTTGTGGAGGGCCTTCGCGTTGTTTCGTGGTGCTTCGTGTTCGTGATGTGATGGTAAGAAGACAGGAAGTACATCCGGCCTAATGGCGTGTCTGTATAGAAGAGAACAGGTGTCAATTCTTCAAGGTCTCTTTATCCTTCATCCTTCCTCCCTCCTTCTGATCCCTGCTCGTAACGGCACACACGGCACAGTCCATCGAAGCGAGTGATGGTCCAATACAAGTAACTCGTACTTCCCCGCAAAATCACGCGGGCCAACAACCTCAACTCCGCTTAGCTCCTCCCACGCTCCTCCTCCATCTTTAACCATTCTGCCGTCGTCGATCAAGGTCTTGAGGTGCTCCAATCGGTGCTTCTCAGATGGGGCCTGAAGCTGCCCGAAGAAGGTGGTCGCCGGCTCTCCTCGTCTAGAACGTTACATGGAAAGCTGTACCTGAGGGGCATGAACCAGTCATGAAGCTTAGCAATCGCTTCATGCGCGCCACGGGCATCACTTTGGCTTGTCTCGTGGTCTTTCTGGCGAGCGGTGACATTCTCCGCAGAAACTTGCTCTTGTCATCATGGTAAGTCGTCAAAAGCTCCGAGGGTTCATCCTTTAAAATCCAATGTGCTTTTCCCCATGCAATCTCCCTCGGACATGCATCTCACAGCTTTCCTCTCAGTCTCGAACCTCTAGGTACTATTCATCCGTTGGATCTTGACGAGCGGCATAGCTCTACCAACTCGGTCATGATGAAGACTGCTGTTTTGTTGTCGAGCTTGTTTCTTGCGCCTTGTCTTGCGGTGCCTCAAACGTCGACAGCAGCGTCCCGTGCTTCATCAACGACCTCATTCACGGCCCAATTCACCGTGCCGGCGAGTGCCGATGAGGGAGCGACTCTCCTGCCCAATGTCTACGATCCAACTGCGGCAGACGCCCAAACTGAGTGCCCAGGATACAATGCGAGTGGTGTTAAGACTTCGTCAACTGGTTTGACTGCGCACCTGACCTTGTCTGGTCCTGCTTGCAATGTCTATGGCACAGATATCCACGACTTGGACTTGACGGTTGAGTATCAGACCGACGCCCGCCTTCATATCAACATCCGCCCCTCTCATGTTACTGCTCAGAACCAGAGCTGGTATTTCCTCTCCACAGACTACGTGCCAGCTCCGAGCCAGGAGAGTGGCAAGATGACGACGAGCGACCTAACTTTCTCTTGGGCCAATACGGCGAGGACTGGCTTTGGCTTCAATGTCACCCGGAACAACACTGGTGATGTGCTCTTCTCCACGACCGGAACCAAGTTGGTCTTTGAAAATCAGTTCATTGAGTTGGTGACGCACCAAGAAGAAAACTACAACCTCTATGGACTCGGCGAAGTCATTCATGGCTTGCGACTGGGCAATAATCTCACGCGGACAATTTATGCCGCAGACGCGGGCGACCCGATTGACCTGAACATCTATGGAAGCCATCCATTCTACTTGCAAACCAAGTATTTCGAGGTCGGCAACGGCAGTAGCACGACACTCGTGACAGAACAGCTTGATACCATAAACGCCACAGCGAACTATACCTCTTCTACGCACGGCCTGTATTTCCGAAATGCTCATGGCATGGAAGTTCTGATGCGTGCCACCAATGTCACTTGGCGGACACTGGGCGGTAATATCGACCTGTACTTCTTTTCGGGGCCTACACAGCCAGACGTCACGCATCAGTACCTCAATGTCATTGGCAAGCCGGTGCTTCAAAACTATTGGGGCTTCGGTTTCCATCAGTGCCGATGGGGCTACGAGAACTGGACCGTCACGGAGGCTGTGGTGAACAATTATGCCAAGTTCGAGATTCCCCTGGAGACGATTTGGAACGACATCGACTACATGTTCCAATACCGAGACTTTGACAACGACCCTGTTCGTTTCAACTACTCGGACGGCAAAGCTTTCCTGCAAAGGCTCCATGACAGAGGTCAACACTACGTACCGATTATCGACAGTGCCATCTACGCACCCGATCCTAATAACGCAAGTGATGCGTATTCAATTTTCAACGACGGCAATGACACGAATTCATATCTTCTCAACCCTGACGGGTCATTGTATATTGGCGAGGTTTGGCCTGGATACACAGTAAGTTTCCCACGTTTCCCCTTATTTCTATCAAAAGAGTCCTTTGCACGACTGGCACTGGTCGATTGGTCTGACCATCTGCCTTACAGGTTTTCCCTGATTGGCTCACCAGCTCAGCCAACACGTGGTGGAAGAACCAGATGGTCGCGTGGATACAGAAACTCCCCATCGATGGTGCGTGGATCGATATGAGCGAAGTCTCGTCCTTTTGCGTCGGTAGTTGCGGCTCGGGCAACCTTTCACTGAATCCTGTTCATCCACCCTTTGGCCTCCCGGGCGAGCCGGGGAACGTCATATACGATTATCCAGAAGGCTTCAACCTGACCAACGCCACGCAAGCGGCATCTGCCGTGTCTGCATCACAGTCGCAGGCGGCGGCTTCGAGCACGACCGTGAGTAGTGCATCATCGTCTTCTTCATCGTCCACCTCAACCAGCTACCTGCGTACCACGCCTACTCCGGGGGCACGCAACGTCAACCACCCGCCGTATGTCATCAACCATGTCCAAGGCGACCTGGCCGTGCATGCGGTGTCACCGAACGCCACGCACCACAACGGGATCATGGAATACGACGTGCACAACTTGTTCGGCCACCAGATCCTTCAAGCGACCTACGCCGCCCTGTTGGCTGCAAAGCCAGGCAAACGGCCATTCATCATCGGCCGGTCGACGTTCGCGGGCTCGGGTACCGTCGCGGGCCATTGGGGCGGCGACAACGAATCCAAGTTCTATTACATGTACTTCTCGATCCCGCAGGCCCTCAGCTTTAGTCTGTTCGGGATCCCCATGTTCGGCGTTGACACGTGCGGGTTCAACGGCAACAGCGACGAGGAGTTGTGCAACCGCTGGATGCAATTGAGCGCGTTCTTCCCCTTTTATCGCAACCACAACGTCCTCTCGGCGAACTCGCAAGAAGCGTACGTGTGGAGCAGCGTGATCGAGGCGACGAAAACGGCCATGGATGTGCGGTTCCAGCTCCTGCCGTATCTGTATACGCTGTTCTACAACGCGCATACTCGGGGCGACACCGTCATGCGCGCTTTGGCGTGGGAGTTTCCCAATGATCCCGCGTTGGCGGCTGCGGATCGGCAGTTCTTTTTGGGTCCTTCGATTCTGGTCACGCCGGTGCTGACGCAGGGCTCTACAACTGTCAGTGGCGTGTTTCCGGGCCTCGTCGAAGGCACGGATGTGTATTATGATTGGTACAACAAGACGCCCGTGAGTGTGCCGTCGACAAAGAATACCACGATCGACGCGCCGCTCGGGCATATACCCGTGTACATCCGCGGCGGGGCGATCCTGGCGACGCAGCAGATGGCCATGACGACGCAGCAGGCGAGGAACACGTCGTGGTCCATCATTGTGGCGCCCGGCGTCGACGGCACGGCGACTGGGGAGTTGTACCTCGACGACGGGGAGAGTTTGACGCCTACTGGCAACAACGCAACGAAATTGGTGAGTATGACTGCAGCTATGGGCTCGTTGAATGTTACTGTGAGTGGCGGCTACGCGGGCTTGGGTCTGCCGTTGGCGAATATCACGATTCTGGGCGTCCAGAGGGCGCCGCCGAGTAATGTGGTCAAGATCAATGGGGAGACCGTGGGCAATAGCACGTACGATGCGAGTAGCAAGACTTTGTTCATTGGAGGCTTGCAGAGCGCGTTGGGTGGGAAGGTCTGGGGTGGGAATTGGTCGTTGTCATGATTTTTCTTTTTTTACTGTACCCGTCGAATGAGCCCCAAGACCCGTCGTGTCTGATGTAGAGCTCTTGTGGGCTGGGGCCGCTGGGCTTTACGTGGTATACCTACCTAGGTAATATTGATGCGATTCCTTGCACTGACATACCGTTGCCCTGAAGAACAGTGACATCCAAAGAAAAGATTGCTGCTTGAAGATTGAAATCGAGCCGTGCTCGTGCCTAGGAAAAAAGAGGGGTGTCATTCTAGCTATATCATCTATGTTGTGCTTGTTATCATGTTATCTTGTGACTGATTATTTTGTACTTCCCGGAAACACAAACGAAGTGCAATCCTCACCGAAAGGGGTCTGAACAGAGCTCGGGTCTTTAGACTTTAGTCCGCGGCAAACAAGCGAAAACGGTTTGTCGGGTTCGGCTTCCCAAGCCCCTGAAATCCAATTACTAGGGTATGTTCTGCGAAAATAAAACAATTATTAGCCCTACACGTCCTCGACGTGTTTCTCGCCGACCACCTTGTTGTCCGTCTCCGTCTGCTCATTCCGCGGGGACTCGTTGTCGTTTGTGATTGTGCTCGAACGCTCACTCATGTACGGACCGTAGTCGGGGCCGTCGTCGGTCTCGCCGTCCTTGAGGAAGATGCGATCGATGTCCTCGAGCGAGATGTTGGAGGTCTCCGGGTAGAAGAAGTAGATGACGGGGACGAAGGAGAAGGCCAAGGACATGAAGATCAGGTACGTCTTCCAGCCCAGACGGTGGATCAGCACGGGCGTGATCATGACGACGAAGAAATTCCACGTCCAGTGCGCGGCGACTGATATGGCGGTGCCTCGGCTGCGGGCTTGGAGCGGGAGGATCTCGGGCCCGTAGACCCAGGGGACGACGTTGATGGAGCCGCCGAACTGCGTTTTTGACCCAGTTAGCTGAAATGTTGCTGAGAAAGAGAAAGTTCTTCTGATTGAGTTCAGAGTCAGAGTCAAGAAAAGAATAGCACACTCACAATGATCATGTACACGAAGAAAAAGGCCACGGCGGCGGAGGAGGTGTTCTTCTTGCCGAACGATAACAAAATCGAGGCCATCATCATGCAGATGCCTAGTCCAAAGCAGCCGTACAGCATGGTCTTGCGGCGGCCCATGCGGTCAAGGGCCAGGGCAGGGCCGAGGTTGCCGACGATGAACATGAGTTGGATGCTATATGCCCCCGGTTAATAGTCAGTACGGGGGAAGGTAAGAGGCTGGGGTAGGGGGACAGGGAGAGAGAGAGGTAGAGGTTAAAACGTACAATCCAGCGATGATTTGTGCGACGCGTGGTGCGAGTTTAACCGTGGAGACGAGAACTGTAGGCATATAGTAGACGACAAGATTGATGCCGACCTTGGACACGAGGATAGATTTAGTCATATGGTTCCAGATAGAGGGGGTTAGGAAACGGTGCTTATGTAGCTCGATGACAATTTGCCGCAAGGGGGCGGCCAGCTCGACCGTTCCATCAGGATGCGGGCAGGAAAGGAAAAAGGGAAAGAGGGAAAGACGTTTACCATCTGATTCATAAACAGTCCAAAGTAAGCCAACATGATCCTCCTCCTCGTCTTGAGTCTATCTTTCTTGAACAGTGCTCGGTGACTGGTGACGCCAGACTCAACAGCCAAAGCGTGCTTGATGTTGGCGACTTCCGATGTGATGTGGGATCTGTCGGAGGTAGGTCGAAAACCGCACACATGACTTGAATGGCTTCTTCCTCGCGGCCTTTTTTGAAAAGCCATCTAAAGTTTCAACAACGCGGTCAGCATCCTCTCTATCTCTCTAAATGGACAGAGCGACAGGGTGGACAGGGTAGTGGGCATGCAGGCAGGCAGGCAGGCAGTGACTTACCTAGGAGACTCCGGCAGACCGAACAGCAAGATGATGACGCAAATGGCGAAAATGAGCTGGACGGCGATCGGTAGACGCCATGCAATTGCACCGCCGGCGTAGGACATTCCGAAATCCAGCCAATATGCGAACGAAATGCCTTGAGAGAGAAAAAACTCATGTAGTCAGCCACACCATCGTCCCCGCCCCAGCAAGCAACAACACCCGCTCTACAAAGTAGAAGCAGAAGCAGAAGCAAGAACATACCAATGCCGATGAACAATACTTCCCACGAGACGAGACGGCCTCGTTTTTCTTTCCTGCACAGCTCAGATTGGTACATGGGCACGGTGGACGAGTCGATTCCAGTCCCGAACCCGGTAATGACTCGGCCAACGATTAGATGCGGCTTGGTGTATGCCGATGTTTGCAAGCTAGCTCCCACGAGGACAAAACCCTGCAGGCCATTCACGATCAGCTGTCAGCACTTACTAGTCGTAGTAGCGGACGCGTAAGATGGGGAAGGAGAGTGGGCGATGGTATTGCGGCAAAAAGGTCAGGTCACAGGCGTACCATGGCAAACCACATCATCCGCCGACGACCAAAGTGGTCTCCTATGAAGAAGTTGAGGCCACATCCGCCGAGCGCGCCGAGGCAGTAGCAGCTCACGAGGATGCCGGTCTCGGTATCGTCCTGGGTTATATGCCCGCGGTCAGCTCTTGGATTTTTTGTCCTGCCAGAATGGGGTTTGGGAGATGTTGGGATATGGTGGGATGGTGGTTACTTCGGCACAGGCCATAGAACAGCATGCCCCCTCCCTTGAGGGGCTGGGAAGGACAGATGCGGCGTACCGGATGATTAAACATGTCCAACCAACTTTCATTCTGCAGAATACCTGAAAAGACGCCCTGGTCGAAACCGAAGAACAGAAATGCTGCAAGACAACATGCTCCGATTGCCGCCCGTAATGACCGGCCACGGCCGTACCAGTCTCTCATATTGAGGGAAAGAGAAAAATGGATCGAGCAAGTCTAGAATGTCGTCTCTTCTTTCTTATATTCGATGCACAAAAGCCCCGGGGCGTTGCTCACAACAGATGGATCTGTACAATGTTGTATACAAGGGCAGGGCAAAGAAAGCAGAAAAGGAAAGGACCGAGATGCAAGTTCCGAAGGACAGACAGAATGGGGGGAGAGGCGAAGTTCTTCACACCTTATACCTCGAGTATCGGGATTGAAAGAAATAGCCGGCTACTTGAGGTGCCTTGTGATTCATTGCCCGCTTGGTCCGCCACGCTCACCTTGCCGTTTGCCGATAAATTGACTCAAGGACGATGATCCTCCTCATGAAGTTCTGACTCGAATTCGCAGTACTTCTGGGGGATTGTGGGGATCTGTCGAACATGGTAACCGTGTCGAACATGGTAACCGGTACCGCCAGACTTGTCGATCACCCGCCAAGCCGCCGAAAGGACGAAAGGTGATCGACCAGGTGCGATGCCCAAAGATTGGCCAGAAGAATGTATCGACGGTACTACGAGCACTACGAGGTTTGGAGTTGACCAGTCTTCGGGCGTGGTATAAGTGTGGAGTCGAGCCTCACCAGCCTTGGCGCCCACAGTGCTTGGGGTGCGGGGAAGCCTAGTGCCATATACGTCACTAGTGGTCATTTTGCTAAGTGGCTGCATACCTTAGCTGGTACTAACGGGCATGAGTAATTCTAAGCGCTGGGGGGTTTTCGATTGACCGAATGATACGGTGTACGGAAGAATGGGTCGGGAGCCCACAGGACGTGGACGTGGGGGAGATGAGAAGAGAAACGTTGCATCCGGAGGTTGACAATCCTTCCGCTGGAATTGCTTGAAAGGGTATTCCGATTTCAGGACGCGAGAAGAAGGACTGGGAGAGAGATACAATGGGATTTCCTTCATAGGCATTCCGAACATACCTACGTAGAGCGTGAATGCTTGGTGTTGCACTTGCTCAATGTCCAGCGTAACCATGTTAAACGATTGCACCAGCTCCTCTCGATCTTCTCATAATAACAACACTGCAATTCTCACCTCAAGGGCGGATATTGTCCATATCTTGGTTTGCGCTTGGTCCTTGTTCTCGTCAGATATTACCTTCGTTCTTGGTAACGTATTCCTTTAACGCTCAATTTTCCGATGGATCTGGTATGACAACCACCATTCGTACTTTGAGACCACTTCCCCAATATCAGGCGGACACGGTCTCCAAATGACCGGATTGACCCCAGTAGATCGGTTGACATGAAACGACTGTCATTTAACATAGTCTTAACGACCGCCACTTCGAGAATGAGGTCCGGTGGTAGAAGCTCTTCGACGAACTGACACAGGACTAACCGTTCGTCGACGTCCGCGGAGAGCTGTCTTATGGCGCTTTGGAGCTTGTTCTTCCTCCGACACCTCCAATTCGGAATCAGAGCTAGAGTCGGAGTCAGGAGTCGAATGACGCGCCTCGATAGCAGCTTTGGCTCGGCCTTCGAATTGTTCGAGTCTCTCATTCTGCTCCTTCAGCATTCCCAGCAACTCGGCTTGAATGGCGTGATACGATCGCTCTGTCTGGCTCACTTGCTGTCTAGCCAGGTCGATCATGGTATCTCGAGCTGTAGTAACCAACACGGTCAACTCTGTCGGATCACACCCTAACGCCTGTACGAGCTGATGACGAACGCGGGTCAATCGGCTGCTTGGAAGTGTCTCGCGAAGTACCTTGATGGCTTGAGCTTCCGCAGTCATCTTGCTGGTCTCATCATCGTCATGAACCTGCTTGCGTCTTTTGGATTTGCCTGTTCACACCAGAAGGTTAGCATATCGTCAACCAAAAGACCTGAAGAGATCTGTCGACTCCTACATACCAGCTTCAGACTTGGGGCCTTTCTCTTGGTCTCTCTTGTGGCTACTCGGCACCTCGGGTTCCTCGTCCTCGTCTCGAACCTTGCGTTTCTTCTTCGGCTTGGACTTCTTGCTAGGAGTTTCGACAGAGTTCTGTTCTCCTTCTTGGTCGGTCTTGCTCTTCGGTTTTGGATGCTCGAGCCTGGCATTGCCCTTTCCTGGATGGGGGGTGTCTCTGTCTTTACCTCTGACGTTTGTTGTGTGGTTCCCTGCCTTGGCTTTCTTCTTGTCCTGGGCTCCGTCGAATGTTGGTTGTTGCGGAATCTCCTTCGGCTTTTCTTGTGGTATGTCCTTCACTTTGCGCTGTCTTGGGGTCGGAGTATTCTCTTTATCTTCAGAATCGACCTCAGAGCTCGAACCGTGATCGGATGCAGCAGGGACGGTGCTGGAAAAGGAAGGTCGAACGTTGGCACGATTCTTCATAAGAGCCATCTGCTGGAAAAGGTAGGCTGGGCTCATCTTTGGATCTGAAGGCACCTCAATTGCCGTATTCGTCTTGGATCCAAAGGCAGGTGACAGGGTTGTTGGCTTGCGGATGGGAGCTGATGAACTGACGATGGACAGTGGGTCGCTTGTCAGATCGACCACGGTCTTCCACGCAGGTTTCGTACTCTGTGGTGTTGCAGTTGCTGCGCGTTGGCCACGGCCTCGAGGCTTGGTCTTGCCCATCGTGTCCTAGGTAGGAATTGTCACTTGAGGACAAATCGCCTATGGTCGATGCAAAGAGGTTCGATGGGCGTCAGTCAGCGTGGAAGAGGAAAGCAGCTTTCGAGATAGTTAACCAACCGGCGCGTGTCAAAAAAGGTTCCAAGTAAGAGACAAGTGAAAGCAAAGTGAGTGAAGAGAAAACGAGATTGCAGTCAAGTATCATGATGTGACAGTTACTGATGGTAGATGCTGCGCTGCTGGCTTCTAAACACATCAGCACTTCAGGAAGGCGGTGTTCGAATGGCCCAATATCAAGAACCCAGTAGTTTCAATTCATCATCGCGTGCTTTTGAGGGGAACCGCTGGTGAAGAAGTACTGTTTGTAATGTCTTCTAATAAGATTCGTCAAAAGGCCGTCCTTACTTACAGAGTATTGCCATACCCTAAAACCTTTCCGCCAAATGCATGGATATGTGTTGCTTCAATGTTAGACAGCCACCAATTCCCTCACTGCATTAACAACTTTTCTGTCTGCCTTCTCGACCTTTCCCCAGTTATTCCAGATATCAGCCTTCATCTCCTTCAGCCGTTTGTGCATCTTCCACAGATCATTCATGTCTTTATCGTCACGTTCTTTCTCATCCATCTGTGAGATTCGCTCGTACAGATCTTTGTATCTCTGGTAGTATTTATGAAACCGTTTTGCATCCTGGATAATATCATGTCGGTTTGGCCCCGGCTTTTCGGGTGATGTGGACATTTCGGATTCGGCTCGGACAGGAGCAGGCCGCTTAAGCTGCTCAGCCGTGACATTCGGTACAGGCGTAAGACGAGCGGAGTCTGGCTGTTGTCGTTTCGCAGGTCGTTCTTCGTCTGTGGGTGCAACTTTCCGTTTTGCTGGGCTTTTGTCAGGACTCCTTCCTCGCGAGACAGATTGACTCTTATCTGGGACCACGGGCGAGTATTTGGTACCTTGCTTTCGTTTCGGCATGTCTATGCTAGACGGCGGAGATGAAGGAGCTGAAGATTGATTCGAAGCCTTGCTCGAGCTAGAATTGTCGAGATCGGTAAAGGTAGTGGGCGGTGATGATCCTAGTGGCGAAGGTTTCGACGGTGAACTATCGTGTCTTGGTCTGGGTGAAATGCGGGAGGCCGTACTTTCCGATTTGGGCTGAGGTTTCAACGACTGTGAAGTATTCGCAAGTGCCGATCGCACCTGCTCGTTTCCACTCGAAGAGGAGCTTGAATCTGACGCTTTGTGTACTGCCTTCCTTGGTGATAGAATTACATGTGACGGTTTCGGAGTTCTCGCATTATCTTGATCTGGTTTTCTGTTGGTAGTCGAAGTTTTCGTGTGAATCGGTTTGGCAACGGCGACTTCCACGGCGTCGGCTTCCTCATCAGAGTCTTCTATCCGTTCGGAGGATTTGAACTTGCCATCGGGTCTGGCAACCTTGCTTTGCGGTTGGGGAGTGTTCTTTCCACGAATCTCCTCAGCTGTGTCACCCTTGGGACGGGATTTGGTACTGTTGAGCTTGTCCTTTGCCTTCTTCTGGACGACCACAGTATCGTCCTTCTTCACTTTCGTCTTCCCAAGCTCTCTGTCAGACAGCTCAGCCTTACTCTCATTGCCATTGTCCGCAAGACGCTCGGATTTGGGTGCAACGGGCTTGTCGAAGTTGAGCCTTGAAAGGCTCTTGCCTTTGCCTCGCTCATCCTGAGGTAACAGCAGTTGCCACAAGATGTCCTTCTTTTCTACTCTCATACGATCATAGGCCTGAACGGCATGGTCGATCGCCTTCTGCCTATCCTCCTGGGATCGATAAGGGAACTTCCACACATCCAACTCACGATAGGTCTTCTCCTTTAGCTCTTTCATCTCATCACCTGCTTTGGAGTCCCTGGCCACCTTGTCTATCAGCCTCTCACAGTCGTCCTTGGCGGCATGAAGCTGCTCAGAGATCTCCTTGAGAGTCATAGGCCGAATGGCAAGAAGGTGAACCAGCGGGATCCGAACAGCATCCAGTCGCACTCTGTCCTTTGCGGACACCCCAGGAACCAGAGGAGTAGATGTTGGCCCTAACCTGGGAGAGAAGGAAGCCGACAAGAAAGGGCTCGATGGCCTCGAAGTTGACAATCCGCCCAGAAGATCTTTCCTGAGCGTCGAGCCTGGCGCCAGTAGTGGTGACGGTCTGTTGTCCTTCCTACCCACATGTTTCAAGTCACCTTTACCACCTATGATGCTGGTTTCATTGGATGCTCTTTGCTCTTGTATCGATTTGAGGGTGTTTTCAAGAGTAGCCAGTGCTTCATCACTTTTGGCAGTATCTTCCACTGCTTTCTGTACCTCGAGTCTATGGCTTGATTTTCCAGAGAAGTATAGCAAATTCGAATCATTGGCCGGCTTCGTGAAGATCTCGGATGGGAAAGCGTCGACACTGCTTTTCAGAGGTAGTGCCTTCTTCCCAAACTGCACGAGAGGTCTCTTTCCACATCTGAGTTTGACTTGTTCATTGTTCTTGAGAGATCGAAGTATTTCTTTTGTGACGGTCTCAACCAGGTCTAAGCGGATCACTTGGGAGGGTTCGCTGGGTCGTTTGTCTTCGGTGCTATGCTTGGAATTGTGTCGAAGGGTCAGACCCTGCGGGGGAATACTCAAGGCACCCATGGTGTTTGAAAGTCGTTACAAAGGGTGTTCAGGTAAGGTAATCGTTCGGAGGAGATCAGGTCATTCCCTGTGGTAAGGATGGAGACGAGTCAAGGGAAAGCCAGGACTGTCAGTCCGCTCGCTGCAAAGCAGTGACAGCAGCTGGCAGATAGCGTCATGACAAGGCTGAGCACCGAGAGTCGAAGCCAGTGAATTATCTGGACGACGAACGGAGGAGAGGTGAATTCACATGGAAGACAAAGACACAGCAGTCGAGGTTGAGGGAACGAGGATGAGGAAGCGAGGACTCGGACATTGCTGACGATTGGAGGCAGATGTTCAGGTGTGGGGTGGTAACTGGGTGGTAAGGACGAAGCGATCATGTTGGAAGCACGCGGTCGGACACTGGCAGGAGTGGGAGTGGGACAGGCGAGACAGGCTCCATGGCTGTCTGGCCGCCCTTTGGGTGAGCGAGTGGGTGTGATATGGAAGTGCGGGAGCGGCTCCTGGATCAAGGCACGATTTGGCGCAGAGACGTGATGGACGCTGAAGAACAGCAAGCCAAAGAGGAGCCACAGGGCAGTTGGAGGGTCGTGATTCACCAGGATGTACTCCGTAGGGGCAACGCAGTCGAGAACGCTGGAGCTGAATGGTCGTTCCATGGCCATTCCGACTGTAGGCACTGTAGGTCGCCCTGTTAGGCATAGTCGGTCGCCTTGTCAGGCATGGTCTCCCGCCTTCCCGGGGTCTAGGGTCGCCCTTTGGGTCTGTGTCAGCAGGAACCGTACCCATTCACGCCATTGCATTATTCACGCGTCAAGAGAACCGGCTTGCCGGCTGCGTTCGAGCCCGTCATTCGCCTTGAGATGCCATACTACGAAGAAATACTTTGGATCTAAGCACCAAAGAGGTTGTGGTCATGGATAAACGGAAGAGAAGACAGGTTGAACATGTTGCAGCAACCGAGGAAACAGAAGGTCTAGCCCGGTTCGGAACATGTTTTGGAGTGAACCTGAGACTGACTGAATCCAGGCCAAAAGACCATGATGGACCCAAGATTGGGAAGGATCGAGGATCCAAGGGGGTCGGCGTCAAAAGGCCAGCCCATTTCTGTCCTGTGCTCGATCTGAAGTACGGATAGTGAAGGGTCAAATCATTTCGGATCAAGCGACTGTCACTGTATCACGGCCAACGTGTCAGTAGCGTTCATGCACCTGGCACATGTGTCTATCGCAGGCTTCCGGATGGCGAAAATGAGGAAGGTTATGGGTCGGTTGCAGCCATAAAGTCTACTACGTACCTCGGCGTGGACCGTGCAGCACACCAGATGCACTTGCTGTGAGATGTGACCTTGTAGCTGACGGGCGGTTTTGGTTCAATGAAAATCGAATACCACAGTACATTCTGATAAGCGAGCTACGGAGTACTCGTATCAAGAGCTGGAAGAGTGACGAGGTTGATCGTCCCGCCTGAAGAGAGCCAGGAAAGACAGAAGGACGATCCTGCTGGATTCAGATGTCAGTGCGCCCAAGGAAGAGAGGTCCTGTGCTTTGTCCCAAGAAGAGGTGGCTGAACCTTGATAAGTCGAAGTCGGGGTCTTTCTTCCGTGTCGAGGTTGAACAGATCCGTCATGGTTTGCTCGCCATTGCTGTTGCAGTTGCAGGGATAACGACAAATACGAGGATAGACAAGAGTGACGGATCACTTGGCTCCAAGGTTGCTGATGGGACGACAAATATCGACGAATGTTGTCACTCGCCGCATCTCCAGGCAAGTTCCAAGCACCAGGGCTGGTGGGTGGGCGTCCCCGGGCGTTGATGGCGTGGTTAGATAACCGGCGCGATGCCTAAAAGACCCGACCACCCATCCACTTGGGGCTTGGCTGATGAGCGAGTCATTCGTAGCCTCAAGCGCGTTTGTTCACTGTCAGAAAACCGCCTCGTTTTATTAGCTCCAACTTACTCCGTACTTGCATGCGCAAGACGTACATCACGATTGACTGTCATATTGCGCCTCACCTTGCGAGCCTCGTAGTTGACAGTCGCTTTGAACACTTGCTGCAAGGCTCAGCCTCGAGTCGTGTCCGGGCTCACAATGTCTTCAGGTCAGTACTGCAATGACGTTGACTTTTCGTCCTCCCGGTTGCAAGATTTGCGTGGTCGGAACGACAGTATTTTTGTGCATGCGCTCAACGAGTGCTAACTTTTATGTTAGATCTGGATGAGAAGACTCTCGAGAATGTCGCCAACAACGGAGAGATGGACTAGTATGTCCTCCCAACGCCTTTGCAATACGCGACTGACAGCATGCCAGTGATAAGTGGCCTTCAATCATCGAGCCGATACTCCAGAGACTCAACCAGGTATGCGCCCAAGAAGGTTGTGTTAGCCAGTGTTGACACGATCGCAGATTGTCTATACCGAGTTTCCCATGCCACGGCCCTATCCAAACATGAATCGCCAGACACTACCCTCCTCGCCATCCCAGGCGCAAGCCACTTCCACACGAGATTCCAATCCCGCCATGCAATTACCTTCTACTCCCGTCCGCAACCTGCCTCCAGTACCGCCTTTCCCAAACTCCTCGGCTACCTCGACAAGTCGTGTACCCGACTCATTACCTCCTTCGCAAGATCCTTCGTCCGATCCTATTAATGAACTCCCTTCCCTACTCCTCCAGATTCTGAACAGCGTCATACATACCCTGCGCACAGCTTTTTCTGAAAAGCCACCACATACAATCCAACGGTTGGCAGAATTGGTCCTATATCCTACAAAGCACCATAAGACGCTGCCTGCTTGGCTGCGTGCACTAGACCGGGTGGTCAGTGTTAGCAGTTCAGCCGATATCTTTCCTCTTTCCGATACGCCGCCTATTGTCAATGGCGTCAATGGAGACGGCGGTGGAGGTATTCTGTGGAGCAACAGCGACAATCGAAACGGTTACGATAACAACTCACTTGGCAGTGATGAGAGTCTAGGCGGCGCGCTGCTGACGCCCATACCGTGGTTGCGAAATGGCCTTGGCGGTGGCGAAGGGTTGAGTGAAGAGTCCGAACAATTGCATTCAGATCAGAGCGCAAATGCGGATGGCCTGGGTGAGCCTTTGTCCCTGCCGGATCCGCTTGGACAGGGAGGAGATCCTCTGGTTCCTGAGAGGCCTGACGGTGCAGTTACACAAGGAGAGTTGATGCGCATGGAGCAAACGGCTGGTGTCATGCCCGTGAATCAGAGCCAACATAACGGAACCGGAAGCAGGACGATGGCGGGCTCCGAGGACGGACTGTACATGGATGAGGAGGGTGATCTAGTACCTCATGCTCGCGGGCCGGACGTTGTAGGGTCAGTGGATATGGGCCGTGTAGGCGGACAAGATGTCGAGATCCGGATCGGAAGCCCGCCTCCTGAGGAGGGACAGCCGACAGACGCGAATGATGCACAGACTGTACTGCCCGGACAGGAGGGTCTTCCGGAGGTGACAGACAAGACGAGCGAGACGTCTGGTGGTGAGGCAGAAGATTTCGAGATTGTGCTCAAGGAAACGGAGGGTGCTGATGTGGATGCAATGCAAGTTGATGAGACTGGCGAGAGTACGGATGAGAAGAAAATGGGAGATCTGCAATCGACCGAAGTGGAGGATGGTGATATCGTCCTAGTGGACGCAGACGGGAAGACTGAGGATGATAATGCTTCGAAAGCTGACATGTCTGGCGAAAATGTCGGGCCTGATGCGGCGGATGCTTCCACGTTGACCTGAATAGATACCCCCTACGGAGCGGCTGAGACTGCAAGACCCAATGAAGACAACGTGGCAGTTCATGTTTTACTCGCGTGGGCAAGACTTCTAACTTTAGGCTATGATATATGTGTCTATATGAAGAACCCTCAAGGGAAAGTAAACATCTCCGTGCGCCGGTCGACGCTGTTGAAGATCATCGTTGTGTAACACCACGCTGGTCGAAAGAACACTATCTGTTGTTCACACCCCTCACATAGTCAGACGCAAAACCCCAATACCTCAGGCTTGCTTGTCTACCGAGTATCTACTCGAAGCTGCTAGTGGATCGAATTTTGACACCTCCAACTAAATTTGCGTGGATGGCGTCGGTGGGAAATCACGCCCAAGTCGAGATGGATTGGCTTGTCGAAGAGCTCGCCATTTCGAGTGCTGCGATTTGAGGCTGTGGACCTCTCACTTGTCAGATGGTGCAGTCAGCCCAATATGGAAGGGGAACAGGACGCTTGCGCTTGGGGGGAAGAGACCCTGCAAAAGCGGGCGGACCTTTGTCGACAGCGAGCCTTCGAGACGTTCGAGGAGTCTGGAGCTTGACAGGATTTCCATGGAAGTGCCAGGATCCTATTGACATCATTCATCACAAGTCAACGTGCCAATGGTTTGGATTCTTTTGACCAACGTTTGCTTCTCGAATGGACTTGGAAAGCAGCAGTTCAGTTTTCAAAGAAAGGTTCGACGTCTAGTCGTTCGACCCGGACTCTTTGATGTCAGGTCCAGTGGCCGTGTTCGTGGCTGAACTAACATTCGGTGTCGAACCATCAGCACCTGGTCCACTTCTCTTCTTTTCCTTCTTCGCCCATCTCAGGCCGCAAGCGTTGCAAAGGGTCTTGGGCCCATTAGGACCCTTCCTCCACTCCGGGCTATCGAGCGTTCCGCAGTCGGTACATACATACTCATCTGTGCTCTTGACTTTCTTGTGCTTCTTGTCCGAGTACGTGTATCGGGAGTCGGATTTGTCGATGGGGATATGTATACCAGCGTCGCCGCGAATAAGAGCCGGCGATGCCCCGCCCGTCGATATTCCATGTGACCTCTCGCCTTCGCGATACCTCAGGCCGGTTAACATTTCGATGGAGTCGACATGGGATGATCCTTCGTAGCGGGCCATCTTATCTCTTATGCTGTCGGGTCGGGCAAATGCATTGGCTTCGTCCAACGCCTCTCGGGTGAGAGCAACATTAGACACGGTCGGCTTAGCAGGCGGCGGCATCGCGGCATAGCCTGCATTTGAGTTCACCGATGGCGAGGCTGGACTGATCTCTGCCGAGATTGAGGGGGTTCGAGAACTTGAAGCTCCAGCTGGTTTGTGATACTGCTCTTGCTGGGCATCTGCGTCCTCGGCTTCTTCCCGCTTCAGTGCAGCTATCCTGGCTTGAAGCCGGAGATTTTCGATTTTATGTTCAAGAAAGGAGTCGAGAAGCTCCGAGTTTCTGGTGGGATAGGGCCTGGCCATCATGAAAAAGCCCCCGCAGAGACCGGCCTGTCCGACCGGCGTGCCGGAGAGTTCGAGCCCTGAGGTGTCCGGAGTCAAATGTGGATGGCCATGGCATTCGAATATCCGGTATTTGGCTTCCGCCGTTCGGATCCGGTGGTAGAAACGCAATGCATTTCCAGTGGCGATGCTCTCGTTGAATTCGCGCATGTATAATCCCTGGTCGTCCGGGTGGACGAAGTCGAATATCGACTTGCCGACGAGATCTTGAGGGTCGTATCCAGTGAGAATTTTCCCTGACGGGGAAATATAGAGGATGCGGCCATCTGGGGTAAGGATATACAGCAGATCCTTAAGCTCCTCGAGAACACGTTGGGACCAATTCCGTCGTTTCGTAAACTCGGTCAGATTGCTACCAGCGGCCTGGGGGGTTTGAGCAGCAAAATCAATTGGCAATGGTCCGGCTCCCACCGCGTTTGTGGCAAAATTTTCAGGGGTGTCGGTCGAATTGGAGTTCTCCTTTACCAGAGTGGGCGGGACAGAATTCATCATGTCGGCAAAAGTCGTCGAGGGTAGGGACGTCATGTCGAGAGAAAGGCCATCAGGATATACGCCCATCTCGGTGTTTGCGAGAAAGGAGTGATCCGACATATCAGGCTGGAGGCTGAATGTATCCATGTCGGTCGGAAACGCCATTCTGCAGGCGTTTGGTGGGTCTGCAGTGGTCGTGGTGTAGATGAAGAGACGTGGGATAGGTTGACGACGATACGGGATCCAGTCATAAAACAACTGGTCCGTCCAGTAAAAACCGGGTGAGGATGCACCTCAGTGGTGCGCTGTCTCTTGAAATCGAGATTTCAGTTGGCCGCGCCGTGCATTTTATCGTACTATGGTGAATTGTACCGGGGAAAGGAACCGAGACGACCCTGGTACCCTGGAGAGGAGGTAGCGGGAAGAACCGAAGAAGAGGTGGTCTGACCCAAATCATGGGCAAGATGATCGAGATTCGCGAAGTTGGAGGTTGCCAATCGCAATCTGAAATGCCAAGACTCTAGAGACTCACGGGACTCGCGGGACTGGCTCGGGTCACGTGCTTTCGCTTCCAGGTGAACAGGCTCCAACTCCAAACTTTCCCATTAATCGCGTGTCAGTCGCGCCTCCTCCAGTCACTTCACTTACCAATGGTCCAAGCTGAGGGAAATCGCAAAAGTACGGCCTTCGTCCCAGCTTTGGGCACTTCAGGGTTGTATCTATCTTGTTGGTCTCCTCGCAAGTTCTTCTAACTCATCTTTGGTGTCGTTCTCAACGCGTGTTCTTGTCTCGACTCCTGGGTGGGCAATGACTTCATCGATTGAAGACCCCCAAGTTGAACGTTCACTACCAGTAGCCACCATTTGAACCATCCACATTGCGTTCACGCTCTTACTCTCCTGTCCAACCGCCAAGATGTCCCGACTTCATTCTATGGAAATCATGGGCATTCGCTCATTCAGTCCAGCCCAAGGTGAAAGACTCAAATTCGAAACTCCCCTGACCCTCATTGTCGGCCAAAATGGCTCTGGAAAGACCACCATTATCGAATGCCTCAAATTCGCCTTCACCGGCATGCAGCCTCCCAACACGAAAGTCGGTGGTGCTTTCATCCATGATCCAAAGCTGGGCAATGACAAACAGGTCAGAGCACTAGTCAGAGTGTCCTTCAGAGGGGCCGACGGAACCGCATTGGTCATCTCTCGACGACTGGAATTGACAGTCAAGAAGACCGCTCGCTCTCTTAAAACCCTGGAAAGCTCCTTGAACGTATCCAAGAAAGGCGAGAAAACGGTCATCTCTTCGCGGGTGGCCGAACTGGATCTGATCATGCCGAAATATCTTGGTGTCGGTACTGCCATCATTGACAACGTCATATTCTGCCATCAGGACGAGAGTTTGTGGCCTCTCAGTGACCCTTCGACCCTCAAGAAAAAGTTCGACGAGATCTTCGAAGCACAGAAGTACACAAAGGCCATCGACAACATCAAGCAGATTAGGAAGAAACACAATGAAGAATTGGCCAAATTCAAGATCCTTGAAGAGCATGCCAGAGGGGATAAAGAGAAAGCCAGAAAAGTAGAAAACAGTGCTCGGAAACTTCATGAGAAGGTTGAAGAGTTGAGAGACCAAGTGGAAGATTTGGAACGACGAATCTCGCACGCTCGAAAAATGGCAGACGAAGCCTGGAGGAAGGGCGAAGACTATGCGAAGGTACTGGGTTTGCTGGAAGGCAAACGGATCGAGGCTCGAGGCAAAAAGAACATAATTGATGGACTCAAGCAACATCTCGAAGAAGTCAATGAGTCTGACGAGTGGTTGCAGACGACCCTTGAACAGTTTGAGACCAGACAGCAAGAGCTGAAGACAGAAATGCGTGCTAAGCAAGAGGAATACATTGAGTGTCAAGACCGGATCAAACAACTTGGGAGAGAGCGAGAGGAGAAGGTCAAGCTCAAGGGGAAGTATGAACAAGAAAAAGAAGAACATGAACGACAGCTGGTACGACGTCGGGATATGGTTCGAGACGTTGCTGCAAAACACCAGATCCGTCGTTATGATGATCTTAGTGATGAGAGCCGTGTCGAAGAGTTTTTGGTCAAGGTCAAAAAGATCCTGAAGGATCAGACGGATGCCCTCGACCATATCAAGCTTGAGCATACAGCAGAGCGACGAGAAGCACAGACTCTCGTCAACAGACTGACGGAGCGTAAAGCAGCACTTCAGGACAGTAAAGTCAACATCCGAAAGCAGATGGACTCAAACGACCGCGAAGCCGGAGAGTTCCAACGAAGAGTCAATCAAATCCAAGTCGACGAGGGCAGCAGAGCTGTCGTGGAGTCACGAATCGAGGATGTTGATGCCAAGTTAGGACAGGCACGTCAGGCTGCTAAGACAGCTGATTGGGACAACAAGCTGCAGGCTGCTCACATGGAACTCCAATCTTTCGAGTCAATCAGTTCGAAGCTCAATGATGAGATTGTACAATCCACCAAGAAGGCTGGAGAACTCGCTCGTCTGTCTCATCTGAAACAAGAGCTGAAAGACCGTGAGCGGAGTTTGGAAACGTTGGTGGGTGCACATAGTGAGCGGATCAACAAGGCCATGGCGCAGCGAGAATGGACTCCTTCGACTGTGGAAAAGATTTATCAAGAAGTCTTGAGTGAGGCTAGCACTTTATTGTCCTCCGCTGAACGAGAAAGAGATTCCATTGGCAGACAGCTGGAACAGGTCTCATTCAAACAAAAGACCCTCCGAGATGAACTCGGACGAAAGAAAACGCAGGTCAAGGATTGTGACAAGCAGATCCGTGCAGTCATCACTGATGGTCCAGGGGCTTACGACGAAGCGCTACAACAGGCGGAAGCCGATGCGGACTTTGCTCGCGAAGAGAGTAGCGGGTTCGCCGGTCTCCACGATTACTACCAAAAGATTTTGGACACCATCGAGTCACCAAAACCTGCATGTCGGACGTGCCAGCGATCTTTCAAGAACCATGATGATCCAAATTTGGTAAAAACGAAGAAACGCATGCAGGACCTGCTAGCAAAGAGTCAAGCAGAATTCGAGCGGACCAATCCGAAAGAAGTTGAGGCTGACTACAAACGTCTCCTGGATTTGGGACTGGTAGTCGAAACTTGGAAGAAACTTGAAAACACCGAGATTCCAGCTGCTGAACGAGACCTCGCGAAATTGAATGAACAGCGTGGTCAACTGGAGTCCGAGCTTGAGAGACACGACAAGAACGTGGAAAACGCCCAACAAGCGAAACGGGATGTAGAGTCTGTTAGTCGGACGGTTGCATCGATTTCGAAATGTCACAGTGAGATTACAACGCTCCAGGGTCAGCTCGATGAGCTTTCAACCAAGCAATCGCAGCAGACTGGCGGTCGCACGTTGGAAGACATTCGGGAAGAGCTGAACTCGACTGCGGAGAAGATTCGCGGGGTCCAGAATGTGGTCAACCGACTGAGATCAGAGCAGGAGCAGTCTCGAGTAGGCGTCTCCTCCATGGAGCTTGAGTTGCGTGATCTGAAAGGAGAATTGAACACGGTCGGATATCAACTTGACAAGAAAGCGTCGCTGGCGGCTCGAGTGGAAGAGTTCCGGGCACAGAACCAGAAGCAGCGTGAATCACTTGACAAGATTGATCGCGACACTGAAAAGCTCGACCCTGATATTGCAACAGCCAAGGCCAAATATGAAGACATCGATCAACGAGCAGCTGCGAAAGAACGAGAGATGTCTCACGAGCAATCTCGACTCAGCGAGAGCGTGAATGGACTTGACATCCTCAATGACCAAGTCCGGTCATATGTCGATCGGGATGGGCCGCAACAACTTGCCCGCATCAACCGTGATTTGACCCACTTGGAGAAGGAGTTGGATCGCTCTCAGACCGAACAAGGGAGATTGACGCGGGATATGAACCTGATCAACGACCAGATTCGAGACAGCGAATCAACGAGAAGACGGTATTCTGACAATTTGCGTTTCCGCCGCGAAACCCGTGCGCTTGCGCAGCTGCAAGAAGAGATTCAAGAGCTCTCGAGCCAGGACGCGGAGGCGGATCGAGACAACTTCCAGAGAGAGTCACAGAAGTACACGCATGAATACAACAAACTCGGTGCTGAACAGGCAGGCAAGATGGGAGAAATGAAGTCGAAGGATGCTCAACTCAAGGAGCTTCTTGAAGAATACAACACGGACGGCAAAGACGCGGCTCATCGCTACAAGGAGGCTCACATCAAAGTGGAGGCGACCAAAGCGGCAGTGGAAGACCTGGGCCGGTACGGTGGCGCCTTGGACAAAGCCATTATGAAGTATCACAGCCTCAAGATGGAGCAAATCAACACTATTATTGAAGAGCTCTGGCGCAAGACGTACAAAGGCAGCGATGTTGATACGATCATGATTCGTGCTGACAACGAGTCTGGACGTGGCAATCGATCGTACAACTACCGAGTTGTGATGGTCAAGCGGGATGCGGAAATGGACATGCGAGGTCGGTGTTCCGCTGGACAAAAAGTGCTTGCCAGTATCATTATTCGACTGGCGTTGGCCGAATGTTTCAGCGCCAACTGTGGACTGATCGCACTGGACGAGCCGACCACCAACCTGGACCGGGAAAACATCGAAAGTCTGGCAGAGTCACTCCGCGACATCATCAAAGAGCGACAGCAGCAATCCAACTTTCAGCTGATTGTTATCACTCACGACGAGGAATTTCTCCGTAAGATGGACTGTGCTAATTTCGCCAGCTACTATTACCGAATTTCCAGAGACCAAGCCGAGAATTCCATTATCGAGCGACAATCAATCACAGAGGTCTTGTAGGATCAGGTACATGGACAAGGCAGACATATGCTGGATTTTCATTCGCTTGAGCAGTCATGGTACCTGACAGGAAAAGTTGTGCCATGAAATTTGCCGACTGGCTATCTTCTTACCGGTGTCTACCTGAAACAATGGGGGAGGGCTTACGTGGCGGTGCTGATATCCATACAACGGTTGATCCTCGTAGGCGATGCGAGACTGTCTTTGAGATGTTGAACATATCCATATTTTGTTGAGTACGATGGCAACTGAGACAATGTTTTAAGGACGTGGACGAGGACGAGGACGAATACTTGCATGTGCAATCGAAGTCTCGGCCTTCGGGTAAAGTTGTTCGCGGAGAACAAGCCACCTACGGCAGAGGCCAGTGAGGCTAGTAGGCGCACCAGGCTGGTGCAGGCTGGCAGAAGCAGGACGGAAAGGGTGATGGCTGCCGCGGAAGGCTTGCGCCGTAGCCTCTTCCAGTGTCTGCAGTGGACTAAAGTGGATGGCGACTGGGGTTCAAACTGAGAGACTGGGGGCACACCCGGGACCATGCAAGGAACCATCGTTAAGCTACGGCCTAACGGGCACAGGGGCCATAAGCTGGGGCTGGTTGATCCAATGCTTGTACCATGTATTTCTGCTCAACACTGTACGGACTCGAGCACTGTTCATTTCGACTCTACGAGAAGCATGAAGGACTGATGCTGTAGCATAGTCAATGGATTCTGTCATCTACGTCGTATGACCCACGAGAATCGTCAATGAATAGTCGGTGTGAAGGGTTGAGTTCGGTTTGCTGTGACGTTGGAGAAGCATTGCTGGTCCTGGTCACCCGACATGCACATGGCGAATCATTGTCCTCTGGCCACTTCGATCGACATGGACAAGAGGCATCAGAGGGTTACGCTCGTACTGTCGGTTACTATGGCACGCTGTGGTACGAGCAAGGTAGTAAACAACTTGAAGATGGCGTCGAAGCTGGGACTCACTACCTTGTCTGTTCTAGCACTCTTCTGTTTTCGGTTTGTCGTCCGATAATTGTCCATTCAGCCTCTTGTTCTCCTCATCGTTCGACTCAGATTGCCATTTGATTGATGCGGTGATGTGGTAGTTTGACATTCCTGGAGACCTCGGTTGTCTGCTCTGTGCTGGGACCTTTGGTGATCACGCCCAACCAGGGTCCAAGACTCCATACCGATGATCCAACTTCGTTTCGTTGTCCTGCCTCTTGACTTTTCTCACATACCAGACTTTCTCGAATTGTGTTCTCTTTTCGACCCGCATTCCACCTCATCGACCTCAGCCAGCCGGCCGGTCGTCTTAGTGCCCTCTACTCCATATGAGACCCGAGCTTCCAATAATATTGTTCACAGCCTCAGGCCCGCTTTCGACGCCACCCTAACCCTGACGACCTCGACTATACTCCGTAGTACTCGTACAGATACAACCACTCATGCCCTCGATTGGATTCACGGGCTCAAGGATGGCCATGTCCTCAAAACCTCTAGCTCCTCAGGTACATGAGTATGCTAATGATTGACTACCATGCTGGTTACGTGAAAGAAACCGTGCATCAATACCTTTCCTGACTTCATCCTAGTCTACTCCGTACCTCTGCTGATCAAAGAGTATTCCCCCATCTCGTGCAGTTTGCTACTCACTAGATCCACAACTTCATTGGTGACTACTGGAAGAACCTGTCCTACTCCTCACGTCTGTCCCATTTTCTTTCATACCAGGTGACCATTGTTCGGGAGCAAACCTTCACTTCTGGTCAAGTCGTGACTTCCAAGCCAATCACTTGCCCATTCACCGTCGTCATTACCTTGCACAGCGTAAAGTGGGATACTGTGTCTGGGAAAGGCCTTTGGAATACTTCTGCTGTCAGTCTCCCCCGACTTCTGGAGGAGAAGAACGTGGTTGTACAGAGTATTCGTCCTGTGTTCTTCCTCAAACTCTCTCCCACACCTCTGATACTCGAACACATTCAACATGTGGGCAAGAAAGGCTCTCATCACTGCTCTAGCAGTCACCAGCGCAGCAGCGTAAGTTATACAAGTTTGGTGCCTATTGAGTCAAGCACAGTTGGCTGACCAAACTCAGATCTCCTCTATCCAAGCGTCAATTCTCCTACGGGTCGAGTCCGGTACGAGGCGTCAATATCGGAGGGTGGCTGGTCCTTGAACCGTGGATCACCCCGTCAATATTCCAGCCGTTCGGTGGCAGCGTGGTGGACGAATATACCCTTTGCCAGAACGCTGGCAACGCCGAGTCAATTCTCCGCAGCCACTGGGACAGTTGGGTATCGCTGGGAGACTTCCAGAAGATCGCAGATAATGGCTTCAACTTAGTACGGATACCTATAGGGTACTGGGCATTCCAGAAGTACGAGCAGGATCCATATATACAAGGTGCTGCGGACTATCTCGACACGGCCATTGGTTGGGCTCGGCAAACAGGCTTGAAAGTCTGGATTGATTTGCATGGTATGTTGTGCATGTGTGTTTGTGTTTACAATGACTGGGCGGGACTAACGGTGGTTTGCAGGCGCACCACGCTCGCAAAATGGGTACGACAACTCAGGCCAGCTAACCTCAACTCCAGGCTGGACGCAGGGCGATACTGTCGACGCCACGCTTGACGTAATCGGCCAAATTGCCGAGAAGTACGGAACATCACAGTACTCCGATGTGGTGGTGGGCATCGAGCTTCTGAATGAGCCCAACATGCCAGCTCTGTCGGGCGGAAAGCCTGCAGTACAAGGCTACTACCAGTCTGGCTTCGGCATCGTCCGACAGTATGGGCAGACACCAGTGGTCATCCACGACGGTTTTGACAAGCCGTCGGACTGGAACGGCTTCCTTACCGGCCAAGGCACGTCAGGCGCCATCATTGATCACCACGAGTACCAGTGTTTTTCAAACGCGGACGTCGCGTTGTCGCCCGAAGACCACGTTAGTGAAGTGTGGAACTCGGCCAACACCTGGACCACTGGACAAGATAAATTTATGATTGTTGGTGAATGGACGGCGGCAATGACAGACTGTGCTCCCGCCCTCAATGGATGGGGCATTGGCGCGAGATACGATGGAACGTACTCGAAGAGAAACGCCGATGGAAGCTATGATACCGCCCCTTATGTCGGATCCTGCGCCAACATGAACTTCATCGACCAGTGGAGCGACTATTACAAACAGGCGACGACGAACTATATCAGCGCGCAGATGAGTGCCTTTGAATCCAAGGTCCAAGGATGGATTTTCTGGAATTTCAAGACCGAGGCTTCTGCCGAGTGGGATTTGTTCAGGCTGATCGATAATGGAGTGTGGCCTCAATCGTCGTAAGGGTTTGGATGTCGTGAGTGAACGAGCGAGTGAAGTCGACGATGGACTACGGGTTATTCTTTGGACAACATGGGATTGGGAAAAACTGCATACATGCATAACATGCTTGGGACTTTCGTTTGCATATGCATTGCATACCAGTATGGTATGGTGACTACGTTACTGAGCATTGGTTCAATTCGATACCCGAGCGACCATGAGAAAATGGGAAAAGCATATGCATACGGCTTGCAAGCCGTGGAAAAGGCTGGTCACGCACTGGTCATATCACCATATCTTATGATGCCGATGTCGATGGTCAGGGGCGATGAGATATGGGATATGTTTGCATCGATCAGCGTGGTGGGAATTGAGGATGATGATGATGACGATGATGGAGAAGAAGTAAAACCTAACCTGGTACCTGTAACGAGCTTAACGACATGATACCTTATGATATGATGGCCATTGCATTGAATCGCGAAAAATAAGAAAGAAGAAGCATGAATGACCCATGAGAATCCGTCCATCACTGTCTTTAAGTACTCCTACCTCTACCTAGTACGAGTAGCTGAGAGCCGATACTCGTATGGCCGTGATGCTGCTAGTTACGTCGTATCTTCCTTGCTCGCGCATTCCCAATTTGAGTGAAATCGTAAAATCTGTAGTGAGCGTTGCACCCGCATAATGACCATTACTCAAAAAAAGGACCACAATCTACATGTGATGCTGCTGTTTTTCCTTGCTTAGCCCAATTCTCAACGTGATTCGCATCATTACAAGTTAGCCTGTGAGTGAGCACTGCACCAGCAAGATGACTTTGCAGAACAAAAGACCAACAATCTATAGGCGATGGATGGCCACTCTTGTCTTGGAATCGGCATGATGATTTTCTTGATTTCCTTGAATAAAGACCACACAATCTACATGTGTCTGGTGTTTTGAAACCGTCATGATGACATTCTTGAAATAATGACCACAATCTACATGTGAAGGCCAGATCACGAAACCAGTTTACCACGGCTTCCAAACCCGTGATGCGCAAGTATATCTCTTTTACTCAATCATGAACCCGTCGGCATTCGCCTTGACAGTCTTCTCAAAATCCACATCCTCATCCATGTCGATCAAGTTGGCGGCCAGGACATCGACCTCGATGTACGGCTTGGTCATGTCGAAGGACACGGTCATCGGGAAGAACTCGGCATCATCATCGGTCTGGGCCTCGAACTCGAAACTGCCGCTCGCGTTGTCGAGGTCGATCGTGCCGATCGTCCACTCCAGACTGTCGCCCGTGACTTGGTACATGGCGTCGAAACTGCTGACGGCCGGCTCGGCACTCGAGTAGGGGATCGTGACGGTCACGTCGCGAAGCGTGGTCTCTGTGTTGGTGAGCTCGTACTCGATCGTGATGGTGTAGCTGTCGTCGCTTTTGTTGACCCATGCGGTGAACGTGAGCGGGAGGACGTCGGCCGAGTCTGCAGGGGCGGTGGCGCGCCAGCGCAGGACACCGATGCTGTTGTTGGCTGGGAATCGTTTTGTCGTGTCTTTTAATTGGATCATGCGCGAGGCGTTGAATAAGTTCTTGTCGACGTTCGGGTGTGTGCGGAATTGGGCTTTCAGGGGTCCCTCGTCCGCGGAGACGCGCAGGGCGAGTTTTGTTAGGGCCGGATCGGCGATTTTGAGTTGCAAGTCTCCCTTGACTTCGAACGATTTGAGGGCGCCTTCGCGCGAGAGTTTGGCGGAGAGGGTTTCGGAGATGGATACTACCACTGGATTGGCGTGGTCGGGCACAGGGGCGCTGGTAGAGGTGGAAGGGCGGGTGCGGTCAGGCAGGTCTTCTGAGTGTGAAGTAGAGGGTTCAGGTTCGGGACTGCCGAGTTCTTGCTGGACTTTGGCAAAGGCGTTGGATGTTTTGGACTTTTTGCCCAGTTGCATGCCCTTGGATGGGCGGGAGGCGGTGAATTTGGATGTGATCTTGTTCTTCTCGGCTTCGTAGGTGTCGTACGTGTCGGGACGGACAGGCGGGGTGTATGTGGGTTGTTGGGGCATCTTGGGGGGCATGCCTCGTCCGTAGGCGGCAGATCGAGCTGCTTCTTTGCGTTGGAGCTCGAGTTGTTTGGCCTTGCGTTTCCGTTCTTCTGAGGCTTCCAGCTCTTTATTTCGGGCTATGATCTCCTGGATGCGCTCTTCGTGAGATTCCATTTCGAGGAATGTCTTGATTTGGTTCAGGGAGAGGTTTTCCCGGTAGCCCATGGTGACGAGCTCGTCGAAGGCGCTGAGCAGTTCGAAGGCATTGCGCAAGATCTCGCGTTCGTCGGGCTTCTTGCATATCGAAGTGACCACCTGGCCGAAGAGGTGTAGGCTGTCGATGTCTTGGAGGATGTTGGATTGCTTGTTGGTGATGAGGACGAGGTAGAGTTCGTCCAGAGGCTGGTAGACGAAACGGACATTCTCTTGCTCGACGGTAGTGTGTTGGGTAGAGGTGTCGGCGAGTTTGGGGAAGGATGCCAGTAGGGCTTCCACCCTGGACTTTTGGATCTCTCTGAATTGGCGGGAGAGGAGAGGCTTGCCCCCTCTCGTGCAGATAGAGGCTGCGAGCACGACCATGGTGTCGATGCTAAATGGTCACGTTCACGACAGAAACACGAGCATAGAAGAAGACTGCGGTAAAGAGGGACACTTGGTGAGATACTCCGTAGAGACTCCTAATTCACGCCTGGTGGACATGCACTTCAGTTCGGTGTCCAGATCTCGACTTGGCATAACAAAACGCCGCTTTAAGCCAGTAACAGGTGTTCTTGCCTTGGTCAGCACGTAGATTGCGTCTGAGTTTAAATCTACAACGTCAATGATTGTGTCAAAGCCGTTTTCTTTCTCGCAAACATCACATTCACCGAAATATGGCACACGGCACGCACCAAGTGTGCGCTGATTGTACCGATCTTGCGGCTCTCAAGTATCGCTTCCATGGTGTTTCCAGGCGCCATGTTCGTATTCGCTTAACAGGGGTGGTGTTCACGGCTGTATATTGCCTAAGGTAGCCTCATATCTCAAAAGGCATACGACTCTAAGTACCCAGAGTTACTGACAATCTAGGCATCCATTGGTATTGATCATTATTACCCGGTTAGCTGATGCGATAGACCAATTTCTCCCCACTGACCGGCCTCATCCACTCCTCATCTCTCTGCCTCCCTTTCCTGTCATCCATCGAACCGGTGCCCAACAAGGTAAAGCCGTCGTCAACCAACTTTTCCAACCCTCCCGGCATTAGCCGCAAACAATTCGGCACCATTCTTCCTCCTTCTGACAGCCACGCATAGAACGAGACGGTGAATGCTCGCGCCACTGGATTGGCGGGAAGAGTCATGCCTGCATAGACTACCTCTTCACCCAGTCCTTCCCAGACCGCTCCGTAACTCGGCTCGAGTCCAAGTTCCTCCGCGGAAGTCCTCCACGCTTCACCCTCACGCGATCTGACCACGGCCATTCTCGCTCCCCTCTTCAATGTCTTGGCCGTGTTAAGGAC
Source organism: Vermiconidia calcicola (assembly GCA_035928285.1). Taxonomy (NCBI): domain Eukaryota; kingdom Fungi; phylum Ascomycota; class Dothideomycetes; order Mycosphaerellales; family Extremaceae; genus Vermiconidia; species Vermiconidia calcicola. The sequence goes on from JAXLQG010000018.1 coordinate 711,923, forward strand.
GGTAGTACCCTCAGATATGCAGTCATAGCCAATATCAAGAGCGAGGTTGTTGTTCACGATGAGCACTTGCTGCGACCATGCACGCGCTCGGTAGTCCACAAGATGGTCGTATTTGTATGGGGGTCCGCTCAGCAAAGAGAAATGCTTTGGCGACGCCGACCCTATCAAAGTAACAGGATTCGGTGAAGACCGGACGAGCTGCGCCGCATAGAGTGCGACCGAGGTAGAAGCGCCATTGATGAAAATGGACCTGGGCAGCTCAGCAGCCCGCTGAATCGGCTGCTGGCACGAAAAAGGGGCCGGCAAGCCCATTCGAAGAAACAGGGCTTGGGCCGCCGTAAGCGTGCAGAGGCTGATAGCGGCAGCTTCTTCAAAGGAGAGATCATTGATGCGCCAAACGAGATCCCATGGACATACGAGGTACTCGGCAAAGGCTCCAGGACGATCGTTGACGCTGCAGGCGCCCTGGAGAAATCCAGCCACGTGCGACCCGACCTGAAGTTTTGATGAGGATGGGACTCTGGGTCCAAGAGCCACAACAACGCCTGAGAAATCCGAGCCGAGCACGCGACCGGACTGGCCTAGAGGGTGTGCGGTGTACAAAGCATCGACTGGATTCAACGCAATCGCTTTGACTTGGATTAGAACTTCGTTCGGAGCGGGTTCTGGAGTAGGGACTTCTTTGACACTCCCCGTTCGAGATTCGGCATCAAGGACGAGAGCTTTCATACTGAATGGGGCATTTTTCTTGAGAGTTACGCAGCGGTGTAAGGACAAGTGCAGGTATCGAAGTGTTTATGGTATGGAGTTGTGGCTCAGACGATTAGTAAGCTTTACCAGTGTGCCTTTCGCGCCTTTCGGGGTAGCGCTCACACCTACAGGCCACTCACGGTACTCATGGCACGACTCAGAAATTGCCAAGCCGACCTCAGGATTTCACAGCCTCACATCTCAAAAGGCAGACGACTCCAAGTGACCAGAGTTACTGACAATCTATCCATTGGTATCCTCACGCGTAAAATTTGCCGCTATATCCTCCAGACATTCTCTGCCATTGTTCACAATTTCCCCGCCATGTCGAACTCTGTCGCGGCCATAGCTCTTGTGGTATCGTTGGTGGCTTTGATTGTGGCTCTACTACAAGTCCTACAGCAGTATACAGCCACGGCAGACGGCTTCCGACAATGTCAAGCTTCGGTCATGGGTGACTGGGCTGCTCTAACGAAGCGGCGATTTCGACTGAGTGAGTTGCGCTTTGAGACAGTCTTTGCTGTTCCCGTTATATTCCTCAAGAATTCAGACAGGGAGACTGCACCTTTCCACGGACGTCCGACCATAACCATCGATGGGACAGCAGAGTCGATCGGGCAAACTTTTATGAGCCATGCAGTCGCGGCGGGTCCTCTATCTTCTAAACCAGCGCCAGGGGAGACGACGGCCAGCGAGACTGCTCCGTCTGGTTCTGTACACAGGTCACTATCAAGACTTTGGAAGGCGAAGAATCAAATCAATCCATTTTCGAAATGGAAATCTGGTTTCGGTGCCATGTCTATCGACAATGATTTGGTGTCGTGGAACCTTCTCCTGACGACACTGCAATTCAGTGAGCGCACATTCGCGAACCACATTAATGCCAAGTTCAAACCGGACCTAGAGCCAGCTATACAGATTAGCAACAGGTCATGGGATTTTTTGCCTCCTGAAGTTGTCAGACCTTACGCAGTTACAACGGCAGGTGACATCGCCATCATCGTCCAGCGCCTAGGAATGTCATGGAAGGATTTCAAGCCTGGTGAAGGTTTGCTCAGAGCGGAAGGCAACAACTGTCTTATCACATCTACAGTTGTTCGGTCTCTTGGAATACTCATCTCGTTCTCTGCCGACTGGCATCTCATCACCGATTATGAAAACCGCGGAAATATTTGCGTGCCAAGCTGGCAGGCTTCAATCCTCGGCTTTGGTCTCGTTCCACATTGTTATCTCCTCTGGTGGTTTCACGATGGCCCTCATCCGTACGATGCTTTCCCAGTTGGAGATCCTGCTCTCTTTGATTACCTTCTACATCTATATTGTCAATGTCGCGTTTTGACGCCGGAGGACTCCAAGCCGGAACATCTAAGGCCGCAAGCACTTTCGGGTAAGGACTACGAGTTTTTCCCAGCTTACCTGTGACTTACTCGTAACAGTGGCGTCCGAGTTCGTGGCATTGGTCGCACCAGTTTTGAGAATGAGGAATAGCCGAATAACACGTATACTCAGGCCAGCACCGAACGTATGTATCCCCCTTTGTTGAAGACTGCACCATTCTAGCACGGATTTTACGCTTTGTTGAACGTTCGCTGGTCTGGGTTCTTGACAAACATGCAGATTGGTAATGAGGTCTACTCCAGCATGACTTGCTTGGAAGCATTCCGAAAATGCTTGGTGAACCTCCAGACTTCACTGAACTCGACTCAATATGTCCTCACTCCTGTCTACAGAGATGTCCTCAACAAATGTGACGAGATCTTGCTTCACCCCCACTGGGATACATTGTGTAATGCGCCAAAGGAGATCGACTTGAATGGAGCCAGTGAAAGGCTGCTTGACATCATACACGACGCCTGCGACTGGGCTACTGAACGACTCAGCACATGTGTTCAATTCGAGGCGCTGTTGCGAGCACGCCTACTTGAGCTTTTCGCTCTACGAGATGAGAATCCGGATTTTTCGTTAACGCCATATCAAGATGTCCTCATGGATCTATACTTCAATAGAGTTTTGCCAAAAGTACAGGACCAAACAAAATTCTCCGAGAAGCTGAACGCTGCCGACTGGGTCGTGATGATCTTCCGAGGGCTGTGCTGGTATAATCTGCACCGATTCAAGCACAAATTCGCGCCGGTCGATGAGCAATACTTTGAGAGCAAACAGCCAATATACATTGGCTGAAGTTTTCTGACTTCTTACCATTGCGAGCACAACAGCACATTGCTATTATTGGATCGTCTCGGTGCAGATACCGAGCTTCTGGCCCCCTGGGAAAACATCGAGCTCGGGATCCACGTCGGTTGAGGCGAAATCTTTAAATACCGAATGGTTCGCAAAGGATTTGGCGAGCAATTTCGCTTGAAAGGCGTACTTTCCTAATTTTGGTTCGTTGTCACGCGATGTTTATTTGGCCAAAGTTGTTGCCCTGTACCGACCGGAAACAGCAGATATTCGTGGCGGACTGTTCGCATTGTCTCTCCTTTACTACTCCGTACGGAGGATTGAACCATGATTTCTTCAAGAATGATTGTTTTGTGGATTACAATTTCCGTGGCTTAATGAAGGCAAATTACACTAGATAATATGATGTGATCCATTTCCCTTGATGCTGTTCCGTCGCTATGCTTTCAATCGCAATCTCCGTGCCCATTAATGCAAAATAAAATGCTAAATTCATAAGGATCGTCTGTGGGCAGCCGCCGTTATTCGCGGACCGAACAAGAAAGACAAATCCCAGGGCCTTGTGGACGCGTCACGCCTTGAATCCCGAGCAGACTGCTGCTGCAGCGTCACTACCAACTGGCCGCGGTGGTCGTGGTAGCTGGAAGGCTTGTGGTGGTTGAGCTGGTGGCATGGGGTGTGGTCGTCGTTGTGGTAGTGGGAGAAGACGTGGTTGTCGTTGCCGTTGTCGTTGAGGCAGAAGGAGATGTAGTCGTTGTTGAGGTACTAGTGCTTGTGGTCTTGCTAGGAGAAGTAGTTGTGGTTGAGGTTGAGGTGCTCGACGACGAGGTTGATGTGGGCGTGCTGGTAGGCTTTCCTGTAGTTGTTGTCGAGGTGCTTGTGCTTGTCGGTTTCTTGGTTGTGGTGATAAGCGTGGTGGTGGTGCTGGTTGTCGGAGCCGGCGGGTTGGGAATGGCGATGGTGCAGGTTTTACCCCAGACGTCGATGTATGTAATGGTTTGGCATTGGTGGCATTTGCCTGGTGGGTAGTAAGTACCTGATCCACCACCCTGAGCAGCAGGAGTTTGGGTGACGGTGACGGTGACAGTCTTGGTGACGGCAGGAGCGCATGTCGCTGGTGCAGGGGTGATTGTGACTGTCTTAGTGACCGCAGGAGGGCAGACGGCGGCTGAGGTAGTGGTAGGCACGGCAGGCGCTGGTGTTGTGGTTGGCGCAGCAGTAGTTGGATGTGGGTGCCATGGCGTGACGATGGGGTAGCATGATGTCGTGGTGTAGAGTTCAGTCGTCACCCAAGTGCTATAGTAAGTGGTCGAGCCTTGAGTTGCTACTGGCGTGGAGCAAGGGATGTACTTGGTTTTGGTGATCCATTCCGTCGTCGTGATGGTGGTCCAAATAGTGGTGGGAGTAGTGGTTGTGGTTGTGGTTTTGCTCGGTTTCTTGGTTGTTGAAGTAGTGCATGGGCTTGTGGTTGGCGAGGTCGAGCCCGTGGTTGTGGTTGAGTTATGGGGTTTAGTGGTGTAGGAAGTCGAGGTCGAGCAGCTGGTGGACGATGTGGGACTCGAAGTGGTCGTGGTCACACTTGTCGACGTCGTACCCCAAGGCTTGCTTGTTGTCGTGTAAGGCGTGCTAGTGCTAGAGGTAGAGCTCGAGGTAGTCGTGGTTGACAAAGAAGTAGTGGTAGTGGCGGAAGAGGTAGTTGTGGTAGTGGTAGTGGAATTGCTTGACCACCCCTCCCCATAAGGATGTGCGAGAGAGGAACCCGCAAGGGCTGCAAGAATGAAGAAGACAGGAGCACGCATTTGTGGTAGACAGGTGTAGGTTGCTGTAAGATAAGATGAACGAAATGTATGCTTCAGGTTTGGAGATAGGGCAAGCGAGTGTAGTAAGGATTAACGAATGTCCTTATTGCAATCAGCGAATGTGGTATTTGAATGTTCTTGTATGCTTTGATGATGGAAAAGAAACGGCTTACCATGACGGCGATCCTCAGCGTTACTTATACCTGTGTCTCTGTTGTAGAGAGCTCGTAGCGACTGAGACATCACGATGATGACTATTGAGTACTCGACAAATTGAGAACAGTAAACCCTGTCGACGGCATGGTATTGGTCATGTTGCCATCGAAAGGTGGTCAGCTGCCACTAAGGCCGAAGATTGCCTGCAAGGCTAGGAAAGAAAAGTCTCGCGACATGAGAAGGCTGTGCCTTGCAGTCATGCCATCCAAGTGGTTGTAACCTTTCCTTCGTGTTGTAGTGTTGTAGTGTTGTAGTGGACCGGAGTGACCGGAAAATGGCGCACGGAGCAGCCCATGGAAAAGGGGCGCAGTTATCGCTGCTTTAGTTAAACTACCTCCATTCATGCGGATTCTCGCTCGTCGGTGCCTCGGCGTAATCAGCTCTGTGAAAAGGCGGCGACAGTATTTCATCGGATCATCGCCACACGTGGCTTCTGCCAAGACTTATTTTTAGTGATGTTGCCACAATTCCATCTTCATCCTCACCCGTCTCGCCGTACCGTGACTTCGTTGCCATTCACATTTCCTCGACTTTCCTCTGGTACGGCTGACATGTCTCACCTGGTATGGAAGTCGCGCGACATCCTATGCCTTGCTTGAACGCAACAGTTGCGCATGATGTCGAATTCGAGCTGACTCGTCCAGAGGTCACTTAGTCATGACGCCTCCGAGGCAATGGGAAAGCCAACAAGCAGGATTCGGGCTGATGGACTGAAATCCTCCTCAAACACAGAATGAGAGTGCTGCTATTCACTACAAAGCGTCTTGAGAAAAGCGCTCGTTCCGATAGGAGCCGAGGGATACACAAGGACCCTTCGCAGCCTTGCCATCAGGTAGCACGAGCAGGCTCCGCATTGAGTATTCATTTCGGTCTATCCTCGTCGTCTCGGTTCTCGGTCAGCCTGGCTTGATGAGACATAGTCTTGGCCTTGCGATTTTTCTGCCAGGACCACTCGATCGTTCGTACCGGTGGTGGTTCTTACCATCCCTTTTACCTCTGACCACCTATTAGCGACTGCTATGATGCAGCCGAATCATTTTGTAGGCCGCTCCACGCCCCATCAAACGAGCACGATTACCTGGTCCAAGTGATCGACCAGTTTACCACTTGCGTCAAGCTGACCAGAAAACTTGAATGAGGCAAGATTGTCTCGGCATGAGTGTGCTCAAATAACTACTCACGACCGTTATTGCCTGATGAAAGAGCGTAAGAGGATGGCTGACCACCAATGCCTCAAATTGCAGTCTCATTGAGGCGCTATGAAGAGCTCCTGCGAAGATTGCGTCACTTACCGTGTGCTAACAGTGTGGTGGCAGCATCGATTACTGTTGTTGACACGACCCTAACAACAATAGTTCTTGACATTACTCTGAACACCGACTGTTACCAATTGAACACGGCCATTGGAGCTCGCAGAGGTCAAATAAGTAATTCGATTGCTTTGGGCGGCGGTTATCTTTGCAATGTGTCTGAACTCCCCTCGTCGTTCCATTGCAACCACGGATACCGGCTGAAAGCTCCGCACCTATACCAAGAACCATACTCTTGCTAAAGAGGTGAACGTCTGAGTAGCCTCGTATCTGGGCCGCCTGATCTGCAGATCAGCGCAACCCCCTCAATGTCCAAGACACGCCGGCCCCCGAACTTGCCATCATAACATGACCTTTGATCCAACAGTCAGCCAATGATATATCATCATATTCGACTTCTCCAGAGCTTCCATCCTGTATCATCGATCCTAGGGGCATCGCCTTTCATCATCGAAGATTTGCCCACTACTGGATAGGGACGGGAGACAAAAGGTTCTCCGCATGCCAAGGCACACCCTCGCGAGCATCCCTTGCATCGAAGTGTCGATCAGAGCGTAGGACTGGCGAACGTATCTGTTCACGCGACGAGAAGCCTAACCATGCCGCACGTGGCAGATCAGCTGTGTACCCCCTATAAGATGACGAAAGCTGCAGTTCTTCGTCCGGAACCAGACACACAGTTCATATTCAGCAGTTTAGTGTACACAATTAACAAGCAAAATGCCTGAACCTCTCTACCAGATACGGACCCATCCAGGGCGCGCTCATAATGCCGTTGGCCCTCGCCGCAAGGGAGAGGAGTTTCCCAATGAGGATGACAAGCAAGAATTGATGGAAGGCGATGCTTATGATATCCTCGGCTACAGCTATCCAACATGGAGGAAGTGGATGATCTTGGGTGTTATGTTCTACATTCAGATCTCCATCAATCTGAACGCCAGTCTCTACGCCAACGGCGTCAAGGAGATCTCGAAGAAGTTTGGCATCAGCGAACAGGCAGCAAGAGTTCCACAACTGACGTTCCTCTGCGCTTACGCTTTTGGATGCGAACTATGGGCGCCGTGGTCCGAAGAGCTTGGCCGTTGGCCCACACAGCAATTGAGTCTGTTCCTGGTGAATATCTGGCAGATTCCATGTGCGCTGGCGCCAAACTTTGGAACTTGTGAGTCAGAGACAGACTGCAGGTCAGCCTTTTGAAGTTGAGTACTGATCTCCATGGTCACAGTGGTCGTTTGCCGCCTCCTAGGCGGACTATCTACAGCGGGTGGGAGTGTCACCTTAGGAGTTCTTGCAGATATGTGGGAGCCAGACGATCAGGAGTACGCCATCGCCTGGCTCGTGCTGTCGTCAGTGGGCGGCTCAGTCGTGGGTGCTGTAATCGGAGGGTTTATCGAGCAATACCTCTCCCTCCCCTGGATATTCTGGATCCAACTCATCGCAGGCGGCGCCGCGCAACTCATCCACTTTCTATTGGTCCCCGAGACCAGAGCCACCATCCTGCTGGACCGCGAAGCGAAGCGACGACGTAGGGAAGGCGGTCCTCCTAACGTCTATGGCCCAATTGAGATGCACGGCTTCCAGCTTGGATTCAAGTATATAATGACCGTTTGGAGCCGGCCGTTCTACATGCTATTCACCGAACCGATCGTGGCGTGGCTGTCGGCAGTCAGCGGGTTCAGCGATGCGCTGATCTTCACATTCCTTCAGGGCTTTCAGCCTATATACAAGCAATATGGCTTCAATTCTATGCAGCTTGGACTGGCTTTTGTCCCGTAAGCACCTTGATTTGTTTCCACCACACCTGCCGAAAATTTGGGGGTCTGTCCTGCTGACATCAACGCTGATGGAAGGCTGCTTGTTGGATACTTCCTAGCATACCTGTCCTTTCTGCCGTCGATCCATGTCTTCCGCCAGCGAAGGCGAAAGCATGGCTCTGACAGCGTCCAGCCTGAAGCGAGGCTATGGTGGCTTCTCTATGGTGAGCCCGACCCCGACCGCCCACTGGTCCATCTCATCGATTGATGAATGGGAATGCTGATAGATATTTCTCACAGTCATACCGTGCCTACCAATAGGCCTTTTCGGCTTCGCCTGGACGAGCCTGGGCCCTCCCAAAGTGCCCTGGATTGTGCCGATGATATTCACGGCGATCGTGGGTATTGGAAATGTGAGCCACCCCCTACCTCGCGTAGCCTTCTTCCTCTCAGCGTCTGTGGCAGCTAACACGTTGTGGCTACGTTACTGAAGTACTCGATCTATCAATCATCTATCGACTACACTGTCGCCGCCTACGGACCATACGCGGCATCTGCCACGGGTGGCAACGACTTCGCCCGAGACTTCCTTTCAGGCATTGCTGCTTTGTATTCGACTCCGAGTACGTTGGCCCTGTTACCCTTTGATCGCCATGCTCGGTCTCATTTCTCCGGCTCCATCTCCCTGCTTGAGCTGTTACTGCTACTGCTGCTATTGTCGCTTTTGCCATTTATCCCATCTTCCGCCGTGCCTCCCGTCCTTATCAACCTTGCATAACATCGCACGCCGCCGCACGCCGCCCCTTGGAGGCAAGGGCAAGGAAGGGATGTGGAGGCGAAGAGCAAAGAGCAAAGGAATCCTCGCTAACAATATCCTTGTCCTTACTAGTGTTCTCGAACATCGGCAAAAAATACCCCGAAGAATGGGCCTCCACGATCCTCGCCATCGTCGCCATCTTCGTGACCAGCCCCGTTTACTACTTCTACCGAAAGGGCCCGCAGATCCGAATGCACAGTAAATTCGCCCAGCAAGTCGCCAAGGACCGCGAGAAGCAACTCCAGCGCCGCAGGGAGTCCACCAAGCCTGCAGGAGCTGAACAACAGGAGGTCGAACAGGTCGAACAGGCCGAGAAGCCCTCTAGGGGTCCTGCCGAGGTCGAGGAAGGAGGGATCGAGTATTACAGAGAAACAGGGCGACTCTGAAGAAACATGATGAACTGTGCGGCGCAACCTCATTGGGCATTCTCGTGTGCTTATTACCAAGATATACCTCAACCAAATTCGGACACTCGCACTGACGGCCGTGATCTGTTGGCACTCGATGGAGTAGAATATCACCTGTACTGGCGCTTCTTGATGCTCGTGGACAATCCTATGTACTATTAACCACTGCTTTCTTTTTCACCCTTGATAACTTTGTTCACCCGCCGAGTCTGCTAAGTAGCAAGAGTAGTAATCTTTTACATCTTGATGCTCGCGCTCTTAGGCTTGACTGCTTGCTTCGCATAAGCGTATTGCCTCGCTGCAATCTCCAAAGTCTCATTCCCCATGGTAATACTGCATGACGGGTCATAGCTCCCAGTCCGAATCCGCTTCTGCTTGTTGCTCTTCTCCTTCGGCTTCTTCTTGTTCCTCTGAGGGACCATCTTCTTGCCAGTCATGATCCCCTCCATGCTGAGAGTCGTTGTCCTGGTTGTCAATGTAATCGAACCCGCCGAAACTATCCTCGCCTTCGTCATAATGATCAAGTCTGACAAGCTCAAAATCGTCTAGGTCTTTCGTCATCTGTGGACGTAGTAGCCATTTGCCGACCTTGCGTTCCAAAAGCCGAAGCTGACAAGGGAGACCTGGTTCTTCACAACGGGCGAGTTGATCCCGCTCCGGATGGAGTATTTGAATTGTCCCGCCAGCATATCGTCTGAACCGAGGTCGACATTCCATGTAACTGTTGGCGACCCGAATTCCGTCATCAACCGTTTTCCATGTATCTCGCTCAATGTATATGTGGTCTTGTCCTGGCTGAATGAGTTCCATCGCTTCTCCATCGCTTCTCCGAAAGCGTGTCACGTACCAACCTCTTCCAATGATATAGACGGGATGCTTGATCTGGCGAGGGATAGGGTATAGTCTACTTTCGTAAACCGTGGTGAATTCCTTCCCCGGTAATGGCTTCCCCAAGTGCGCCTGGATACCAACATGACATATGCTGATGATTGTGCAGTGTTGGAAGCTGTCGAGAAGTCCGTTACTGAAAGCAGTTCTGATTGCTGAGCCGAGTCGTCGGAAACCGGACGCTTGCTCGCTTCGCACTTCCTCAACTGTGGTGTGAAATTTGGCGCCAGCATACCTGCAATGCTTTGTAAGGTCTGCCCCATTAATGATGAGGGCACCTTTACTACCGGCATCAATTGGCCCGATGTTCGATGGCGTGGAGGGGATGAAATCCTCGCAAAGCTCACACACCCGCAGGCGTAGGTCGCGCAGGTTCGGTAACAGTCGTCTGATCGAAGGACAGACATGATCAGAATTGTTCGCTGAGACGTGGTCTGACTTGCCCATTGCGGCTACAGTATCCCAAGAACAGTTTGTACTGATTTCCAGATGTCGCAGAGTCAGAGGAAGAGCATCAAGGATGGCGCGAAGGTCGCTACGTCTGATCCTAGCTGACGAGGGAAGTTCCTGAACACAATCGCTTGGCTTGACAGTGAAGCTGAAGCTCTCCAATGCCTGCATCTTCCCAATTGTTGACGGGAGTCTCTTTAACAGTTGCCACATTTGTTGCACCACTTGACTGTTGACCCAACCCTCATCGTATACACTCCAACCTCCGGCGTCAATCTGCATAGTAAGTGTGAAGGTTCGTGTCATGCTCATCGCGGTGCTGGTCGATTGGCAGAACTTGTCCAGGTTTGTATCGGAAACAGAAACATCAGTCCAAAGCACCTTCTCGCCAACGGCTTTCCATAGAGAGCAGACAGTGAGGGCATTGAGGAAAGATCGATCTTCATTCGGTTGCGAGCTTCGTCTGCAGGCAGTAAGGGCATTGGGGAAAGGTCGATATTCATCAAGTTGCGAGCTTCCCTTGACTTTGGTAAGGACCAACTCGAGCACCTCAGAGGGCAAGTCGTTGATATTTCGAGACTGTCCAGCGTCATCGGCGAGAGACATCTTGAACGATGTGCTGGTGATATGATGAGGCAGGGTGAAATTGTGTCAAAAGAGATGATTGTTGATCTGTGTCGCAGCGCAGGCAGTACCATGCTAGTTGAGAGGATGAAGTGAAAAGGAAACTCGAGTGAGAAGAAGCTGCAAGTGAAAGAAATCCAGCTTGGCGGAAAGAGTGTGTATATTAAAGGCAGGTGCTCTCCAGGACTGTCACTCCTGCTTTGATTTCAGGCTGGGGTTAATAAGGTAGCCAGCCAGGCGGCCGTCCGATTTGAGTCTCGAGAGCCAAATGACTCGAAACCACTACATGATCATACTGGACAAAGCTCTTGAAGCATTCGTTGACGCTCTTAGTCTGATTCGATGACTTCGATATGGCTGAATTGAGCTGCTGATTAGGGCTTGGGACACGAACTAGGCCGCAACCCGCCTGTTGCCGTTATGGAAGTTTTGTTGTTCGGATAAGCATTCGCATACATGCATCGAACGGCCAAAAGAGCTTGCTCCATGATTAGAAGCGCTGCTGAGTGCAGTGTCGCTGATGCCGAGCTTCCTGATGAGACCTTCCTTCCCATGTGTGAGTTGCCAGCCTCAGCAATGGTAACCCTGGCAAGACTATCATCCCTCCGGTCCTTTTGCCAGCTGATATGTGATTGAAAGGAGGAGCCGTTGAGGATTTTGCGAGCTTTCCGAACATAGTACGTGAGCTCGCAAGAAGTCCCAAACAAATCTCCAGATATTTCGCCTAGCGAGCAGCGGACTAATGAATAGCGCTGAAATAAGGGCCGGGTCATTGTTGTTCAATACCGACTTGCAGTGTATGAGAAAGTTGTAGGTCGAGAGTCAGAACGAGCAGCAATCTGAGCTCTGAATGTCGGCTGACGGCTGATGGAAAACGGCCGAACACTTGAAGAGGGTCTGGATCAATCAACCAGCAGATTAGCATACATTTCGTAAGCGGGAAGCGGATGATCAATGTCCAGATGGAATTTCAGACACTTTTGAGAAGATGTGTATCGCTGGTGTTTGTAGGCATTGCACAGGAAATCCAGGGTTGAACCGTGTAGTCCTACCACTGGACAGAAGATGCTTCTCTGGCCCCAGTTGCCTCATCATATGAACGACAGATAGGAAGAAACCACTGACCTTTTCTCGCTTGAGTTCCTCCTCGACTGAGGTTCTCAGCCCGGCTGTCGTACGCTTGTGAGCGATCTCCGAGGAATGGCAATTGCTCAATCCTGAATATTTCCTCTTCGCTGCCTCATATCTTCCACCTTCCTCTTGTCCTCCTCAAATTTCTTCAACATTTCGGCGTGTTCTTCCTTCCTCTTTTCCCGCATCTGGAACCTGTAGAAATCTTCCAAGCCCTTGCTCTTCTCCTTGTGCTTCTCCACGAGCTCTTTGGTTTCGTCAAGACGAGCAGCACCTCTTGAGCCTCTCGTGACAGTAACAAATCCATCTTCGTCCGGCATTTGTCGTTTCCGAGCATTTTCTCTGCTCCGTGCCTCCTCCATTTGCGCGTAAGCCGTCATGAACCCGTTGACAGATCGAAGGAGTTCCTTCCTTGAAGGGTACTGTAGGTGTTTATGGTGTTCATATCTCTTTGAACCTAATGGAGGGCCGTCAACGCTACCGCTCCATTCGATGATTGCGCCTGCTTTGACTGTTCGTTTTGCTTGCTTAAAAGCAAGATCCATACTCGGTCGGTCCACAAAGACCACAATCGCCGTCGCCCCGGACTCGTGTATCGTGCTATCGAAAGTGTTTGGTAGAGAGTGTGCGTCTAGCCCTGCTTCAAGTTCTTCCGCTGTCATCCTCTTCCTCTTGCGACTGGATGTCGCTTCACCTGTAGGTTTTCCGGTCGCATTTTCAGCAAAATGAACTGCTTCTATGCGTCCGCCCCCAAGCTGATCCGAGAGCAAGTGCTTCAATGAATAAGTTGTAGCATTGATCGGGATGTTCACCAGGAACAGAGACCTCCGCGCATCGTCGTCGGGGATCTTGGGGTCATGAGGTTTGAGATACAGATAATGAATTGACTTTGACGGGAAAGCATCCGTCGATGGCAGCTTCCAAGGCAATGCCACGCAGCCGCCTACCTCTCTCGGCGTTTTCACCATGGTCACTTTCTACAGGTACTCATGGTTCAATGCGAGAGAAGTCGAACAAACTGCGCCGAACTTTTTGTCGAAGTCTCGGAAAAATTAACTCCGAGAATTCTTGGCATAAATCCGGGGAAATCCAACTCGACGCAATTCCATTCTTGTGACCAAATGCTCAGCTCGAACTCCATCGTCCGCCTCAAGACCACATCTACGATGCGTGCAAGCACCCTCCGAGTATCCCGCTGCTGGCGGTCTCAGCACTCAGCGCCCTCCTCCTTTCTCCGGCCTCTTTCCACCACCACATCTCAAGCAGCAACCGCCCTTCCCATAACCGCCACGGGCCCTCCTCCCGAGCCTCCACAACCAACATCATCAGCCTACTCGTCCCAACTGGCGGAGCGACGGCGCAAAGCGGCCCTCTTGCAAGCCGGTAAAGAGTTACGCGCCGCCCAGTCCCCGTCTGCCTCCAGCTCCTCGAAAAAGTACGCCCCGCTGAGAAAACGGTTCTGGAAAGACGTCCATGTCCGCACCTCCGCCGACGACGACGGGCTAGAAATCTACCTAGACTCTCGCCCCGTCCGGACGCCCTCGAAATCCACCCTCAAAATCCCACACTCAAAGCCCCACCTCGCCTACGCCATCGCCATCGAATGGGACATGCTCGAGAGCGCACAGCAGGCCCTCAAGAACCATAGCATCCCCATGACCAGTATCGCCGCCAGGGCCCAAGACCTTCTCGAGTCCGAAGCCCAGGGCGACCGCACGGTTCGCGACGAGATCATCCCAGTCATGATGCGCTACCTCGACACAGACACACTGTTGTGCTGGGCACCGGGACCATCCTCCGACTCGGACGTGCCGGATATGCGGCAGACAGGCAGCACGGGACCAGAGACATTACGAGACCGCCAGATCCGCACGGCAAGACCGATCATCAGCTTCCTAAACACGAGCGTCTGGCCGGGCGTCGAGATCAAGCCGGTCCTCGACGAGAACAGCATCATGCCCGTCAAACAGTCCGAGGTCACCAGGAGCGTGATCCAAGGTTGGATCGCAGGTCTGCCGGCGTACGAACTCGCGGCTCTCGAACGGGCAGTGCTTGCTTCGAAAAGCCTTCTGGTCGCAACGAGGTTGCTGATCGAGTGGAGCGAGGAGTTTCGGGACTTGCAGCGCACAAACAGCGAGACGAGATTCGGAATTGAAGAGGCGGCCGAGGCGGCCAGTCTGGAAGTCAAATGGCAGACGGGCATGTGGGGAGAAGTCGAGGATAGCCATGATGTGGATAACGAGGATATAAGACGGCAATTGGGCAGTGCCATACTACTTGCCAGTGGGATGTCGGTGAAGTAGATACTTTCGGGAAATATATAGATAGGAATAGTAAACTACATATCAGAACGGCAGTCGGACATTCATAACGTACCTCACTACTACGTAGTATACATTGTCTGCCCTCTATGTGGATCTACAGATTCGATGTCTGCAAGTTTACTAAACCGGCTGCTTGTAGGGCTTTTCGAGCCTGATAGGAAGTCAGCTTTTCTTTTCTTTGTTCTTTTCTTGTTCCTTTTTCTGGCCGAAGAACATCGGTTGCTTGCAGAGTGCAAGGACTACTCACCTCTTGAACGGCATCGTACTGCTCCAACCAGTTATCAAACTCATTCGACAATGGATGAGCATTGGGGTCTCCCTGCGGCGGCAACTTGGCCTTCTTCGCCTGCGCGGTCCTCGTCGCAGCATCTCTCTTCCGTTGTCCCTCGCCGTCCGGCTGGCCAAATGAGGCACCCAGTGCCTGCGCCCGCCGATGACATCTAATTGTCCTTGGTTGTCTGAGGTCCTGATACAGCTTCGCGCGCCGGCGGATTTGCTCATCATCACCCGTGGAAACGTTGCGGAACCCCTCGGCCAGAACAGCAGCGTCCTCTATACACATCCCAGCCCCTTGGCCTGCATATGGGACCATGGCATGGCAAGGCTCACCGGCAAGGATGACCTTGCCGTTGTCGCTGGTCCAGGAAGGCGCAAAGCATTCTGCATGTCTCCACTTCCAGACACCACCCTGCGCCCTGCTCATCGACTCTTGGATGATGGGCCCGTGGTTCTGGTATCGCCGTTGAAGGTCAATCATGCCGTCGGGAATATGCTCGTTCCATATCTCAGGATGTGGATCGTCTTCGAGGCGGTAGTTCCGGGTAATAAACTGTAGGTCAAAGATCCCTCGAGAGAATATCGGACTTGCCACAATGGCCGTGTTCGGTCCGACAATGAGGTTGGCATTCCGCGAACGGATAACCCTTCTTGCAGCTTCGCTCTTCTCCAGTCCCGAGAAAGGCACCTGAAATTGAAATGTGCATTCTGTTCGTACCTCCGGGTGCACAGAGGGGAACAGAGACCGCCGAACTTTCGACCTGACACCATCCGCTGCAATTATCAAGTCTGCGTTGTTGACTGATACGCCTGTCTTCAACAGGATTGCCGGCCGAGCTGCATCCACAGCTGCTATATCCGTACCAAACTGTACTCGAACTCCTCTGGCGAGCGCTTGCGCTAGCATCAATCGTCGAAAATCCGACCCGAGCACATATACCTGAAGCCCGGTTACGGGCTTCACCAGCCCAAGGGGTTCTTCCGTGGCATACCGTCTCACAACAACGCCGCCGCTGTCATGGCCAACATTACCGATGTCAATGCCCAAAGCGTGCAGTATTCGAATAGCATTCGACTGTAGCTGTATTCCTGCGCCGCCTTCATTCGCGAATACATCTTCGGTCTTGCGCTCGTAGATCGTGATCTGGTGACCATGTAGTGCGAACGCGATTGACGTGACTAGGCCAGTGACGCCAGCACCAGCGATAGCGACCCGAAGCATTCTAGATTCCTTACAGGTCGTTGAAATACTTCCAAAGTAAAAGTGCACTGGACAGTTTGGTGACGGACAGAAAGAAGAAGGCGAAGTCAAAGTAGCCAGGAAGCGGGTGGGACGGAATAGATATCAGGGAGCCTCGTATAGCTCGCCTCCCGGAGAGAGATCTCGTACGTGTATGCCGGGAGGCCTGAAACCCAGCTCTCTGGACTGCGCATTGGTCGTTACGCGAAAGTTGGCCGATCTGCATGGTGTCTGATATGCAAGGCCTACAGCCAGAAGTGGTTTGGTGTCATCACTGTGAGGATATTCAAAACACAGAACATGCTTTCGATCGCCTTCAAAGCGCATCGATGGCTTGATCAGGGGGTTATTAGATGATTGAACGGCCTTGGTATTTCCTGGTGACAAACATGTATCGTTGTGGACACATGCAATGTGTTTGCAGCTGGCGAGACTCCCGAGTCCCTTGGTATGGCCAGATCGGGGACCGCTTGCCGTCTGGTCAAAGGCTCTACCGAATACGCTGCGCGCCGGGACAGAGAACCATGGTGACCGTACCGTGATTCGATCTAGGCAACGACAGCCCTGCCGGCCCTGCTCCTTGTAGAGATCTCAATAACCTCTTCTCCCTCCTCTTCCACCGCGGAACCCGCCGGAGTCTGGCAGTCTCTCGCCTCTCCGCCACTCACCACTAGGTATACTTGCTGAACCACCAAAGTCACCTCTTGAGCTGTAGCCATTAAAGGCTCCTCTACTCCCCATCCCATAGCCACCTCCTCTTACACGGCCGTAGCCATTTTCCCGGGGTGCACCTCTTCCGCTGCTGACGCTGCCTCTCCCGACGACTGAGCCGTCGCTGAGAGGAGGAAAGACGGCACAATCGACAAAGTCGCCGATCACGAATCGAGCGTCCTCGAGCGTTTTATCGGCATCGTCTCCTTCGAGTTTGGGTAATCCCAAGGAATCGTTCGAAGAGTCGGGAGCTGAGATGACGACACTTCCTATCTCTTTGCTCAAATATCGTCCCCTCCCCTCGGGCTCTAGTCTGCCTCCACCACCTCGGGCTGCATGGACATCGGGATAAACCAGCCTAAAGCTCAACCTCGTTCCAATGCTAGGGTCGGGTAAGATGTGCGGAAGGGCCTGTGTCAACAGGTGTGCCAGTTCCCGTAGCGTACAGCTCATCCATGTGTAGATCTGTACATGGGCAGGAAGATGGGGATGTGGATTCGACGGCGTGGGGACTGGGAAGTCTGTTAGGTTGTGGAAGGCAGAGGATCTGTAGCAAAAGTTGAGGAGGAAAGGTGCGGTAGTCTGGCGGTCGATGGAGGCTTTTGGTGGCGGAGAAGGTGAGCGTGACATGGTTGGCTGTGTTTAGGGCCAGTCGTGCTGGACAGGTGTGGTGTAGAAGGAAAACCAGAAGGAGGGAAAGAAGGTGTTGTTCACTGTCTCGTGAAAGTGCAGAGAATTCTTGCAGACAGCAACTTCACCGTGGAAATGAGAGTCTATCGAAGCAGTACATTGGCTCAAAGCCAAGAAAGATCGAATACTAAGGTTCTAGTTGCCTCGATATGCAATCCAGCGCGTTCAACAGAGGTATGGTCGGTGTTTACCTGGTGTGCGAACCTCGGCGCGTTCAGCCTCGCGGGGATTGATTCACAGCCTTGCCGAGTCCACGTTATCTGACAAGGCTGGTACCGTAGGTGTCGACCTGTTTCCTTGAGGAAGTCCAGACATTGACATTATTCTCGAGTAGTACAAGTACCTACCTAGTTGCTGAGTACCACGCCTTGTCTAACATGGCCAAGTACCTGATGCGATCATTAGTGTTCGTGAAACTGCAACTTCGTCGGAAAATGGCTCTGATTTTGAGCCTCCAGCCTCCCAGATTCGCGGCCGTCGAGTACATGCCACTGATGTCAAAGTTACCTAGGTAACCCTGCGGTGAACCCTCTATCCGTACCTTGAACATGTAATATCGACTACATGATGCAGGCCGTTTGTCAACATCGCACGACGAGTGCCGAATGCAACCAAGACACATGAGATTCGTGCATGTTCGTCTATTCCGGCCTTTTGAGGCTATGGTAAGTATAAGATGTGTATCAAAGGGCGACTCATCAGCCATTGAGCTCTGGACAGACGTACCCATCCCCATTCCTGCGATGCATCCGGCCTATGTTGCATTGTTATGTCTACTTGAACTTTGTGGTGCAAGAAGTCCTCATAGGCATCAAGATGACTCGGACCACATCCTTTGCTCAGCCAACTCCCGCCAGATCGTCAACAATGGCAACGGCAGTACCATTTGGCCCTGGCAGACTTACAAGTCGTCCAATGCTACTCCTCCGGCTCTTCAAATCAACAGGACCAACGAATCCTTGTCTGACGGCTTACTCTTCCTCGCCCCTTCCGATGGCTCCAGCATCCCAGGCACCAAGGAGCAAGCACCGATTATCATGAGAGATGACGGTGAACTGGTCTGGAACGGACCCGTCCACGACAGCTCTAATCTGCTCGTCCAGACCTTGGACGGAAAGCAAGTCTTGACGTACTGGTCCGGACAAGGCTCTGCTGGCTACTCCCTGGCAATCGGCCACGGCTTTGGGCAAGTTGTCGTGCTTGACAGCACGTACACAGTCATACATACAGTTTGCCCACAATTGAACCTGACACTCCCACCTGGGGCGACGGCAAGATGTGTCGCCGATGTCCACGAGTCGAAAATCACGGATAGAAACACAATGCTCATCACAGCGTACAACACGACTCCGCACGATCTATCCAGTATAGGTGGACCAACAAACGGCTGGCTCCTCGACTCACTGGCCCTCGAAGTCGACATAGTCACGGGCAAAGTGCTCTTCTCATGGAGCCCTCTCGCATATCTGCAGCTCAACCGTACACTATTCCCACTCAGTGGCGCCGCCGGGACTAGTCAAAGCGCACCCTTCGATGCCTTCCACGTCAATTCCATCCAGCTCGTAGGCAACAATTACTTGATCAATATCCGCAACGTCTGGGCTACGTTCCTGGTCAGTCCCACCGGCAAAGTCATCTGGGAAATCAATGGTCTAGATGGAGGAGACTTTGGCGCCTTACCTGAAGGTGGAACATTCGTACACACCCATCCCCTTTCCCCCTTCTCTTTCCGCTCACTCACTCACTCACTCCCGCACGCCCTCTAACTCCTAACTGACCACATCACAGTCCTGGCAACACGACGCCCGTCTCGAGACCCTCAACTCTTCCGCAGCCCTGATCCACTGGTTCGCCAATAACAACGACGAATTCACCGCTCCAAGCGATATCAAACCTAGCACGGGCCTGACATTCCTGATCACGCTCCCACCAGACCCGTCGTCCCCACCAGTGTTGTATACTAACTATACGAATCCCAAAAACCCCGTTGGATCCTGGTCCCAGGGCTCTTTCCAATACCTGCCCAACGGTAGCGCCCTAATGGGCTATGGCGCCTACGCCGTCATCGAAGAATTTGGACCCAAGCGACGTACTTCTACGAGCGACGACACGCAAAAAAAGGGCCACGTCCGCTGGTCCGCCGCCTTTGGGTCTGGCGATCTCGTCTCCAGTTATCGGGTCTTCAAGCAGGAATGGCACGCGACGCCGGCGACCAAGCCAAGTCTCACGGTATCACGCGCGGCGGCCAATGATACGCTCAACCATTGTGCCGGAAGGAATTCGACCTGGAGAGGTTATGTGAGTTGGAATGGCGCGACGGACGTCACGCGCTGGCTCGTGTATGCTGGGACGAGCAACGCAAATGCAAATGCAAATGCTACACTGAAAGCGGTGGGGTCGGTGAGGAAAGAAGGGTTCGAGACGGAGTTCGTGGTTCCCCAGGGAGCAGCGTTCGTTCAGGTTGGCGCGGTCGAGAACGAGTCCCACAGAGATGCAGTCAGGTGGTCTGATGTGGTTGCTATTCCGGCGTGATAAGGATCAGTGCCACACTGCCTGACTGCTTCCGCCAGGGGAAGGAGGGCAGTCAGATATATGAGGTAAGGTGTGCACTTGAGGTGCGGTACAAAGGGTATGAAAAAGGGCAATGATACACATTTCTTACGAGGGTCGATTCAATCTGTAAAGCCCGGTCCTGCTTGTCCGCCGTCTGCTCCATCAGAGAATCCTCACTCCCGTCCGTCCCTGCACAGCATTGTACCCAACACCTCTCAAATTCCAGTCACCCTCGGGCTGATCTTCCTTCATCGTATTGCCACCACGGTCCGTGGCTTTGCTCCAGATATCCACACTCACACCCTCACCCTCACCCTCACCCTCACCCTCACCCTCACCCTCATCCTCTTTCGGCCGGGGCCCATCTTTGCCTACTTCAATCTCCACTTCCCATAGCACCCAGCTGAACTTGCCCCTCGGTCTGTCCTTGTGCATATTGCTCGGATGCGTGGTATTCTCATCGCCCTCATCCAACAACCTCGCCTCGACCCAAGTTTTCCCCTTGTCAATACTCACTTCGACCTTTTCCACGGGGCCGTCTTTGCCTTGAGGGATCGCGTACCCTGCTATCTTGACTCTCGACCGGCTGTCCCTTGTTAGTGTATCACCATCATTCGCTGGAACAGCAACGACCGAGTTGATCGGATTGTCCTGCATCGCGGGCGTACTGTCCCACACGCCCAATTCTTCTGCCCTTTCGGGCGACGTGGCCGAGGGTGGTAGGACCTTGTAGTCGTGCTGTTGGTAGTGATTCTGAGACTCGCGGGCCGAGATGACGATCGTGTCTAGCCACTTGACGCTTCGTGCGCCGATGATGCCGGGGATTATACTCCGGACAGGTGCGCCGTGGCGGGCGGGAAGGGGGGTCCCGTTCATCTAAAAAAGGTCGCCGTGAGCCCTCAGTAACTGGTTTGCAATGTAGCAATATCACCTCAACAACAACACCACCACCACCACCTCCTTCAAGTCTGTCCGGGGGAAACCTGGTGTGGGAGAAAAGAGAGACAAAGGATGACTGGAGAAGAGCCAAAAGAAAAAAAAAGAGTGGCCAACGTACATCCAAAGCGAGAATGACTTCTCTTTCCCTGTCCATGGCCACGGCCAAGGGCACACTCGATCCGTACCACTCGTCATCCTGGACCTTTGTCGCATTGCATTCCATCTGGACATGAAGACCATCGTATTTCTTCACGTCTTCGTGCTCGTTCAGACCCGCGGAGATCAGGACATCTCGTAGAAGCGGGCCCGCCCATTCGGCATTCATTCTGTTGTCTTACCATTAGCCACCCAGTCCCCAGCATATATCTCCGCTCATAAGTCGTTCAAAGAGAAAGATATCCAACCCAGCACATGTCTCCACCATAGTTTCATTGTTCGAGACACAAGATATATGCGATCGCCCCGGGAGTAACTTAGTGACAAAAACCCCAGCTCGGCTTCCATCCCATCTAAACAGAGGGAAGAGCAAGGAGCAAAGCGAAGATGGAAGATGGAAGATGGGAGATGAGGAAAACTTACACTGCGCCGTCACCCCAGTCCACTCCGCTGACCTCCTTTACGCGGCTTCGCAGCTCGTGTCGTCGATTGCCCGCGCATTGCAGTGCACATGTCACTGTATGCTGTGTGAACTTTGACCTAAGGTCGTCCACTGTCAGAACGAGGTCGAGGTCGTCGAGCCCTCCCTTGGGTACGACGTTCGAGGTTGAGGTTGAGGTTGTTGGTGGACTCGAGTCGGGTTTTATGGTTACTTTGTGCGTCGACGCATCGATGTGCTGTATCGGTCCGTGGTTGCGGTCGTATGCTTGTGGTTGGGAAGATTCCTGGTCTTTGGATGGTGTTAGGAAGCTGGAATTGCGTGCGCTTTTAGTCAGTCATGTCCATTCGAGGGAGTGAGTCGGGTGGAGAGCGTGATGTCTACACCGTACGTACCTTTGAACTAAATGCTTCATGTCTGGCTCCCTGTTGATAGGGTTCTCCACGGTGCCATCTCTTTCGGAGCCCATCTTCTCGAGGAGTCGGGCGTCGTTGGGATAGCCACACGGAGGATGGTCTTTAGGATAGATACGTACGGCCGGCTGTTATGATATTATGATATTATGTTAGGATGTGAGAGGTGGCCGCCAGGAATACAAGCAGATTCGCATTCCGCAATGGAAACATCGATCTACAGAGTGGAAATGCTTCTGTCTCCGCGTTTGAACTTGACGTCATCAAGGAATTCATCATGAAGGGGTATCTGATTCGCTACTCGGTACACGCTCAGCAAATAGGTATGAATTGTTGCTGTTGAAGAGGGAGACATCCAAAAGCTCATTCAGCACGCTCCTTTCAACATCCAGCTCCAATCCAAGTATTCAGCTCCAAAGACGCGTACTCTGAACAGGCCTTCCTCCTAGAATATGCAATGATGCCGCAGACACCGACCATGCCAACCTGATCCCGCTATGCAAAAGTTCACCCGGAATGGTAATACAATCATCTCTTTCCTCTCTTTCCCTTAGGTTTTGATTCGTCAGTCGTACCCAAAATCGCGTCGAATGTCATGTTTGGGTTCGCCTCGAATTTGATTGGAGGATTAAACGTCGAGGAAGGACGTGACACCTGCTGAGAGGGTAAACTCCCCATGGTCTCCAGTCCAAGACTGAGTGAAGTTCTGTCATGACTGATGCTTCGCCTGTCCGAGTATGCCGGAGAAAGCGGTCTCATGAGTGGTGAGGCATGTGGACTGACATAAGGTGACTGTTGCGGGACGAGGTACGGAGAGGCGCCAGCATGGGAATTTCGTTGCTGCGGGCGGAGACCGGCCGCCTGGTCTTGTTGCATTGGTTGCGCAACACCATCCTGTGCTTGTGTCCATTCTGCTGCTGATGTCCAGCAATGGCTTCGCCGATAGATCCCTTCCACGCTATGGTCGATCTGATCGGCTGTGAGATGACCTCCACCAATCTGGCCATTGTACCAAGTCCTTGATGTCGACTGATCTTCTTTCATCCATGGCCTACCTCCCTTGGGTGCAGCACACAAGAAGTATTCAACCCCGTCCGTGTATTTTAGGTCTCGAGCATCCACAACAGTCATCGGGAGAGCTTGTAGAACCGCGTACAAGAACAACCAATGACCGCATCGAGCGTCCACTATTTGCTCGAGATATTTTCCATGACCCGCTCGGCGCTCGTAGTTGAAGAAGGCTTGGATCCACGGGCTTGCATTGATCGACATCCGATTGTACGATCCCAACAATACCTCGTTGACCTCATTTTCGCGCAGTTTCTTCATTTGCAATGCTGTCTTATCCACAACGACCACATGGGTGCGGTTGAAGCTATGAGAAAATTGCGGCAGTAATGGCGTATCAAAGGGCATTGGAGGTACGACGGGCGGCGTGGCTCGGTCATATTCACTCTCAACACGGCGGATTGCATGCTGTATGGATTCGTTGAGATCGCTAGTCTCAGCGTCATCAGCCATGGGTGGCATATCGGCAGTCCTTGTTGTGATGCTCGACCGATCGACCAGGATATCGTACAGGTCGGTGAAGTCTTTGTAAAGTTCCTGCAGTAAGACCCTGTTCAGGCCGCTCTCTTCGAAGTTGTTCTTCTTTGAAGAGGCTTTTGGTGGCCAAGCTCCATACCTTCGACGATAGTGAGACAGCGTAAACTTTCTGAAATCGACAAAAGCGGCTTTCCATTCCTTGAACCGGACAAGTTTGGCCTCGGTTGAGCTTTGGGAATTTGCGACACCCACAAACATGGATGGAAACTCAAAGTCCTCCAACTTTCCTCTGACATTCAACAGTCTCTGTTCGAGATCGAGCTGTGCGCGTTCCAAGCGATTCATAGTGATCGGCGAGATTTTCTCATACTTCGGACTTCTGAGCGCCTTGATATCGGCAAGTTTGCCCACGGCATGTGTGAACCCTTCATGGTACATCGGCCAAGATTTGAGCTGCTCGCCCAAAACAATCGCCTCGATTGTCTTTTCTCGGCTGGAGCGAACGTCGCCTAATCTCAGCTCATCACAGTAGCGCGCGAAACTGGAGGTGGGTACTTCTCCGAAGCTTGAGCCATCTGAATTCGTGAACGCGAATCTTTTCAGAATCGTACTGATGCCCAGGAAGTGTGAGAACAGTGTCACTTGTCTCGGGGTAGCGACCAGGGCACCACCAGCAAGGAATCCAAAGAGGTTGCGGTACAACACCACCAGTTCCAGATCATCGCCTTGTGGTTCCGACCAGGGTTGGGACAGATCTCGGTCAAAGGTCAAAGGCACATAAACGTGTCTTTGCTCGTTGACCGCAGTAACAAGATTTGGGAAGGAAAAGTTCAAGGAAGGCCGGGACGCCGTTGAGCTGGCTTGGGATGGAGGACGACCTCCCAGTGACGCGGTAGTCAGTTCAGCAAATGCAGCGTGAAGTTGTTGGAGATCACTGTCCTTCTCAACAGGAGAAGTTGGGGATGCCAATCGTAGGTTGAACAGAGCTCTAGAGTCCATCAAGAGAGAAGAGTGAATCTTGAAACACGGGCCTTTTCCCGAAGATGGCGGATAGAGATAAATTAGCGTGTCACCCTCGTCGTCCCAGACTTCAGGAACCTGGAGAGTCCGTTTTAGCAAAGTCCCAACACCAACGGATTGAATCTTTTACCTTTGCGCCCATGAGCAGCGGTGTGAGATCATAGGCGACCAATTCTCTTATTCCAGCAATCCATGCTCTTGGTTGTGGCAGTCCTTCTTCGTGACTCTGTCGCTCATGCTTCGTAGGCCCCCAGCTCTTCTTTTTGATTTTGGTGGATGTAGCTGTAAGAGGTCGACCCGGAGAGCCGATTGAGGCCCCGTCGGGCGGCACCGTAAAAGCGGGCGATTGAGGTCGGCTTCGGCTGTCATCGCGACTCCGTACTAGATTCAGACTGATCGGACTGCTCGTTCTGCTGCCGAGTCTGCTGTCTGGTCCACTGCGTTGACTGCTCGGTGGTCTGTAGTCTCCTTCGTTCGAAACAAGAGGAGGAGGGGCAAGTGGAGGAAGCCTATCGTGGAGACTGATATCGGAGGATGTGGCAGCATGGTGTTTATGCAACTTTTGAGGAGCTGCGATGCTTGTGTGAGAGGATGTGTGAGGATATTCAGTGCCAGAAGGATAAGAGATCTGTTCGTGTTCACGACCCTTGTCATCCCGTGTTAGTGATAGCGAGAACAATGATGACACTCTCTTCGCCATGGTGTCCAATTCAAGATGTCACTGTCTTCCTGCAAAGGGATTCTTGTTTGTCGGTAGTCAGTATGGAGTAGGTTGTTCACTGCCCACCACTTTACCAAGCAGGTTCAGGAGGTGTCAGTCATTTCTTGACCGCAAAGCGCACTTCTGCGGTGTCACCATTGTCCAAAGAATGTCGCACAGTAGGAATATGCAAAGGGAATGTGAGTGAAGACTGGTCCGTCGAAATCAGGCGAGAAATGAGTGCTCGCCTAACGGAGAAAGCGATTTGGGCGCAGGACGACACTTAGACCCGAGTCTGGCAACCTTGCGGGCTGTTTGCCGCGTGAAGACTCCCTGCAGGACATGGTAGCAGACCCCAAGGAGGTGTTGAGATTCCATAAAAAGCTGCGGTGCCCATTCGACGCGCGGATTCCAGGGCGCATGAAAAGTGCAAGGGGACAACGCAATTCCAGAACCGCAGTTCTTGACCTTCTCTCACATCTGGGGGACAATAATAATGCGGGCTTTCGCTCCACCAAATCATTCAGCAACAATCCACCCTGACGTCTTGGTCGAAAAGAAACACTGGTTGACATCTTGTGGGTGGACAGGCGTGGCAGGCTTGTCTGGAAATCGTTAAAAGACAGGGACATGATCGCCTGTAGCCGACGCCTGGATTGCTTAAAGTGCCGCTAAGCAAAGCCACCGATGCCCGCCCACTACCCCGTCATCACCCGTCCACGTCTTCTTGCCGCACCCACTGGACCGAAAACTCTGAGTCAGCCGGGAGACCGCTGACACCTACCCAAGCAGACTGATGCAGATGCAACTATTCTGACTCTCGCATGGGAGCGTTCCATCTGTTGAACGATGAGCCACAATGTATAAATGAAACCTCCACCCCCGGTGAGACTGCTGAGTTCGACCTTACGACCAAGGTGACTGGGAAGGCAAAACCAGTGGTACTACTCGCAATCACCATGACGCGTCGACTGGCCTCGCAGATGGATACCAGTGGTGGAAATCAAAATCCTAGCTCACGACAAATCGATCTGCTTAAAGGCTGGCCCAACACGGGGCTGCTTCCTCCTCAACAGCTTGACAAGGCTTCCGAGCATATCCTGTCTGATCCTAATAACACGGATGTCCTGGGCTATGGACCGGATGAAGGCTACAAGCCGCTAAGACAGGCAATTGCAAAATGGTTAACGGAATTTTACAGACCTAGTAAACCTGTCGAGACTGAGAGGATATGCATCAGCGGAGGTGCTAGTCAAAGTCTGGCATGCATTTTGCAGACATTCACCGATCCAATCTACACACGGAATATTTGGATGGTAGCTCCAACATATTACCTGGCCTGCAGAATATTCAATGACTCTGGCTTCGATGGTCGTTTAAGGGCCATTCCTGAAGATGAAGACGGAATCGATCTTGAATACCTTGAAAAAGGCCTGCAAGCGAGTGAGGCACGCGCACGAGCCGAGAACAACATGAGTCCCCGACTAAAGACCCCGAAGCCGTGGAGGAAGATTTACAAACATGTCATCTATGCTGTACCCACGTTTTCGAATCCGTCGGGTCGCATCATGAGTCTTCACCATCGCCAGAACTTGGTAAGACTTGCTCGAAGATACGATGCCCTGGTGGTGAGCGATGATGTCTACGACATGCTGCAATGGCCTTCCGATCCTAGGGCAAGCCCATCAAAAATGGACAGAGCCGTTCTACCACGGATCGTGGATATTGATCGAGAACTTGACGGAGGTCCTGTGGACGCGTATGGGCATGCAGTCAGCAATGGCAGCTTCTCTAAGATTGTTGCGCCAGGTTGTCGGACAGGATGGGCCGAAGGTACCCAAGCGTTGGCTTATGGCATATCACAGACGGGATCAAGTCGATCCGGAGGTGCACCCTCGCATCTTGTCGCGTCGTTCATGTACCAACTTCTCTCAACGGGCACATTACAAAATCGCATCGTGCAGGAACTACAGCCAGCATACGCGCGGCGTTATTACACCATGATTAATGCCATCGGAAAATACCTACTCCCGCTAGGCTTAACGATGCCTCAGCCAAACAAAGATATTGCTGGTGGATATTTTATCTGGTTGACGCTGCCTGGATGCCTTAATTCGACGCGGATATACGAACAGGCACTGGCAACCGAAAATTTGGTAATCGCTGCTGGGCCAATATTCAAAGTGGATGGTGATGAATTGAATGAAGAAACCAGGTTTGAAAAAGAGCTCCGCCTGTGTTATGCTTGGGAGGACGTGGATGTGCTGGAAGAGGGAGTGGTCCGACTGGCGAGGGTCATACAACAGGAGATGACCAAGTCAAATGAGCGATGAGGTTTTGCTACGTGACGTTGATGCATGACCTTCTTTTTTCATGGATGTGTCCCTCGAGTCTACTCGTACCAGCTGGCCCCTGTACCCACGTCTGGATGTGTTGGTCCATATCCTGTTTGTGCCAACAGGTTCACCCGGTTGTAGCCTTTACCAGAAGGAATTGCTGGATGACCAGCCACGGTTAACTACTACGTAGCCACAAAATCCGTAAATTGGTCTCCAGCTTCTCTTCGCTGTCAAACGTGACGAGTTTCGGAATGTTTCATGGTGTGCCACGCGACCCAATCAGACGTATGACAGACGCCAATGTTTGCCAACTTGGTCAAGATTTGAACCTCGTCCGCTCTTTGAATTTCTTTGCTCTTTCCATTCTTCGCCATACTCCGACGCTCAAGAATTGACGAGTGGCCAAGAAGGAAAGTTGCCGGATTAAGGAGCCCTTCTGGTGGTCATGCTGGCCAAATCAGGAGATGTAGCAAGCTCCGACCTGCTATGCCGCCACGCGGCTCCTCGCCAACGGAGCGGCGCGAAGGACAAGCAATGGATACCCAAGGAACCAGCACCGAAAGTGAATGATCAGAGACAACGACTGACCTTCTTTGTTCTCCTTCCAAGGTCACCAGAGTCCACAAACAATGATCAAGGTGGAAACGCAGGTTGAAATTGACAGAGGGAGCGAAGATGCAGTGTAAGTGTGCCCATTGAACCACCGCCTTTTCTGGCGGGAGATTCGCTCTCTGCACACCTTTGGCACACCTACTAGTATGTTGGTTCATATACCGGTAACTTTTCATCAGATATCCTTCTCTTTCCCATCCTCTTGTCTGTCCTTTCATTCTTCTTGGAGGCTCTTGATTTCATACCTACTGTGGCACCATTCATTCGCTTTCCAGACAGCCAGAGGTTGTCACACTTTCACTCGTTTGAACAATACCTTTACCACATTTACCCGTCGACCGCCTTGCATACCCCCATCTCTACCGCACCTGCCTTCGATTATCGTCTGACTACGGTTGGTCACTTGTCGCTTCGGAAGTGATACCCGTGACTGCCTTCTCATTCTTGCTCAATAACTGCCTGTTGTTATTGTTTGTTGGATACGGCAGTCGCGCTCTTTGACTGGGATCTGTTTCACAACCCGATCTCTCGAGAACTTGGACTTGGACATATCACCCCTCCGCCTCACAATTTTGCACAGTATCACCGTCGAAGTCTGTTTGTTCGGTGCCGGTCACCGTTACTATTAAAGCTTCTGTAGCTTACTTTGCAACGATACTGCTTCTGATTCCTCCACAACAACAAGATTGATAATGAAGCGGCTTCAGCCAGGATTTACCATGCTGGCATGTTACCTTTTTCTTCTTTTGCCGTGGCTGGCCATGGCTGTACCACGACCTCAACCACTATCATTGGAGCCACGGCAACAAACTTCCTCGTACTGGCTTGCCCAGATCCAACGACAGGGGACGGTGGCTTTCGGCGATGACCCAAACTACAAAATCTTCCGCAACGTGAAAGACTATGGTGCAGTTGGTGAGTGATGGTGTCCACAAAACGTATTCTGATGCTAAGTATGCGGTAGGTGACGGTGTGACCGACGATACGACTGCCATCAACAATGCCGTTACTGACGGGGCAAGATGTGGCCAAGGCTGCGACAGCTCGACCACTGTCCCTGCCATTGCCTACTTCCCACCCGGAAAATACGCAGTCTCGGCTCCCATCATCCAGTACTATTACACACAATTCGTGGGTGACGCGTTGGACGTCCCAACCATCGTGGCAATGGCCAATTTCGAAGGCCTTGCCGTCCTCGATACCGACCCATACATACCCGGAGGAAATGGTGCACAGTGGTACACCAATCAAAACAATTTCTATCGTCAGATCCGGAACTTCATAATCGATACTACACAAATGCCTGAGGATCAGGGGGCCGGGATTCACTGGCAAGTGGCCCAAGCCACCAGCTTGCAGAATATCGTCTTCAACATGGCCCCGAAGAGCCCAACCAACAAGCAACAGGGTATCTTCATGGACAACGGCTCTGGCGGATTCATGTCCGATCTTGTTTTCAACGGCGGAAACTATGGTGCCTTCCTCGGCAACCAACAATTCACCTCTCGGAATATGACCTTCAACAACTGCAACACGGCCGTCTTCATGAACTGGAACTGGTTATGGACATTCAAATCGCTTAACATCAACGGTTGCGACATTGGCATCGATATGTCCAACTTGGCTGATGGCGTCAATCAAACTGTCGGGTCTGTCATTGTCCTCGACAGCGTTATGGCCAACACCCCCGTGGGAATCAAGACTTCTTATAACCAAACAAGTCAACCCACGACCGCAGGCACTCTGGCTCTGCAAAACGTCGACTTCAGTAGCACTGCAAAGGCTATCGTGGGTGCAAATGGTGTTGACCAAATCCTTGCTGGAGGAAGTGTCATAGCATCTTGGGGTCAAGGTGATGCTTATCGACCTGTCGCCGGAAGCCAATATGGCAAACGACAGCCACAAGCTGATCCAAGCCCGGCATCGTCAGAATGTGCCGCGTCTACTACGACAACCACGATAACACTGTCCCAAACCGCGGAACAATCAATGACGACTACCACTGTGACAGTTTCACCTCTACCATCGTCCGGTGTCAGTGCGGCACCTATGGCACCTTACAACTTCACCGCGGTAGCCAGCTATTCTACAGCGGTAGCCAACTACTCTGTAGCGACTGCCATTGCATCGGCTTCGTCCTCGTCGGCAGTGTGTTCTCCGGTCCCCCTCCAATCATCGCGAGTGCAGCAGCCATTGACCGCTCCGACTCTACCGGCATCTCTCATGAATGGTAACGCAATATTTGAACGATCGAAGCCTCAATATGAGGACGTCCCTGTTTCGTCATTCGTCAGTGTCAAATCTGCTGGGGCGAAAGGAGATGGTGTTACTGATGATACGGCAACACTTCAGAGCATCCTCAATAATGCGACTGAAGGCCAAATTGTCTACTTTGACCACGGTGCCTACATCGTGACGGACACCCTACGGATTCCCAAAAACATCAAGATCACTGGAGAGATTTGGCCTCTGATCATGGCCAAAGGTGACGCATTCACTGATGTCAATAATCCGAAGCCCGTGCTACAGGTCGGCTTGCAAGGCGACACCGGCTCTGTAGAAATTTCGGATCTGATCTTTGAAACCATGGGCGCTCTGCCGGGTGCTATCATGATGGAATGGAATGTTGCTGAGGAGTCTCAAGGGTCCTGTGGCATGTGGGACGCCCATTTTCGAGTTGGAGGAACTGCTGGTACTCAGCTGCAGCAGAACACCTGTCAGGCCAACGTGACTGGGTCATTCGAGTTCAAACCAGAGTGTGCTGGATCATTCTTGATGATGCACGTCACTCAGCAGGCAACCGCGTACCTGGAAAACGTGTGGCTTTGGGTTGCTGATCATGACCTTGATATTGTCACGCACAATCAAACCGACATCTTCAATGGCCGAGGACTGCTGGTCGAAAGCCAGGGCCCCAGCTGGTTCTATGGCACCTCATCGGAGCACAGCCAGCTATACAACTACCAATTCTCAAATGCCCAGGACATTTTTATGGGTGCGATCCAGACCGAGACTGCATACATGCAAGCCAGTCCAGACGCTCTCAGCGGAGGATTTCCACCCAATCCAGCTTTCACGGATCCAACCTTTGCCGACTGCACCACAGAATCATGCAAGAAAACATGGGGTTTGCGCATTGTCGATTCGAGTGATATCTACATGTACGGCGCCGGGCTTTACAGCTTCTTTGACAACTACATTCAGACCTGTCTTGACACCGAGTCCTGTCAAGAGAACATGGTCGATATCGAGTGCTCGACCAATGTGAATTTGTTTGGCCTGACAACCAAAGCGTCAACCAACATGGTCAATGTTGACGGAACTCCAGAGGTCCTCCAGAAGGACCACACGAACTTGTTCGGTCAGACCTTGTTGCTTTTCCAAACATAAGGACGGGTGAGAAGCAAGGCCTTTTCATCAATTGGCATGGCCTGGAAGCGGCTCTTGAAACCATTTTGGCCATCTATGTTGGACTGATGGAGGCTTGGTACTCGTCAAAGTGACCTGAATTATCCATTGATGACATGCATAGTTTTCATGATGGATTCAACTCAACTATGTGAAGGTTGAGGCTACATGTGTATGATACCCACGCATACGCTTTTTGCGAATGTATCGCTGGTGGCTCTAGTTAGGTAGTGTTGTAATTTGGACGGCGACAACCAAAAACAAATTGAAACCTTGCTTTCACCTTGAGACCTTACTGAGACTTGCATATTGAAGCCCTCCTCGTTTCTTCACGCTCCATCACGATCAGCCAATAGACAGCCCGGTTTACAGCTTACGGAGAATTAGGCACGGGCTTGATGGGCGGCAAGGCGGTCACTCATGTGGGGTTCAGCAGTCAGAACTTCGGATACCACGAGACAGTCTTGAACTTTTGGCTGCGCCCATGACCGCCCATGTTTCAGTAGATTGATCGAATTACTGCCACACCATGTACACAATGCTATTTACACTCATATCCTGACTTTCAGAACGCGATCCCAGTAAAATCATACATTCGCTCTTTTCATCGCCACCATCTCCTGTGTTCTGCACCATGGCCTGATGAACCTTCCCGTCGCTGTCGCTGCCGCACTCCACAGCCATGGCTCTCAGACGACATGAGCGGGTTTATTTGGACATTGAGAACGATAGTGCCAGCGACGTTTCAAGCTCACCGCAAACCCCTTCATCAAACCCACCGCAAGGCAGGCCAGGCCGTGTGGTCACCTTCAACAGAACACCGCAAGGCAGGTCAAGCGTTGTAACCTTCACCAGATCACCGCAAGGCCATGTAGGCTACACCAGAGATGAAGGGAGTCCCCAGGCCTCAACGTCGAGACTCTCTCTGCCCACAAGACACTCCTCCACCCACGGGCCTTCCGATGTATATCCTTTCGCAACCGACTTCGGTCCAAGAACTTTGGCAGAATTTCTGCGGCAAGAGATAGACAAGCTGAAACTACTTCTCGCATCATCCAGAGCAAAGGGCAAAGAAAAGGCAACAGAACAAGCTGCTGTTCCTGCATTAGCGAATATCAAGCGCAAGAGTTACTCTCAGAGCTCAAACGCCACGGCGGAACACGATGCGGCCATGAAGGCTCCTACCACATGTAACTTGCCGAAAGACGCCGATGCCTCCTTGCAAGCAGCCACTGACGGGCCATATGAGGAAGAGCCATATGACCCGGGAAACGTGGGTATACTTCTGGGTGGACACGACGGGTTGTCGTCGTCTGGTATGTCGTCGTACTCGGGTCAGTCCCTCCTTTCGACTACTGGCCAAATGAGCTCTCTCTTGGATACTCGTCGACGTCGATCGGTACGACTAGCGAGACCAGGACAGAGTCAGGGTGCCGGAGACGTCGGGGTTACCTCCGCCGACCCTGATGCCAGCTCTCAGGTCCAACGGAGCTCGGGCAAGGAGAACTTGTTGCCATACAGTATTCCCAGCCCCAATCTGCCACCAGTTGTCCAAAGCAATGCCAGTGGCAGCAGCAATCAAGAACTCCCTACAACTTCTTACTTGACCGGCACCGATTCATCCAGGAGGACTAAGTTTGAAGAGCACACCAGAAACAAAAGACAGCTTGTTAGGAACACGACTGCTGCGGGAGACGTCACTAGTCATATACCAACCAGGATTCGGTCGAGAAGGACCCCTGATACCGCCCTGACTTCCACTTCACTCTCTGATGCCCCTGAGAGTGGTAGGTCGTCCAATCCTGATGGGGTTGACTGGCTTTCGCAGCCAGCTTCGCCTTTTTCTGGAGGAATCGGTAGACAGCTCCGGCGATCAAGCCACTTTTCCCCTCCGAAATCGATTCGATCGAAAAACATGGAGCGACAGGAGCAGCCTCTACGCAGTGCAGAAACAAATGGTCAGGGTCATCTGCTAGTCAATCATGATGTCTCAAACCTCATCGATGGCTTCTTTGCGGGCATGTGTGGCTCGAGAGGGGCTTCCTCGGCGGAAGCACTGATCCCTGGCGCGCCAATAGAGATTGACACTCAAGCACATCCAGGTCGGCCCCGTTTCGCCTACCACGCTATTGTTCCGGAACAGATTCCTGACGATGGGAAGAGAGACTTCCTCCGTGCTGTACAGGAAGTCGCCGGCTCAGCAGAATTGAGGCAGCTGCTCATCGCGTACGACCCGGACACCACGGCTAGAGGACTCGCTCGCATTTCGTCAGTAGGCACTGCTGAGTCTCTAGTCCAGATACCTCAGCCTTCTTCTCTATCGTCTCCGTCTACAGCTGGTGACGATGCCACCAGCCTGAAACAAGATGCCAAGAAACAGTCGTCCAGTCTCATTGACCTGAACGAAGACCATTGGATGGACATTGCAGCACACCTGTCTTCCCAAGATATCAAGAACCTCCGACTCGTTAACCGGTCACTTAGTCAGGTCTTGGACCCCATTATGTTTCGCAATGTGGTAATCGACTTTGGCAAATCCTTTTTCGATGTTGATAACCCCAGCTGGGACAGTAGGTCTGGGCGACCTCCGTCGAATTCCATGCTAAAGAGACATGGGGAGAACATCAACCAGTTCGGCATCGCATTCGAATATGACTTGGCCGGACTCACCAACGCAAAGGAGAAAATCATTGAAAGAGAACAAGATGCATGGTTTGGCAAATTCACATGGCCGACAGAACATTATCCCCGATACCCAGCCCTGCAAGCTCTAGAGGACTTGGTCGACCACAACCGTCCATTGCTTCGAGAGGCCTTCAAGTACGTAACCAAGGCCTCGGAACTTGGATTGTGTATCGACAGCGGACATGGCTGGATTGAAGGGCCCGACATCTCCGACCTTGCTCTGTACAACCGACGCTCCAATAAAGGAAGCAAAGTGTTCGGCAAGACCTTCATTAATGAAGACTGCTGGACGACTCTAGCTCGAAACCAATATTTCAAATGGGCTCAGCAAAACACCATCAACGAGACCATAAAACGTCTGAAAGAACGTGCATCCAGAATCCCTTTGGAGGCATTCCCTCCGGACGGAGTCTCGCATGAGACGGCATATTTTGCGGACGAGATCAAGTTCTTGGAAACCCTGAAAGCTCGTGATATTGAAAGCTTTCGAATGCAACGGACCCAGCTCGACACTCGTCGCGAGGCGCACATTGGTGGCTTTGCATTCGATCAGACTACCGAGGAAGACTACTATGCCGGAGCCGGTACGGTGGATCAAGCTCCTCAGTCGAATGACCACGAGGCACAATGGCCATTGATCTTTGGTGGTTACAATCTTGCCGCCGAGGCTGGAGGTCACAACAAACCCATACACGACAAGACTGCAAATCCCGCCTGCTCCCCATTGCTTCCTGGTACGCTAACCGAATCACAAGCTCAGTGGTTAATGGAGACCGCATGGGCGCAACGCGCCTTCTTGTCTGCCTATACCACAGCCATCATCCTCAACAAACAAAACTTTACGACGATTAACACTCTCAGAATCAGTAGGTTGTCCTCCGGACTCCTACCATCTCTGGAGCAGCGGGAGTTTTGGAAATCTCTTCCTCGATTAAGGCACTTGCAAATATTGATCAGCCCCGATTGGCGAAAAGAATATGTCATTGGTGATCGAGCTTATGCTAAGAACATGCCCATATCCCCTGCGACAGCCGCCAAGAGATTCACCCTGTTCCTGCGCTTGTACGTTACTAAGATCGAGAGTCTTCACAGTCTGACAATCGGCTATGTCGGAGGAGGAGAACATGCTGTCGGGATGTGTGCTCGCAATCAGCATATCCTGCCTGCGCCGATCGTTGATGATCCTATGGATTGGCTTCACCTTCCCGATCGGCCTACTTTGATCACGAAGTTCGACCATGTTCGTGACCTCAAATTCGAAAATTGTTGGTTCACACCCTGGATGTTGAGAGAATTCATGAACAGGAGTAAAGACATCAGTCTTCACTCACTCACTCTCGAATCTGTGAGTATGACCGCCTTGCACAACTCAAATCTCGAACGCCAATTGTATGCACACGGTCCCAATCAGCGGTGTCTCTTTCCTCCGACTTCGTGGCTTCGTGAGACACTCCCGAACAGTGCTGCCTGGTGTCAAGTTCTGGAGGAAATCACCCCTGGTGCCACACTGGCCGAGCGCAAGTGGGACGCCGGAATGGTGGACGACGAGTTCGAGCCGAGACCCCGACGATCTTTCCGTGGCCATATCCAGGAGATCATCCTCAAGAGCTGCGGTTACGTTAGGATCTCATTGCCCAAGACGGAGGCCGGGGGATACAGTCAATGTTCGGCAGTCTGGCACCATAAAACCGCGCTGGACAAGGGCCTACTGCGACGCAAAGCGCAGCTTGAGAGGTCTTTGCGTTCGAATCCAGAGGAGGAGGCCGGTCCACTTGCCTTTCAACAGGGTAACCGTCCCACGGGCAAAGAAGGGGATGACGACCATCATCGACGAGTCATGCTGACTCCGTGGGCGCCGAACGGCGATCAATATCCTTGGTTGGGTCGGCTTACTCAATGTGTCCATCCGATTGAGAAAAGAGTGCTAGAAGGAGCATGGAATATGACCTTTGGCTGGGGGGATGATCTCGATCGTTTCGGCTCCGTTGAAGATGGTTTCTTTGAGGGAGGTACTGGACGCTTCAGTGGGGTTATTGAGAAGGATGATTCCGGTTCCGACTTCACCGGAGCAGAACACGAGTAAACTGGTCCTTGTCTGAAGGGCTTGGGGAATGCACGAGTCCTGACCGTTCATCAGTGTGACACATCGTCTTGGACATTGAGGAATGGATCTGTGAGTGCGACTTGGGTGTTGTTGTATGAGTGACTGATGCTTGGGATCTGCACGAACAGATCTGTCGTCGCTGTTGGCCCTACCGAAGGGTGACACATGGGGTGGGCGACCGTTGAGGGAGGATTGAATATTGTGAGAGTGCAATGATACCATTCCATGGTGGAACGAGACCACGGCAGAAAAAGTGTTTCGAGTGCATTTCTTGTATTTTTTTGATATGGACCGGCAAGCAAAGCAAAGCAAAGCAGAGATACCCCGAACCCAAATACCCCAAATGAATTGATGACTCTACTCAAAATGCTCGAGTGTTACCTGTGCACAAAGGGGCTTTGTTCGAGATTCTTGACTGACTGCTCAGTAGCCCAGCCTGAGACGGCTTCCACCTTTACCTACCTACGGTGGTTATCCTGCATGCTGCTCATACACGTCACACCTCGATTCGATTCCTGTTGTTCAATATCGCGTAAGCACCCAGCGCTGTTTTAGTATTCATGCTCAACTTCTTTCTACTGCTGCCGTGCCAAGGAATCGCTCTTAGTCAGTTACGCGCTGCGCTGGTGTTCCACTGCTCTTCTTCTCCCAACGCCGAACAATCAAGAGTCGGAGACGAGAAAGATTGCAGATGACGGCGCAAAGGGACCAAAGCGTGGAAGGCCTTGGGAACCCCACTGATGCCACCACCCATGGACAAGTACAAGTAGGCAGATGCCAATGCCAATCCAGAGCAGTACTAGTACGCTCGAGGAGGTAGTAGTCGAGAAGACGGTCCAAGACGTGGATGGCAAAGAGATGGCCCAGGCGCCAGAGAAGGATCGTGACTGACTATTTTGTGACGGAGTAGAGCATCCAGTCGGTAGTGGACGGCTGGAGGAAGAAGATGCAGCAGACAGCGCAGGCGAGGGGGAAGAGAACGGTGGGTGTTGTGAGTGCAGCAGCGAGGGGTTGGTAGAATGGCAGTGATGGCAGATACAGACCCAGACTCAGGCCCAGGCCATTGGGGTTGACAGGGGCAAGGTCAAGAGTATGGCCAAGCCAGTCTCCGAAGATGGTGGTGTTGATGTTGGGCAGGATAAGAGGTGCGAGGAAGAGTCGCCACGTGATGGACAATGTTAGCCAGATTAGTACCTGGCCGAGGATGGGTTCGAGAGGGTGACGGCGAGGACGAGGACGGAGAGGAGGCAGCATGGTGGATTGAGATTGGAATGGGGATGGGGATGGGGATGGGGATTGGGATTGCGTGACGGCGGCATTCGCTTTTGCGTTGGTCATGGTCGACACGTCGTGCGACATGGATTTCTTACCGGCACGATGGTTGAGGTCGAGGTCGAGGTTGCTGGTGGCGATGGTGGTCGAAGGTCGAGTGTTGAGTGCTGAAAGTTGGTTTCCGGGGGTGACAAAGGAAGTTGGTCGTTGCAGGTTCTTTTTTTGGGAAGATGATGGGAGAAAAGAAAGGGGTAAAGCAGGCACACGCAGGTGGAGGAGAGGAAGGACAAGAGGGATAGTGTAAGGCTGCTGCTTGCTGCTGTTGCTGTTGC